>CAJVGC010000508.1:18376376-18410593 GCA_910822075.1 Senecio squalidus
TGATAAAGGTAAGTTTCAAACGGTTAAAAATATCCCCTTTTTATACTGAAATTTTGTAACAACTTGATGACTCCGATTAGACGCGGGTAATGATTCAAAAGTAACGGTCCAATTAAAAATCGCCACGTGTCACGAGTAGCTGTGCCTCGCGCCTGAATTTTAAAAATTAGGTCCAATCGGAACTTGCCACGTGTTATAGATGTGTTATCTGAGCTTGACACGTGTAAAGTTGGGTTACAAGTTGTGTTTTGACTTGTCAAATCATCATTAATTAGGGTATTCTTATTGCTTAAGAAACCTTTTTAATATGATAATCTGCCGTATTAACAAATGAGTACGTAGTAAGTTGGTTATGCGTCCGTAGTAATGGTTCATAGGCCGTATTAACTGGACTGTCCGTAGTAACGTGAGTTACTGGCAGTATTAATCCAGAGGTCCGTAGAAACTCATTATTTGTCCGCATTAGCCATTCCGCTCACATAAGTAGTCTTAGGGCAGTAGTAGTTAAACCTTCCCTTAGAACTATTCTTTTGAGCTTACTGATCATACTTTAGTCACAATTTGTTTTTACAATTAATGTTGCAGTAGTAACATAGTACAATGCTAGAAAGTAAGGTACTTGATTTTCATCATAAGGTTACTACTGCTTTTCGAAGGGACTTATTTTAAACATATAGAAATACTAGGAGAAAGGAATGTAAGTTATTCATCCATATTGGTCATTCCAATGCTTGTAATTAAGAATGTGAATCTCCCAACATCAAATGCCTTTGTGAGAAGGTCAGCAAGTTGATTGTCAGTGTGGATTTTCTCAACATGGATCAGTTTCTTCTCGTTGCAATCTCTTATGAAGTGATAGCGTATCTCTATATGCTTTGTTTTGTAGTGTTTGACTGGATTGTTGATGATGCTTATTGTGCTTTGATTGTCAATATAGATTGGCGTGTTCATGAAGGAATAGCCATAGTCCATCATTTGATTTTGTATCCAAAGTACTTGAGCACAACAGCTAGCAGCTGCAATGTACTCAGCTTCTGTGGAAGAAGTTGACACCGTTGTTTGTTTCTTGCATTGCCATGACACCAGTCTTGAACCAATAAATTGGCATCCTCCAGTCGTTGATTTCCTGTCTAAGTTTCACCACCATATTCACTGTCAGTATAAGCAATTAAATCAAAAGGAGAGTCTTTAGGATACCATAAGCCTAAATTAGGCTTGCCCTTTAGGTAGCGAAAGATTCTCTTGACTGCTATGAGGTGTGACATCTTGGGCCTTGTTTGGTATCTTGCACACACACAAACTCCAAACATGATGTCTGGTCTTGAAGCTGTGAGATACATGAGAGATCCAATCATTGATCTATAGTTGTGTATATCCACATCCTCCCCCTCAAGATCAGCCGTCAATTGTTTGTGAGTTTCCACCAGAGTACTTGCAACCTTGGCATCCAAAAGTCCAAATTTTGTGAGAATGTCCTTGACATAATTGGTTTGGCTTATAAAGAGGCCATCCGGTTTTTGTTTAACTTGTAAGCCCAAGAAGAAAGTGAGTTCACCCATGGAACTCATTTGAAACTTAGTGTGCATGAGGTCCTCAAACTCTTTGCATAAGGAATCTTTGGTAGAACCAAAGATGATGTCATCAACGTAGATTTGAACAAGAAGAATGTCGGAGTGGGATTTCTTGAAGAACAATGTCTTGTCAATTGTGCCCCTTTGAAAGTTGTTTTGAAGAAGGTAATCTGAAAGGGTGTCATACCAAGCTCGTGGTGCTTGATGAAGCCCATAGAGAGCTTTGATCAATTTGTACACCTTATGAGGATGTTGAGGGTCCTCAAATCCAGGAGGCTGTTTGACATATCAATGACACCATATAGAAAAGCACTCTTGACGTCCATTTGATAGACTTTGAATCCCATGAATGAAGCAAAAGCTAGAAATAATCGAATTGCTTCAATCCTAGCCACTGGAGCAAAGACTTCTTCGTAGTCAATTCCTTCTTCCTGTGTATACCCTTGTGCAGCTAGTCGTGCTTTATTCTTAACCACAATTCCACGTTCATCTTTCTTGTTTCTGAAGATCCAGCGTGTACCAATCACCTTTTTTCCATATGGGACTTCGACTAGTACCCATACTCCTTGAATCTTGAATTGGAGGAGTTCTGCCTGACATGCCTCGATCCAATGTGGATCTAGTAGTGCTTCTTGGATTTTCTTAGGCTCCATTTGAGAAAGAAAACATGCAAATAGACATGTGTTGATAAGGGCAGTCTGATGATCCTTTTTGGACTTGGTTTGACTTCTAGTTGCTATGGAGAAGTCAAGTTCACCAATTATTTGAGAAGGTGGATGATTCTTGGCAGGATCTTCTCAAGTCGTAGTTCAACACCCAGGTTTGTATCATTCATATCGGGCATCGCATTGTTAGGATAATGTGCATTGAATGGAGGAGTAGTAAATGAAGAATTAGTGGCTGAAGTAGGTATGTCAGTAGTATAGGGCTCAAAATCTTCATAGACTATTTGTTCAACTCCATTGTCATCTTCTTCAATGAGGCGTGGAACACCATTAGGGCGTGTTGTATTATCCGTAGCGATTGGTGATTTTGGTGATACTGCTTCGTCCTCCTTTGTAGAAGCTTCATCATGATGAGGAGCATCTGGTTCCTCTGGGGTGATGGGATCAAGGATTGGAATTGGATCTTCCAAAGTGACTGGAAGATTGATGTATTCCATCACATCCAATCGAGCAGTACCTGTGATGGGACCCGCAGTAACTGGCTCCGAAGTAAGTGAATCAGTAGGAATAGAGCTAGCCGTATTAACCTGATCCGTATTAACTGATTTGGGTTTAAACTCAAAGTTAGAGTTTAACGATTTGGTTAAGGCATCCAAATCAAATACCCAGTCTGGTCCATGTCCCTTCTTGGTATACGTGTGTTCATTGAATGTCACATTTGAGCTTTCCTCAATAATCTTCAATTTATGATTGTAAACACGATATGCTTTGCTTTGGGATGAGTAACCAACGAATGTACCTTCATCAGCTTTGCTTTCAAATTTACCAAGGTAATCTTTGGAGTTTAAGACTGTGCATGGACATCCGAATGCGCGTAGAAAGCTGATCAAAGGTTGTTTCTTGTGTAGGAGCTCATATGGAGTCTTGGTGTGGGTCTTGACTAGAAGGACTCTATTCTGAACATAGCAGGCAGTGTTAACTGCTTCTGCCCAGAAAAAGATAGGAAGATTGGAATCAGCCAACATGCTTCTGGCTGCTTCAATCAATGTCCTATTGCGTCTTTCAGCAACTCCATTTTGTTGGGGTGTCCTGGCCGCACTGAATTGTCTCTCTATTCCTTTCTTGTCACAGAAGTCATTCATTACTTGGTTCTTGAATTCCGTGCCATTGTCACATCGAATTATCTTGATCTTCAGATTCAGTTGAAGTTCAATCTTGGTGATAAAAGTGATGAGAAGTTGACTTGTTTCATCTTTGGTACCAAGAAAGTACACCCATGTGTATCTTGAAAAGTCATCAGTGATGACAAGGCAGTATGACTTCTTTGCAATGCTCTTTACATTAGTAGGACCAAAGAGATCCATATGAAGTAAATGTAAAGGTGTGGTGTTAGAGTTGATCTCCTTTGTCTTGTGAGAAGACTTGTGTTGCTTGCCCTTCAAGCATGCTAAGCAGTTGTCTTCAAGGTTGAATTGCTTGTTTGGGAGACCTCTAACCAAACTAGATTTAACTAGTTTATTGATGTTCTTCAGGTTCATGTGGCACATCCTCCTATGCCATAAAGTGGATTCATCTAAAGTAGCTTTTGAGAGCAAGCATGCTTCAGGTGAATTTATTTGAACCTTTGACATGTCTAGACAATAGACATTGTCTCTCCATGGTGTTCTGAGTAAGATCATGCTTTCATCTATGACATAACCAGGCTTCATTATAATAGATTCTATAGCAGTGAAGATCGGTGTGTGTTTCTCATCACAAACTTGAGAGACACTCAACAAATTATATTGAAGCTGTTGCACATAGTACACGTCTTTGAAGTGTAGTGTACCATTGCTTATTGTTCCCTTCCCAGTAATTTTTCCTCCTTTTGGATTGCCTCCAAAAGCAACATATCCTCCGTTGAACTTTTCAAAGTCCTGAAGACATGACATGTTGCCCGTCATGTGCCTGGAACAGCCACTATCTACATGCCAACTGTTCTCACTTTCTTTTGTTGGCTGAACCTGCACATAAATGATAGAAATTAGTTTCTGGTGGGAACCCAAGCCAAAGTTGACTTGGGTTTGCCCATTTCATCAAAGTAACTCACCTTCCTTTGTACTAGTTTTGAAAAATCAATGGGAATAGGTGGTTGAGTTACTTGGATCTTTGGTTGCCACACTTGTTTGAAAGATTTTGCCTTTTGAACAGTTTTAGTGTTAACAATTTTTGATTTAACAATAGGAATAGGTACTGGTTTGACATACCTTTGCTTCTTAGTGTTAATAGTAGCCTTAGTAATAAAGTTACGTTTGGCAGTATTGACACGAGCATGATTAATACGGTTATTTTTCACAGTATTAATACGGGCAGTATTAACACAATTAAATTTGGCCGTATTAACCTTTGCAGTAGAAACATGTTTTTGTCTGGCAGTAGGAACTCTATTCTTCTTGTTAGAAATTATGTTTCTTTTGTTAACACTTTGATTTTCTGAAGAGACTTGTTTGACAAAGTTATTGTTATGGGCAACCCTTCCTGTGTATCCCACCCTATGATGTGGTTTTTGAATCACTTGCATTTGATTTTGAGGATTGTGATAACATATTTTTGCATAGTGATTCAATTTACCACAAATAAAACATCCCTTCCCAGAACTTTTGATAATTTGTCCCTTTTGAGTTTTTACTTGGTTCATATTTCTTTGGTTTCCTCTTTTACCTATGTGTTTCCAAGCCTTGTCGTTCTCCTTAGGGACTGTGTTGTTCTTACCTTTAGTGGGTGTTTTGACGATTTTAATGGGGTTAGACGGTGGCATAGACACTATACTTTGTGTAGAAGGTAGAGTTATGCCCTCTATTGTGAGTAAGTGATTTTCCAATGGAATATCCTTGTTTTTCACAATATGAATCTTACTTTCTTCAACTAAGTCCTCAATTAGAACTTCATCATAGTTGATAGGATCAACATTGAATGATTCTTTTGGAGGTGTCTGAGAGATGGGAATCCTAGGCTCATCTAAGGATGGAGGGATATAGTTTTGGTTAAATGGAGGGGCAACTTCTTTGTAGCCTAAACCAGCCTTTACCTTGCCATGTATTTGTTTTTGACATATGTCATTTACTGATTTTGAAGCAAATTCTAATTTCCCTACATCTAACTCAACTTTATCATGTTCTTGATTTAGTCGTTTGATTTCGTCCCTAGCCATCTTGAATTTAAGAAGTAAGTCCTCTTTTTGCCATTAAATTAGATTAATCTTTTCTTGATAACTTTGTTGATTTGTGTGATTTAATCTGATTTTCTAAGTTATCAATTACCCTATGAGCTGACTGTCTTTGTTCTTCTAAGATCTTAATTGAGTCACTCATCAATATATTGTGGTTTTTATACTTAACAATTATATTTTTGCATTCAGAAGTACAGAGTTTAGAATTTACCTCGGCCATAAGAGATGGATTGTCAGAAGTTGGTGATGGTGATTCAATAGCCATTAGAGCATCCTCTTGAGGTGCTCCTTGATCATCATCATTCCAGTCATATCCAAGTATATTGTTGCCAATTTCAGTAATTCCAACATCAGTATAAACGAGCTCCGTAGAAACTAAGTCATCTGTAGGAACTAATTCCTCCATACAAATAATGTCCGTATCATCCATTACTACAGCGATGCATGCATGGTGAACAGTATTACTGTTGTCTTCGTGAAATTGCTCTTCAGAGATTAGTGCTCTATTTTGACTTGTTTCTTCAGCTAAGTCACTCCAATCATATCCAAAGATGTCTTGCGAGATAAGTGCACTCTGATTTGTGTCTTGAGTGGATCGTGGATTGTTGGTTCTAGACTTGTTTGGACATTCCCTAGCAAAGTGACCTAATTCGTTGCATTCATAGCACTTCACCTTGCTTTTGTCGAAAGTGATTCGTTCGTTGTTTCGTGGATTGAATCGTCTTCCTGTCCTATTTAGAAATCTTCTTGCTCGTAGTGCCAACATAGCAGATTGCCACTTTAGATCAATTTCATCACAGTCATCCTGATGCATCTGTTTTACGTCTTCACTTGTGAGACTTGAACACTTAGATATGAATGCATCGAATGAGATTTCTTCGTTGACGTCATGTTTTGGTCCTAGAGATGTCGTAGCCAGGGCAGTATTGACATTATTAGTACTAGAGCTGCTATTTGTAGATTTTTCTGCTTCCACTTCTGCCTCAAAGACTCTCAAGTCATTGTAAAGCTCATCTAGTTCCAGTTCCTCTAAGGTGTCTCCTTGTCTGTAGGAGACAGTGTATACTTTCCATTCCTTGCCTAGAGCTCTTATGAACTTTCTGTTTAGATCATCTTTATCGTACTTAATGCCTGCGCTGATCATCTCTCCAACGAGCTTTTTGTAGCGATCAAACGTTTGCGTTATTCGTTCGCCATTCAGGGAGTTGAAGTTCTCGTATTCCTGTTTAAGAAGAGCTTTCTTGTTCTTCTTTGTATTCTTTGTGCCGCTGAATCTTTTCTCCAAAGCTTCCCACAGCGATTTTGCATCTTGGTATTCTTCAAATTGTGATAGATAGTCGTTAGGAATAGCAATTAAAAGAATACTCAGAGCCTTGATTTCGGTTTGTTTTTCTCTCCGTTCAAGATCAGACAAAGGTGGTCGAGCAGCAAGCCCAGGTTCTCCATCAGCTCCATGGGGAGTAGGTCTTTTGTTACCATTAATGATCACATCCCAAACTGTATAGTCAGAAAGTAGAATGTGTTGGTTGATTCGTAACTTCCATAAGTCGAATTCGTTGCTGTTTAGAATAGGAACTTTGCCGATTGTGATTTCAGTCATGATGGTAATGTTGATTCTTCGTTTATGAGGATTATAAACATGTTGATCAATGGATCTAAAGCACCTCCTGTGCTCTGATACCACTTGTCAGGATCGTATTAGTTAACTTAAACTAATAGATTTGCCTTCGTTAAGATCGTGATCTATTGAAGAAGTTCAGCAGCGGATGAACACTTCAATATTACAAGTTATCGAACAATAAAATATGAATACGAATGAACAAATATTATTGTCGAATTATAAGCCTCAATTGCATTAATTAAGATATCAATACAACGTGTTTCTATCAATACAAGGATCTATCTATTTATAGACCTTGAGGCCGACCTAGATAAACTAGGAAACATCAACTATCCTTATCTAAATATATCGTTATATAGAAATAAGGAAACTCTATCTAATAACCAAAAGGAAACATAATCTAATTATAATTCTATAACTTAGATTATACTTGCACGGCAAGTTGGTCTTCCGTAGTAATTTGACTCTTTCCGTAGCAGTTTGACTTTGCCCGTAGTAACTTGATTACTTCCGTAGTAACTTTACCAGCCGTAGTAACTTGTTGGACAGCCGCACTAACTTGTTCTTCCGTAGTAACTCTTAATGTCTTCCGCATTGATAGTTTAAGTTACTATTCTTGTTTGTTAGGCGTATTGTTTATGGTTAAACTATTTTAACTAAGTTATAACCCAACATAAACTATTTTGTAATATCACAAGTTCCTCTCGAATACCTATGATGAATTACTAACAGTTTATATAAAAGATTAAACAAGATTCAAAAACTGATTACAATTGGTTTTTCGATTAAACATAAAATCCAGTTCAACATATACGTAATTAAACAATAACCTACATAATTGATCACATCATCCAAGTGAATGTTAAGAAATTTAGCTACTCATAATAATAAAAACGCAACACAATAGAATTGAATGAAACATCTTTATAATAAAAGAACTAATGAAAAGTATTAAATTACCAATGATCTGAATGCTTAAACAACGAAATTGATGAGTCTAAAAATACCAAATAGCTCCAAAAATTCGTGGTCCAAACTAGGGTTTCAATACTCTCCTATGATAATGATGATAATAATACAAAACCTAAAAACTGCTTTATTAAACGTGAAAAACGACTGCAGCCCAAAACTCCGCGGGACGGGAGTCCCACGCTATTTTTTCAGTTTTCTTGTTTTGCTACTCGTTTTTGCTTCATCTCTCGCAACCAATTGCCTCTAGTCCCAAAATATAACGGGAATACAACATCGACCCGTTTTCTTCATTTTCAGCTCCAACTGTGTCACTTCCGCTCCAGAACTCCGGCTAATACCTGTATAACATTTTAATACCACAATTGCCCGAAATTCCCAAAATCCGCTATGAATTAAACTTTAAAAAGACAAATATCGCATATAATAATATGACTAAAATATGCGATATCAAGGAGTATGATGATACTGCAAGTATGTAAGTATGGAAGAGTATGTCTATGAATAAGATAGCATGATAGTGAAGATGACCATAGCTTGGGTATTTATGCTCCTCAACATTCCAATGTACATATATTAACCTCTATTAAAGTCGCCAATGATTAGGTTAATAATGACCTAACGTTCACAACATTATTCATATATAATGTCGTAGTTATTGCAAGCGTTACAAATGATTTGAACAAAAGGTTTGGATGTTGGCAGTCGACCACACTCGCCTAAAGAGTTACGACATCCAACCAGGCTGGGTTGTCGGTTGTACCATGCGTGGCCGCCGACGGGGATTTGATGGTCGTCGGCTGGGCTTGCTTGGCCGCTGGCTGGCTTTAGTTGGCCATCGACTGGCTTTGCTTGGCCGTCGGCTGGTCTCGCTTGGCCGCCGACTATGCCTTACATGGAAATTCGTGACTTGCTTGTGCCTGCAAGAGCGCGGCCAGGGCAAGCGTGGATGCTTGAACGAACGCTTGGACGCATGGAAGCGTGGATGCTTGGACGCGTGAACACTTGGAAGCGTGGACATTTGGAAGCGTGGACGCTTGGAAGCTTCCCAAGTTGTGGGTGTTGGACATATTTCAAGCTCCCAAACTCTGGGTGTTGGACTTTTATGTGTTTCTAGGGTTTGGGTCCTATAACCATAGACCTAAACTCTTCTAACATTATCACTAATAGTTTGTTTATTTTTGTTTTGTTATAATCAAGCAAGAAATAGTTTTTTTTTAACTTTATTAAATTAATTTTATGTATAAGTATGTAAAATATAAAAGAAATTTTTAACCTTTTCATATAAAAGAATTTGGGAAAATTGTATGTGTATGTCTTCAACTTGACACATTTTTCTTTAGTGTACATCGTATTCTCAAAAGTTCTATTGAGTACCATATATTGACTAATTTATTCTTTCGAGTACGCGTGGTAACCTTTTACCTAGAAAATGTCTACATGTAACAAGTTTATGACTTTTTTGTCCACCTCAACTTCCACGTAGGAGTACAGTAGTTGACAAATTGTCCACCTCAGCTGCCACGCGTGATTACCTCTCTCACACACACACATTGGTTATCTCTCTCTCACACACACATTTCACACAATTAACACCCACACAATCAATATTCCACCTTTAAAATTACACCTTTAAACCAATAATCTGCAAATTTCCATTCAAATTCAATCACACAAATTCACCAAAAAAAATCATTAAATATCACACATTTCTCAAAATTAAACGGAATTTGATAGAAATTAGAAAGTAATTAAAATATGTGGTTTTACAGGTTCTGGTGCGGGCAAATCTAATGGCATCAACTACTTATACTAATAATCGTAGTTCAATGGAATATTTGAGCTCAAAGGTGCCTAATCCTAATTATAGGTTTAACCAAAATAGTTGTCATTATACAGGTTGTTGTTTGAGTTGTAACAACCTCCGCCGCCACCACCGCGTCCACCTCCACCATGTCTACCTCCACCGTATCCATCGCCACCACCTCCATAACCACCACCACCACCGCCGTCGCTACGTCCTTCACGTCCCTTGTATACACCGCCGCCGCCTCCACCGTATCCACCGCCGCCTCCACCATACCTATCACCCACCTCCGGTAAAAATCAGCAGCTTTACTCCTTCCGTAAGATCCAGTATCCACCACGATTTCATAAAATTAGTTATAGGTTGAAATAAGGAAGAATCGTACCTTTTTTTGGGGATTAATTAATCATTTTTGATGTTTAGATTGATTGATGAATTTAAATTAATGGATTGGTGTTTGGTGTGATAGATCCATTTTCTTCATTAAATCCTATTTATTAGGAATTTATAGAAAGATAAGGCAGTTTTCTTAAAAAAAATAAAAAAAATGAATGAATGATTTTAGGTTTTGTGGTATACCCGTATTATGAACCCTAATGTTACTATGCATTTACATCATGATGTGGGTCGATATATTGGGCCATGTAGTTTTTATCACATGGTTAAATGACATGGCATCCAACGTGTCAAAATAACCAGTAACCGGTTTCAAAGGTTAAACGCGTACTCGAAAGAATAAATTAGTCAATATATGATACTCAATAGAACTTTTGAGAATACAGTGTACACTAAAGAAAAATGTGTCAAGTTGAAGACATACATATACAATTTTCCCAAATAATTTTTAGTAGAATTGTTTTCTAAATTGAAAATTACAAAATATTTATTTAAATATTTTATTAATCAATTATAAACCTTGCTATTTAATAAATTGAGCTTAACTTTTTTTAAATCAATTCTACTAAATAATTTATTAAATAAATTAACCATTTAATTTTAATAAAATTTTAAAAATTATCTATTTCTTTTCAACCAATTACTCCTACATAATTTCATTTAACCAAGTATTTTGTAACTAATTATAATAAATAATCTATTAAATCAATTTTACATTTTCACATAACAGTTTTCAAAAAAACTAATAATCTCAACTTTTTACATCAATATGATACTCCTAAATTTAAGAAATCCCATATCCATCAACTTCAACGAAATTTATTTGTACTTATAAATAAAATTATTTTAAACTGTCCGTGTGTATACACAGATATAAGGACTAATTTTTTTTTTTTTGGATAAAAGGGACGATACCCCGGTAAAATATATTAATACCCAATGCCAATTAGTACAAATGGAATGTGAGTAAGTGTCACATTAACCTCAAGCTCTCATCTTGAATAGCCACTCCGAATGACATGCCTATCGGTTACAAGATTACAAAACTAATAACACCACTAGGAAAAAACCACCTAATGATACAAAGACAAAAGGAAAAAACTATCATCTAAAAATAGAATTAGGTAAATCCCAAAGCTTAGTATAACGCACTCCTTCTGTTGTACGTTTGAAAGCACACGACAACAACTTCATACGAACCAATGCAGAAATACACGAGGCAATATGATCAATGGATCGCTTCGTCTTCTTGAATAGCCTCCAATTACGCTCTTGCCAAATAAAGTTCGCCGAAGCCGCTACAACCAACTTGGCAAAAATAACATGAGTAGCCTTGCGCCTAGCATAAGAACCAAAGTGATCAAGAATATCATATATATTACGAGAAATACGATCAAGACCAGCCTTCACCTTCATCCTATTCTAAACTTCGTTAGCAAAAGGACACGTAAAGAAAAGGTGTTCGTGTCAATCTAGGATGGTGTGAGGACATTCGAATAGTCCCAAATACTAATGCGATCCTGCGTTTTCAATTTATGATTGATAATTAACCACAAATTAAACGGATGCCTAGGAATACCCTTGTCAAACCAAACCATATCAGCCCAAGAGACCTTAGCAGCTCTCGGACGGATACATTCCCAAACAATAGCAACCGCTAACCTCTTCACCGTGCCATCATGGAGACGGCATTCCAGCGTATCGCAATCAATAGAAAGAGTCACCGTACATTCATTAAGAAACTGATATTTATCAAGGAGAAACCGAGGCCATAACCTAAGGACTAGTTTTATGATAAAAGAAAATTACATCTTTAGTTTTGTTCTTTAATTAAAGTAAAGCTATTGGATTAAGATCTTTTATGATCAAGATTATTATACTAAGATACATGTATAATCAGATCGGTTTTAATAAATGAGATTGTAAAATCGTTAGATAAATGTTGAGATGTTAATAACATTGATATTCTTGCGCAAATAGTTGAGTATTAAGTTTTTTTCAATATGTATTCAATGAAAAATACTTTTTGTTATTGTTGCAATAGAAATTTGTAGCTATACAAAAGGGTTGAGGATGGTATTTCCTTTGACTACTCTCTAATTACAATAAGAAGGAACATTGTTAACTTTATTGGGGGTGAGATTCCACCGATCAAGTTCAAGAGTGTAAGTGCATGTTTTATAGAGAAAAGGTAAAATATATAAGTATTGAGCATATGTTCATAATTTACTACAGGTTTGGTGAGGTGTTTAAGATTCGTAGACATAGCATTCGAGATTCGGATCATAGCATGTATCATTAGTGAGTGGTGACGATGTTTTCACTTGTGATTTTTTGAATGAGAATAGCTAGTGTTGATCATGGTATACATATACCAGAAACTCAACCTTAGTTTTACAACTTTAGACACTCTTTAGAGAATACTAGTATAATATCTGCACGATGCAGCGACGATAATAAATATATAAATCGATGGTACATATTTTGTTACAAATAATTTTACGAACGGTGAAGATTTTCGGTTTATTAACATTCAATTAGTTAGAAATTTTAAAGATTAACTCTATTTATTGAAATTTTATACACTAAAAATTGATTATGTTAAGTTTATAGTAAAAGAAATTTAATTATTTTAAAATTTTAAGTATATGTGGTATGTGTGTTATAGAGTTATATTTATAATTATTTAATAGATAGTTAATTAAAAGAGTAGTTTAGTAATTTTACCATACTTAAATTTTAATATTTAGTATTGTACCTTTCATTTCGGTTATTTTCTGTCATTTTATTCAAACTATCTCTAAGATAATTTACTTATATATCTTTTGACTCTTTAATGAATCAATGAATGTTTTTCAGTTTATGAGTTACACCTATCTTCTAAATATAACTAGCTTATTGACTCGTCTAATACACGGAGAATTATATCAAAAAATATATAATGTTAACAAAGAACATATAACTTATATAAAAAGATTGATAGAAAACTATTTGTCATGTAAACAAAATGATTATGTTAGCAAATGTGAAGTTAAATAAAACATTTACTGTGTAATTCGGAGAAAACCTTATTAAAAATAAAATAATTATAATATATAAAAATTCTAAAAATATTGCGTAAATAAGACGAAAAAACAGAATATTTTTTTATATGATATGTTTTCCGTTTATTATGCAAAACACTCGTAAAACAATAAAATAATTTTATTTTCTTTTTATGATATATATAAAAAAAGAATATTGGGTAAATAGGATGAAAAAATCAGAAGATTTTTTTATATGATATGTTTTTCGTTTATATGCAAAACACTCGTAAAACAATCAAATAATTTTAGTTTCTTTTTATACTAAAAATGTGTATGTGTTTGAAGAAAAAATATGTTTTGTAATTTTTTAGAATTAATTTAAAATATAAGTGTTAGATTATTTAAAGTAAAAAGGTTTAGTTTTGTTTAATCATTACTATTTAAAATAAGGGTTAATTATTTAATTTAAAGGGTTAAAATGAAATTATTAATGAAATCATCAAAATGATCTAATAGTTCAAATTAAAGTTGGATTTCAATGTGATGGTTAATACTTTGCCACGTTTAGGCCTCTCTTTTATTATATATTAAGATAAGATATTAAGGTGAATGTGAGTTATAATTCGTTTATGAATCTATTTTTCTTCTTCATCCTCGGTCTTTGAATTTAGATGATTGTATTTAGTATCATGACTACATGACATCTACTCGACGATTTCTTAATAACTTCGATAGTGTTAAAGTTTGAACTAAGTGTACTTGATTGCTTAAGGACGTTTCAATAACTAACAAATCTATTCCTTGACTGTAATTCCTAAATACTTATAGCTAATTTGTTTGTAAATATATAGTCATTGATTGTCCATCAGTCGCAATATACATATGAACATCTTATGCGAACACTCAAGATATGATAAAACTTTTATCATTGAAGTATATAAGAGAGAGTCTACATTCATTAAATACATCCTCATAAATTTAGTTAAAATGTTAGATGAACTAGAAGCTTAAAAAAGGTGAGCGGGAAAAGTTCATAAATTTTTTTGAAACGGCAACTCCTGCGGGCCAGTAATGGAGTATCATCGTGCCACCATTACCAGCCACCCCCTCAATGCCCACCAAAGAGGAAACCCTCTGGAGAGGCTCGAACACGAGACCTCTCCTTCACCAGGAAAACCCCTTACCAACCAGACAGAACCTGATGAAAAGTTCATGACAACTTAGATACATGCAACATGTGTTTTCCATAAAAGTACGAGGAGCATGTAATCTAAAACATCTCAAACTAGAACGCCACATTAAATGCATAGTAATGACCATACAACGAAGACATGTGGCTCGATGCATTAAAATGTACCGCGTATAAATATGGACATTGAAGAGTAAAGATAACTTATCGTAAGAATTGAAATTTTACTTATTATATTTTCTCTCTCCGGCAAGAAAAACATATTTGTTTACTATTTTGTAATGTAATAACCTTTTATACAAGGAATGTGATTACATCAAAATCTCTCATTTCTATTCCGAAAAAAGCAAATCTGAAAACGATTATGGATTTTTATTTTTTTTGAAGAACACCAAACTAATTTTTGTTCATCCAACAAGATTAGTTTTGTAATCGTATCTTGCTTTTAATACGTTACTTTTATTTCATTAATTTCTATGTATAATTATCTTTTGTTTTCTTAATTAGTTTTACGATAGATTTATTTATAAAAAGATACAAAATATAAAAAGGTAGAGAAAGGATAATAAAAAAAGACGAGACAACTATGAATGTGTTTGTAATTTGATGGGACCAAATATATATTATATTTGCAAGATTTAAATAGCATATATATTTATTTCTTTTATTTTTTCAGCTTAGTAAATATTATGAGAAAGAACAAATTTTAGATATATAAAGAAAAATTTACTTTTAAAAGCCAAGTTATACGTAGCACTATTTTTATGTATTATTACGGGTATTTTGGTAACTTTTCATGTTTCTTATTCTATTCCAACTTAATAACCAAACATTACAAAAGATGGTAAAGACCCATTTAATTACCATATCAATTCCATTTCATACTGTATTCTAGGGGTGAAAAAAATGAGTGAGTCGGGTCGGGTTTAGTAATGGGTTAAAATGGGTTAGGGTCAAATGGGTCACAGGTCAAAACAGGTCATTTCAAAAAACGGGTCAAATAGATCATGGGTCAAAAGGGTTGGATAGGGTCGGGTCGGGTCAACCCAAAAGTTTTCTAAATTTTTTTTAATTTTACATTTATAAATATAGTTTTTATAATATTTTACTGTTTTGTTATATTTAACAATGAAAATAGAATAAATTACTATATTATAAGAAATTGTTTTATTACTTATAAAATTTACAAGTATAAAAATAGAAAACTAGATATTTAAATTTGTAAGTATTTGCTTCTCTTTATAAAAATAAAAGTATAAAACTATAAATAATATTGGATTCTATTATATTATAATATATTAAATAATTAATATTATATATTATATATAATTTAATATACCACAAAAAATGGCTAGATCTTTTTCTTAATCTAAAAATAAATACAACTACAAACCCCCTTGCTATTCTCTCTCTATCAGCAGCGATAAACAACCGAAGATGATTTCTGAGTTCATTTTTAAAAAACGTTTTTCCTTTTTGGTTTGATTATTGTTGCGTTGGTGACGACTATCCACAGATGTTGGTAGCGTTGATTTTGGTTGTCGTGATCGGTAAATAGTGATATATTGACGGTCAACGAAACACAAAATTGCAGAACCTATCTGACCCTTCTTGACCCGTTCGACCCGACTGTTATTTCACATAAATTTTGTACTGACCCATTCAACCCGCTGGTTACTTTATTGCTTGCCCAAATCAACCTAGAAAAGGAAAATTTTCACCCATTATGACCCTTTAATGTATTTCGGGTCTTGTTTGCCGGTCCTACTGTATTCCATTCATTAATCCTTTCATTCGGTCAAACCAAACATATACTAGTAGCATCTCACGACACATTTTTTCAACCCGCTTAAGGTACGTACCTTCGGCGTGTTGAATCTGTAAATAAGTGTTTAAGTCTTCTTACTTTGACAATCTTACACATGAAGTTTCTATAAGATTAAGTTACATTAGTCTTTGTTCATACACATACTTGTAATTTTTATTATATCATAAATGAATTAACCTTTGAAAAGTAAAACTTGTGTTCAATCTATTAAATTATACAAATTGTCTAACCTAATCAAGTTTTAAGTGTATTACATTAGGATTAGGAGTGTGTGTTGTTAAGATACATTAAAACCAACATCAATAAATTGGGATTTATAACCAGGAAGCCTAATTGAATCAAGAAGTGCTTTTGCAAGTCAAGTGACTTGTAACTCGAATCTTGGTTCGGACAGACCTAGATATGGATCTTAATCTAGTTAATGGTACATCTTCGGTTCTTATGCTTATAGTGAATATCCGGTCCTAATGCTTCACATTACTCCCTATTTGTGTGGGAACTTTCAAGTTCATATTGGTCATTGGTCAAAGTGAAATGATTAAAACCCCCTTTAATTCACATTTTCGAAAGTCACTAACAAATCTATATTGGAAGCTTTTGAGTTCATTTTGTTTCCGATCAAACTAAATAGAAGGGTATTCTAGCTATTTAATTTTGGGCAAATACGAAAATGAACCTCACAAGGACGGTGGTTGCAATTTTGAACTGTCAAAGATTGTTTTTTTTTTTTTTTTTTTTTTTTTATAACTATAACCATGAGTACGAAAATGTAATTTATTATTTATACATTGTATAATAACATTTAATATAAATTTTAATTCTTTTTATCTTTTCCCCTTTTATTGATCAGAATATGTAAAGATTTTTAAATTTTTAATATATATGTGTTTACTCATTGATGATAGTTTAAGGTTTGGTTGGGTTCAGGTTAATCTGTTTTGGGGCTTTTAATACTAACTCGATAAATGAACCCAATAAGCGTTCAATTTATTCAGGTTCAAGTTTGTTCAATTTTCGAGTTAAAAGAAATGATAATATAATATCTAGTGAAATTTAATCAGAAAACCATAGATTAAAAGAAAAAAATGAAGGAAAAAACCCGCATGTTACATGGATTACCTGACTCAAATAAAGTTACTCGATACAAGATCGAATAAGAGATTGGGTTATTACTATTAGGGTTATGTTATGTTATTAGGGTTATGTTATGTTATGATACTACTGAATAGTCGAGTTGCAGGTGAAGTGAAACCAATTAAGGAAGCCTCTCAAAGATTCGGTTACCTTACTAACTTGTTTTACACATATGACCCTATTTTTTATATGTATATGCATGAAGGTTCTAAATAACGCGTCATGGCGTGAGGCGTGACCTCGACGTTAAAAAGACATGCAAGGCGTCGTTGTTAGGCGTGACGTCCAAAAATCGTGAAGAGGCGTATCATGGCGAACTTTAACGCGTTATTTTCTAAGTTTTTTGTAACGCGTTATGAAAAAAAAATCAAAAAAAAAACAAACAAACTTAAAAACTGTTAAAATAATTTTAAAGCGGCTATAAAGATTCTTTGATTATAAATTGGTGACTATATCTTAGATTAGATGTATATTAAAATTTGTAAACATTGATTTTTGTTTAATTGGTTACTATATTTAGATTAAATGTATATTGAAATATAAAAACATTTACTTTTTGTTAATTTATTGTTTATTGATACAACTTAATAAGTATAAATATATATACAAGTATATATAAAAATTCTAAAATTTATTAAAATTTTGGCGCCTTGTCACGTCTTGAAAAACGTCATGTCTCACCATGTCTTACAAAACTTGAGGCTTGACCTCGCCGCCACGCCACACCTTACGTTATTTACAACCTTGATATGAATGATATAGGAAGTTGATAACGTGGTCACCCTTTAAAAAAATATGTTCTAAATCCATAGTATATTGTCAATCAGGTTAAAACGATCACGATTATCAAAAGTTAATTAGATGACATGAGATGTATTAAAAAAACTATAATCATTGAGCTTATGACTAAGACATGTTATGTGAGGATCGAATCAATTACCAAACGAGATAAATTGATTTAATGATTTAGATCTAATAATCACAAATGTGTTGCAGCGGATAAACACAGTTTGTAATGAACAAGGTTATGATTAGTTGAGTTATAAGTAAGAACAACGTTAAGAACATATAACAGAATTGAATCAACAACGTCTCAATTGATTTGTATTAATTTCAAAGGAATTACAAAATTATACAATCAACATTATCATCTCAAATGATAAAGGAACTACTTAATACAATCCTTGAGGCTACTAGCTATGATCAAGTACAAATTACAATCGAGTCCATACTCTATAAAGATGTCTAATCTCTAATCAAGCAGTTTAATCAACTGATTACCAACTCTCTGTAAAGTATTCTGATAAAGCACGTGAACTGTACTTTAGTTGTTGGTGATCTTCGGTAGTTGAGGATCTTCATCAGCTGTCGTCGCCGGTGATTATCCACCTCTACTGATCAGTTGGGGACGATGGGTTTCTACTGATCAGTATGTAGCTATTGATCAGTTCTTCAAAAGATTAGATACTGATCAGTTCTTTCTCTCTAGATAATGATCAGTACCTTGGGACTAAATAGTATGTTTTACTGCTGATCAGTAGACACAGTCTTGTCTACTGATCAGTAGCAAAGAACATTTAGTGCATTTTGTCCCAACAATCTCCCCCTTAGTGATAGCATATCCATGCTCATCACTATAAAAAAAACCCAAAAAACATTTCTTCAAAAGACAAAGTTGCTTACATTTTTATCATTGATTTCGCGGTTGATCCTTTGATACATAAGCATACTTTTCTTTGATTTGGCCATTTATCTTCCAGACCAGCTCAACTGCTCTTCTAGAGTTTGGAGATGCTTTCAGTTTTCTTTTCATTAGTATGCACATCATTCCAGGATCATGGCTATACTTCTTTTCAACAAGAAAGAACTCTGCAGTACCATCTTTCCTATGAATGCAGTAAATGTCATTTCTGTCAAACAAAGTCCATGACACTACCTCAGTGAATCTGTTTACTCTTTCAGCCATAAATTCTGGTTCAAAGCATATCATGAGCAGGTCTAGAAGAAGAAAGTTTAGATCGAAGTCTAGCTTATGTTTCTTAACATACTTCTTCTTTCCAATGGCAAGCATCTCGTGCAGTTCAGCTCTAGTTAACTCACAAAATAGTCTTTTGTGAGAGGAAAAGATTTGTTCAGAATGGTCAGCTCTTATCACTTTGACACGATCTTTTCCTTCAACCACCACATTGCACCAATCAATAATTGGTACTATCTTGTTAATAGGCTCAGGTGCATCAACGGCTCCATACTTGACAAGATCTCTCATGTCATGAAAAGTTCTTCTTTTAGAAGCTTCATACTCATGTTCAATCTCCTTATGTGAAGAACCCCCAGCAGATGATGAACCCCTAGCATCTGACCTTTTTCTTTTGAGTGGCTGCTCAGGGCTCTCATTGCCTTCTTGATCAAGTGCCTCTACCCTCCTTTTCTCCTCAATCTCCCTCCTTGCAGGCACATCTTGTAAATTTTGAGTCACCTTTGATCTTATCTCCCCACTTCTATTCCTTTTAAGTAGACCACTTGGTGCTCTTTTTCTATTGTCATGAGCCTGCTTTAGCTTCCTTTCTAACATGAATTGCTCCTTATCCTCCTTTAACTTCTCTTCCCTTCTCACTTCTTCATATCTTGACACCAGAGCTTCATTTGTTTGACTGACTTAGGATTTTCTCCTTTGCTCAACAGGTAGTCAATAAAAAATTTTCTATCTTCCTTCTGTCTGTCAGTAACTTCCTTTTCTTTGACTGGAGACCTTTTTCTTTTCTCAACCTTCTTGGATAGCTTTGCCTTCTTTTGAGCTTCCTCCAATAATCTTCGATCTTCTGCAACCCATTCTTCTTGCATTTTGAGAGCAAGTTCTTCATCTTGCTCAAGTTGAGTTTTTGCCCTTTTGACTTGTTCTTTAAGGACAACATCCAGTTCAGCTTCCTTTCTTTTCTCAGATATAATGATCTTTTTAGCTTTAGGTTGGTCTTGGGGTTCTTTAAACTTCAGAGTTTTGGACCCAACCTTTCTTTTGTATGTGTTTTCAGTACTTTGAGTTGAAGCTTTGCTTTGGTCTTGAGGCTCTTTGATTAGGATAGACTTAGATGCAGCCTTTTTCTTTCCTTTTTCTCTTCCTTCTGCTCATCAGCCTTAATCCTATCAATCTCTGTTTACATTTCTCATAATTTTCCTTTGTGAGCATGGATGGATCCACAAATCTAGACAGATCTTGAGTCCAAGTGTCTACTTTCAGAGGATCTGGAGAGAAAACATTGTCAAGAGTTTTGTCAGCTGGTGGAGGGGCATCATTAGATGCAGAGACATCATCAATAGATGCACTTTGATCAGTAGGCTTCTCCCCCTCAACCTCTTCAAATACTAGCATCTTCCATGTTTCTTCTTTTTCAGCTGCTGAAGGATAAGTAGATACATCTTCAGTAGCTGGGGCACCAGTTGCTGGAGGATCATTAATTGGAGCATCAGCTGTTGGAGGATCAGTACTTGGAGCATCATCAGTTGGTTCATCAGCAGCTGGAGCATCGGTAGTTGGAATTTCTACAGACAACTCATCAGCTACTGTAGCTCCATCACCTTTTGAAATTGTCTCCTCCTCCACCTCTTTTTCATTTGAAATATCCTCTTCATCAGCAGTCACAATCTCCTTCTCCTTTTCAACAATCTCTTTCTCCTTTTCTTTTTCAACTGTAGTTTCTTCCTCATCAGCTGTGACTGTCTCCATTTCCATCTCCTTCTCAATACTTTCAACAGCCTATTCAATCTCCTTTTCAGCCATAACCACCATCTCCCCCTTAGTGGTTTCATCCCCGTCATGCACACCACTATCAACCACATCCTCCACATTCTTCAAAACTGGCACACTTACCTCCTCTTCCCTTTCTTCAGTTTGATCTGTATGATTTATTGAGCTGAATTTCTTGAGAGCTTTGCCAGTCTTGGCTCTTTTAAGCAGGGAAGAGTGTGATAGTTTGACAGTCTTAGCAAGCTTGGCCATCTTCCTCTTCAACATTTTGATTTCTTGACCTTGCTTGACAACCTTCTCCTCCAGAATGGTACATTTTTCCGTCAATTCAAGTATTTGCACACTGTTCTCCCCACTCTCATGTTGAGTACCAACATGAGGTAGATCTTGGAACAAAGGAACAGTATCAAGCCTAGCTTGACCAACTGAACCCCCCATGGTTTCTTGGCACCAGGGACCTTCACATGAAGGATCAAAAGATCCTCCATAGATTGAAGTTGCCATAGATTGGGTCTTAATGCCTATCACCCTGTCCTGTGTCACACTAGGTGTGGCAACAGTAGGGTGAGCCCTTTCTACATGGTCATGCATCTCCTTAGTGACCACCTCTGTGAGGATGGGTTGGTCCTCATATGTACCCTGTGAGACTGAAATAGATCTATAAACTTCAAAGGTTTGAAAGTTATGAATATCATCATCTTCATCATCAAAGAGAACAGTGTAAGGAAAGGTCTCAGGGATTGGGTTTTCAGAGACAAGGTTTGAAGGACCCCCTTGACTCTGCTCATGCAACTCTGCATCAGTCATGGTCTCATTCATGACTTTTTGGGAATGTCAACCACCATCAACAGCTTGTGTACTTAATCCTGGTACAACAGGTGGTTCAAGAATTGGAGCTTCAGACTGATCAAGAGTGTGATCAGCTGATTCATCAGCTTGAACAGGTGGTTCAGTGGCTGGAATAACTGGCTCTTCAGGAGCATCAGTAGGAGGAACATAAAGTGTGGGGGGTGTGGGTTAGGATCCAACTGGGTTTGAGGACCCCCCAGCTCTAGAAGAAGATGCAGATACCCCAACATATTTTGAAAGAGTGGGGTATTATCTTCACCAGAAATTTTTTTACCTATCTTCCTCATCATTGTAAAAGTTTTTGAAGAGTGAATGGAAGACATGTAAAGGTTTTCATGTAAAGTGAGATTTTCTATTTCTTTTGAAAAGATATCTGCCAGAAATCTGGGGTACATTAAAAATTTACCTTTGGTAGAGATGTTACTTTGCATCCCCTGAAAAATGAGTTTAGAAAAATTGAATACTTGGTCAGTAGCCATACACGCCATTGTAGTTGCAATAGGCACATTTAGCTTATTCCAAGTACTGTGTTTTGGAGAGACGCAAGTTTGGATTTTGTGGCCGAAGAGTTTCCATTGTTTGGGAAACAGGGCTTTTTGAAAAGTTAAACGTTTGGGTTCAGAGTACCCCATTCGACCTATAATCGCAAGAAGATTTTCTTTAGGGATAGAAATTGTACCTTCTTCATCATCAAGCTGTAGATGAGTGCGAATAATTGCTTCCGTGAGGATGAAAGGTTTGTTATCAATCACAACATTGATACAAGGAACTCCATTTTGATCAGCGGCGGCGGCTGTCTCCCAGAATTCTCTGATATGAAGACTTCGTATTGTAGGGTTTACAGTCAAGGCATGTTTGATCTTTGAACGATTTAAGAAATCGATTAGAGGATGAAAACCCATTGAACCTTTGCTTTTTATAAGGAACGCCACCGCATTGTGTTGTTCACAGAAGTCGAGATCCATGATGATTGTTTAGACTTGTTTTGTAGAACTTAGAAAATAGGGTTTCTCTGAAAGGAGAGTCTTTTGGATACCACAACCCCAAGTTTGGTTTCCCTTTCAAGTATCTAAAGATCCTTTTGACAACAGTCAAGTGAGAAACTTTAGGGTGCCATTGATATCTTGCACAAACACACACACACTAAACATGATATCTGGTCTTGAAGCAGTTAGATACATTAAAGAACCTATCATTGATCTATACAAGTGCTCATCAACCTCCTCACCTAATAGATCAGCTGCTAAGTGCTTGTGAGTTTCAAATGGTGTGCTTGCAGCCTTGCTGCCCTTGAAACCAAACTTCTCTAGGATATCCTTCACAGATTTGGATTGATGAATGAATATTCTAGAAGGGATTTGTTTGACTTGAAGACCAAGAAAAAAGTTTAGTTCTCCCATAGAACTCATTTGGAATTTCTTGTGCATGATCTTCTCAAACTCTTTGCATAGACCATTGTTGGTTGAACCAAAGATGATGTCATCCACATAAATTTGCACCAATAAAATGTCTTTCTTCACAGTCTTGATGAACAAGGTCTAATCAATAGCTCCTCTCTTGAAATCATTCTCCAACAAATACATAGAGAGTGTATCATACCATGCCCTTGGAGCTTGATGAAGACCATATAGAGCTTTGTCCAGCCTATAAACCATGTCTGGGTGGTCTGGATCTTCAAAACTAGGAGGTTGACACACATATACCTCCTCTTCAATCTTTCCATACAAGAAAGCACTTTTTACATCCATTTGATAGACTGTAAATCCTTTAAATGATGCAAAAGCAAGAAAGACCCTAATTGCCTCCATTCTAGCAACAGGAGCAAAGACCTCATCATAGTCAATGCCCTCTTCTTGAGTGTCTCCTTGGGCAACTAGTCTGGCTTTGTTCTTGATAACAATGCCTCTTTCATCAGTCTTGTTTTTTAAGATCCATTTGGTTCCAATTACTCTTTTTCCATTAGGTAGAATAACCAAAGTCCACACCTCTTGAAGTCTGAACTGAAGCAGTTCTTCCTGCATTGCTTCAACCCAGCTTGGTTCTCTCAAAGCTTGTGTTACTTTCTTTGGCACCATTTGTGAAATGAAGCATGCAAACAAGCATTCATTCAAGCTTTTGTGAAGTCTTCCCCTTGTTTGAAATGAAGAATTTACATCACTTAAAAGTTGATCAAGTGGATGTTCCCTATTGATTCTTTGAGCGGGATGAATGTCTTCCACAGTGGTTGACTCCAGATTAGTGTCATTTGTCTCTGGAAGACCCCCTTCATTATCGGATGGTAATGACTCATCATATACTGCTTCTTCTTCATCATTTGAAATCGGCTCATTCAAAGGAACATCTTAATCGGATTGACTTTCTTCTTCTTGTGATGATTGGACTTCAATTCCTTCTTGATAATTTACAACTGCTTGATTTTGAGCAATACCAGGAGGATCCGCAGTGTAAATAGGGAAAATTGTGAGGATCAAATCTATTACCAAACGAGATAAATTGATTTAATGATTTAGATCTAATAATCACAAATGTGTTGCAGCGGATAAACACAGTTTGTAATGAACAAGGTTATGATTAATTGAGTTATAAGTAAGAACAACGTTAAGAACATATAACATAATTGAATCAATAATGCCTCAATTGACTTGTATTAATTTCAAAGGAATTACAAAATTATACAATCAACATTATCATCTCAAATGATAAAGGAACTACTTAATACAATCCTTGAGGCTACTAGCTATGATCAAGTACAAATTACAATCGAGTAAAACTAATACTATAATCTATAGCCCATACTCTATAAAGGTGTTTAATCTCTAATCAAACAGTCCAATCAACTTATTACCAACTCTCTGTAAAGTATTCTGATAAAGCACGTGAACTGTACTTTAGTTGTTGGTGATCTTCAGTAGTTGAGGATCTTCATCAGCTGTCGTCGCCGGTGATTATCCACCTCTACTGATCAGTTGGGGACGATGGGTTTCTACTGATCGGTATGTAGCTACTGATCAGTTCTTCAAAAGATTAGGTACTGATCAGTTCTTTCTCTCTAGATACTGATCAGTACCTTAGGACTAAATAGTATGTTTTACTGCTGATCAGTAGACACAGTCTTGTCTACTTATTAGTAGCAAAGCACACTTAGTGCATTTTGTCGCAACATGTTAAGAACTAAAACTAGCTATTGACATGCGACATGCCAAATTGAATTTAGATGAATATTCTTTTATTATTCTTTCAACCTTTAAAAGGACTTACGATATTTAAACCACCCAAAACAAATACAAAGTAGTTTACTCATTTAACTTTTACATCTGCTTAACTATTTTCACACGAATCGTTCTTTTAAGATTGACACTCATTACTAACCAAAACTATGAACTTGTTAAAATTCGTTTCTTATAAGTTTATAATTGAGTTTAACTCGCCATGGTCATTTTGAGAAATTTGTCATCTTATTTGTCAATTTTAATGCACAAGATACCAAAGTACAAGTAAAATGTGATTTCAACCGTGTAAATAAAAGATAAAAGAAAAGTAACTGCTATCCTAATTGAATTGGAGACAATTGTATTGACAATTTACGTAATTTACTTTAGTAAATAAATAATATTGTTGATCATATTCGAATTTGAAAAGAATATAATTGTTATAAAATAAAAAAGGAAGAACAAAAAGCCAATAAATGTTTTTTCATACAACATTGGCAATGCTTATGCTATTTTAAAGTTATCAATTGAATATACAATGGAAACCGACAGAAACATCCATTTTAGGGTATTTTCAACGGCTCTTTTATAACATTCATTTATTTCTAAATATATAGATAGAGAAGAAAAATTGTGCTCCAATCGTTTCTTTAAATATAAATTTTTTTTTAGAGGAAATTCATATATATAAGAGTAACATTAATCACTTCTCTATAACTTAATTTATCACTTTTAACTCCTTAATCTATTTCTTTCATATTTTTTTTCTTTTACATATATTGATTATATTGATAGATACTTAATATTAAAGTGAATAAATAAATAATATATTCTTTTTTTGTCAAAATTTTTAGTTAAATAAAAAAAATTGATTTTTTTTTATAGAATGTTTAGTTAAATATCATTATAAATGTTCAATAAAAACTCAAATTAATAATTCTTACATATGAAAATAAATTAAATTAGTACTAAAAATATATAGAATAAAGTCTTTAGAGTAGATAGTTGGAGCGAAAAAATTATAGAGGAGAAATATGCTCAAGAGATTTTATTTCCTTTAAATATAGACATAGAGATAGATGTATGTTTGGAAATGACTTTATAATTATTTAAACTTTTTGTTTATTATAGGATCTAGTTATGACCTGACTTATATACCGCCAGAATACAAGCTCGTTGAGACGATGCTAAAAAGTTATGCATGATGTGTGATAGAAGGATACCATGCGTTTGGCTATTATAACACTAGAACAATCAAGTTAAATGGATGACTTGTCATTTTCTAGTATCTTTACTTTAGGGCAGAGCCGGCTTTTGGGTTAGGCAGCCTAGGGCCCAATTTGTATAGGGGCCCAAAAAATTTGATATTTGCATCTGGTTAATTTAATTTATAATCAAAAAAAAAAAACAAGGCATATGAGACTACTGATCAAAGTAACGTGGGCCCAAAAATTGGGATTTTTTTTATTGGTTTTTTTAATGAAAAAAATTGAGATTTGTAGTTTAGGTTTTCCAACATAATTTATCTTATTTTATTTAGTTTGATGACACCATTTTTTCTTCTTTAGCTCTCGTTGTCTCACATAATCAGATTTATTCCCTTCTTCCATGCTTCCAGGTATATTTTTCTTACATAAATTGTTATGATTCTATGAAAACCTTGCTATTTTTTAATGACTATTATTCACTAGCCACCAGCCAAAATAATGATTATTTTATTCCAATTTTTTCCATGAATTGTTACTTTTTTGATATTGTAATTTATATTATGTATTCAGTATTCACATCATATATATATATATATATATATATATATAATTATATATATATATATATATATATATATATATATATATATATATATATATATATATATATATATATATAATATTGTGTAATTTATGTTTTGTTTAGAAAGTGATTAGTTGTAGCTCTCAAGTGTTAGTCGATTAATTGAAAAATGAATTATGTGTTTCAGAAATCAGAAATTATGCCTCCTAAATATCCATCCGGTAGTCAAAAACGTAAAAAGAGAAAAGCGGAAGAAGAGTTAGTAAAGTCACAAGCGGAAGAAGAGAAAAGCTTTATTATTGATTTTTATCAACTTGAATTTTGGGGGCCTATTTTTTTCCATTTGCCTCGGGCCTAATCTTTTTTAGGCATTCTCGGAGACGGCCCTGCTTTAGGGACCGTCATTGATTCCGTCATAATAAGTATCTGTTTTGCGCTTTTTCTATAATCCAAATCTTCCATCTTTGCTACAAATTTGTCGTTTTGACGCTTTATGTGAACCGTCAAAAGCGCCTCCACGTTAAAACTATGTGAATACTTGACGTCTCTGGCTAAAAACCACATTAAATTCAAACTTCAAAGATTAAATCATATATTTTTTGTGAGTGTGAGTAAAAGTGATACAAAATGCAATATTTGAACAAAACCTGCATATTGAAAGCATATACTATTCACAAATTACTTTTAGAGCATCCGTAATGCTATGAATTTTAGCAAGTTTATAGCACTGACACGTCAGCTTCTTATAAACCACAACTTTCTATCAACTTAATCGTTTCCTCTTATAAACTTATAAAGTTCATATTTAGGTCCCATTTTAATATAAAATGAATAAAAATAATAATGCTTAGACCCATTTGTTCTTCTCTCCTTGGTTCATACACATGAACTTTTCTTTCTTTCATGGACTTTCAATCTACAAATTTTTTGAAATAATACATTAAACTTCTATGAACTTCACGTATACTTCAACGTAGGATATGGACCTTCTCTATAAACCTCTATTACGGATGCTCTTAGTTTTACGGAAAAAAAAAAAAGAAAAACAAAATGGGTCCACAAAAGTTTTAGCATGTGACAATGGAAGTAAAAAAGAAGAGTACAGTAGACAACATTGTGGGAATCATTGATGATTACTATGTGTTACTCTTTTTCTAGTAATAACTTGGGTTTCAACCGAAGCAGTACAAAATGATTTCTTGTTGTTTTACCTCAATCATTTACTCCATTTCTGTTTGCTTTTTTTTGGATTATGAGATTCCTAAAGTGGTCAAACGAATGATGCTTTGTAAATGGATAAAATGGTAAAGTGAAAAGGTAATGTGACTATGTAAGTGAAACAAGATGGGTTAAAAGTAAAAAAGAAATCCACCATGTATATACTGAACCATCATTATCTAAATATATATAAAAAAGAGTTAATTGCATGAGTCGTCCCTATGGTTTGCACTATTTGTACAGGTCGTACCTATAATTTTTTTATTACACCACTCGTTCCTAAGTTTGAATTTTGTTGCCTGAAGAGTTCCTATTTTGGATGTGACGTTAAGTGAGCCGTTAAGTCTTATCATGTAAGAAACATGTGAGGACAAATTTGTCTTTTTACCACCATCTTCTCCATTTACCTACCACCAACTCCCCAAATTTCCAAGAACCCTAATACCCACAAATCCTTAATTTTTCAAATCACCATTTCAAATACAATTCAATCAAAACACATATCAAGAAACACAAATATAATCTGAAAAATCTAAAGTGATTAAAGACAAAAAAAGTGTTGATCGTGACCGAAGTTTATCAAAATATATATAAAAAAAAAATTATCATTTAAAGTCTGATTTAATTTTTAACTAGTTAGAGCACCCGGAGTGGGCCTCGTTCTCGCTCGTTTTCCAACTCACAACGAGCATTGAGCTCGTTATGACTCCGAGTTCTGTCGTTGTCGCGTCGTTGTCAATGGGTCGTTGTGCCCACAACGGCTCGTTTTCGAGTATTTGTTTTTTTTTTTTTTTTTTTTTTCCAAATTCACCTATAAATACCCCCACAATTTAACCACAAAATCACACCAATTCTCAATCTCTTTCTATCTCAATATTTTCCTAAAAACCATATATACAAAAAATGAGTTCGAATTTTTCAACCGATCACGATGTTTCGGATTCGTCATCTTCCGACTCCGAATTGTTACAAGTTCTAGCCATGTCGGTACAAGCTTTGGAGATGGAAGAAAATGAGGCGCAACGTTCTCGGCGTACGGTGAAAAAGAAAAGGCGTTATATCAACCGCGATTGCGCCGAAGCAAACGAAAACGTGGTACGACATTACTTCTCCGGCGAAAGCGTATACCCGGATGAATATTTCCGTAGACGGTTTCGTATGAGAAGACCTCTTTTCCTCCGAATAGTCGAAGGTATATCTAATTACTCTGTAGAACCTATACCCGACTATTTTAAATATTTCAAACAACGCCCCGATGCAACGGGTAAAATGGGTTTTAGTTGTTTGCATAAATGCACGTCGGCTTTTCGTGCGATGGCGTACGGGATTACTCCGGACGCCTTCGACGAATACTTACAAAGGTCTGAAAGAACTTCAACTGAATCCTTAGATATTTTTTTAAAATGTGTAATCCATCTATATACAAACGTTTATCTAAGAGCTCCCACACAAGATGATGTTTATCGTTTATATCAAAAACACGATGAGGTTCACGGTTTTCCGGGTATGCTTGGTAGCATAGATTGTATGCATTGGAAATGGGATCAATGTCCAAATGCATACAAGGGGCAATACACACGAGGTGACCATGGTTATCCAACGGTTATGTTGGAAGTTGTTGCCTCGTACGATCTATGGATATGGCATGTTTACTTCGGTGTCGCCAGGTCGAACAACGACATCAACGTGCTTAAACAATCGCTGTTGTTTCATGATATGCTCAACGACTCATCCCTGGACTACACATTCACCGTCAACGGCCACCAGTACACTAAAGGATATTACCTTGCAGAAGGTATATATCCGGAGTGGTCGACATTTGTTAAAGCTTTCTCGTACCCATTTGAAGAACCTAAGCAAAAATTCAAACGTTTTCAAGAGAGTGCGAGAAAGGATATCGAACGGGCATTCGGTGTTCTTCAAGGTCGTTGGGGTATTATAAAACATGCCGCTAGATTTTACAAGATGAACAAACTTAGAAGAGTTATGTATGAGGCTATTATATTACACAACATGATCGTTGAAGACAACGGACGGTCGATATGCGATGCCGATGAATGGTATGCTCCTCCGGTACCCATTCCGAGAACTTTTAACGAGAGAATCAACGAACGTATCCGGATTAACCGAGAGGTTAGAGACAGGCCCACACACCATGCACTCTGGGAGGATCTCGTGGCCTACATTTCGACACTTCCGGATAACTATCGACAACGTTAGCCTTTTTAATTATTGTATTGTAATTTTTTTTAATTATTGTATTGTAATTTTTTTTTAATTATTGTATTGTGTTTTTTTTTATTATTGTATTGTGTGTTTTTTTTTTAATTATTGTATTGTATTTTTATTTTAATAAAATGTATTATTTATTTTATTTAAATCTTTTAAGAAAAAAAAAAAAGAAAAATTAAACTCCCACAACCTCCACAACCCTCCTTATCATACCAACCCAACAATCTCACAACCCACATTCTCACTGCCACGTCATCACCTTTTTCCCCCACAACCTCCACAACCCACATTGTGGCTCATTATCACTCCGGGTGCTCTTACAATCGAACTTAAGAAAACATGACTCTATTAAGTAGGGCCAACTAGAAAGCTTTTTGTGGATTTGAAAGAATATATTAAATTTACATAAAAATTTCGTTAGGACATCACCTTTAATTGATTCTATTTATATTTTGAGTTAATTACATAATTGGTCCCTGTGTTTGTTCAAATTTAACGGGTTCAGTCCCTGGGTCACAAATCGTTCGGGTCCAGTCCCTGGGGCATATGTTTGGTTACAAGTTTGGTCCCTGCGTCTAACAATCGTTAATTTTTAAAGTTAAATTTGCCATGTGCCAGACATGTGATGGGTAAAAATGTAATTTCACCTCAAATATACACGTGTCACTCAAATTACCATTCATTGCCCTTTCACCACAAAGACAAAAATCTCATTTAACACTTTTCTCTGTTTCCTTACTTCAAAACCTCCCCAACCCCAAATAATCTCACTCCGGCGGTTGTAGGTGGCCGGCGACGGAAACCCACGGCGACGGTTCTAGGTGACTGGCGACGGAAACCCACGGCGGCGGTTCTAGGTGACCGGCAACGGAAACCCACGGCGGCGGTTGTAGGTGGCCGGCGACGGAAACCCACGGCCAGCGGTTTCAGGTGGCCAACAAGTAGTGCAAATTCTTGTTTTTTTTAACAAAAATTCATGAAAATCAAAAGGGTGTTTTAAAGTTTCAAACCTTAACCATTTTTCAATCTTTTAAAAAAAATTAGATCTAGATTCAAGAAATTAGATCTAGATTCAAGAAATTAAAAAAAAATATATGAATTATTACCGTGTTCTTTTGACTGGAAAGGTGAGAAGACAATCCCATTGTGTTCTTTTTACCCTTCTTTTGTTTGTGCGTGACATTGTTTCTAATTTTTATTTTCCTTCAATAAGGTACCAACTAAAGAACATATGGATGCTTTGTCCTCAGTATTGGGCATTGGACCAAGAGTATTCTGGTAGCCTATTAAATCGATTTTTTAAATCTTAATTTTGCAAGGTTAAGTTTTAAATTTTTCATTTCTGTATGCAGGTGAAATATTCAATTTATTTGATGGGTATATAGATCTATGAAAATGGGTTATTTGATTTTGATTTATTTAGATTAGATAAGATAAGGTTTTAGGAAGAGATTTGGAGAAGAAGGTTGTAGGTGTGGATAAAGGAATTATAAAATATGGATTAAAGAATAAAAAAAAATGAAAAAGATTTGACTATCCTTATATATTTGAGTGCCAGGTGTATATTTGAGACGAAATTACTTTTTTACCCATCACATGACTGGCACATGATACATTTAACGTTAAAATTAACGATTGTTAGACGCAGAGACCAAACGTGTAACCAAACATATGCCCTAGGGACTGGACCCGAACGATTTGTGACCCAGGGACTGGACCCGAACGATTTGTGACCCAGGGACTGAACCCGTTAAATTGGAACAGACAGAGGGACCAATTATATAATTAACTCTTATATTTTTAATGATTGAGATCTTCATGAAACTTGGAAAAGATAAAATTATCAATATGAGGAGAATCATTTTTGTATCCTCGGGCATTATTAGTAAGTTTGTGAATTTGGCTTGAAAAGGAGACATGGCTTCGAGAAACGTCTCTCTTTTTACTATCGTTGTTTGCATGAAAATGAGGGTTGTAAGGTTAGTCCTTCACAGCGAGCTTAAACACCTTACACCTAGTTGTACAGTTAACCAAAATGACTCTATTGATGCATTTGTACGAAACAGCTAAACTGAAGATTTTTGTTGAAGAGTTCATAAGTTTAGATGCAAATCTTTCATCTGCAATACTAGTGAGCAGATGTTCACATTTCGTACATTAGTCTCTGAGTTCCCTGATCTCTGACCACCAATTCTGTTATTCAAAACAAAGAGTCAAACTCGGTCAAAGTGTATTATAAACCAAAGGGCTTCAAGCATCGTGGTTGTGAGTTCAAGACTCGTAAGGGACAAAAATGTGAATTATTGTGTGGTGTAATGTTAAATTTGCCTTTCTAAAAAAAAATTAGAAATATTAAAGTATTAGTAAGATAATATTAATTTTCTAATCATACTTAACATACTAATCGTTTAGAAAGTCATAATCTTTAAGAGTAAATAGTATTTCGAATCAACTAAACCCGTTTCGATATGTACCAAGAATTACTCAGTTATGCCTAAATTCCTTCAGTAAATTTATCCATGAGCATCTGATTAGAGCATCATGCATAATAGAAGTGGATGTTGACTTGCATTTTGTGCTTGAATTCTTCTTTGAATCTTGTCGCTTAAAACAGAAATTGCGTTGCTCAAATGACTTGTAATGGTTCTTTGGGTACATATGAGGCCAAACTTTGTTAAAGTCTGATTTATATTTTAACCACTCCTTTTGTTTTTCTTTTAGGCGAGTCAACATATCAGTAAGACAAGCCATGGTCACCATATGAAACAGAGCTACGTGCCTAACGAGCATTCATAAAAAACACGACAGAGCATGAAGACAGGTTGTTTCGGTTTATATTTTAACTTTAAGGATCTATAGGTTAAACCATAACTTAAAAAGGAAACGGGCTAAGTGGATCAATGACTCCCAAAATGTAACTTTAATGCAAAAAAAAAAAAAAACATTTAAAAGTCTAATAACATTCAAAACAATTTGGGGCGGGTTGGGTTGACCCGCCATAACCTTTTCGCCTAGTTTGTTGAATCTTATTATAACTAATGTATAAACTATGACTACGAAAACTAAATTTCAAATAATATCTAAATAATTTGAGGGATTCCAACTTTTGTTACATGTTTAACGTAAATGTGAAATTGCCAACTCTAATATTAATTGTTTAAGGTGTGACAAGATTACCTTTACCTAAAATTTCATATCAGCCTTCTTGCTCAAAAGTAATTTTTCAGCTTAATATGGCCAGGATCATCAGGCAAGTGTAAAGGTTTCCGACCATCACTATTTGTATTTTCAAATGTAATATAGAGACTATAAAATGGTGTCGTCCAGCAGCCAGGCATTATTCGCCTACACATACACATATGCTCTTAACACTACGAAACACCGAATAAACCAGCAGAAAACACGTTTCTAAGTGAAATGATCTGTTAAGTTGTAATTCAAAATTCACAAATACCTAAACAAATTAGTAAATAAATTCAATTAAGCGAAACTATAAGAATGAAAACCATAAATGTCACACCTAAAGATGAAGAAAGAGGGATGACCACCAACTTCTTCCTTCAACATTACTCTTCCTTTTCTAGTAATTCCTAGCTTAATCATACTCAAACCTCATTTCTTCATTTGATTTTTTAGTTTGAATCATATCAATTTGATCGTATAATAAACTATAGGTAAAACCTGTTTTCTGTAAACCATCCAATTAATTTTTTTAATAAGCAATATAATATATATATATGAAACCGCAAGAGCAAAAAGTAT
>CAJVGC010000508.1:18410693-18616703 GCA_910822075.1 Senecio squalidus
ACTTGATATTTAGTGTCGGACCTTGATATTCGGCCAGCTTGGACAGCCGGCCAATTTGGCAAAAATTGTTATTTTTGTCCGGACTTGATATTTTTTGTCCGGACTTGATATTTCGTCCGACACACTTGATATTTAGTGTCGACCTTGATATTTGGCCAGCTTGGACAGCCGGCCAATTTGGCAAAAAATTGATATTTTTGTGCGGACTTGATATTTTTCGTCCGGACTTGATATTTTCGTGCACACTTGATATTTAGTGTCGGACCTTAATATTCGGCGCTTGGACAGCCGGCCAATTTAAAAAAAAAAACATAATAATAATAAATAAATAAAAAAAAAAATCACCTCTCACGGAGGAAATGGTTTTACCTCCAAGAGGGAAACAGTGTTACCTCCCAGGAGAGGAAGGGGTTCCACCCTCTCTCATCCCTCCAAATGGGAAGGGTTTCATAACCTCACATCCCTTCCAAGAGGGGAAAAAGTTTCACCCCTCCCATCCCTCTCCCTCCAAGGGGAAGGGTTCCACCTCTCTCAATAGGGGAAAGGTTTAACCACTCTACTCTCATCTCTCCCAAGAAGGAAAAGGTTACACTTCCTCCTAAGAGAGGAAGAGTTTCATCATCTCTCATCCCTAAGAGGGAGAAGAGTTTCAACCATCTTATCCGTTCCAAGAGGGAAAGATTTCAGCACCATCCAGAGGAAAAGCCCTCAATGCCTTTCAGATATAAAGAAAAATTTTTTTTTTCTTTTTTTTTTTTTTAAAAAAAAAAAAAAAAAAAAAAAAAAAAAAAAAAAAAAATCGAAAAAAAAAAAGTGAGGAATAGATTCCATTTCTCCAAAGAGAGAATGATTTCATCTCCCTAAGAGGGAAGAATCCCCCTCCCAATATGAAACGATTTCACATTATCCAAGTGGGAAGGATTTCACTTCCCATAAGAGAGAAGGGTTTCACTTCTTCCAGGGAATGATTTCACCCTCTCTCAGCAGAGAAGGGTTTCACCTCCTTCCAAGACATAAAGATTTCAAGGAAAAATCCTACTCTTCCCAAAAGAAGAAGGATTTCATCACCTCTCACCCCTCCAAAGGGAGGCGGCCAAGGCTGAGTGCCGGCCTAGGCAATGTGCCGGCCAAGGGGCACGAGTACCGGCCAAGGCATTGAGTGCCAGCCAGGTAAGGCGTCGGCCAAGGCACGAGTGCCGGCCACGGTGGGGTATCACCTCTCATCCCTCCCAAGGGCAAAAGGGTTTCCATCACCTCCCACCTCTCCCAAGGGGAAGGGTTTCATCACATCCCACCCTCCCAAGAGGGGGAAGGGTTCCAAGTGGGGAAAGATTTCAGCTCCTCACAAAAATGAAAGGTTTTACCAACTCTCACCCCTCCCAAGGGGGAAGGGTTTCACCGACACGGTATACGAGTGCCAGACCAAGGCAAGAGTGCCGTACCAAGGCACAGGTGCTGGACCAAGGCAAGGCAAGAGTGCCGGACCAAGACACTACTGCCGGACCAAGGCACAAGTGTTGGACCAAGGCACGAGTGCCGTCTTGCCAAGGCACGAGTGCCATACCACGTATGTCTGCCCACAAGTGCTCAGGAAGGATTTCAACTTCCCTAAGATGAAAGGATTTCACATCCACCAGGAAGGATTTCACCTCCTCCCAACAGGAAGAATTTCACCTCCTCTCCCAAGAGAGAGGGATTTCACATCCAACAGGAAGGATTTCACCTCCTCTCCCAAGAGAGAGGGATTTCACATCCTCCGGGGAATGATTCCATCTCCCCCAAGAGGGAAGGATCTCACCCCCTACCAGCAGGGAATGCTTTCACCTCCTCCCAAGAGAAAAAGCTTTCATCTCCTACCAGCAGGGAAAGGTTTCACCTTATTCACCTCCTTCCAATGAGGGATTTTACCTCATCCTCAAAGGGAAATATCTTACGGAGAAGGATATCCTTTCTCTCAACATAGAAGGATCTTATATCCTCCCAAGAGGGAATGATATAACTCCTTCTGACAGAAAAGGACCGTACCTACTCACAGCAAGGAAGATCTTACCCCTCCCAAAAGTGAAGGGATTTTGCCTCCTCCCTACCAGCCTACTCATCTTCCGCTCGGCCGCACACCGCCTGTCACCCGACCAGTTTGTCAAGATTTGACAACCAGTCTCAGCACATCTAGCCTATCAACATAAAACAGTGCAGGTGCCATCATCCTTGGCAACAAGTTTTCAGGATAAAAGTAGCAAGGATATCATAGCGGTCAATGAAGGAAGGAAAGATCGAACACCTTATCCCAGGAGCTAGACCATAGGTGAACAAATCCCCAACTAAGAAGGATTGTGGTGGGAAGAAGAAGGAGGACGACATAGATTACCTTAGACGGCCACATATTCACCACACATGATGAACTTGGTATCAACATGGGAAAACATTCTTCAAGGTGATTACTCTCATATTTTATTTCAATTAATAAATACTTTTTGTCAAAATCATGGAATGTCATGTTCAAGAATAACACGTGGTCCGATCTATGTATCCCGCAAAGTCTTGGAAGGCCATGAGGCTGAATAAAATAATATTGGTCTGATCATGTATCCCAATAATACCAAATGAAGCAATACCTTTTATTACAATGTTAGGACATTGCACACACGTGCATACACAATTACATAATTCTGAATAACGTTCAGACCAAGTGCATTGGGGCAAGATGGATATTTAAATCCAAGCCACACATGCACATCATCATATACATAACTCTGAACAACGTTCAGACCAAGTACCTAGGCTAAGATGGACATTTTTGTCTAGGCCAAACATGCACATCATCATTTTCGTCTTTTCACCTACTTGGGGAAAGGCAAGCACTTCTCATTGGGAAGCGACAATCCTCGCGAGTAACAAATAAATAAAGGTTAACCAACAAAAAGTGTCATAGGCACAGTGCCACGAGCAAAATATAAACTTTAAAAGATGCTACATGCATCTGAAAAATGTCACAGGAATATAAGAACTTGTCCCTTGCCATCCAGTTGTCATAGTCACTGTATGTATAAGCCATGGGCATAACACATGCAACGGGCACACAAGAAAGAGTCATAAGCACAATGATATTGTAATATTCAAAAGGTGTCATAGACACCAACCTAAAATTCAAGAATGTCTTGGACATCTATATGTAACATAGACATCTGACAAAGCTATGAAGCCACATAAATGTTATTGGTCTGATCATCCAATAATACATTATTTTTTCATTTCAAGGTTATATAATGTAAAACCAACACATACAAAATTTATAGCAACATACACGAATAGAAAAAACTACAAATGGTAGTCCAAACATATCATATGATAGAAAAGGGCTAAGTCATACAAATGAAATTGTGTTACAAACACAAAGAGAAAATACTAAGGCTTTCGTGAAATGAGAGTAAGGATGTCTGGCGCAGACATATCAAAACTTTCCACGAGTCAGCTCCTGATTGGAAAAGCTCGAGTCTTCAACATACCATTGTCACACAACATATCCCGTGACCCAATGGATCGGAAAGGCAGCACTGCAATCCCAACATTAGGGTAAAGAGTCTGCAAGATGTCTCTTATGCAGAAGAAATGCCTATTGGCATCCCAAGGCACATATATCACGTTAGGGTGATTAAGTACGTGATTAAGCACAATCGCGAAGACATCTAATAAATCCCTTTTAGAAGGAATGGCAGAATCCATACATCCCAACCACATTTTGTCTTCCTTACATCGAGTGAGATGGGCATTCTTCTTAGTCAATCTACCTTTGACCATCCAAGTGTGATGCACACAATACAAATCTAAATGTGTCATGGGCACAATAGATAGTCAAAAGTGTCATAGACACATTACTTATCCAAATGTCGTAGTACAATGGAAAGAATACTTGTGATGGACACACTCTGAAGGTTCAAATCCCCATCAGTTTGAAGTCCATATGTATGCACTTAGCAATCTGGCACCATCCTCCTTCATTCCACTTCATGAAAGACCTACTTGTGCAGATACTAAAAAATATCATACTATGCAAAGACATGCCAAGCGTGGAAAAGGCAAGGTCAAACCCAAAGCAAAGCCATTAAATGCATGAAGTTAGGCTTCAAAACTTTATTTTTTAAAACCTAACTGGGGGGCATGATAGTGTTAGTAGGGAATAGGCTCGATACATATAGCCTATAAGCCCTAAAAAGCTAACACAACACAGTATAAAGGCTAAGTCCCTTCTACATCAAGGAAAGGCTCTTAGTCCCTTCCACCCCGGCTCCCGGTTCCGGCTCCCGGCCTTCTGGCTCCCTGCCTCTCGGCTCGCGGCCTCCGGCTCCCGGCTCCCGGCCTTCTGGCTCCCTGCCTCTCGGCTCGCGGCCTCCGGCTCCCGGCCTTCTGGCTCCCTGCCTCTCGGCTCACGGCCTCCGGCTCCCGGCCTTCTGGCTCCCTGCCTCTCGGCTCGTGGCCTCCGGCTCCCGGCTCCCGGCCTTCCGGCTCTCAGCTCCCGCCTCCCGGCTCCTGGCATTCCGGCTCCCGGCTCCCGGCCTCTCGGCTCCCGATATCCCGGGTCCGATCTCCTGGCTCCCGGGTTCCTGGTCCTTGACTTCATTGTTGTTCCCTCTAAGCATTGTGCCAGACGGTCTTAAGCTCCTGCCTTAGGATTCAGACCGTTGGCATCATTATGATGACAATAAAGTCACAAACGTTGGAACCCCATGAATAGCATTCAAGAGCCATGATAAGCCTTTATGGCCAACCGTTTCCCATGTTTGGGATTGTTGGGTATAAATACCCTACCCTGATGCAGTTCAAAGGGACGCTAACATTCCATCCTCTCCACACACACAATATTATCTCACCAGAATACCTACTTGCCGTAGTAATCATATTCCGATCACCTTCTTCAACCAACCACTTGACCACCTTAGGCTCGCCAAGAGCTTGATAGGTTTGCACTGCTTAGCAGGAGGCAAGAGGTTGAACCCCAAACACCCAAGTTACTGAGCCTGCTACTATTTGCTCAAACAGTTATGTACATGTATCTTTTGGCCAAACATTTGTATAACAATAACTATATATGACTCGTTATTGTTACGTCTCCGTCACTTGATTATAAATTTATAAAGCATATAAGGCACATTGAGGATAATTTTACTTTGGGATTTGCCACTATTCAAATCATGATCTTCATTTTCCGAAAGCTTCTCACAAAGGTCATCTTGCGGAGGAATAATAAAATGTAGTTAGCCACATGTTAGTTACAGGGCCGGCCCTGGGCCTGGGCCAGCAGGGCAACCGCCCAGGGCCCATCAATTCTAGGGGCCCGTTAATATTTTTTAATGCCTTTAAGTTAGCCTTGTTAGATTTGTTAGGGGCCCAACTTTAATACTTGTCTGCTGCTTCAAAATCAAACCGACGCTTCAATTCGCTGCTTCAATTCCTCAAAATCAAACGCTTGCTTCAAAATCAAACATTCAATTCGCTGCTTCAATTCGCTGCTTCAATTCGCTGCTTCAATTCGTCGCTGCTGGTCTTCAATTCCTCGCTCACTGCTGCTTCAATTACTCGCTGTCGCTGCTGGTCTTCAAAATCAAACATTCAATCAAACATTCAATTATTCAAACGCCGCTGGAGTGGTGTTAAACGACCTCACTGCTGCTTCAATTCCTTTGTATCAGGTGTTAAACTTCCTGTCTTCCTTTCTATTATTTTGTTTAATTGAATACTTGTTAATAATGAATTCTAAAAAGTATTTATCGGGTAGCCAAAAAAGAAAGAAAAGGGAAGAAATCGAAAAGGAAAAAAAATCTTTAAGAGGTTCAATGGATAAGTTTATTAAAAAGACAAGTCCTTCTAATGATTTGAATGAACAACCTAACACAAATATGGATGAAAGTAATGATGAAACTACTTTAGATGACACTACTTTAGATGATAATGTTAATATGAAAGAAAGTGAAGAACAAGAAGATATTTATGATCCTAGCTTTTGGAATAATGTTGATAATAAGTTAAGGGATATTTTAGTTGAAAAGGGGCCGATAAGAGAATTTAAAAATGAATATCCCAAGAATAAAGATAAAAGACATTTTTCTTATATTCATTTTACTAGAAAATTAAGTAATGGAGAGTCAAGTGATCGAAAATGGTTAATTTACTCGAATCGTGTAGATAAAGTGTTTTGTTTTGGTTGTAAATTGTTTAAATCTACTAATCAAAAAGGTTCATTAGCACACGAGGGAAGTAATGATTGGAAACACATTGGTGAGAAACTTAAAGAACATGAGAATAGTATGGAACATTTATTGTGTATGAATTCTTGGCATGAAATCAAACTAAGATTGGATAAGAATCAAACAATTGATAAAGATTTACAAAATGAAATTAAAAGAGAGAAAGAACATTGGAGACGAGTTTTAAAAAGAATAATTTCGGGAGTTAAATATCTATCAAAAAAATGTTTAGCTTTTCGAGGGTCAAATGAAAAACTTTATCAACAAAATAATGGGAACTTTTTAGGTTTAATTGAAATGATGGTTGAGTTTGATGACACAATGCAAGAACATGTTAGACGAATTACAAATCATGAAACTCATCACCATTATCTTGGACCTAAAATTCAAAATGAACTAATTTCTCTTTTAAGTGATTGTGTCAAAGATTATATAATTAAGGTTATTAAAGATTCCAAATATTTTTCTATAATTCTTGATTGTACTCCGGATGTGAGCCATGAAGAACAAATGACTTTAATTGTGAGATGTGTTAATTTTTCAAATAATGACATAAAAGTTGAAGAATACTTTTTAGGATTTTTGAAAGTAGATGATACTTCGGGTTTAGGACTTTATGATGTAATGTTAAAAGAACTAAAATTACTTGGTTTAAACGTTGATGATATAAGAGGTCAGGGTTATGATAACGGTTCTAACATGAAAGGAAAACATAAAGGTGTCCAAACTCGTTTACTTCAAATTAATCCAAGAGCACTATATATGCCATGTGCTTGTCATAGTCTTAATCTTGCACTTAGTGACATGGCACATTCTTGTGTTAAAGCTGTTTCATTTTTTGGTATTATACAACGCATATATGTATTATTCTCTAGTTCACCTAAAAGATGGAAAATTTTAGTTGAAAATGTTCCAAAGTTAACTGTTAAATCTTTATGTAATACTCGATGGGAAAGTAGAATAAATAGTGTTAAGGCAATCAGATTTCAAGCTCCTCAAATAAAACTAGCCTTATTAGAATTGTGTAAATTAAATGAAGACGCAAAATCAAAAAGTGAAGGGGAAAGTTTACTTGGTCTTTTGGAAAACTTTGAATTTATACTTGGTATGGTTATTTGGTATGATATTTTATTTGCTATTAACACAGTTAGTAAAAAGTTACAGTCTAATTCTATATGCATTGAAGATAGTATAAATCAAATAGAAAGTTTAATGACATTTTTTGAAAAGTATAGAAATGAAGGGTTTGTTTCAAGTATGAATAATGCTAAAACAATTGCTTATGATTTGGATGTAGATCCTATTTTTCCTATACGACGCCAAATTACTAGGAAAAAACAATTTAATGAGACTCATAATGAAGAACAAGTACAATCACTAGAAGAGTCTTTTAAAATTGAGTATTTTTTGGTTGTTGTTGATATGGCAATTACATCATTACATACTAGATTTGAGCAATTAAAAACATTTGAGAATATATTTGGTTTTTTATACGATCCAAGGAAATTGAAGTCACTAAATGATTCCGAATTAAGAGAAAATTGTATTAAATTTACAAATACTTTTTCAAGTAACGATGTGTCAGATGTGGATTTAGATGATTTTTTTTCCGAACTAAAGGTATTACAAATTACTTTGCCAAACACTTTAGTTACTGTCATTGAAATATTAAAGTTTGTTAAAGATGCGGGTTGTTATCCACATGTTTGTATTGCATATAGAATATTACTAACTGTGCCTGTCACTGTTGCTTCGGCTGAAAGAAGTTTTTCAAAACTAAAATTACTTAAAAATTATCTAAGATCAACAATGTCACAAGAAAGGTTGAATGGTTTAGCTATGTTATGTATTGAGAAAGATATATTAGATAACATTGATCTTGATAAGGCCATTGATGATTTCGCATTTAGAAAAGCTAAAAGAAGCAAATTTTTATGAGTTTTTTTTTTATTATTGCGTGTAGTTACAAGAATGTTCAAGAAAGTTTTGAAGACTTGACAGTAGAGATTAACAAAAGTGGCAACATCAATCAATTGTAAGTTCTTTATTTCTTCGTAATCTTTATATAGGATTTTACTTTTTTGAAAAAAAAAAAATTATAGGGCCCATTTCTAGGATTTCGCCCAGGGCCAAAATATTGTTTGGAACGGCCCTGGTTAGTTACAATGCCGAAGCATTAACCTGTGCAAATTGCAGTGAAGTGTCAACGCGGCAGTTGTACTCACTTTTGTATGTAAATACAGTTATACAATACTATTTCTATCCCTTTCTCTCTTACTATTTACCTTCTTCGGTCTACTTTATCGTGACTTAGTCGAAAGTCGTACAATAGTCGTTTATATGTTTCTATCTTGAATCGTTCTTTAGTCGAAAGTCGTACACTAGTCGTTTTTTAGAATGTCAATTCGTCCATGTCATGAATGGAAGTTAATATATTACCAACTCTTTATTATTAAAGTATTTTTTCAGAAGAAAAGTTCCTTGATTATGGTTGAAATATATATGATTTGATTAATATAATAAGACATAATGTTTTTTCAACGATAGATACTTTTAATTGGTTAAAATAACATATGAGGGTCGTAATCCTATATAACATATCTATTTATAACAATTTGATCTATCATAATATATTAAGGGACAAAATATGTTACTATATTTTGTTAAAATAAAATAATTTAGGGTTTAATTATGTAATTATAGTTTGTATGGTTTACTATAAATAGTCTCTGATTGTAATCTTTTTCAGTTGATCAATAATAATATTTTTTCACAAATCCGATTCAATATTTTCTATATGGTATCAGAGCAGGTTACTTTCAAAAGTACATGTTCATTCGACTATAACCATTAAACTAGTTCATTAGACTAGGATTTCAACTTGTTAGACTAGTCCATTAGACTAGGATTTCAACTTGTTAGACTAGTCAATTAGACTAGGATTTCAAATCGTTAGACTATTCCATTAGACTAGGATTTCAACTCGTTAGACTAGTCCATTAGACTAGGATTTCAACTCGTTAGACTAGTCCATTCGACTAGGTGGTTGGAATAGCCATTAGACTATCCAAGATGGCTGAGGCAGACAATAATAATCTCGCTATCCAACTAGCAAACTTGCTTCGAAATGGAGCCCAAAATCGATTTCAAAACCCAAAACCAAATCCTTCCGAGAATCATCGGTCAGACAAACCGTTTTTCGAACTCAATCAAAGGTTGATAAGAGCAAGCTCAAGTGTGAAGAGTGTGGTATGTCGAAACACACCAAAGAACAATGCTTTAAGATCGTTGGATATCCAGAATGGTGGAATGATAACCACAAAACCTCCAAGCCTGGAAAAGCTGTCGCCGCCATAGGCAGCGGAGAGATTAACGGCGAAGGAAAGAAGTTAATGTAAAACGCGCATGATTTAGAAAAAGAGAACGTTTTTTCCCGATCTGGAGAAGTTAATGTTGCCACCAAAAACGCCAAGTGTAATTCATGGATTTTTGATTGTGGTGCCACTGATACAATGACGTTTGATATAACCGATCTAATGTCAAAATCGAGAGTTGATAAAACACGAATTCACTCAGCTAATGGGGAAACTCTCCCAGTTAAAGGAGGGGGAACTATTGAAATATCAAAAGAATTACGACTCTCTAAATGTCTTTATGTGCCATCCTTATCTCACAAGTTATTATCCGTTAGTCACGTTACGGAGGAATTAAATTATGTGGTATTAATGCACCCCACTTTTTGCATTTTGCAGGATATCAGGAAGGGAAAGATCATTGGACGTGGTACTGAGAGACAAGGACTATATTACGTAGATGAAGTTACTCAACAAGGCTCTGTTATGCTGACTCATGGTTCAAACGATAGGAAAGAATGGTTATGGCACCGAAGATTGGGACATTCGTCCACTGGTTATTTACGTCAGTTATTTCCGCATTTATTTCCTAAGAATAAAGTTTTTCATTGTGACACTTGTATTTTGGAAAAAAGTCATAGACATATGTTTAAACCGAATGATACTAGAGTTGATTCACCTTTTTTGTTAATTCATTATGATGTTTGGGGTCCCGCTAAAATTGAAGGGGGACAAAATTTCCGCTATTTTCTGACGTTTATAGATGATTGTACTCGAATGACTTGGACTTATCTGTTAAAAAATAAGTCTGAAGTTTTTACGAAGTTCACATCCTTTTGTAACATAGTCAAAACCCAATTCAAAAGTGAAATCCAAATTCTCAGGTCAGATAATAGGGGGGGGGGGGGGGGGGGGGAATTTTGTAACAATTCCATGAAAGCCTTTTGTCAAACAAGGGGAATCATCCATCAAACTTCGTGTGCTCACACGCCTAAACAAAATGGAGTGTCAGAAAGGAAAAATCGTTTTTTATTGGAAATTACACGTGCTCTTATGATTGAATCCCAAGTTCCAAAGACGTTTTGGCCAGAAGCTCTTGTAACTGCAACTTATCTTGTTAATCGTCTTCCAACACGGGCCCTGCACTTAAAAACTCCTATCCAAACATTGACACATTTCCATAAACTGCCATCCACTCTAACCCTCGAACCTCGAGTTTTTGGATGTTCTGTTTTTGTCCATATACCAAAAATAGAACGTTCAAAGCTTGATCCATGTGCAGAGAAATGTGTGTTTTTGGGGTATGGTGTAAATCAACACGGATATCACTGTTATAGCCCGAGTAAGCGTCACATGTTCACAACAATGAATTGTGAATTTCTTGAAACCGAGTTCTTTTATCAAACCCATCTTCATGGTCAGGGGAAAATGACGATGACGCCTTAAGATGGATAAGTTGGGCACCACCAGTGTGTGATTCTCCTTCTCAAACACCCGCTCCTGATAGATCTGATAGTCCTGAAGACCCTGAAGACAGTACCATTGCCAATAATAATGATCCTCCCCAACTGATATCTAATGATCCTCCCCAACTGATATCCGAGGTAAGTGGTTCTCAATCTCCGGATATTTCAAATAATTCTGATATGTGTGATGATGAGCAACAGGTTGAAATGGAAAATCCTAGTGTGACTGAACCAGCTCGATATGATCTTCCTCCTAGATTAACTAGGGGAATTCCGCCCAACAGATACTCACCTGAAAAACACTCACGAGGTTCAAAATATCCAGTTGCAAATATCGCAAGAAGAAATTTAGCTCCGGAAGCCAAGTCCTTTGTAAACGCCATCTGTTCTGAAAGAATACCGACCAGTGTTGAAGAAGCACTTAAGTATAAGGAATGGAGGGAAGCAATGAGCATTGAAACGGAAGCTCTAAAAAGAAATGAAACCTGGGAAGAATGTGAATTACAACCAGGAAAGAAACCTGTCAAATGTCGTTGGGTGTTTACTATCAAGTATAAACCCGATGGAACAATCGAAAGATATAAAGCTCGGTTAGTTGCAAAGGGGTACACTCAGACGTATGGAATAAACTACTGAGAGACTTTCTCACCAATAGCAAAAAGATACTATTAGAGTTCTCTTCTCAGTTGCAGCAAACAAGGATTGGCCCTTGCACCAGTTTGATGTCAAGAATGTTTTCCTACATGGAGAGTTAAAGGAAGAAATCTATATGGAAAACCCACCTGGAATCCATGATAGCTCCGAGTCCAGAAAAGTTTGTCGGCTAAAGAAATCAATGTATGGTTTAAAGCAATCCCAACGAGCTTGGTTTGGTCGGTTCACCACAGTAATGAAGAAATATGGCTATAATCAAAGGGATTTCCGACCATACTTTATTCCTAAAACGGAGAGGTAAACTCATAACATGCTTAATAATTTATGTGGATGACATGATTATTACAGGAGATGACGCGGAGGAAATGTCAGAATTGAAGACCAACATGTTTAAAGAATTCGAAATGAAAGATTTAGGCAGACTCAAGTATTTCCTTGGAATCGAAGTACTAAGGTCCAAGGCAGGGATTTTCATTTGCCAGCAAAAGTATATTCTCGATTTACTAGCAGAAACGGGAATGCTAGATTGCAAACCTGCTGATACTCCTATGATTGCCAACCAGAAATTATTTATGGAAGATGAAGCTGAACAGACAGACAAAGAAATATATCAACGAACGGTGGGAAAACTCATTTACTTAGCTCATACTCGGCCAGATATTGCATATGCAGTGGGGATCGTAACTCATTTCATGCATCAACCACAAGTTCAACATATGGAAGCAGCTTTACGGATTATTAGGAACCACTGGACATGGAGTTTTGTTCAAATCACATGGGCACATGAAAATAGATGCTTACACTGATGCTGACTGGGCAGTCGACAAAGGTAATAGGAGGTCTACATCAGGGTATTTTTCACTAGTGGGAGGAAATCTTGTTACCTGGAGAAGTAAAAAGCAAAAGGTAGTCGCTCTCTCAAGTGCTGAAGCTGAGTTTCGAGGGATAGCACGAGGACTAGCAGAAGTTCTATGGCTACGACAATTATTATCAGAAATTGGATATCCCCCAATGGAAGCTAGTAAGATTGGTCGTAAGTCAGTTCATGCGTCAACCACAAGTTCAACATATGGAAGCAGCTTTACTGATTATTAGGTACCTCAAAGGAACCACTGGACATGGAGTTTTGTTCAAATCACTTGGGCACATGAAAATAGATGCTTACACTGATGTTGACTGGGCAGGAGACAAAGGTAATAGGAGGTCTACATCAGGGTATTTTTCACTAGTGGGAGGAAATCTTGTTACCTGGGGAAGTAAAAAGCAAAAGGTAGTCGCTCTCTCAAGTGCTGAAGCTGAGTTTCGAGGGATAGCACGAGGACTAGCAGAAGTTCTATGGTTACGAAAATTATTATCAGAAATTGGATATCCCCTAATGGAAGCTAGTAAGATTGGTCGTAAGTCAGTTCATGCATCAACCACAAGTTCAACATATGGAAGTAGCTTTAAGGATTATTAGGTACCTCAAAGGAACCATTGGACATGGATTTTTGTTCAAATCACATGGGCACATGAAAATAGATGCTTACACTGATGTTGACTGGGCAGGCGACAAAGGTAATAGGAGGTTGACATCAGGGTATTTTTCACTAGTGGGAGGAAATCTTGTTACCCGGAGAAGTAAAAGCAAAAGGTAGTCGCTCTCTCAAGTGCTGAAGCTGAGTTTCGAGGGATAGCACGAGGACTAGCAGAAGTTCTATGGCTACGAAAATTATTATTAGAAATTGGATATCCCCCAATGGAAGCTAGTAAGATTATGTGTGACAAAAAAGCTTCTATCCAGATCTCAGGAAATCCGGTTCAACATGATCGAACAAAACATGTTGAAGTTGATAGGCATTTTATCAAAGAAAAACTTGAGGATGGGATTATCGATCTTCCTTTTGTTCCATCTAAAGACCAGTTCGCAGATATTCTTACAAAGGCGGTTAACGAAAAGATTTTCGCTCATTGTCTTGGCAGGTTGAGCATTGAGAATCACACTACTAAGCTTGAGGGGGAATGTTAAAATAAAATAATATAGGGTTTAATTATGTAATTATGGTTTCCATAATTCCATATAAATAGTTTGTGATTGTAATATTTTTTAGTAGATTAATAATAATGTTTTTCTACAAATCCGATTCAATATTTTCTACGTGTTTAACTTTACTTGAAGAAAGATAATGATGGATATATACGGCATACGGCCCTAATAATTAGTTTATTTTTAGAAAGAAAAAGATAAAAGGACCATGTAAATATAACTAACTTATTATTCATTTCAGTACGCCCAGCTTGTTATTAATTTCATTATGCTGTACGTCATGCACCTACGTTTACGCTTGTTCTGGTTTTCCGTAGCACTGTCCACATTCCGAACAACCACCTCAAACGTCGCCACCATCACAAACACGAATAACATAGCCAAGCCAGGCTGCCAAACTCAATGCGGAAACGTGACCATTTCATATCCCTTTGGGATAGGACATGACTGTTCTATCGACCCTTGGTTTGAACTCACTTGCAACACTTCTTTCAATCCCCCCAAGCCCTTCTACGGTTTGCGAGAAATCTATGACATAACCAATTCCACTTTCCGTATGTCTAACGAAGTAGCTAGCAGGTGCTACGATCAATATGGTAATGTCATCGAGAATGATCCGGTGTTCACAAATATGGGTGTCGATTCACCTTTCACTTTTTCGCAACTAAATAAGTTCACTTTAATTGGATGTAGTGACTTAGCCTTATTCCTGGACCCCGATCAGTTTACAACAGGCTGCTTGTCATTATGTTCTAGCGTCGAAGATGTGATAAACGGTTCCTGTACGGGGGGTGGGTGTTGTCAAACATCGGTCCTAAATGGGCTAAAGTTTTACCTCACCACTATTATCAGTCCAGGGTTGAACCGCACAAATATCTGGTCATTCAGTCCTTGTGCCTACTCGTTCATTGGTGAACAAGAAAGCTTTACTTTCCATGGTGTCTCAGATTTCACCGATCCTAGTTTTAAGAACCGGACCATGGCTAGTGTTCCGATACTCGTGGATTGGGTGATCGGAAACTTGTCTTGTAGGGAGGCTGGAAACGCTGGTCCCTTAGTGTGTCAAGTTAATAGTTTCTGCAATGATTCCGATACTGGGGTTCCTGGATATCGATGTATCTGCAACAAAGGTTATCAGGGTAATCCATATCTTGATTCGGGCTGCCAAGGTAAGTTTGAATCATGATGGTAATTAAGTTTCCATTTATTTTTTGTTCAATCTATTTCTTACAATTGTACCTTTGACAGATATTGACGAGTGTGAAGATCCTAACAATAATCCTTGTGAGGGAATTTGTACAAACATTCCAGGAGATTATTCTTGTTCTTGCCAAGATGGATACACCGGAGATGGCCTGAAAAAAGGCCGTGGGTGCGTTGCTGAAAGCTCTCATTTCCCTGTTATTAAATTTTCTCTAGGTAAGTCACGGCAATTGAAGTAAGTAAAGCATGTATAGTAAATAAAACTAAAGTTTGAAATCTTAATTGGTTGTATTTTGATTAAAAGTTTCATGTACGTAGGTATGGGGTTCGGTTTCTTGGCTTCCTTGGTTGGTTTAACCTGGTTGTATTTTGGAATTAAGAAGAGAAAACTTCTTAAGCTCAGACAAAAATTGTTTCAACAAAATGGTGGGTTGCTACTACAACAACGAATTATGCATAATGAGAACAATATCGACTCAACAGAAGTTTTCACGGCAAAAGAATTGGAAAACGCTACCAACAACTATGCCAAAGACATGATCGTGGGGCAAGGTGGATTTGGTACCGTATATAAGGGTATTCTACCAGACCAACGTGTGGTTGCAATTAAGAAGTCCAAAGAAATGGATGAGAGTCAAATCCAACAATTCATTAATGAAGTAATCATCTTAACACAAGTTAATCATCGCAATGTGGTCAAGCTCTTGGGTTGTTGTTTGGAGACGGAGGTTCCTTTATTGGTTTATGAGTTTGTCTCAAATGGTACCCTCTTTGAACACATTCATAGCAACCGAAGCTTGACTTGGTTATCTTTAGACAATCGTTTACGAATAGCATCTGAATCCGCAAATGCACTTTCATATCTCCACTCAGCCACATCAATGCCCATTATACATAGAGATGTTAAGTCCGCAAACATATTGTTAGACGAAAACTACACCACAAAGATTTCAGATTTTGGAGCATCAAGATTAATTCCAATAGATCAGAAGCAAGTACTTACATTGGTTCAAGGGACATTTGGTTATCTAGATCCTGAATACTTCAATACAGGTCAGCTAAAAGAGAAGAGTGATGTGTATAGCTTTGGAGTTGTGCTAGCCGAGCTTTTAACAGGGAAGAAACCCATGTTAAGGAGAGGAAGTGAAGAAATGACTCTTGCTAAACTTTTCATCATGGCCTTGGAAGAAAACTGTTTATTTCAGATTCTCGATCATAGAGTTGTAAGGGAGGGTACACTCGAGCAACTCCAAGAAATTGCAGAGCTTGTAAAGAGATGCCTTGACCTCTCCGGAGATGAAAGACCAACTATGACGACGTTGGCGATTAAACTTGAGGGATTAAGAAAGTTGACACAACATCCTTGGGCGACTCAACATGATAACGAAGAGACCGAGAATTTAACAAGTATCCAAAGTAATCTAGTGGACCTTTATTCTCATACAATGTAATTCGTATCAGTGGAAGGGAATTGTCGGTACGTATAGAACTATCTTAATTAACCGATGATCGTGTTGACCAACTATATTGTCTTGTTATCAAATAGGGTGTATATGAATTACAAATGAAACTAGACAAATAAAACACGGAAGTAAATATTAAGCTTTTCGAAATTTTATTAATTGGAAAGAATTATAAATAAATATAATAAGCTCCTCTAGATTAGCTTCTCTAAAATCCTCTTTCTAAACTTTTTCTCCCAAGGTTATATCTTAAAGGTTAGCATACAAATAAAGTCAATATAAGGTTTATGAATTGATTGTATATATTAATATTATTTATTATTTATAGTACAAAGGGCGACTACTTATAGTCAAAATATACAAACGGTTGGTAGTAATTTTAGGAGATATACAAGAGAGATTTTCAGTTTACCAAATATAGAATAGGACTAAATATATACTAAACATATATCGGTAATTCAAATTATTGTTGATTGTTGGAATTATTAATACCCCCCCCCCCCCCCCCCCCCCCCCCCCCCCCCCCCCCCCCCCCCCCCCCCCGTGCAAGATAGAGGCTCCGTTGGTGACTCCTATCTTGGATCGAAAGTGTAGGAACCTTTGTTTTGGTAGTGGTTTTGTTAACATATCCACAAGTTGATCTTTTGTATTAATGTACAACACTTTTATAGACCCATTTGTAACCTTTTCTAGTACAAAATGGTAATCCAAGCCTACGTGTTTAATTCGTGAGTGGTACACTGGGTTTGCACATAGATACGTCGCTTTTGTATTGTTGCAATACAATGTTCGTGTACTCCTGAGTTTTATTTGTAGTTCACTAAAGAGGTTTTGGACTGTCACACCCTGTCTCAACACGTAAGACCGGGCATGACTTCTTTGACCAAACACACAAGTAATAACGAACGACCTCTAAATGAGTCATTTTAGTCTTTTAGAAAATACATTGATAAAATAATTTGTTTACAAATTTAATAATAAACCACGTGTTCCAGAGTTCTCAGTTATCAAAACAGATTTTAAAACATGACTTGAAAACATCTAAGTTATGCAAGGAAATCTCCCAAAAAAAAGTGTTTCCAAAAGATGCAACTCGACACGCTACACCAAAAGCTAAACGACGCTCTTAAGTACCTGGGACATACATGATAAAATGTCAACATAAAGTTGATAGAGTCATAGATTTAGTTGTTTACTAAAAGTAATTGCGGACCACAAGATTTCAAGTTATATATTAATAAACCACAATATCAAAATGTATTACTAATGCACTAAGCTCATGACATCGAAGCATTAACTTTGTTGTTTGTGTGTTTTCCCCATAGTTGAAAATGTTCTATACCATGACATTTAGGGATCAAATGCAATGCGTCCGTTTGACTATTTAGTGCGACTAACCCGTACGGGGATGGCAACCCCAAATAGATCTATTCAATACACTCGCGGTTAAGTCAATAATTAACTATTCATGATAAGGGCTTTTACGTTGGTATAGGTCGGTACTTAGGCTTTTAGTAATAGTTTTAGTACTTGTGTCCAAGGAAAACGTTGAGCATGTATTTTCACCCCATAATTGTTATAAACACATGTAAGAGATAAAATTGGGGCTATGACTTACATTAATTCTTGAAGTAAAAACGAGTATATGATATGTAATACTTGTTGTTTTCGGAGAGGTCTAACCATGACGTAGATAATATGAAATGTTCTCTTAGGGTAACCATGACATGATTTATGTGATCACAAATGCTTGTATGATATATGGTTAGGTTTATAATTCTTAGAATTATAAAAATATGCATGAAAAGTAAAAAAGTCAATTTTTGTCCATAATTTGACCTAACTCTCTTAATTTTTATCCAATTTTAATGAATCTTATATCAAAATTTTCGTATGTTAGTTAGATTTCAAATGCACGAGGTCTCATTTTCTGAATCACAATTTAAGTTGGTCAGTTTATTCAAAACAGTCTCGGGTATACGGTGCGTGTTGCTAAAATGTATATTTTTTGCGTAAAATGTATATTTTTTGCGTAAAATGTATTTAAAATACCAAAACATATCCAAAAATAATGATTTTTATGAAGAAACCTTCGTAAAACACAAAGGTATTTCATTGTTAAAATGGTTTAGCCAAAACGTTTGAGTAAGATGTTTAAAAAAGTGTCAATATGTTGATGTAAATTTTCGGTTAACAAATAACTTAACTTTACTTTATTTAAACCATATTTATTGTATAAAAGACTTATGTTTTATGCAATGTGAGTATGAAAATATGATGTATGAAAATGGTTCTTAGAACATACATAAGAGTGTATGGATGAAAAACTTGATGTTTCTTCTATATACCCAAAGTATGCTAGATTTTGATGGGTGGGGATTTTGTATGTGGTTGTTTCTTCTTCTTCTAGACTGGTGGTAACAAGGGGGAAAGAGAAGAGACTAACAATTTTTGGTGCAAGGAACTAGTGAAGAAAATGGCCATATATTTATAGGGGTGAAGTGTTGTTGGGAAAATCAACGATTTAATCCACATTAATAAATTTGTTTATTAAAGTCTTACTTTTTGAGTCTGAGTGACTTTGAGTCTTAGTGACGAAAAGAAACTAAGGCATTGTGGAGCTGACTACTCAGCTCCATAATGAAACGTAATACGTTATTTTAGGTATGTTTGTTAGACTAAATCTTCTATCATTTTAGAAGATTTACTAGGATTCGTACTTATCAAGCTCGCTATTATTGTGTATAAATAGTGAGCTTAACTATTGTAATCGTTGAACTTTTCTAATCAAAATAACTGTGTGTTATTCTCGTTACTTCGTTAATATAATTCCGCTATAATAAACTAAGAAACTGAGTGATTAATCGATTCGTAACAATTAACATCTAAATACTTACTTGTAATTGATTAGCTAGTGTTTGAGATCTTATTGAGACCTAACAACTGGTATCAGAGCAAATAAGATTTATATTTTAATAAATTTACCAATCTTAAAAGATCAATACATAAATCTCAAATACAATGTCATCATCTTCATCTAATACACCTGCTATGGCTGGAAAAGGTATTCCTATTTTCAATGGTCACAACTTTGCCCATTGGAAACTTAAGGCTGAGTGGCATCTGTCCGGAATTCATGAGGAAATGATGAGAACTGTAACTGAAGGACCAATCATTCCAGGAAAACATATTGATGAGGTCAAGGAAGGAGACAAAGTTGTTCAACGTACAAGTTGGGCTCAAACTCCTAAATCACAATGGACCGATCTTGATAAACTGCTTTTCAATCTAGATCCAACAGCAAGAAGTATTCTAGGAAACGCTGTGTCTGAGCAGATATTCTCAAAGATTGCTGGATGCAGATCGGCTAAAGAAATATGGGATACTTTAATTGTGTCTTATGAAGGCGTACCAATTGTGAGAGAGCAAAGATTGAACAGTCTGATTAGAAATTATGAAAATTTCTACGTGAAAGATAAGGAAACCTTGGCTGACGTGCATACAAGGTTCCAAATTATGTTGAATGACCTATCAGCTCTAGGAATGATGAAGGAAGATGATGAAATATGCAAGAAGTTTGTTGATAGCTTTCCAAATAAATTTGAATCCGTTATCACATCTCTTGTAGTTAGTGAAAAATTGTCCACTTACAAGCTGCCTGGCCTCTTTGGATTGTTGTTGAACTTTGAAGAATCTCAAGAGAGGAAAAAGATAAATAATAGAAGAACTACAAGGGATCCCGAAGTTGCATTGGTTGCAACTAGCAAAAGGAACAAAGAAATCTATTCTAAAGTTGACTCATCTGAATCTGAGTGAAACTCAGACTCAGAATCAGATGATGAAACTGAAGTCAAAAAGATGAAGAATCAGTTGGTGTTATTAACCATGAAGCTGGAACAGAAGACTAGTTACAAAGGAAAGAAACCTTTTGACTTAAAGAAGGTTAAATGCTTTAAATGCAATGAGTATGGTCACATGGCTGCTGATTGTAAAGTAAAAAATGCTCAGACTGAGCACATGGATGAGGTTGCTGAGAGGGCTCAAAGATAGAGAAAGAAGTATCTTAAATACAAAAAAGGCAATAGTTCAAATACTCAAAAGCCTCAAACTGAGAAAAAAGGATTCTTTGATGAAGAATGGTTAGATGAGGAACTATCATCTGATGAGGATGAGGAAGTGGTGGATAAGTGCTTGATGGCGTTCACAGAGGAAGTGACTGAGGCTGAGAAGTCTGCATCTCAGTTCGAGAAGGATCTGAAGGAAGCTGAGAGACTGAGCTGCAACTCAGACTGGAACAAATCAAAGCTTTATTAGGACTCTACAAAATGGTATCTAGACAGTGGGGCATCAAGGCACATGACATGAATAAAGTCTTTCCTACAAGACTATAAAGAAGAAGCTGGGCCTCAAGTGAGATATGGTGATAATGGGGTGTCAATGACACGAGGATATGGAAAGATACATGCTGGAGCTGTCACATTCAAAAGAGTTGCTTATGTAGAAGGTTTACAACATAACTTACTAAGTGTAAGTCAAATCACTGATGAAGATCATGAGGTCAGATTCAGAAAGGAAGCAGGCATAATCTACAATGCTAAGGGGAAACCATTGCTACTTGCCAAAAGAGAAAGAGATGTATTCTGCCTGGATCTGAGTACAACTAATGATGAGGCTGAGACGTGTTTGTTCACATAAACTAAAGAAGAACTTAATTGGCTATGGCATAGAAGATTATCACATTTAAACTTCAAAAACATAAATGCCTTGTCAAAAAGTAAATTGGTTAGAGGACTTCCTGAGCTGACCTATACCAAAGACAAAGTTTGCTCAGCTTGTGTGCTTGGAAAGCAAACCAAGACTCAATTCCCATCCAAGATGTTGCACTCAATTGATGAACCTCTATTCATGCTACATATGGATCTGTTTGGACCAATTGGGATTGAGAGCCAAGGAGGAAAGAAATACACCCTTGTGATTGTAGATGAATTTACTAGATTTACTTGGGTTATATTTTTAAAGGCTAAAAGTGATGCAGCTGAGGAAATCATCAGTCTGATCAAAAGAGAACAGCGACAGAAGAATACTCTTGTTCGACAGATGAGGAGTGATCATGGAACTGAGTTCAAAAACTCAGTCTTGATAAACTTCTGTGATCAATTGGGAATAGTACAAAACTTTGCCTCAGTTCGAACACCTCAACAAAATGGAGTTGTAGAGAGAAGAAATAGAACATTAATTGAAGCTGCCAGGACTATGCTATGTTATGGAAACATGAAGATAAATTTATGGGTTGAAGCTATGAACACTGCCTGCTTTACACAGAATAGATCCATCATTGTGAAGAGACATGGGAAAACTGCATATGAATTGTATCATAACAAAGTCCCTTAAATCCATTATTTTCATATCTTTGGAAGTCGTTGTTACATTCTTAATCAACGGGATTTGTTGTGTAAGATGTCTCCTAAAGCTGATGAAGGATTGTTTGTTGGATACTCAAGCATCGCTAAAGCATTCAGAGTATATAATGAAAGAAGGAAAGTTGTGGAAGAAAGTATCAATGTTACTTTTGATGATACCACTCAGTTTGACAAAGATGAACTGTCATCACAGACTGACATAGCCACTATCAATCAGTTGTGTGATGAACTTCTAGTAACAACGTTTGAAGCTGACTCCCATGTTGCAGATCAGAATGAAGAAGTAGCACATCAAAATCAAGAGTCTGAGAGTGAACCTGATTAATCCAAATTACAGAGTGTTCCTGAAATTGAAACAAATGAGTCTAATGAAACTGATGAAACTCAGACTGACACCCCTCAGTCTGACCATACTCAGATCCAAAACACTCAGACTGATGAAATTCAAACTGATGATACTCAGTCTCAAGCAGATGCAGCTCCACACAGTGAGATAGGAAACATCAAGAATCTCAAGGGACATCCCATATCATCAGTAATTGGTTCATTAAATGAAGGAGTCAAAACCAGAGGGAAGAATGCCACAACTAACTTTTTTTTTATACAAACTTCTTGAGTCTGATGGAACCAAAGAAGGTTGAAGAAGCTCTATTAGATGAAGACTGGGTTGATGGCATGCAAGAGGAACTAGGAGAATTCATAAGAAACAATGTATGGACAAAGGTCCCACGTCCCCTGTTCAAGACTATCATTGGCCTTAAATGGATATTTAGAAATAAATATGACAAAGATGGAGTGGTGATCAGGAATAAAGCACGATTGGTGGCTCAAGGATACAAACAGGAAGAAGGCATTGATTATGATGAAACTTTTTCTCCAGTGGCCAGAATTGAAGCAATTCGCTTATTCTTAGCATATGCAGCCTTTAAAGACTTCTTGGTATACCAAATGGATGTGAAGAGTGCATTTTTGAATGGTGATCTACAGGAGGAAGTATATGTCAAGCAGCCTGCAGGTTTTGTTGATCCTAATTTTCCTGATCATGTTTTCAAATTAAACAAAGCATTATATGGTCTCGAACAAGCTCCTAGAGCTTGGTATGATACCTTATCTGACTTTCTTCTTAAAAATCAATTTAAAAGAGAATCAATTGATAAGACACTTTTTATCAAAAAGGAAAAAGGGCATGTGATTTTGGTACAAATATATGTTGATGACATTATATTTGGATCCACAAATGAAAAGTTGTGTACTTGGTTTTCAAATCTCATGTGCAGTGAATTAGAATGAGTATGATGGGGGAACTCATGTTTTTCCTTGGTCTACAGGTAGAACAAAAGAAAGATGGGATTTTTATAAATCAAAGCAAATATGTACATGATTTAATAAAGAAATTTGGTTTTGAATCCTGTTCTGATATGAAAACACCCATGAGTACATCTGATAAGTTACATATGGACAAAACTGGCAAGTCAGTTTGTCAAGCTACTTACAGAGGTATGATTGGTTCTTCACTTTACTTAACTGCTAGTAGACTTGATATCATGTTCTCTACCTGTCTATGTGCCCGCTATCAAGCTGACCCTAAGGAATCCCATCTTAAAGCTGTCAAACGAATTATCAGATATCTTAAGGGTACTCCAAATCTTGGCCTATGGTACCCTAAAGATTCTGGTTTTGAACTAATTGGATACACAGATGCAGATTATGCAGGGTGTAGATTGGACAGAAAAAGCACTTCAGGAGGATGTCAGCTTCTGGGAGGAAAGTTAGTCAGTTGGTCAAGCAAAAAGCAAAACTCAGTGGCAACCTCCACAGCTGAAGCTGAGTATGTGGCTGCAGGGAGCTGTTGTGCACAGTTACTATGGATGCAACATCAATTGGTTGATCTTGACATCAGGATTCAAAACACTCCAATCATGTGTGACAACAAGAGTGCTATTCAAATAACTGAGAATCCAGTGTTTCACTCCAGGACAAAATACATTGAAATAAGACATCATTTCATTTGAGACTGTGTGGAGAAAGACAAAGTCAGACTGGAGTTTGTAGCCACACATGATCAATTGGCAAACATCTTCACGAAACCTCTGAGTGAGGACAGATTCTTCTATTTGTTAGGAGAACTAGGCATGTTAAATTCTTAAAATTTAACAAAGAATCAAAATTTCAGTCTGACCTTTTGTTCAGATCGAGACTTTTCAGTCTGACCACGAGCTCAGACTGAATGTACTCTTCGTAAATATTAGTTTTTAATTTTTTTTCTCTTTTAATTTTTAATTTTTAATTTTTTTTCATTTAGTTGTTACGTTAGTTCGTTAAGTTTTATTTTTTTTAAAACTGATAATAATTCTTTTCTTTTAGGGGTCCGTTGTAAATATTTTTCAAACTCAGGGGTCATAATTGTTAATAGTGTCAAACTGCATAGTCCATATGGAAAGTTTCCTAACTAAATTCCTACAATTTCCCTCATTTAGTTTAAATTCAACTTAATTTCAATTTTTAACCTAATTTTTTCTCTCTAATCTTTTCTTGTGATTTCTACAATGGCGGACATGAATATGATCCTCCACATTACTCCACGCATGGTTGCTGGCGCTGATTTTCACAGTCGGGTTCAAATCAAGGATAACAATAGGGTGGCTACTACAGATATTCCCGCCAATAGACAGAACATGGGTTTTGAACAACTGTGTCAGTTCATGCAATCCCATCCACTCTATGGTGCTTATTTTCGTGAAACGGTGATGTATCCACCGGTTTTATGTGAGCGGTGGTACACCTGCACCGCCAACGCTGATCAGACTGCACTTACTGGCACCTATAATGATGGAAGGCACACCCTTACCATAACTGAGGAAACAATTCGAGCGGCACTATTGCTTCCCACCGATCTTGAAGCTGGGGAAGGGGGATTTCAAGCCAGACTGACTAAACAACAAGCTCGAGCTGAGGCATTCCCTCTCATTGGTCAGCCTGTTATAGAGGGGGTAATAGAATATAAATTCTTCACTGGCAAATGGAAATTTCTCTTTTCAAGTATTACACGGTGTTTGGGGGGTAAATCAGGGAGTCTAACTCAAATGAATGAATTCGAGACTCATCTATTTCATTCAATGGTCATGGGCAGACGAATCTCTTACTCACAACTCTAATTTGAAGAGATTCTCTCCCTTGTTTTAAAATCAAAACGAACGAATGATGTCCCATTCATTCGGGTTCTCTCACTCAGTTTTGAGGAGGCTCTGGGAAAGACAACTTATGATTTACTTGATCAAATTTTCTATGTGTGCCCTCTTCCCAGGCTAACCTCTAAAATTTTCACTTACATCAACATCACTGAAGCTGAGACAGGTTTGACACCCGTTATGCTTCAGTGGATTGATAACCCTTTTATTGATTTTGAAATCACCGAGTCTGACCATTCAGACTCAGTAGATCAAGGTGAAGGAATTGACGAAAATTTGGAGGCAAACATTCCTCTATCAGATGCTGAGGTGGGGATTGGTGGGGCAGGGCAAGATGAGGCAGTCTCAGGTATGAATATCACTCTTTCTATCCCTCAGTCTGAGAGTCTCCCCTCTCAATCTGAGGTGCAGTCCACTATCCATCTTGATATTTTAGCAACTCAAGCGATCCACCTATTGAACTCACCAAGTTCTTTAGAGAAAGCTCTCACATCTAGCCCCACTCTAAATCAAGCACTAATGGACTCACTTTTCCATGAGGCTGAGAGTTCTAAACTCCCCTCAAGTGCTGTAGATCAGTCCATCCTCCCTATGCTAGAGCAAGAGGTGGAACTGACTACCCAGATGACCCAAAGCCAAACTAGTGTAGTCAACTTGGAGAAACACGTTGCTGCTGCCACACTGACACATGTGGTAAGCATTGAAGACGATATTCCGCTCCTGAATATCCCTGTACTTAGTTTGGGAAACCCCCCCTCAGTTTCACAACCTCTTCCTAAGGCAATTTTCACTAGCTCTGTGATAGTTCACGATACTGAACCACCAAACTTCTCTCACTCCTATGCACAAGTCGTCAATGCCTCACTTCTCAAACTGACTGAGGTACAGACTTCTACTTCTTTGGCCAAGGATCGCTCTCCTAGTCAACAAGGGGGGTGAGGCTATACCAACTGTACCCCTATCTACTGCTACTACTTCATCTCAGTCTGAGGTTGCTATGGTTGTTCCTTTGCTGTTACAAGTAATTAAGGACATGTCAACTCAGTTTGATGTCAAACTGACTGCAATGCAGGCTGAGATGAGTGCCATAAAATGCCAAAATGCGGTGGAGTTGGAGGAATTAAAGGGAATGATGGTGAAGCTGACCTCTGAACTCAGTCATATAAGGAAGGGAAAACAGGTTGTGCAGGAGGTATTCATGGGTGCTCGGACTCAGGGGGAGAAAAATGTTACCACTACTTGTGAGTCTGACCTCCCCAAGTAGAACTTGAAAAGAAAGAGAGATGAAGGGGAGAAAATATACTTCAAAACAATGAGATTCAATCTGAAAACTGGTCAGTCTGGGGATCACTATGAGACTGATTACAGTGACATCTCAAGTGAATCTGAGAAAGAGGATCAAGGGAGTGACAAGGAGGTAAAAGGAAAGGCTGCAGTTGATACTAATACTGATACTGATACTGAAATGGAAGATCCAACTACTCAAGTTGAGGCAGAAACTAAAATGGAGAATCCAACTGTTCAGTCTGAGACATCAACAAAAGAAAGAACTGACAGTCAAGTTGAAGCTGAAAAATTAACAAAATTGCAAAGATATGCATACAATGCTGGTATGACATTTGAAAGCTACAAGGAATATGTCAAAGGTCTGTACTTGGAGAAGTTTGATGTCAAACCCACGGAAACACAAGACCAGTGCATTAAAGCTGCTGAAGTGCTTGAAGCTGAAATGAAAGAGGAAGAAGAAATGGCAATCTATGAAGAACAGCAGAGGATTGAGGCTGACAAACAAATGGCTAAGCAAGTACTAAGGGAAGAAGCCAAATTGGACTACATCGAATCAAATTTCATCATGAGGAAAAATGAAAACAAAATCAAGGACTTGGATTGTTGTGATACTGGTGGATTTGATCTAATGCTGACATGCTACCAGAAAGGGAGTTCCTTCAGAATTGGGGTACACAGAATGCATACATTGAGTTTAGAAGAATGGAAGGAAATCGCCAGTCTGAGCCCAAGAATAAACAACATTGCACACAGACTTGAGGTAAAAAAAGAAGCAGTCTCAAATGTGAATGTTGCCCATATACTGAAGCTGATCTCAGATGAAGACTACAGAGAATTCTGCACAGTCAACGGAGTGAGAGCTGGGGCTAAATCACTTGGTTTGGAAACAAGCAGTCTTCATCTAGTTCCCAAAGGCTTAATCTTTCAAGATAGAACATATGTGAAGACTGACAACTATGAAGGCTTGTGTTATGTTGACTGTGGGGGAGAGGAATGCTTTCAAGCAAAGGACAGATTAAACATGTCCTCTATATATCACTGCATTGCTCTTCTAAGTGAGTGTGCATTTGACCAATGTATTCCATTTCGCATGAAGCTGATTAGCTGGTTATTCAATAACCTTAGAAGAATTGAAGAAATGGGGACATTGATGGACAAAGTAGAACTGATCAAGAAAGATTATCAACTACTATTCAACAAGTCAGATGCTGAGATGGAGAAGCTGCTGGGATGGAAAACAGAAAGATTACAGTAGGCAAAAGAAGTAAAGAAGCCTACTCCATGGGATGTGCCATTGAAGCAAAAGAAAGTGTCCAAAAGAAGAAAGTAATCTTTTAATTCACAAACTGTTTTATTTTAATTTGTGTTTAAGTTTGTGTTTGTTTTGGATGTGTTCTATTGTAAAAGACTTTAATCCAAACAGATAGGGGGAGATTGTTGGGAAAATCAACAATTTAACCTAGATTAATAAATCTGTTTATTAAAGTCTTACTTTTTGAGTCTGAGTGACTTTGAGTCTTAGTGACGAAAAGAAACTAAGGCATTGTGGAGCTGACTACTCAGCTCCATAATGAAACGTAATACGTTATTTTAGGTATGTTTGTTAGACTAAATCTTCTATCCTTTTAGAAGATTTACTAGGATTCGTACTTATCAAGCTCGTTATTATTGTGTATAAATAGTGAGCTTGACTATTGTAATCGTTGAACTTTTCCAATCAAAATAACTGTGTGTTATTCTTGTTACTTCCTAATAATAATTCCGCTATAATAAACTAAGAAACTGAGTGATTAGTCGATTCGTAACAATTAACATATAAATACTTATTTGTAATTGATTAGCTAGTGTTTGAGATCTTATTGAGACCTAACAAGTGTTGTTAGAGATTTATCTCTAGTTTGCATATGTTTCAACCATGGTTAATAGGTTATGGCTTGTAGGAGTATGGCTAGTTATAGTGTTGTAAAGGTATGGTCATGGGTATGAGAGAAATGGTGGTGATGGTGGTATGAAAAAGTTTTACAAGCATGTGGTTGATTGTTATGGGCATTGATAAAATACTAAAGCGAACCATGGAAAATTCCAAGCATGGATATTTACCAATGCAAGATGGACTTAAACTTAGTATCAAGGATTGTGCCTCTACACCTCAAGAGGCGGAGTGCATGCAAAGGATACCTTATGCTTCGACAATAGGGTCTCTTATGTAAGCGGTAAGATTCACAAGACCTGATATTGCTTTTTCTCAAAACATTGTAAGCAGGTTTCAACAGAATCCAGGTGAAAGACATTGGATTGTTGTGAAGAACATACTGAAGTACCTTAGGGATACTAAAGTTATGGTTCTGGTGTATGGTGGAAATCCTCATACTGAACTAAAAGTTATTGGTTATTGTGACGCGAGATTTCAAACTGACCATGATGATACCAAATCTCAAAATGGATATGTTTTCACCATGAATGGAGGAGCTGTAGTTTGTAAATGCAAGAAGCAATCCACTACAACCATGTCTGCAAAAACAATCAGAGTACATAGCAGCTGCTGAAGCTGCAATGGAAGCTGTTTGGATCCGGAAATTTATTTCTGGACTTAGTGTTATTCCCACAGCTAAGTCTCCTACGGATATGTATTGTGACAACACTGGTGCAATTATCATAGCCAATAAACCCGGTGTTCAGAAAAGAGCTAGACACTTTAGGAGGAAATTTCACTATGTTCGTGAGCATGTTAATCAAGGTGAAATTCGAGTACTCAAAGTTCACACAGATGATAACTTAGCAGACCATTTTACGAAGGCTCTGTCAAAGACGAAGTTAACTCACTTAGCGGAGGGCATAGGACTTCGATTATCTAGTAATCACATGTAAATCCGTGAATTTAGTATTTCGATATATGGATGTAATAAACAATTTTATTTATGAATGAAATAATATTTGGGATATTTTGTTTTCATTTATTATAGTAATTGTTATCCCATATTTCATGTTTTATCCTTGAATAATGTTGTGAAATATTATTTTAAATATCCGTTGTCGGTTGATAATATGGGAATATGACTGAATTAAGACAATATGTGAGTGTTTAGTCAGCTTGGCTCACTAACTCACATGGTATCCATTCTGATGCATACTGGATTATCCCACATGAATTATTACTTATGGATATTTGTTATTAAGTATAATTCATAAGGTTTGTTATCCTTAGACTTGAGATACAAGTTGCAACTCATGTACATAGTGCATTATTTGATCATAGTCAATACTACTCCCGTATAAGGGTGGCAAAAAGGCTATTTTTGGTAATGTTGCGAAATACGATGAATACCAGTTGTATTCAATATAGGATTTGTTTCTTTAGTGAAAACTGAAGTTAGATACTTACTGGGTCACTCATGGACACTTAAAATGTTTGTCTGGCCAGACCCAAATAAGTCCATAACTGTCTCGATTGTATTCGGTAATCTTAAGTGATTCGCGAAATGAGAAACAGAAGTTAAAATGGAATGACTTTGATCCATCTCCAAAGTTTAACTAGAGTATCGGTAACAAAAGGATATAAACCGAACATAGACTCACAATAACTTTGGCGAAACTTCACTCGTGCATTTATGAGAACATTAATATGTTGCTAGACATTAATCAATGTTATCATATTTGTTTGAAAATTATTTAAAAGTGGGAGGTGTTGGTATTTGAATAGTTTTAGCAAATATGTGTCCGTAAATGTGTGAGCCTACGAGAACGCACGCATCGACATTTAGACATGACTATACGTTTATTATTTGCTAATTATTAATTAAATGAGTTAATTGTAATAATTAATATATGGGAGGATGTATTATATAATTATAGAGATTTCCTAATTGTAATACAACTTGTGCTCCACGCAAATACCATATATATAATAAACCTTAGGTTTATTGTTTTGGGATACATTGAAATCGATCCCCTCTCTCTCTCTTTTGGAGACTTTCGGCCGAACACAACAACATCTAGTTGTGTTTCGGTTTTTGGGTTCCAAGCAAAGAAAAGATTGCCAATTGGTTGATTGAATCTAAACGTGTACTAGCATACAAATCTGTTCCTAAAGAAGGTGTCGCGTACGTAACCGTGGAATAGATCTTATACTTAGATCTATAGTTTACTCGCTATTAAATTAAGACATAAAGGTATTACTTAATTCGATTTAATTATTCCTATGTAATCCTGTTTTTCCGCTATCATGTATTGTTTGACAATATAACTCGGGTTGTATACCTATACTTGTTTTCACCTATTAAATAAAGGGTCGATTCAACCTTTCGACCCAAATACTTATTTATCGTTTCATATCATTCTTTTCCAGCTTCTTTTACGTTACCATTATCCGTTTTGTGACTAATATATACTTTTTTGGAAACCCAACAATCTTTAATATATAATAAAAGAGGGGCCTTAAATGCCACATGGCGAAGTAAGGTCCCTTGGATGGGTTATCTTCTTTGATTTCAGTCGTTAGATCAGATTGATGATGTCATCAAAGACTATTTCTATTTTACACCCTTTTACAATACATAATTACATTTTCTTTTTCATTTACATCTCCACTGAAATAAAAAAGTATAAGTTTAATTTACTTATAAATCGCTCAATTTAGACTATGATTTACCATATTGTTATTCTAAAATATCCTCATAAAAATATCAAAACATGTGTATAAACGTAAAAATGTATATATTAATTTAACTATAAGCAACATAGGTATAAATCTTTAATATATAATAACAGAGGGGCCTTAAATGCCACATGGCGAAGTAAGGTCCCTTGGATGGGTTATCTTCTTTGATTTCAGCCGTTAGATCAGATTGATGATGTCATTAAAGACTATTTCTATTTTACACCCTCTTACAATACATAACTAGATTATTGTCCCGCGATAGCGCGAGTAAATATAGACAAAAAATTGAATCGTAAAATTTATGTTTATGAACTTGTTCTGTTAAGTTATTATGAGTATACAATATTGCACGTATAATAACAAATATATATTTATATTTATACACATGTTGTTTATACCTATAATAATATATATATATATATATATATATATATATATATATATATATATATATATATATATAGGGACTGATTCATGCGAGAACTCTTATTTCTGCGAGAACTGCGAGAAGTCTTAAAAAAAGTGTCAATTAACATGTAATTATGTCTATTGACATGTAAAAACCATTGAATGTTAATAATCTAGTAAAAATATAAATGAAAAATTAAAAAAAATTCTATGAAATCACGCGTATTTAGAAATGTTCACATGTGAACGTTTTTTTTGAAAAAATGAGTTCATATATGAACGAAAAATTTTTACGTTATTTTATATGATTTTTTTTTTAGTTTTTTACGTTTATATTTACTTGATTATTAATCTCCAAAAGAGTTTGCATGTGAATGAACAAAGTGAAACGTGATTTAACACTTTTTATGAGAGTTCTCGCAGTTCTCGCAAAAAAAAGAGTTCTCGCATGAACCATTCACTATATATATATATATATATATATATATATATATATATATATATATATATATATATATATATATATATATATATATATATATATATATATATATATATATATATTTACGTTTATACACATATTTTATATTTTGTATTAAGAGATTTTATAATAGTAATAATAAGGTAAATCGTAGTCCAATAAGAAACAAATATTTTTTTTATTGTAGTGGTGTGAAATTGAAGAAAAAAAATGCAATTATGTATTGTATGAGGGTGTAAATGAAAAAAATATTTGATGACATCATCAATGTAATCTAACGATTGAAATCAAAATATCTAACTCATCCAACGGACCTTACTTTGCCATGTGGGATTTAAGACCTCTCTTTTATTATATATTAAAGATTACATTTTCTCTTTCATTTACATTTCCACTGAAATAAAAAAGTATAAGTTTAATTTACTTATAAATCGCTCAATTTAGACTATAATTTACCATATTTTAATTCTAAAATATCCTCATAAAAATATCAAAACATGTATATAAACGTAAAAGTGTATATATTAATTTAACTATAAGCAACATAGGTATAAACGTAAACGTATATATGTTATTATACGTATGACATTGTCTTTTCATAATAACTTAAAATCTACATAAACAAAAATTTACGAGTCAAACTTTATCTTTGTCCGTGTTATCGCGGGACAATAATCTAGTTATATAAATAAGAAAAACAAATACAGTGGAAAAAAGTAAACTATCGTTCCCATTTTAAAGGGAGTAAAGGTTTTGGAAATGATTAAATGTCCAATGGCCTAGAGATAGAGATAACATGAGGAAAAAATAAAAACCAAAATCAACTTCTAAAACTTGAAACCTCTACTTTCATCACTATTAACCGATCATCTTCGGATTTGATGTCCAATTTTGCCATCAAATGGTAAACTTTTTGTCTCTATGGCGAATCCAAAACAAAGACAAAAATTGTTCTTCACAACAAAGATCTATATTATGCACCTTTTTTCAATTAAAAATTTCATTGTTGTGTATTCCCCAAATTAAGTATGCTGTAGTCCAAACCACCGCTTGTCATGTCATTTTTTGTTTATTTGAAAAATCACTTTGTGCTTCATGTGAGGTAAGCTAATCAATATATGGTTCTACTATTAAAGAGACCTAGATCCCACCATTTTAATATTTTTGCCCATCCAAGCTCTACCCATTGCATCAGATAAAACAATGTTCCACCGTTTCGCTCGCATGCGAACAACATGGACATAAGATAGAGTCAAGGTCTACCCCCTATGATCGAATATAACTTTAACCGAAATTCTCCGTTGACGTAACCATCATACAAAAACATTCACCTTCCTAGGTATTCTTTTGTTTCAACTAGTGATGAACCCACCAGAGTGTGAGTTTAGTATTTCCACGTCCACTTTTTCTTTTAGCAACTTGACTGTGAATTGTCCGACATCTTCTAAGAATTGACCACCACACTTTATCGCTAGCGTTTGGGTACTTCACCGTTAATATACCCTAGCAACTCTTCAAAATTGCTTTTGGCCCTTCCCCTCAATTCCCTAACCCAATCCCAAAACAACCTCAATTCTATCCACCTTCACTTCATTCACCTCCACCATGGTTCCTTTTATCCTAAAAATTTATAACTGGTTTTGCATGCACTACTACTAAATTAATGATTTAACCATTTCAAGATTTCTTACATAGTATCAATTTGTTTGGGTCATTTACCAAGGAATATGATACGAAAGTAACACATAGACAAACATAAATGGTTGCTTTAACAATAATGGTTACCGTTTAATAAAAACTTATTTGGGCTCTACATACCTTTCATGATTTTGATGTAACATGAGTCTTTATTGTCGCCTGATCAAACTTCCTCTGGTTGTATATATTATTCACTTTTCACCAACAAAATAACATAATTGATAAAATAGGTCAATTAATTACCTAGAACATTTATTGTTTGTTAAGAAACAAATCAATATCAAGCTTCCAAGTTGGATTTTGCGGAAGAGGGGAGGCCGATTGCCGGCTAAATCATTTCTTGTATTTGTTAGACTAGCGCACACTGAAATTCTTTGTTACATGCGAAATTCTTTGTTACATGCCAAAAAGGGAAGGAAAAAAAAAAACGGAACTCCAGTAATCTTTCCTAACCAACTATGCAACTAAGCCGGCATTGATTTATCACGGCTCAATCAGCTCAATCTTGTAACTATTCTATGGTGGATATGCCAAATTGATTTATCACGGAATTTACAAAGTGGCATAAGACATAGCATAAGACATGCCAAATTGCCAATGTCATGATAATTTCTCTTTGCTCTAGTAACAATAGATACAGAATCTAACGAACATATCCGATATTTATACATCATAAGTTGGCTCATAGCCATACCGCAAAAAGGTACATCCGGTAAAGGATTAGCAACTACTAATAATAAAACAACATTCAAAAGACCATACCGGCCAGCAACCACTACTAAAAACCACACAAACTTGACATATTAACATAAACAACCACTTCATGACGACCTAGCTACTAGTCCATTTCCATTCTAAGATTGGTTCTTGGTACGATACTTGGACTCGTCAATCTCGATACCTTCTTCCTCGACACGCTCTTGACCGGACTTTTCGTTGGTGCTTAGACCGCCTTTACGCCCCATCTCCTTGTACCCTTCAGTCCCCATCTGCTCTTTACGAGCCTCCACACCTTTGCTGCCCATCTCCTTGTAGCCTTCCGTTCCTAGCTGCTCCTTACGAGCTTGACCGCCTTTGCTGCCCATCTCCTTGTACCCTTCAGTCCCCAGCTGCTCCTTCCGAGTCTGACCCCCTTTGCTGCCCATCTCCTGATACCCTTCACTCCCAAGTTGCTCTTTCCTAGTCTGCCCACCCTTGCTCCTACCTGAATATAAACATATACCATATACAATAAGTTTCATGCTTATATAATGTCCATCTTCATCTTATAATCTTTTTTATGATTAGTTGTATTCGAAATAGATTGGTGGCATTTATTTTGAGACAGAGAGTACGCGGTCCGCTGTCCATATCTAAAAACGACAAGTCTAGTTTTATCGTCTGTTTCTAAACAAATTTAGTTTTGATTTAGAATATAAACCTTCAGCAAGATGCTCTTGAGCTTCCACACTTTTGCCACCGGTGCCACCCGGGACGACGGTTTCGCCTTGCTTGGCCTTCTCGTCCAGTTCCGACCTCTTTTCTTGAGCTGATTGTTGGATTAAATAAGATTGGTTCATGTAAATTTAACATACCTCCTGCAGATGATCCGGAGATGTTGTTGAATAGATTAGCCATCGATGATTCCCAAATTGAGATGATCGTGTTAGGATGGAGAATTAGAGAGAAAACACTATGGTGATAATGGAATTGACCAACCCTTATTTGGGTTTATGTTAGTCCTTATATTTATACTCAAGTTAGGAGTATTTATTATTTAGTCGCTGGTGTTTAACAAGTGTTTATATTTAAGCTCTCATAGTTCCGATCACCTAATGGGAAATCTATAGTGTCGGTAAGGTAAATACGTCCATCGAATATTTACTAGACACAGATTTCAGTTAGTGTCAGTCATCATATCAGTAAGGATAAATGATCAATGAGGGTCACAAATAATATGGGTCCAACATTCTCCCACTTGACCGAGTAGATCATTTATCTATGAGTATTGATAAGTCCGTACGAGATAATACTCATTTTGTTTAAAACCGAAATCATAGTTGATAAGTACAGTCGTAGAGAAGAACATCTACTCAGGACCCCCACTAGTCAAACTATAACTCAAATTCAAAACTGAATAAGCAATGATAGACCAACTAAGACAAATTTTGTTATAATAATGTCCAACACAGTTATGCGCATAAGGTGTAAATAATAGACAAACAAAATCTGAATAAGGAGGAAAATTTTCATTAATAAATAATAATGACCAATAAGTACAACAATGCTATTAAATTAAGTCTTTTGTAAGCCCCATATTCGACACGTGTCCTACGAATATATTAGGAGGAAGACCTTTGGTCATCGGATCCGCTAGCATGTCATGTGTACTTATGTACTCAACACAAAGAACATTTTCCTCAACCCGTTCGCGTACAAACAGATACTTTGTGTCGAGATACAGCCCAGCGCCAGTCGAACTGTTACTGTTCGAGAAAGTTACAGCAGCTGAGTTATCACAGTAAAGCTTCAATGGTCTAGAGATTGAGTTGACGAGTTTGAGTCCACTGATCAGGTTCCTTAACAACATCCCATGACAGGTTGCATTATAAACGGCAACATATTCAGCCATCATAGTAGATGTTGTGGTCAGTTTCTGTTTATGACTCCGCCAAGAGATTGGTCCGCCAGCTAACATGAAAATATACCCAGAAGTAGATTTATGGTCTTCTTTGCATTTAGCAAAGTCAGAATCAGAATAACCTACTACTTCCAAGTTGTCACTTCTTCTATAAGTTAATTTGTAGTCTTTGGTCCCTTTCAGATATCGTAGAACCTTTTTAGCCGCTTTCCAGTGTGCTAATCCGGGGTTAGATATGTAACGCCCCAGCATACCAGCGATGTAAGCGATATCCGGTCGAGTACAGACCTGAGCGTACATAATGCTCCCAACTACAGATGAGTAAGGTATCATCCTCATTTCAGCCTTCTCAGTTTCAGTGCTCGGATTTTGATGAGGTCCAAATACGTCCCCTTTAACTACCGGAGCCACAGTGGGTGTGCAGTGCTGCATGTTATAGCGTTCTAGAATACGGTCAATATAAGCCCTTTGGGAAAGACCTAGAACACCATTACGTCTGTCTCGATTTATTTCGATACCCAAAACATAAGAGGCATCACCGAGATCTTTCATGTCGAAATTATGCGAAAGCATCCGCTTCGACTCATGTAGCAAATCCAAGTTGTTACTTGCAAGTAGGATATCATCCACATACAAAACAAGGATAATAAAGTTACTCCCACTGATCTTGAGATAGGTGCATTGATCCACTTGATTCTTTAGGAAGCCATCAGATTTTACGACTTCATCAAATTTAAGGTACCATTGTCGTGATGCTTGTTTCAACCCATATATCGATTTATTCAACTTGCAGACCATGTGCTCTTTACCTTCTGGAATAAATCCTTCAGGTTGCCGCATGTATACGTCTTCTTGCAAGTCACCATTTAGGAAAGCGGTCTTGACATCCATCTGATGTAACTCTAAATCATAATGAGCTACGAGTGCCATGACGATCCTTAGGGAATCTTTACGAGAGACAGGGGAAAAGGTCTCTTGATAATCAATTCCTTCCTTTTGAGTAAAGCCTTTTGCAACCAGTCTGGCCTTATAGCGTTCGACGTTTCCATTCGGGTCTAATTTGGTTTTGAACACCCATTTACATCCAATTACTTTGGATCCTTTAGTGAGTGGAACCAATACCCAAACGCCATTACGCTCCATGGAATTGAGCTCTTCAATCATGGCTTCAATCCATTTAGCGGCCTGATCACTATTAATAGCTTCTCGGTAAGAGGTTGGATCAGTAAGTTTCCCAATGTTTTCGACTTCAGCCAGATAAGTTTCGAAATCATCAAAATTAGTGTTTCTGCGAGCCCTTGATGATCTCCTGAGCTGAATTACGGGTTCTTCAGGAACAAGCGGTTCTTCGGCGTTTAGATTAGGAGGCATAGGAGGTTCAACCGGTTCATTAGGAGATCCAGGTATATCGGGAGCAGCGTTGGGTACAAGAGGAGTTATCGGAGGAATCATAATAACCGACGAGTGGTTTCCCCCCGCTTCTTGTACTTCTTGCAAATCTAAATCAGGATTTGTCGTGCTCCCACTGATCTCTGAATTTTCGAGGAAAGTGGCATGTTGCGTATCTATGATGCGGGTAGAGTGAGAAGGACAGTAAAACCGATAACCTTTTGAGTTCTCGGGATAACCAATAAAGAAACATGTAAGGGTTTTAGAATCCAGTTTCTTTAAGTGAGGGTTATAGACTTTTGCTTCGGCAGGACAGCCTCATACTTTCATATATTTTAGACTCGGTTTCCTACCTGTCCAGATCTCATAAGGAGTTTTAGGGACAGATTTTGATGGAACCCTATTGAGTATATGAACAGCTGTTTTTAAGGCCTCAGTCCAAAGAAATTTGGGTAGGTTAGTGTTGGCGAGCATACTTCTCACCATGTCCATTAAAGTTCGGTTTCTCCTTTCAGCAACACCATTCTGTTGAGGAGAACCTGACATGGTGTATTGGTTAATTATGCCCTGTTCCTTGCAAAAATTATAGAAAAGACCAGGAGCTTGACCAATATCAGTATGTTTACCGTAATACTCACCTCCCCTATCTGATCGGACAACTTTTATCTTATGATCAAGTTGGTTTTCAACCAAAGTTTTATAATCGACAAAAGTTTGTAAGGATTCAGATTTTTCTTTAATCAGATAAAGGTGCATATAACGTGAATAATCGTCAATGAATGTAATAAATGATGTATGTCCTGTTATTGATGCGGGATAGGGGCCACTAATATCAGTATGAATTATTTCCAACAAGTTGGAACATCTGGTGGCTCCTTTCTTATTCCCTTTAGCCATTTTGCCTTTAAGGCATTGAATACATGTTTCAAAATCACTAAAATCAAGAGATGGTAATATTCCTTCTTTTACGAGTCGTGTCATGCGATCTCGTGAGATGTGGCCGAGACGTTTATGCCACAATGTGGAGGAATTCTCTGCTTGTTTAGGTGATTTTGTCTTTGTTTTAGTTATGTCATCAATATTAAGAGACAACAAAGACTGTGAGAAATTATGATCTAGTTCTAGTTTATACAGTAATCCATCCAAAAAACCACAACCAAATAATTCATTATTAAGAGTAAAAGTGATCCTGCCACAACCATGAGTAATTACATAACCTTCAAGATCAAGTCTAGATATAGATACAAGGTTCCGAGTAATTCTCGGTACATATAAGGTATCTATTAATCTAATGCACTTTCCGGTATTCATATGTAAATTTAAAGTCCCCATGGCTTCGACATCTAAGAGATCACCATTTCCAACTCTAAGCTTTCTTTGGTCCTTTTGTAGCTTCTGGATTGTAAGGAATCCCTGTAAGGAATTGGTCACATGGACCATAGAACCAGAGTCACCCCACCATGTATTAAATGGAACATCAGTAGTAAAGGAATCAAATATTACGTAAAGAATGTTACCTTTCTTAGCTAGCCATTCCTTGAATTTAGAGCAATCTTTCTGTCTGTGCCCTTTGGAGCGACAGAATGGGCAGTTAGTATTGCTTGTCGAGGATTTAGGGCCAGAGGTAGAAGCACCATGATTTTGGACTTTATTTTCAGTCTTGTTACTGTAGTTACCTTTCCTCTTCTTGGGGTTTGAAGTGGTAGTAAGGTGAACAGCAGCTTCAGGTTGAATGTGCTTAAGACGATCTTCCTCTTGAACGCACATAGCAATCAGTTCACTTATCGACCATTTATCTTTCATTGCGTTATAATTCACTTTGAAAGTGTTGAACCGAGCAGGCAAGGAAGTCATTATGAAATGCACAAGAAAGCCATCTGAGACTTCCATTTGCAAATTCTTAAGCTTGTGAGACATGTCAACCATCTTCATTATGTGTTCACGGACACCGTTAGAACCCTCATATTTAAGAGTCAGCATCTGTAGCATTAAACTACTCGCAGTTGCCTTAGACGATCCCTTAAAGTGATCCTCAACAGATGTGAGGTAAGTTTTCACTTTGTCATTATCAGGGATAGCTCCTCGGATGCTGGGATGAATTGAGTTCTTGACCATCATTAGGGACAGCCGATTCGCCCTTTCCCACTTATCAAAGTCCGCTTTCTGAGTAGCAGTAGACTCAGCAGTAATAGCAGCGGGTTCATCATGGCGAATAGCATAGTCCATGTCGAGCATTCCCAGAGTTAGGTAAAGTTGATCCTTCCATGAAGTGAAATTAGCACCAGTAAGTGCCTCGATGCCGAAGTTTGGTACTGTAGTGGAGAATAAGGAGGATTTAGATTTATGATACGAGTTATAGAAGATTTTATAGTGACAGAGTTAGCTATATAAGGCAGACTAAGTAATGTCCCTTAAGATAATAGAACTAGAGTAATGTCTAGAATAAGTAGACCTAATAGTAATGTTCCTAAGACTAAGACCATATAAGTAATGAAGCTAGTGATAGGTAAGCCTATTAAAAAACACCAAAATAATAAGCTAAAGTAAGGCTCTACTTAGATGTTACATCACCTTTGGGCAGAAATAACTAATATCTAAGTAAAATTATGAGCATAAGGTTTATGCAACACAACGTTTGTCTTTTGACCTTTGGGCAACAAAATAGAACGTCGTGTTTTAAGGCATAATAAGATTCCTTTTAAGCACACAAGTATATTAAATCACCTTTGGGCAGAATTAATATCCTACGTGTTTATTATGCTAAAGGAAAAATGCAATCATAGGAATCACCTTTGACCTTTGGGCAACAAAAGATGAAAACATGAATATTAGTGCATAAGTATAATAAGGTCATATATAAATAAGGTGACTAAATAAGGTGACCACGACAAATAAGGCAGGGGTCAAGGGGGCTGCGCCCCCTTGCGGGGTCAAGGGGCAGCGCCCTTTGCGGGGTCAAGGGGCTGAGCCAGTAAGACTTTAAAAACGACCAAATTAGGGTCTGTAGTCATCCGTACGGATGAGATTATATTCGTACGGATGAGTATTGATTCGTACGGATGTAAGTCCAGGTTCGTGCGGATGTAAGCCTAGGTTCGTACGGATGTAAGGTTTAAGTTCGTACGGATGTAAGCCTAGGTTCGCACGTATTTAGCCCAGATTCGTACGGATCAACAGTTACGTTCGTGCGTATGAACAAATCAGATTCGTACTAATGAACAAGTCAGGTTCGTACGAATAGGGCTTCATCCGTACGTACGAACAAATCAGGTTCGTACGGATGAACCAATCAGATTCGTACTAATGAACAAGTCAGGTTCGTACGTATAGGACTTCATCCGTACGAACGAGCAAATCAGGTTCGTACGAATGAGCCTTCATTCACACGAACGAAGTTCGTCGAAATTAGGGTTGCAGTCCAGCCGCCACAGTCTCAAAAAAAACCCCATTTTTCGCCCAAAAATCAAAATCCGCCGGCCAAATAAGTTGCAGAATCAATAATAGCAATAGCCAAGCGATAAATAAACATGAACCAATGGATAATCACGAGCCATTGGCTCTGATACCACATGTTGGATTAAATAAGATTGGTTCATGTAAATTTAACATACCTCCTGCAGATGATCCGGAGATGTTGTTGAATAGATTAGCCATCGATGATTCCCAAATTGAGATGATCGTGTTAGGATGGAGAATTAGAGAGAAAACACTATGGTGATAATGGAATTGACCAACCCTTATTTGGGTTTATGTTAGTCCTTATATAGATACTCAAGTTAGGAGTATTTATTATTTAGTCTCTGGTGTTTAACAAGTGTTTATATTTAAGCTCTCATAGTTCCGATCACCTAATGGGAAATCTATAGTGTCGGTAAGGTAAATACGTCCATCGAATATTTATTAGACACAGATTTCAGTTAGTGTCAGTCATCATATCAGTAAGGATAAATGATCAATGAGGGTCACAAATAATATGGGTCCAACACTGATGCCATGTTTCTTCTTGTTTTCTCTTGTTTATTGCAGTGAAAATGGTTTGTGTATTTGGATGATAGAAGGTGTTGTATTTATATGAAAGCTTGAATGAAGGGCAATAGGAGTGACACGTAATGCAAGTAGGTTAATTGACGTGGTGAATGCGGACATAGTTAAGATGTTAGAAAACGACACGCAATTGATTAGTCACCTATCTACTCGTAGTTAGTGTTCTTATCCTTCTCACTTCGGTAAAAAAAAAAAATGTGTGATTCGTATTTTGAGATAACTCATTATATTAAATATATGTATATGTACTTATACTCAAGAATACGACGATCATTCTTCTGCCACAATTTTTGGCATATAGCGACGATTTTTGTGAAAAATTATCGATTGTTATAGTGCGTATTGGTTAAGTTAATTCTTAGGTTTATATTTTAGGTCTTTATATCATTACCTGATAAACTTAACCCATAACTCACTCGTTTCATTTTTGACACGCCACCATCATTTACTCAAAAGACACAATTTATTTTCTTTTACACTCTCGATATTTAACAACCGACCACACCCTCCCGATCTAAAGATAAAGCATAACCCAGGTTTTTCTAAGCAAACCTTTTGTTATTGCCGACGCCTTTTACGATTAGCTTCCCACTAACTTTATTAAGGTTAATCGACGATAAAATGACATCAGCCTTCCAATACACTAATCTCTTCTTATTGTCTCAATAATATATATCCACTCATTTTAAAATTTCATGCTAATCCAACGGGTAGGTCAAGTCAAGGGAAAGGGAAGGTGCCAATTATACAACCCATACAATGTGCCATTGGTTCCACCTAATTGCTTGAAACCCCAATCACGTATACACAACCTATATTGAAATCCACACGTAAATTTAAATTGCTTCAAAATATTGAAGAATACCCGTAAGATTTCAAGTGCTACCTCTAGTCCAATCAACAAAAAGATGGTGTAGTTCACGTATTGCAACTGATAAATGATAATATCAATTACCAATCTCTACTCCTTTCAAGATTTAGTGTGCTCTAACTAATTATAACATTTAAACCCTTTTACAACTAGAAGTGAAAAAAAATAGAAAGTGGGTCACCTTTTCTAACTCATCTTGAAACTGAACCATTAACTAAAACACATTGTTTTAAAAACTCGACCGAAGATTGAACTGGTTAAGTATATTTTACTTGTTTGATCGAACGAACCGGTCTATTAAACCAGATGTCATCATAAGTTCAATATATATAAACTTATATAATTTAAACATAATATAAGTTAAAAGGGATATTAATTTCTATTGTTATTTATAAAAATTTAATCTAACGAGGAAATGGTGTCGCGCGTTGCGGCGGAAGAGAATACTAGGCAAGTATTTATGAACGACTAAGAACTAAAAATGTAACACATATTTTGTACGTTTATACTCTAACACATATTTTGTACCTTTATAATATATATATATATATATATATATATATATATATATATATATATATATATATATATATATATATATATATATATATATATAAAGATATATTGGTGTGTAACATTTTTGTGAAAGCTTAAAAGTTTAAGGGTTGTTCGGTATATTTGTGAAAGTTAAATAAATGAAAGACACAAATTGATAATCACGTGGAGGAGTGGAGGGGAAAGATCACGCGCTTTTATTTTCGTGTATATAAGACATTATAAACACTACAGTCCTATAGGACAAAATTTCTTAGCTTTGAATATATATAGAATTTAGCATAATACTTTTTTGCTATAAAAACAAACACTAATAATTTAAATAAAAAATATATATAAAGTTCTAACCAATGTTTTTAAAATCGTTTCGGTGACTATTTCATTTTTTTTCCTAAATAATGGTCGGACAGGTTGAATCGGAGAACTTGTAAAAGAAATTATATTTTTTATAAATTTAGCAAACCAACGAACCTACCTGATTAGTAAGTTGTATTACCCTTAACTCGAATTCGTGACCCGACAATAGCACAAAAAATAATTTAGTCTCCAAAAATCTTGATGAGGTTTGACCGGTCCAAAAGTGCCCAATTTGACCATAAATTCGAACGGTTGATCCGGTTAGCCCATCATCGGTCTATCCGGATGATATCTGCCCGTTTTTCTCCAAAATATTGTCCAATCTGGATTTAAAGTCGTTGGTTTTAACAACATTTGGTTAATAGAAAAAATGCTTAACATCTTGTTTATCGACCCCATATGTCTTTAGTTTGATCCCTGACATTGGGATTTTAATTCTAATTAAAAAATGTTCTTTAGAAACCATAAACATGTTCGACCCGCCCTAACCAAAACGGCCAGATACCGCTTATTGAATTTAGTTTGATCTTTGGCATTGGGATTTTAATGCTAAATTTCAATTTTCTTATAAAACCTCAAACCGGCTTGTCCCGCCCGAACCAAACCGGACCATATACCGCTTATTAAATTGTTGCTACTAAACCGGCCCATCTCGAATTTTCGGGCAGACCGGGTTTGATCGCCAGTTTAGTACAGTTTTAAGAACCATGCTAAAACCGAAATCGTATAAGATTTCAAGCCAGCTTCGATCCATTTACGCCATTTCGCTCCAAAACTCATACTAATCAATGTATCAATAAGAAAAATTCAGTTCATTTTTCGTAAGCCTTTTCGTAATTCACTTTAAAAATTAAACACGTCTTATTTCTCTAATCAATGTAATAAAGTTTGATTTGGTGGTGGCAATGGTTCATATATCCGTCTATTATACACTATAAATTTTCAAGTAGATGTAAATTGGATATTTCCTCGACATGTAATTATTGGTTCTTCCATGTATGTCTTTTTACTATTTGTTATGTTAATAAACTGTTCTTTCGTTTTTATGATTCTCCGTATCATTAAAAACTCGGGGGTTTTCTAGTACCCACAAACACTGATGGGTAATGGGTATGGTGTAGAAATATACCCGCGAACGAATACCTACGAGTTCGTGAATAGAAACAAAATTGTGTGCCTAGGTGGTGCTAGAGGCTTCGGATCAACCTACAAGGTGAGAATGGATGACGACAATGTTTTTGCCTTAACGAATAGTGAAATTTGATAGGGATTTGATCGTTTCTTTGAAAGGGAGCTCGACATTCTTTTAAAAATTAAATGCAAATACTTAATATCTTGTGAATATATTGCTAATGACTTTCTTAATTACTTTATAGTCATTAGTTGGTATCAGTCTAAATATATCTTCTCATATTTTCCATGTATCTATAAGCACTGTCATCACGAAGAGTAGCAGATGTACGTAGTTACAAGAAGGGTCATTAGACCAGCTTTCAAAGAGAAATTTGTACACAAAACCTATATATGAAATTTATGGAACTTTTTGAAAAATTTTTAATGAACCCCCTTCTAGTTCTAGAAAAGAAAAACAATAGTTTTAAACCATTCATTTCCATACAATTTTTTTATCAAGTGGTAGGTCATAACTTGACCTATTGTCTGTTTGTTGGTGTGTTATCTATTTCCTTTTTGATATATTAATTTATTAAATTTTAGAATTTGAGGTATTAGTAGTGTTTTTGATAGATTATGATGCTAAAACATACTTTATTGTTTAGTATTATACATGCGAAAAACATATTAGATAATATTAGTAACAAGGAACTTATAAATAAATTTGATAGTTTGAAACTTCATCTTGTATTATAACAGGACTCTTTAAGATACTATAGAATTTGTGTTTATATATTTGTATTGTTGACCCGACCGCTCGACCCATTTCCTCCGTCTTCTTTCTTTTCAAAACCAAGTCCTCGGTCAAAATCTTAAGCAACGCAACACTTTTTCAATGAAAATTTTGTGAATTAAACAATGAAAATTCACGAATTAATAATCAGATAAGAGCAACGTAACACTTTTTCAATGCCACTCTTTTTCAATTGGATCCCAACGTAACTCTTTTTAATTTTGTTTAACACACACCTTTCCTTTCATTTCAATTTTTTTATCTTTTTCACTTCTTGAAAACTTAGATTGTTGTTGCAAATACTATATGTTAAATTTTTCTTAAATTTCTTATTGGGAGTTTTTAGTTTTCATTTAAATTTTAGAAAATTATAGTTGCCCACAAGGTGTTTATCAAATGCTTCACTCATTAGTTTTACTAAAACATTAGGAAATTGCTTTTACTAACAAGGTATTTGTTGAAATGCCTAATTGAGTTTTTTTTAGTTTAAAGTGCAAAACAAAGAAAAAAAAACTAAGTCTTTTTTTTTTCAAAACCCGCAACCTTAAACATGTGTTAAATCCCTTTCTAGCATTGTACACTCCACTTCTAACTTTGCACACCAAGTGTTCTTCATATCGCCTCAACCAAATAAAACCTACATTATTTTAATTCTTTAACCATCTTGGTCAAAGAATCAGAATATGAGTTTGATTTAGGGTTCTTGGACCTTCTCGGTCACTGAATAGGAGTTTGTTTCTCTTTTTGGGTTCTCTCCATGAAGATGACTGGTTGTTCTTTAGATGGGGGTTTGGTCGTGTCCATTTAGGGGTTATCATTGTTGCCCCAATGGAATGGTGGGTTCCAAGGGGATTCCTCAGTTGGTTACGCACATTAAGCGCCTCCATTTGTCATCGGACGATCGGAGTGGGGCCGTGGGGCCTTGCGACAGACGCTTTCCACGGATTGTGAATTGTTTGTTTCGGTTGGGGAGACTTTAAAGGTCTCTGGTCAGTGGTTGTGTCGGGAGTGTATGTGTTTACATGCTCTCAGTCGGGCATGTCATCATGCGAATGGGATGTTTCGGGTTAAGCGGATTGCAGGAGATGTGAAGGAGTTTATGGTGGGGATCGCCAGGCCACATGTTGGGAGGGAAGCGTTTCCTTTGGGCGGGGTGGTGGTGGATGAGGTTCTCCTTGACCACGTGTTCTCCTTACCTATCATGAATATTAAGAGCATCCCTCATAGTTGTAGTATGGCGCTTTCTCTTGCTTTACCTACTTCTCTGTGTAAGGTGGCGGCTATGCCAACTTCTATTGAGGAGTGGGTAAAGCTTTTGTTATTACCACGGTGCACGTTGCGTGTTTTCAGAACTTCTAACTGACAGGAGCGCAGGTCACGTAATAGGAAGTCTTTGTAATGCCATAGTATTCAACAACGTTGGCGGGTGGGGATGGTTTTATAGAACTTATTCTATCATTTTTTACCCAACCCTTGGGGTGGTTTCGGGAAAGGATGAGCTTGTCTCTAGGTCCGATAGCTCAGTGGTGTGCACCAATGTTAAACAATGTTTGAGGAAAGTTTCGGACGGGCATTTCACTGCTGCTGTTAAAGTATTATGCTCTTCGGGGGTTGCTTCTGTCGAAACGGGTACCTTTACAACGTTTTTGGTTAAGCATCCTATTATGCCCCCTCCGGTTATACCTGTTTCCTTGCTTTTTGAGCCTCCTCTGGTTGTGGATGTTGATAGCATTATGCGGTGTATTCAGTCTTTCCCAAAAGGGACTTCTTATGGGCGGGACGGATTAAGGGCCCAACACATTTAGATGCATTTTGCGGAGAGGGGTCGGTGGTCTCAGTTGGGCTACTCAAGGCTATCTCCGTGGTGGTTAATTTATGTTTTTTTTGGGGGGGGGGGGGGGGAGGTGCCTTAAGGTTTTGGCGCAGTTTGTTGCATATGCGCCTCTCACGCCATTGCTCAAACCGGACAATGGGATTAGACCTATTGCCGTGGGGGCGATTTGGAGGAGGCTGGTCTCTAAGGTGGCTATGATGGGGGTCAAGAAGGAGATGTCCAAATACCTTTGTGACTTTCAGTATGGGGTGGGAGTCCCAAAGGGGCAGAGGTTGTACTCCATAGTGCAAATAGATTCTTATATGAGTTTCACTCGGATGGGTTGTTTACTATGCTTACTGTCGATTTTTTAATGCCTTCAACTTGGTGGATCGGACTACCCTCCTACATGAGGTTCGGACTCAATGCTCGTTTATTTCCCTATGGTGGAGTTTTTATATGGTCAGCCAACGAGGTTATATGTGGGTGATGACCATATTTGGTCCACCACCGGAGTTCAACAGGGGGACCCTTTAGGGCATATTCTTTTTGCCTTAGTTTTGCACCCACTTGTTCACCGGATCAAGGAGTGCTACAAACTCCTTTTCCATGCGTGGTACTTGGATGATGGTACGATTATCAGTGACACTAAAGAGGTAGCTAAAACCTTAAATATAATCAGGGACGAGGGCCCCGCCTTGGGCCTTGAACTCAACATAGAGAAAACCGAAGTTTTTTTTGGGCGACATGCAATGGGGTGAAAATGCGGGATGGATTGTTCCCTTGTGGGATTGGGAGGCCAAGGTTGGGTGTGAAACTTCTTGTAGGCTTTGTTAGCCAGGATGTGGGGTTTATTAGTAGTTTAGTCGTGAAAATGGCATCTCGTGCTGTGGAGCTAATGATTTGTCTCTCATGTCTACGAGACCCTCAATCTGAGCTCCTTTTGCTTCGCTCATGTATGGGTGTCGGGAAGCTGTTGTTCGGTCTCAGAACTTGCCAATCTAAGTATATAGGGGAAGTTGTTTCTATTTTTGAAAATGGACTTCGGAGGGCGATAGAGGCAATTGTGGTGTGTTAGGGCCCTTTTTATGGGGATTTTCAATGGAGGCTAGCATCACTTCCGACTCGATTTGGTGGGTTGGGCTTATGTTCGGCTGTGCAGGTATCTACTTATGCTTTTGTGGCCTCGAGGGCACAATCTTGGAGTTTGCAGGACCACATTCTTCAGGGATGTGGTATTGATGGGTTTGACTCTGAATATGGGTATGCAATAGATCACTTACGCATGTCCCTTCCTGACTTTGATCTTAGCGGTTTCTCTAATAAGGACACCCCCCCCCCCCCCCCCCCCAAAAAAAGCGCAGAAAGTTTTGGTGTGTGCCATGTATAGTGGGATCTGTCACACCCCGCCAGTGGCGGAAAGTAAGGGTGCAACTGATTGGCGATCGTCATAACACATTAGTAAATAAAGAAATAATCTATATGAATTAAATAAAATTTGTATGTCATGACGTCGCCATGTCCAAGGTAAAATCACTTGGTACACAATTACGTCAATCACTACAATGAACAATATCCAAAATAAATCCGAAAATGAAAATAAAGTACTTAGGCCTGCAAGCCCGAAAATAAGTAAACGAATGCATAAAACTCAAGCCACGATGCAAGAATAACTCTAAGTCTCTAGAACTCCAATCCAGCTAGATCCTATGCCTGATCAATACCTGAAAGTAAAACTAAAAAGTCAACACAAAGGTTGAGCGAGTTTATCGAGTATGTAATAAAATAGTTTAGTAAACATTTGAAAGCAAGTTTCTAAATTTAGTAAGTTTCCGAAAATAGAAATGTTTCTAAAAATAGAAACTTCTATTTTTAGTAAGTTTCCCGAAATAGTAAGTTTCTAAAAATGGTAATTAATAAGCATTTGTATCTCAATTCAGTAGTAATAATTGTAAATAAAAGAAAGCATGTAATCTTATGCAAGTAAGTAAGAAATATAATAGCAAACCCACAAGTATCACTAGTAGTAGCCATGCTACCGTTTGAAGACAACATTAGTACTAATGTGCACGTTTGACGACTCCGTTAGTAGATCATCTCTACTAACGAGCACGTTTAGAAGACTCCACTAGTAGAACCCATCTACTAGTGAGCACATTTAGAAGACTCCATTACTAGAACATATCTACTAATAAGCACGTTTGAAATAACCCACAATAGTAATCTCGTAGTATGATGAAAACGTGCATAAGTTTGTAAACGTTTCGAAAATTTTAAATGAAGTAAATTTCCAAGTGTAGTAAGTTTCCAAAATTAGAAGGTTTCTATAAATAAAAACTTCTATTTAGAGTAAGTTCCGAAAATAGTATCCATTTTAGTAAGTATCGTAATAATCCGTTTTCCTTAAAATAGAATTTCTTGAGTTTTACTTTCCCCCGATTAGTTTAATACACATAAAGCAGTAGAAAATAGGGACAATGAATTCACCTTATCGAATGAGCGACAAAATCGGAAATGTGTGTAATAGGCGTAGTATGTAGATCACAAATAGTGTCCTCACTAGTCCTAGATCTCACCTAGATAAAGGTATATATGTAAGTAACGATTTGACAATTACACTTTGAATGAAACGACACAATTTCTTGGCGAACACATATGTTCGTTGAAACTGAGATATATGAAGTTCTAGAAGGAATTAGACGTCGGGGAATGTATTTCTGAAAACTAGACAGCGGGGGCTACGTTTTAGACTAAGATATCATTACGAATGAGTTCGTTATGAAGGAGATATGATTAAAACGAAACTGGTTACTTAATCTGTCCAAAAACGGTATATTTGTATAAGTTGAGTTTATTACGTTTTAAAGTCGTATAATTTAGGTGTAGACACGATAAATATATTTAATACCTTTTAGACCTGTTATTAACTTATAATAAGTCCATTTAATCACTTTTAAGGCTATCTAAATGGTTACACATGATAGATTATAATTCCTAGTAATTTTACTCGAAATATTCAGATTAGACCCCTTGTTGGTAATTTACGTTTATAGGAAGTTCTGTAAAGAGTTAGGAGGTGAATCTTACATTTTTGAAAACTAGACTCCAATACCTACAAAATTTATTAAGCTCTCAAATTCTAATCTTAAACCAATAAAGAGTTAGACACTGAAGAAGACAGACTACCAAAATATTTCCGAATCTGTCCAAAACCGAGACATATATAGTTAATGTTTAAAGTGAGTTTCAAACACCTAACGAATACTCAAACGATCCCGATATTTAATTATCATATTTTAGACCAGTTTTGAAACATCCAATATATATTAATTTACATTCTCGTTTACTAAACTGTTACACAAATTCCAATTATGAATCCTAAGTAATATCGTTTTAGCATATTTCAGTTTTGACCTATGCCCATTATTTTACAGATTCTGAGAGTTTGGAAAACAATTAGACGACTTATCTTATACATTTGAAAACTAGAAATGAAGGGCTACAATTTATGTTTAGACCAAAGAATCTAATTCAATAATACCAAGGAGATATTAACTGTGCAATACAGACCAGATTTCGCATCAGCAAGTTTTACAACCCGAAAAATAAGCTTTTTAGGTTAAGTTTAAAGTGACGATTTGCATACGAGACTTATGTGACCCTTTTATATGATGTTACTACAGATTATAAACATCCAACAACATCACCAAACATACAAAAAAAACGAAATAAATATAACCAAAAGGAAGGTGGAAAGGAAACAGAATATTAGGGTTTAAACCCTTGATCTTGCAAAGTCTTTCGTACCGTTTGGTTCCGAGATTTCTAGTGACAATGTAGTAGATTCAAGGCCACACAAATGTCCCAATGAGGTTGCTGAAATCGATCCATGGCTCACCCAAAAAGATTCAATAACAGCCACAAATTAGAATACATATATTTACATGAAATTTAGGGTTTTCGGCTAGGAGAAAGATATTAACCTTACATACGAATAAAGGACGATTCGAGGATGATGATGAACTGGCTCCTACGAATCCAAGAACCAGAAATTGTTGTACATGATCGGCTACCCCAAAAAAAGGATTCATTAATCCGAAGCTTTATGCAACAAAAAAAAAGAAACGAACCAGAAAATAACAATACTTACTCGATTATGGAATGAAATCGTGAATGGAGTGAAATATCGATGATGATGATCGAGCACAGACCTCCACACCTTGATTCAAACGAAGAGAGAATGTTGGAGATGGTGTAAAGTCGATCAAAAGGAAGAAGAACAAAGAGAGGGGATGTGGCTGCCAAAAATAAAGGATTAGGGTTTTGTTTAGGGTTTGTGTGTGTGTGTGATGTTTAGGTTTAGTTATAATATGTTTAGCTTTGTTTAGGATTAGATTAAGGTTGGTTAAGACTCCCAACTAGTATGGTTACAGACTGGCTCGAATTATCAGTAATCGTTGGACTAAGACTCGAACCACGGCTCACAACAGTGACCAAAAACGAACAACTCATGACTGGCACCCCTTTGCGTCGCACCAGGTGTGGGGTGTGGCGCACCTCATTGAGATTCATACGAAATTTTGTTTAACTTGTTTTCGAGCAACAAACGATATCCCGAAAGTGCGATACACGAATTACTCGATACACGGAACATAGAATAAGTACATAATCGTTGTAATAATGAAACCGGAAGTTCTCGAAAGGTTTATATAAAGTATACGAATACGTCATAGTATGAATATGGATTCTAGAAAGTTTCTCGTTAAATATCTAGGAGCTCGACTAGGGAACTATCTAATGTGCACCTAATTAATGAATGCATCACAAAAAATATACACCCATATCATAGAAGTCATCTTATATCAGAAAATGTAATTTTAATCTCGTATCAGTAGTAATTATCAAGTTTTAAATTTTTCAGTAAAATGCGGTAATGATCTACAGGCATATTAGACTAACTAAGGACGGAGAGAGTGACGGTTGTCACAGGATCGTCCAGAGTTTGGGAGTAAAGTTTGATTTATCCCCTCGCCAAAAAGCGGTGTTTGAATGCCTCCGAGCTCCTCATGCTCGGAACTTCTTAACGGATAACCCCATTGAAGGACTAGGCCAACATATTTCGGCTTTGGAGTACCGGACTATCCTTAAGTACCGACTAATGATCCCCATGTTTCCAGCTGATGATCCTTGCCCAGTCTGCCGCAAGGTTTGTTTGGATTCTTTTGGTGAGCATACGATACATTGCAAGGAGTTTCCTGGCTTCAAATTTAGGCATGATTTCGTTAGGGATGTGTTGCATGATGCTCTTAAACGAGCATGTATTTCTTCTAAAAAGGAGACCCCGTGAACTTTTTGACGGATCCACTTGAAGGGAGGTCTACTTTACGACCAACGGATATACTTGTGTTTGGATGGGCTCAGGGGAAACATGTATTTGTGGATCTTATAGGAGTATCCCCTCTTGTTGGGCTCAAGGATAATGAGTTTGTTGCGGGACAGGCTTCAGTGAAAGCGGAATCGAGCAAAGTTGCTAAACACGAAAAAGCTTGCTTGGCGAATCAACACGTTTTAATCCCTTTTGCTTTTGATACATTTGTGTTCCTAGCTCCGGAGGTAGTGAAGTTTTTGACTAGGGTTCAACGGGTTGTGCAAAGTAATTTTTCGACCCCTAAGTCTCAAAATTTTATTTTTAATAGGATTGGTCTTGCCATCCAAAAGGGGGTTGCGGCACAGTTTGTTGCTCGTTTGCCTGTCATTTTATTGTAAATATCTAATTAGGCTATGTAACTCAAGGCTATGTAACTCAGAATTATGGATGCTATTTTGGTTATAAAAAAAAAGAAGAAGAAAAAAATGTTGTTGGAATTGTAGATCCATCACCGAACACTAAATCAAAGATTGCTACACTGATTAGAAATGTAGAAAATGTTTAATCTTAAGAAAGAAAATGATTAGAACCCAAATTTGCCAATCAAAGAAGCTTGGCTTTAACCAAGTTACCTATATATAACATATAGAAACTTATATATAATTAATAAAGTATCGTAAAAAAAATGAAAAGAAAAATGAAAACATGAGTGATATTAAAGAAGTAATGGTTTATCCAATAATATCCATTTATTATTTGTGTGTACCACCAAAAAAGAGAGATGCGATAGGGACTCATCTTTAGCATAATCTCTGTTTATACTCTCATTGATTCCCCACATATCTAATATAAATACCCCTGCTCTTCATCACACCATTACATAATAAATACGTACAACAAAATGGATTATTACGCTTTACATCTAGCTATGGCGGCTCTACTCGGAGCCTCATTCGTAGCCGTTTCAGCGTATTACATGCATAGGAAAACCCTTGATCAGTTACTTGAGCTTGCCAAAACTATTGAGAATGAGAGAGTCGATTACAAAAGAAAGTTCAATAATAGGACTACTCAGAAGAAGAAGAAGAAGCAGCATTCCATGCACGACGTCACAGGCGACGAGGATGGAATTCCACATGGATTGCCTAGACTCCGTCCGCTTCCTCAAGGTAGATCGAACCAACATGTTTAAATGATACTGTTTCATATATACTTGATTGTTTTAGAAATATATGCATGGTAGTGTAACAACTATGACGACAGGTGTGAATGTACTTAGACGGACTTCTCCAAAGTCTCCAGATGCGAATGCAAATGTTCTTGAAAGTGGAGAAGGATCTGAAGACGACCACCACCCTGAAAACGCTAATCTAGATACATCATACCTTCACACCAATGGAAATTCTGTAAGACTTGGATGTTTCGTGTGCGTATGTATGTGTGTGATCTCACTCTCTTGTTTAATTTGCCATTTGTTTTCAAATATAAAACAGGGTTGCACAAAACTAAATTTACTAGAACATGCTAATTCAAACGGAGAGCAATTGCCCATAGTTGCGTCTAGTATGATCCACTCACATAGCGTATCTGGAGACTTGCATGGTGTTCAACCTCATCCTGTAGCTGCTGATATTCTTAGGAAAGAACCAGAACATGAATCTTTTGTACGACTGAGAATCACCCCATCTGGTACCAATCTCTAATTTATTTGATTGAAAGTTTCCGTTTTTGAACAAAGAAAGGAAAAAGCTGAAGTAGCATTAGATGAAGTCATAATATTGACTGTTCTTATTACAGAGACACCGTCTGCTGATGAAGCAGAGGTCTACAGAGCCTTACAAGTTTGTCTTGAATTGCGAAAGCGCTATGTGTTTAGAGAAAGTGTTGCTCCATGGGAGAAAGAGGTTATATCCGATCCTAGTACTCCAAAGCGTAACTCAAACCCTTTCGGCTACACTCCTGAGGGAAAATCTAATGTGAGTTTGCAGATCGTCTTTACTTGTACTTGCTGTAAATTTAAGTTAGGTTCTTGACCCTTATTTTCTTGATATGATGTTTAATTGTTTGCAGCATTATTTTCAAATGGAAGATGGAGTAGTTCATGTTTATGCAGATAAAGATTGTAAGATACCTTGATCTTTGGTGGCAGTGCTTTTGTATTTAGTAGAGATAGCGAAATCTCAACCCGTTTACTTATGAACAGTTGGCGGACCCAAGACTAAATTCGAGTGGTCGCAAAAAACATTTTATAATATAGAAAAAAGAAATTAAAAAAGCAGGACTTAGCCCATGTAAAGTACCTAAAATTATCCAAGAAAGTTTACACTACAAGGGCCGAATCCGTTTGTATCCTGGGAATCCCCATGGGTCCGCCCTTGGTTGTGAATGGGTCGGTTTGGGTTGTGTTTTATCTTAAACGGGAATAACGGGTTGAACGGGTTCTTAAATCTAATATATGTTTATTAAAAATGGAAAGGAAAAATAAGTGTTTGTGGATAAACTGACCCGACCTGACCCAACCCAGCCATGCCTTTTTTGACCTGTTACCTAACCCGCTTGGCATGCCCATCTTTCCTTCTATCTAGTCTTTAGTATTGGCGATTATTAGTTTGCGTGCTTTTCTTTTTTCCTTCAGCAAAAGATAAGCTTTTTCCAGTTGCTGATGCAACAACGTTTTTCACTGACCTGCATTACATCCTTAAGATAATAGCTGCTGGTAATACACGAACAGTATGCCATCATCGTCTTGGTCTACTGGAACAGGTAAACAGATACTCTTGTTTCCATTTTTTTTTAATATTATTAATTTTCCTAGAGCTTCTCGTATTGATAAGTTTTAATTTAGTTTGTGTACTTATGCATATGAAATTCATCAAGAAATTTAACCTTCATTTGATGCTAAATGCGGACAAAGAATTCCTAGCTCAGAAAAGTGCACCACACCGTGACTTCTATAATGTCCGTAAAGTTGACACTCATGTTCATCACTCTGCATGCATGAATCAGAAGCATCTCTTAAGGTTCATAAAGTCCAAGTTAAGACAGGAACCTGATGAGGTAATGGATTATATGTTTCTGATTATGCGAAATGTGTATTACTGTTTTGACTCATCTAAACTATAAGCTTAGAGGTTTGGAATATAAGGTTGCAATAATCGAATTTTATACTTGGGTGATATTTTTTCCTGTTTATGTCAGGTTGTCATATTTCGCGATGGTACATATCTGACCTTAAAAGAGGTTTTCGAGAGCTTGGATTTAACTGGGTAACTTACTTGTTTATTGTCACTATTAATTATCTTTCATTGAACTTTTGGAATTTATTCTATTAAAAATTACTAGCTTATCAAATCTCTCGGTACAGGTATGACCTCAATGTTGATCTATTAGATGTGCATGCAGACAAGAGCACGTTTCATCGTTTTGATAAATTCAATTTGAAATACAATCCTTGTGGTCAGAGTAGGCTTCGGGAGATTTTCCTAAAGCAGGATAATTTAATTCAGGGTAAGCTTCACTAATTTAGTCACTTAGATTTAAATCTTATGCTCTATATATAAGCTAATTGGCGTTTGACAAACTGTGGCAAATCAGCTAATTCTAATCTTAGTATAAATTAATTTTTAGATAATTTTTTCTATTAACTGTTAATTCATAATGTTGTTTTCTTTCAGGTCGTTTCCTTGCTGAGCTGACAAAACAAGTGTTTTTAGATCTTGATGCCAGTAAATATCAAGTGAGTTTCGACATTCTCTGTAAGATAAAAGTTTTTAAATATTTGAAAGCATCTGCATTTTCTGGTGGTTCTGTCATTATACTCTTGGTACATGCTTTTTCCGTTGTTCTGTTTCAATGTGGTTTCCCATTTTTTTTAAAAGGATGCATAGTTTCGTACAATATTACGAGTGCAATAGACATTTCTTTCCGAGCATACTAACTATTTATAAACTTTGTCTTTTAGACACGATTCTATCATCCTTGTTATCATTTAAAATTTGACATTATTTTTAACCTTTCGTTTACATATATCTGCGATTGTTTAATATTGTAAAGTGCTTGATTTTTTAAATCCTATAAGTGTGGTATTTTATGCTTGGTGTGTTTTACATTTGTCATTATTATTATTATTATTATCAATAATGTCAATCATTATTTCGCCTTGATAGATGGCAGAATACAGAATATCTATTTATGGAAGAAAGCAGAGTGAGTGGGACAATTTGGCGAGTTGGATCGTGAACAATGAGTTGTACAGTGAGAATGTTGTTTGGTTGATTCAGGTACTTAATTTTAACATTCCCGTTACCATAATATATAGATGGATAATTAATTTCGATATTAGTGAATGGCGCTGCAATTTTATTCATTTATAGTACTGAGGTTGACAATTTTTATACTGTTTGAAAAATGAGTACTGCTTTTCGCAGCTACCCCGGCTTTACAATGTATACAAGGAAATGGGTATCGTGACGTCATTTCAGACTATGCTGGAAAATATCTTCCTACCTCTTTTTGAGGTTACCGTGGACCCAGAATCACATCCTCAATTGCATGTTTTCTTGAAACAGGTATAACTTGCAGTTTTACAGTGGATATAAGAATACACCGCAAATGATTTCAATTTGATTGATATTAAAAAAAAAAAAGTACTTTTTGCAGGTGGTAGGATTGGATTTGGTAGATGACGAAAGCAAGCCTGAAAGACGGCCTACTAAGCACATGCCAACACCTGCCCAATGGACCAATATATTCAACCCTGCCTTCTCATACTATGTGTATTATTGTTACGCTAATCTCTATACCCTAAATAAGGTATGTCCGCAATTGCGTACATCTTTTAACTCTTGCTATGCGTTCTGAGTGTGTTGATGGTATGTCTCAGCTTCGGGAATCAAAGGGCATGACGACCATCAGATTCCGTCCTCATTGTGGGGATGTATGTATGATAGACGCCTTGTTCACTTCTGTTTATCTCAGACTGTTAACTTAACTCAGAGTTTCATTTTACTGATCAGGCCGGCGACATTGACCACCTTGCTGCCTCATTTCTGGCAACTCATAATATTGCACATGGAATTAATCTCAGAAAATCTCCCGTTCTTCAATATCTATACTATCTTGCCCAGGTAACACAAAACCGCCCTTACTAGAGCTGGAAAATGGGTGGGGCTGATAACGGGTAGTAAATAAGATTATGGGGCTGTTTGGCATTGCATTGGGAAACTGATTTTGTGATATGGAATAATCAGAAAACGTGTTGCATGAGACAGTGTTTGGATAAGCTTGCTTATGGTGTTTGAAGTTACTATCTGAGTGATTGGCAAATTCCGCTTATCTAAGGATTTAATTAGAATCATATCTACTCCTAAAATAATTATTTGACCCCTAAAGAGTCAGATAATTAGAATCAAACTCTTGAGACGCAAAAAGCAGGTAATCACTTTCAATACGCAATGTCAAACAGCACCTCTAAGAATATGTCGTCAAGATAATAATAATAGTTTTAGTAATTGATCATTTGGTTGAAATCTCCACCTTTAGTCCTTATTGATTTGATTATATCTTCCAACTATCATTGCATATAACATAATAAGTGTATATTACTTGTTGCTCAGATTGGTCTTGCGATGTCTCCTTTAAGCAACAACTCCTTATTTTTGGATTACCATCGGAACCCATTTCCGATGTTTTTTCTAAGAGGCCTTAATGTTTCTCTATCGACTGATGATCCATTGCAAATCCACCTCACGAAAGAACCATTGGTGGAAGAATACAGTATTGCTGCTTCTGTAAGCATTCCCACTGTATGCAATGTGTGTATATGATGAATGCCATTAGGCTTTAAAAGATATTGTTTTTTCTTATAGGTTTGGAAGTTAAGTTCATGTGATCTTTGTGAGATCGCCCGTAATTCAGTATACCAATCAGGTTTCTCGCATGTTTTGAAGGTAAAACGTCACTTCAACTTCACTGCATTCTGAAATAGTGATTCCTCTGCTCCATGAATTGCAATGTTTAATTTTATAGATAGTTTAGGGTGGAAGCAATTTTTCCGCATTTACTTATAATGGACTAGTTTGGGTTATGTTTTATCTCAAATGGGTCGAATATAAGATGTTTAACTCAAAAGGGAATGCCACAGTTTATTTGTAAATGCATTCAATCTCCTAAATCGGTTTATTCAAAATTTTAGAGTATTATTGTAATAAACATAGTTTTTCTATACATATTTAAAGCATTTATTCTTTATAAAAAAGTAGAAAAACAAAATAGACTATTGGTTGTGGGTGAACCTGCACGAATCACTTGGATGGAGAAAATGTGATCTTACTATGCATTCTTTTTTTTTTTAAAAACTAACTGATTTTGGTTTCCCAGTGTCACTGGATCGGACGAGAGTACTTCAGGAGAGGACCGGATGGAAATAATATTCACAAAACAAATGTTCCACATATCAGACTCGAATTTCGAGAAATGGTTTGTACCTCCTTTTACATTATCTTTTCTTTTATTCTGATGTGCATTATCAATTTTAGTGTAGTATCAGTTAGTTTATTTGGGTATCCAAACTTGGCCTCTAATGTTGTATGTATTCCGAAAGTCACAACTTTCACATTTCTCTTTTGCATCCTAAAATATGGCTACTATGTTTCCTAAAGTTTAGCATTTCATTTGCATTTAAATATTTGTACTGCATTATTGAAAAATACAAGAAAAGACGGTCACCTATGATCAATGGTCAAAATAGGTAATTATTTTAGTATGTGTTAAAATGGGCATGAGAGTTCGGTCGATCTTCAAACGTATCGTTTGTAAATAATGTGTTAGTTTAACTACAAAACCAATATTATTACAATAATAATCCGAATCTGAAATTTAATATAATTTATTAAGTATGGCTTAAAATGGAGTTTGGGGGACTTTAAACCCGTTTGACCCATTTCTCTTAGCTAAAACGTTTTACTGTATTTGAACTTAAATACCAACCATGACACATGTAAATATGTTGCAATTTGCACCTCTAATGTCGTATGTAGTTTAAGATAACGTGTGATTTAAATCGTATGCAGATCTGGAAGGAGGAGATGCATCAGGTTTATCTGGGCAAGGCCAGGTTCCCTGAATACATCGACACCTAGCTTTATAATTGTTTCTGCAAGGTATATAAAGTTTTTTTTTCCAATTATATCATAATTGGAATAATACTATGACTGTGAACGTATCTCCCATAATACCATCCTGTTAACAAGTTGTTCGATGATAACTTTACAATCATCTCTTATTAGACACTGTCACACTCCTTAAACATTATATCATCTGTAGTTTATACTTCATTCAGTGAAGCGGTATCTTACAAGGAGTATTTGAACATGATTATTTAAAATTACATTATCACTTTCGAAACTCACATCCAAACATGTTAAAAACTTTATATTCAGTTTTCAGCTGCAGCTAAAGGGAGGTGAAGCTTTGACTTAAAAGGAGTTGACGCTCGAGGGCTATATGTTTAGACAATCAGAGGGAGTTCACTAATCAAGCAGAGCTATAACTCGGGTCATGAAGCTTCATAGATAGTCGAGTTCCCTATAAAATATTTATATAACATTGAGTTTAACAGATTTCCATCAATTAGTTCTACCCAAAATATATAACAGTGTATATCCGCTCGAAACCAGCAATAGAGTTGATGCTGGCAAATATTACATTGAGGAATTAATTTATTATTTGTTTAGGCTGGTTTAGTTCTCAACTGTTTCCAAAATGAAGTGAACATATGAAAGAAGATTGATTGAGTAACTGTCTAATTGCAAATTAATGGTTACCATTCTCGAACTCTTTTGCAATGTATATATGTAATTGTTGGGTTAATCGGGGTCATGGGGTCACAGGTCAACAAGTATGGGTCATGACTCATGAGTCAGCATGGGCGTAGTCCAGGTGAGGAATTGGTTAGCCGATTGAGTTGGGATATGGCTTAATGGATGACCGTGTATTATGGAGAATATGGGGCAGTTTGCAAAGTGGGTTTCTTTTGTTATTATATATATAACCAAAGTAGCAGCATTATTTGGAGTATCTTTTGTTCTCTTGTATTGTCATATGAAGTTTAAATACACAAAAGTTCGTCCTAAAGTGTTGCAGTGTGTGTATTCAAAGGGCCTGAACCTACATTTGGTATCAGAGCGGCGTTCGAGTGAAGTGGGATTGTACTCTGATCACAGGTCCGCACGCAGGTCAGCAGGTCAAAGGTTTATGTTCTAGGGGATCAGAAAGGTACTGGGTCAAACCCACATAAATGGGTAATCACACCCGCTAACAAAGGACAGCCGTTACAAACGGCGGTTAAATAACTGTAAATCGGTTATTTAACAAAAGACACAACGGTCCCTTGAACCGACACAACGTTCAGATATACCTTTTTGTTATGTATAAATAGAGTAGGATTTATAAGAACAAAGATTGGACAGAAACATATATATGAAACCTTATATTTTGATTATTTCGTTGCAAGAATCGTCAATTCGATCCAACAATTGGTATCGGAGCTTGGTTGATTAACCAAATAATCACCATATATCGAATTTTTTCTGCCCAGTTTTTCGAATCAGGAACAAACAAACCTGATTCTGAAGAAACAAAGAACCGAACACCAAATCGATCCATAAAATCGATTCAGATTAGCAAGAAAGCCCCAACTTTCGCAGCAAGGAACAAATCCCCAAATCAGCGAAACCCTAATTTTTCGCACATAAAGATCAAGGTGATCATAAACTACGAATACATCGTAATTAGCAAGAAGGAGAAAACCATCCTCAATCGGCGGACAATCCACCAAACTATAAAGTTCTATGAATTTACAATTTTATCTTTTCATTAATCAAAATATAAGTTTATGATACATATAATAATATATTAAACACAACCGTTAAGGATTGTTGTATTATAATATCCAAAAACGTCATGATTTAATATGTTCTTATGTATTATCTTTTATTACTCATATTATTTTAAAATTAAATATTTTAAAAAACAATAAACCATCCGGAACAACGGCCCGGATATTACACTAGTAAATAAATGGTCGGAGATGAACTTGATATATCTAATCTAATCTAATCTATAAAGCATTTAGACCTATTTTTTTAAAATTGAATTTTAAGAAGGAAATTACTAATAGGCCCTTATCAATTCTATCAAATTACATATTTAAATATGCCACCATATTAAATTAATGATGTTTCCATATTATTTATATTTAATAAAAAAATATATTTATTTATGTTTATAATTAAGTGACCATTAATTATGCTATAGTTTCCATATATGCATAATAGATTTGTAATTTTCATCTAATCTAACTATCTATAAAACATTTAGACTCATTTTCTTAAAGTTGAATTTTAATAAGAAAATTAATAATATGCCATGATCATTTCTATTAAATTACATATTTGAATATGCCACCATAATATATTAATGTTGTTTCCTTATTATTTATATTTAATAAAAAAATATATATATATTTATGTTTATAATTAAGTGACCATTAAACTATACTATAGTTTCCATATATGCATAACCAATTTGTAATTTTCAAATATGTAACAAATAATATATGTTAATCATAACTGATATCTAACTATCTATAAAGCATTTATACCTATTTTCTTAATATTGAATTTTAAGAAGGAAATTACTAATAGGCCGTTATCAATTTTATCAAATTACATATTTAAATATGCCACCATATTAAATTAATGATGTTTCCATATTATTTATATTTAATAAAAAATATATTTATTTATGTTTATAATTAAGTGACCATTAATTATGCTATAGTTTCCATATATGCATAAGAGATTTGTAATTTTCATCTAATCTAACTATCTATAAAACATTTAGACTCATTTTCTTAAAGTTGAATTTTAAGAAGAAAATTAATAATATGCCATGATCATTTCTATTAAATTACATATTTGAATATGCCACCATATTATATTAATGTTGTTTCCTTATTATTTATATTTAATAAAAAAATATATATATTTATGTTTATAATTAAGTGACCATTAAACTATACTATAGTTTCCATATATGCATAAGCAATTTGTAATTTTCAAATATGTAACAAATAATATATGTTAATCATAACTGATGAGTAATCAAAAGAATATGATATTTAAATCATGTCTCATGTGTTTAGGGAGACAAATATATATATTCGTAGATTGTGTCTTATGTATCTTATGCATATACTATAAACTTGTTTTGTTAAATACATAGTCCCAAATACACAGCAAATTACAAAGTATTACAAAGGTTGTCGTCAACCCATCTTCGCACTAATTATCTATACTATTTATGGAGAATTTGTACCTTCAATTATAATGTTGAATTTTAAGAGTAATTTACTTAATTATTCCTTGTTTTATAACTAAAAGTATTTGAATATTATATAAATACAAATTCGTTTTTGGAATATTGTTTCCTTTCATAGCTAATCCAAATACATTTATTTACATTAAAGGGATATTTACATCTACGTCCTTATAAAACATCAATATTACGTCAATGTCTTTGTAAAAAACAAAATTACGTTAATATCCTTCCAAAATATGAAAAATTCTCATATATATCCAAAATAATAAATTAATAATATTTAAATTATTTTAATATTTAAATTATTCATCTAAATATTAATCAATTGATTTTAATATTCTAAATTATTGAATAAATAAATAAAACTAATCCAAATGCTTATTTAAACAAATATGTCAATGAATAATCAAATACCGAATGAACTGAATAGATTAAATTTAATGAATAAATTGTTTTAAACATATATTACCAAACATTAATCAATCAAGACTAGAAAGTTTTGCAACCTTTTTATTCCGGTTAATGCTCAAAATTATAGAAATCAATCATTTTTAAATCTATATTGCGAGTTTATGAAATTGAGATACATTGGTTAATGTTTGATTAAACCTAGCATACTTGACTAAAAAGTTTAATTAATATTTAGATGAATAATTTAAATATTAAAATTATATAATATTATTAATTTATTATTTTGGATATATATATGAGAATTTTTCATGTTTTAGAAGTATATTAGCGTAATTTTGATTTTTACAAGGATATTGACGTAATATTGAAGTTTTATAAGGATATAGATGTAAATCTCCCTAAATTAAAAGTATTAAACTTTACGTGGGAAATTAAAAATATAAACTACACAATATTTTTCTCATATATGAATTTATTAAGCGTGAACGAAAGTATGTTACTCGATTAATATATCCTTATAATCATTTTTGCGTCAATATTTTTTAAATTTATTATAATAAAAATATCTACGTCATCCGTAATGATATTGTTATGAAAAGGGTAACCGAAAAAATATGTCGAAAATAAAAATCGATATATTTGTTACCGCTGCAACGCGCGGGTCCCCTACTATCAACTATAATATGGGAATGGAATTGAATAAGAAACAAAAATAAATGATAAGGAAAGTTTTGTAAATTAATAAATAGGTAAGGGACCATATTGGTATCTTAGTCAAAATTTAACTATATAATCATATCCACCAAGTTTGAGAAATTCGTAACAATTCGTTTGAGAAATTCGTATCAATTCGTTTGCAAATTCCTACGATTTATTTTCTCGATTTGAAGTTGTTTCTTCAGGTATATATGTTCGAGTTTGCCAATGGGGTTTGTCCCATTGGTAGGAGGCTGTCATCACCTAGGGGAGGTCTTGGGTCGAGCCTCCCTCTGGGTTCCTCCTTAGGTGATTATTATTATTAGGAGATATAGAACTAACTTTGGTGTAAGGTTCGTGGGTCGCATGTGGCCCCGAATCACTAACATTTGCCGTTTCAAAAAAAAAAAAAAAAAAATATATGTTCGAGTTTACACGATCATGAACATTTAAACCGTTTCTTGATTGAAAGTTTTTTTTTTTATTTTAAATTTTTTATTGTGTATAATTAATTAAATTGAATGAAATTTATGTAAACTTGGTGCCTACGTTATCAATTATGGGCATAACTATGTTCCATACATCTTCCCCTTTGCACAACTTTGAATCTGTACTCACGTAGCTGGTGTAAAAATATATTGCAGGTGTGACATAACATGGCCGAAACTCTTCCACTCGTTGTATCAAACTATGGTTTCTTTGGAACAGATGGCGAGCCTGTTTCGTTTGCATATTTACCTCTAAAATTGGGTGATGCTGAGATATCATCAAATGACAACAAGGCGGAGATTTATTTAATAGGTACTACTGATAATGGTCATCGAAGCTTACATAAGCAAGTCAAGGTATGGAAATATAAGTTTTTGAAAGATAAACCTGAGATATCAGTACTTTCTAAAGAGAACGAATGGATCATCCTTCAAAAGCCCTTAAAGAGTTATAAAGACGAAATAAGGACGATTTTGATCACCGTGGAGTGCCTTCAATTCTTCAAGAGAAAACCAAAAGCATCTCGTGAATCTCTACGAGACCATCTATTTAAAGTTTTCAGGTATATATTTTAGTGCATACATTGATTTGTATTTATTTTATTGTATGCGGTTTTATGACATTATTTTTCTTTATTATTAGCTCGTATGAAATTTGGCCATCAGAGTATGACATAATACCTCCTCTCGACTTCATCAGACAAGTTGTGAAAACAGACAAAACATTAGGAAAATCCAAGGTTCGTTCTAAATACCATGTGAACGTTACTTGAAATAATTATAATTCGGAGCTTATATATTCATTAAATGTTGTAATATTACTAATTTAACAGTATTTGGCTTCGTTACTGGAAGGGAAATCGAGAAAGCACTACAAGAAAAATTGTCTTTAGTGACGATTCAAATTTGGAGAAGAAAGTGTCATTTAATTAAGCTGTAGGAATGAACTTAAACCTCTAATATGTAATTATCAGTACTCTTCTATAAAGTGTTTGGTCATTGTTGATGTATCTATTTAGTCATTTGGCTTTTATAAGATCCGACTATTTATGTAGTTAGGCAATATGTGTTTTTGATTTAAACACGTAAATATTTTAACTCAGCGGGTTACCTATGAGGCAATTTTGTTGGTTATGTTCGATCAAGAAAAAGATGTGTGTAATATGATTATTTTACGCAATCAAAATCATCAAATATCGAAACAAAACAAAATGTAAACAAGCACTTTACAGTTAATTCTTTGATACCCGTCATATACTGAGAAGATCGATCCAACCTATGCATAATCAAATGAAAAAAAAGCTAAAAAAACATTTGCGTTCTTCTGCAATCTCACAAGCATTGTTGGTTTAAAAATGCACATTACGTATTTGCTTCAAGTGTGACTGTTGTCCATCTTTCTAGCTCCTTACGTTTATTGATTTTACAAATAAGCAAGAAGTATTTGATTCCAAGTATCAGGAACTCCTGGTATACACCAATGTATGCAATCTGCAAATTTTAATGGATTGGCTTTTTCTTCATCAGTTAACAACTTGCCTCCCATTTCTGTATAAATCGACGAATGGGCTTCTACTCTGTATTCTGATAGTTGTGTTATATTAATAAAAGTAACCGGAACTTTCATTTTTCCAACCACACTACCAACCACGCTCATTATTCTCTTGTCGGATCCAGTTCCCCAGTGTCCTTTTTTCGAAACTGGTTTTGTTTCGTTAAAGCATTTGATCCCTCCCTTATTGTTCCAATCGGCACTCCTACATAGGTTCCATTAAAGCTCATGTAACATTAGATGTGGCAAATTCGACACATTTTGCTAAAAGATTACTCGTTGCTCATTTTGCTATCTTGGTAACATTACTATGCATCTATGTTGCCTACAAAGTAAAAATATAAAAAGATTAAATGAACAAGGCCTAACCTCTGATGAGTAGGGGAAATGGTGGTGAAAAAAACTCGGGTTTTGTTCTGATCGACGTTTGAGTCAACCCAGTTTGCCCATGTCTTTAATGCGAGTCTATATGAAACCGGTGCATCTAATTCTTCATAGCCATCTTCTCCATTTGCGAATGAACCCCATCTGTGTCAAAGAAAGCTATTATCAAAAATGGCTTATTGGATAAAATTATTTTTATTTTGAGAGTACTTACAATGTTTTGATCTTGGAACCAGTCATCCACCAAACAAAAGTATTGAAAACAAGAACATCAACTCCGACCCAATGCTTGGCATGTTTTTCTACTGTATCCACTCTGAGGATTCTCTTCTTTGGATCTCCTATGATTTTCAAATCTGTGTTCGAGTCTATTAAATATGGTGCCCAATAAAACTCAATCGTTGCGTTGTGATCCTGTTAAAATATAATCTATTTTCATAAAAAATTTCTTCTTCGTTAAAAAAATGTAAACAAGTAGTGGGTACATAAGCCTAAAAACCAGAGGTAACACGAAGGATGGGTCGGGTGGGTTAGTAACCGGTGAAAACAGTTTTTGTGGGTCAAAACGGGTCAAGCCGGTTTTACCTACAAACTTTTTTTATATATATATATATTTAATATATATATAAGGTAATGTAAATACATCAGTACAAGACCAAAGTTGGTAAGATAATGACATATCCATAAGTAAATAGGTTGTGGGTTTTAGTCGAAATAGAAACTATACATTTGGGTTCTTCGGTATTAAGTAGAGTTATTTTTGGTCATTTAATATATGAAAATTCCTTTATTTTTTGATATGCGAAAAAATGGAAAGGACTTATACTAATAAACAAAGTACAAAACATGGATTTACTCCAAGCTACAATCACTTGAACATATTATCAGCTTCTTTTTAGTACCTTTATTTTGAAGACGGAATGAACTTTTCCTCGTCGCATTGATTTCTGATCGTTTGGTATGAGAAATTCAACCAAACAAACAAAAGATTGCCATTGCCCTCTTTGTAGAGAGTCTCCTACGAACATCAGTCTCTTTCCTCGGATTTTTTCAAGTGCAAGTTTTGCATCAAATCTGACAAAATAATATTTTTACAAAAGTTATAAGCGAGTGACAGTCATAATATGAATTTGGTTAGAAGTTATTCAAACTTGTATTCTGGATGGTTACACAAACTTTTTGCAATAAGTTATATTTTTTTGTGTTCTGTTATTATGATTGTAATGCATTGAACTCTCATTTTTTCTGTTAAAAGATGATAGATTAAATGAAAATTGTCCAACCTTGGAAGGATGCAGTCATCGAGTTGCCATTCCCAATTACGATAATCAGAATCTGGCTTTCCGTTCTTAACACATGACACTTGTCTATCAAGGTACGGGCATGAAAGATCCGTGTACAAGGGTTTAAATGAACTATTATAGACCCATCTCCCTTGAGTAACGTCACATTCATCCGCATCAAAGATGAACCTATCATCTACAATAGATTTCAATCTATTATCCTCAGTTGCATTTCTTTCATCTGTCCAAAATATAGTACACATTTTAACTATAATTAGTACACCATAAATAATAGTGTACAATCTATCAACAAATATCAGGATTATAGTATATAGATAGGGAAGAATTGGACCTTTTATCGACTTTTTTGTAGACCTGGTATAGCCCTTTTTCGCACAAGACTTGGACTTGAAACCCGGAGTAGAAGACAACAAATTAGTTCTCTCAGCGTACAATAAAACAATAAACGCCAACGAAAAGATCAAAACAGTAATGATAGAAAGAGAGAGCTTCATACGGGGAGCTTTTGCAACGATACCCATAAAAACGTGTTTACTTCTTCCTTGAGGAAGCTTAAATCTAGAAAGTTTTTGTTTATGAAATCTTAATATTTGTGTGACATTATATGGTGTGATCAGTTATATCCTCTAGGCATAATGCACAAATTGAATGATTATAAATTAATTAGAGGTTTGGAGTAGGAGTGAAGCTAAAGCATTGCATTTCATATGATTTCTTTAGACCGCATTTTCTTTAAAGAGGTTGGGCGTAACTATATTTTGAAAGTTTTGGCAAAGCTGTTGAAGGGCCATTTTCTTGTTCTCTTTTTGTCTGCCATGTAGTTATTCGGGGAATGCGAGTGTCCCGACTTAGATATATATATATACCGTCTACCTAAGGCATTTTCGTGTACCTTTCCAAACCTTTCTCTAGCCGCTTCCGTTATGTTACAAAGTTTTAAACATTAGACCTCTTGTGAAGACACTAGGACGTCCTAGAAACTCATATCATACATAAAATAGTAAGGGAAAAGTGAATATTGGTTCTTATACATGTAATCTTATATGCGGAACCAATTCAAATTACGTTATTTTGTTAGAAAATTTTCAAATCTATATAATTTTAATCATATTTATAAAATTAACTTCACTAATTTTTTCTATTTAATTTTTTTTTCTTCCTAAAATATGTTTTTCTGCAATATAAGTTTTTTCTTTAAAATGAATATCTATCAAATAGATTTTTTTTAATAACTTATTCATAAAAAACAACAATCCCCTGCAGTTTTAGGATAATTTCTATCTTGATGAATCTATTACAAATTAAAAGTTGAATAGCATATAAAGTATCAAACAATATAATTTTCAATATGTTTTACACGTAACTTACATATATAACATCCCGGTATTTACTTCCTCCAAAATAGTAAACTTAAATAATCCGTAACAATGGTTTATTTGATTATTGGTCAATTGTGTGTAAAGTTGAACGTGGGTTTTTCTACGATGAGAGAATATAGTAGTAGTATAACTACTTTAAAAATACATTACTATATAAATAGTAGGTTTAAAGTAATCGAAAAGCGAAAAAGGTTTTATTTTTCTAGTTCCTTTATAGCTAATGTATTGAGTTTTGAAAACGATTGGTAGGAGGTATAAGCTAACTCATAAAATGATTTAAGTCTTTTAATTTCTTGCTTACATCAAAACTTTATAAAAATTTCCTTCAAGTCAAAATTATGAAGAAAACAAAAAAAATTGAAGATTACCAATTAAATGAGAATTCATTATGTCAATAATAATTAGTTAATGTCAAAAACATTGATAATCGCATTGTGCTATTCCTCATCATTTCCAGATTTCCATCACTTAACTTAAATTTTTTTCTTTTTTTTTTCTAAATAATCAAGAACGTAGATTGAAATAAGGGATGCTTGGTAAAGGGGTATGGACTACAAGAAATAGCAAAGGAAATGAAAAATATTGGTTGGTTTAGTATAATATAATTAATGATTGTGTAGTAATAGATAATGCTCGATTCCCCATAAAATATAGGACTACTAGGCGTATTCCCGCGCGTTGCGCGGTGACAATTTTGTAAAGAGATTTGTTACGAACAATGACAGAATCGGGAGTTTTGTGTCTTTAACCGCCACCGACCTTCTACTTTCTAAAATTAAAACACATGGTTTGTGCCTATTTCCTTCTACTTTCTGTTTCCCTCGAATGTATAAAACTCAGCTTCCAAAAATCCCCAAACACCAAATTAAATACAATATATAGATTCTTTACAAATTATAATAGAAATGTTCAATTAAATTGAATGGTTCGAATAATTTCTACAACACCTTTGATCCAATTGAAGAATCAGATTCATTTCGCGTGTTTCATTTATGTTCCACAAAAAACAAAAAACTGGATACAGGAAAGAAAACATAAACATTTAGAGAAAAGAAAAACCGGCACCAGTGAGGAGGGAATTGTTGTTGATTCTCTGTAGGTGAACTTCCGTTGGTGTGAAACTAAACACATTCAATGGAAACTCCTCATGACCACCTTCAAGTTTACGAACCAATGTTGCAATGTTGAAACGGATGCGGTATTGATTCGGGACAGCTTTATATCCCATTTGACCTTCAATCACTCTGAACGTCGAGATTTGATATACATGGCCCTCTTCGAGAAGAGCCTTAAACTTTCGTATATGATTTCTAGTGATGAAACCTTGTATCGAACCGCCCTTTTTGGTAAAAAAAAAAAAAAAAACATGTAAGATACTAATTTAACCCCCAACAGTTTCCATCGTTATTGGTAGAAATTATTAAATATTAACTGTTTTCGTGGCGTACCATTTTTCCGGCTTTTAAAATTTTCAAACAAATTAGAAATTACCTCATCATCAACCATAACCATCTCTAACCCAAGTAAGACATCACCGAGTTTTGTATTTATTGTCTCCCACATTCTACAAAGCCGTACATGAACAACCCAATCTTCTTTAGTTGGGTCAAGGGCGCCAATCTTGGAGTGAGACATGTTTTTCGAAAGAGACATAATTGTACGTAGTTATGGGGCTTGTTGATGCAAAAGTAACTTTTCTGGCGAACTAACTTATATAGAAAAACACAAAACCACCAACCTTTAGAATACCTAAAAACGTTTGTGTTAATAACTTAGGGTAACTCAATAGTCTAAATATCATTATACCTCAATAATTAGTATGTCCTTAATACCACCAACTTTTGGAGTACCTAAAAGCGTATGTGTTATTAACTTAGGGTAACTGAACAGTTTAAATATCATTATACCTCACATTATGGTAATTAAAACACAGGGCAACCAAAGAGTCAGGAGTTTCAAATTTGTTATTAACTTAGGGTAACTGAACAGTTTAAATATCATTATACCTCACATTATGGTAATTAAAACACAGGACAACCAAAGAGTCAGGAGTTTCAAATGCATACCATTCCATTATTTGGAATATCTCACACGTAGTAAAGCCGACGACTCTAGATTATAAGTAATAATAGATAGGAGTGATTGCTCACTTTACTTTTTTTTTTCTTCTCTCACCACTACATATCCCAATCGTTTTATGCTTTTATCCAATTTTATTTTTTTATATTATATTTAAAAACAGAAAATATGGCATTTATTTTCTATGTTTCAATTATAAAATACATTTAGCATATATATTTCATATTCAAAGTTAAAATATAAAAAAAATTATAATGAATTTCTATTTTACAAACAAAATCACTGTTAAATAACAAAATATCCTCAAACTTTGAACCTTATTTCTCGATTTTGATTTTGATTTTTTTTTTTTGTTCTTCGTGTGTGATTAACTTCAGATGTTTATAGTAACAATATATTTTGTTGTTATAAAACAAATCATTCTTTTTTTGTTACAATCATGATGAAAAAAATAATATAGAAAATTAAATAGTTATGAATATTCAATTTCATTTTAGGTTATAAACCAAGCACCATCAAATATAATGATAATATTCATTCATTCCTTAGTATTCCTATTAGGATTACCTTTCCCATTTTTTAAAGCGAACTAATGAAAAATACATTAATGGTAATTAATATCGAAAGCGTTGATGATTACTTTTGACATAATAATTATTGGGAAAATAACCAAATTGTCAAAAGGGGTGGGGTATTTTACAAATATCAAATTTTGCAAGTTATTTAATGTTACGGAGTTCACATATACGAACCACTTAGCATATGCAAACTCTATTTTTTTTTTTTAAAGAAAAAAAAATAAAATTATGCTACATGACGTCATCAGTTAGCATATAACGTCATCATGGGTATAAAATGGGTCAAATTTTTTCATTTTTTGGTCAAAATCTTTGAACCCATAGAGCATACCCAAATTTCTTTTTACACGAACCCATAAATCAACGAAATTGAAGGTCACCAATCAACGGAAATGGATCAAGGACACCCTAGACGTGATAATCAAGTATAAATTTACATGTTTTCATAGTTTTTTTTTTTGTTAATTTCACGATATCGGCGCCGGTTATATGTTAGAATCAATTAGTGATGTTTTATTAGTTATATGCTATTTAGTATAATCCGAATGCTATACTTTGTAAATTGTTGGTTTAGTTGTTGTTAAGTCTGAAAAGGGCTAAATCCCCAAATCGACCATTTCGCATAAACTGTGTTGCTTATTATGCGCACTGGTATGGTTTTTTTAAAATTATGCGAACCCATTTTTTTAAGGGATTAGTTTGATATGTGTTTGAGGTTTAAGGCTTTAGTTTGATATGCGAACTTGATTTTTTTAAGGCTTTAGAGCTTTAGTGTGATATGCGAAAATCCATTCATTTTGTTGGTATTGCACTATGTATCCGCGGTAGTTATTATACGTGGTATGTTCCATATAGCTCTAGATATTAGATGTATGTTGGAGTTGTTAGATGTTCGGTTACGTCTTTTTCAGAGTACCTGTTCTGGTTGTTAGCTTGATTTTGTGAATAGGAATAAGGACCCGTTGTTAGTTCATCTTTTTCTTCAGACTTTGGATACCCCGGAGGTCCCGTCGAATAAGTAGTTGGTATTTAGTGCGGGCTTTCACGTTGTTAGGTTTACGCGAGAGATTTTTGTAACATCACCAGGATGCGTTTTGGACTACGCACATTCCCTTCGACCCGTGACATTCCGTTTTAGAGACGGGTATTTCCGACTGTAGATTCACGTACTACGCACGTGATACGAGAGTTGTTTGATGATGAGGCTAGATTTGCTTGGTTGTCTAACGCAAATGCGGTTAGGGTTTGTTGCTTGTTGTTGGTGCATCACGGGTTTATGGGAGTTCAGGATGACATCGCCATACCGGAAGGTTTGTTACTTTTGGTTGAGGATTTTGAGTCGTGGAACGCGTTTCCGTAGGGATCTTTTCTTTGGGCACAGGCGCATTGGTGCCTTTCGAGAGCGTTGGCGAAACGCAAGGATATTTTGGAGAAACGCAAGGGTATGTTGGCGTCGACGAAGCCGCAGAAGAAAGGCAAAAAGGAAGACCACTATTGGAGGATTTATATATGCGTATAGGGTATGTAATTTAAACTTTAATTTATATTTTAGTTATTATTTTATTAATTTTTAACTTAGAAACAACATAACTTAAGTTTGTGTTTGATTTTGTAGATATGGATATTCGAGACGTCCCTGAGGGTGAGGGGTTTTACTACATATAGAGAGACTATACCACGGGTACTTGGATGGCGCAGGCACACCAATTTTTTGTGGGACTCGAGCTTGAGCTTTCTTGATTTTGAGGATGTAAGTTATTTTACTATAAGATTTTTTTTGTATTTAAAAATAATTAGTTTGAATATTTATTTTTTGATTTAAGTTTATAGGAGGCCCATCACCCGCTTAAGATTATACCGACCGAGCAGGAGACTGCGACCGATTGGTATCAGGCGGGTAGGGGATTTTTTGATGGGTTCGGGGAGGTTGTGGTGGAGCCGGAGGTTGGAGTGGAGCATGTTGTGGAGGATGCGGCTGCCACATCTAGCCGACGTAGGGGTGTACACCGTCGGTCGGGTCTTCTTGAGGATATTATTGAGCCTTCTTTGAAGAAGGCTCGAGGTCCAGAGACGGGTGATGAGACGGGACCTCTAGATGTTGATCGGTGGACATTGTTGGAGTGTCGTATGACGGCTCAGGAGGCTCGTGAGGATCGTACTACTGAGTTGGAGCGTCGGATGACGATCTGAGAGAATCGTCTTCATGTGGTGGAGCTCCTTCTGGGTATAGTTTCACCTCAGGTTGACCCGTCGATGCCAGGTTTCGAGCGTATGGATGATATGGAGGGTTGTATCTCGGTAATACTCTTTACCTATTATTTGTTACATTATTTTGTTTCGCATGTTTATGTTTTTTACTCAGGTCGTCATGGAGGATTTAGAAGGTTTGTTTGTTTACCGAGATGATGCTATTGAGAAGCCGGACGAGCATTTTATCCATCCGACAGATCGCGTATGCAGACACCATGTTTAGCTCGAGGTCGTGATCGACGCACGGTTCTTATTCCTCCTTATTTACGTGACTATATTACAGCCAGTCTCCGCCAGACTGTCACACCCTCCACTAGACCATTACTCGAGACACGTACACTATAACCTATACACATGTCATCACCTAGGCCACATTCTTCACCATCTTCACCCCCGCCACCACCACCCGTACACTCGTCGCCACCATCACTTAGACCACAACCACCACCATCACTACGTAGATCACCATCATACATACCCATGGCAACATTATCATCACCACCACCTAATTTGACATCATTATCACCATCATTACAATCCACCGCATCACGGGGACGACTCGCATTTCGGGTACCATTGTCACGACCACCACCACCACACCACCATCATCTTCATCGTAAGTACCATCTTCATTATCATCGTAAGTACCATCATCTTCATCATCATCATCACTACCATCATCATTATCATCACTATCATCTTCATCATCGTTTGTATTATCTACCACGAGATCGCACACACCTTTTTCACGACCACGTCCTATGGGCCCAGGAAGAGGGGAGCGGGCCCAGGACATGCGTGTTAATCATAATATTAGCATTTCATACCAACAAAAGAATATGCTATAACGCAGATTACAGGGACCCCTAAAGAATCATTTTCTCAACTACCAAAGTATCTACACAATTTGATCCAACAAAATCCGGGAACCATAACACATATGACGAGGGACCATGAAAAGCGTTTTGAAATGCTATTTGTTGCGAAAGGTGAAACGGAGTTTTTAAGTTATTTTTGTTAATTATTATTAGGGAAAAATGACAAAAAAGCTTACATAAAATCCATATTTTGACATTTGAGGGTATGTAAAAAATTTTGGAACCAAAAAGGATTAGAAAATCGAATTTGGAATAATAAAGGATTATTTGCGAAAGTTAAGTTTTTAACTTGTTTTCAACATGTAAAACATTAAATAACGCGTCTCGTTTTTTTTTCTAAAAGTCACGAGGAATTAGAGAAAATCACAGTTGAAAAAAGAGGTTTAATCATATCTTAAAAATTTAGGCTTGAAACTTCATTTTAACGATTAATAATTTTCGAAAATCCTCTTTTAAAACAAATGAGATTTTATAATCCCTTTTTAAAACAAATTAGATTTTATAATCCTTTTTTGAAACAAATTAGATTTTATAATCCTTTTTGGTTCTAAATTTTTTTACGTACCCCCAATTGTCAAAATTTGTATTTTATGTTACCTTTTCTGGCATTTTTCCCTTATTATTATTCCATTATATCTCATCATACTAATATGTGTCAACATCTATTTCTTTACAACTTCGCAGTTTCGTCGAAAACATGTCGTCCGATAATTGTAATAGACGAGGCTCACCTTAAAGGAAGATATCAAAATACAATGTTTGTTGCAATAGGTATGGATGGGAACAACAATATTCTTCCTATCACATATGGAGTGGGGCGACAGAGAGTGGATATGGTTGGACCTGGCTTTTGTCGAAACTTAGAGAATGCTTAGGTCAGATCGATAACTTGGTATTTATCTCCGACAGAGAAATTTCCATTGACCTTGTAATACAAACAGTGTACCCAGATTCTCTCCACGGAATTTGTTGTCGGCATTTGTGCATGAACTTACGAAATAAGTCGCAACCAAACGAAGACAACGAATATCATTTCTCGAAGACATGTAAGGCATACAGGAAATCAGACTTTAGGAGGCATTTAGGTAACTACAACTAATTCTTCCTGCCAAATCAAGGAAAATTTATTGATAATTTAGATAAGGAAAAATGGTCAAGGGCTTATTTCCCCGTAGATCGTTATAACCTTATTACTTTCTAACAGTGTTGAATCTCTAAGCTCGATAACTCGTCATGCACGCAAGCTTCAGATTTGTATGTTTCTAGAGTTTATGGGGAAACTACTCAAAAATGGTACCATGAACGTCGCAAAATTGCAGGTAATTCTTTGTCGTCTCATAATAAATATGATTTCCTATTTTAATAACTTACTATATTTTTATCTATTTTTAACAGAGGATTTGGATCAACCATTAACACCATGGGCTGCAGAGAAATTAAATGGTAGGATAAAAAGAGGCTCCAGATGGAAACCCATACCAATTAATGACTACACGTTTGAGCTGATAGACAACAAGAAAAATGAAATGGTCATTATTCGTGATAAGAAATGCACCTGTCAAGTGTGGCAAAAGTCTGGTATACCTTGTTCACACCTTGTAGCAGCATTAAATTTTTGAAAATGGAAGATGTCGCGGGTTGGGCACAACATTGGTTCAAGGCAGAAAATTATAAACAGACATACACAAGATCCATATTCCTAGTTGGACATCCGTCTGAATGCTTGCGCCAAGATAAGATCCCTACGATCAACCCTCCATCCATGGAAAAGAGACAGGCGGTTCGTCCAAAAAAAAAGACCGTATACTATCGCAAGTGGAGCCAAACCAGTGACATATGACCGTTGTAAGAAAAAAGGTCACACAGAAAGACATGTGGTACAAAGAGTCCTATTACCAAAGTTCAAGTCAACCTTCTACCTCCCGTCCAATAAAAGCTGCTTCAACATCTCGTGGAAAGAAAAAACAAACTCAATCGTCTCAAGCATCGGTTAATTTTATATGATGATTAGTTATTTGTTATATGATGTATTTCTATGTTCCAAGATGTAGTATTTTAATGTATTAAGTGGTTTCATTAACAAACAGAGTGTGAAAATACAACAAAACGTAAAAAAACGCAAAAAGGGCCATGTAGCATATGCGAACTCCGTGAAATTCTGAAAAATAACTTGGGAAATTTGACATTTTGTAAAATACCCCACCTCCATTTGCCATTTTCGTAATTTTCCCATAATTATTTAGAAGTAATTAGAGGGCGAAGATGAGCCTCAACCCAACTTCATACGGGCCCAAAATTGGAAGGGTCCAAAACAAAAAAGGTATTGAAACTTACTAGACCATTTAAAAAGCACAAACCTATTATTATTATTATATGATATTATATTAGAAAGTACTCTAATAATTATTACTACTTTATTTCTTGCGTTACACGAAGATTTTGTCGAAAAAAATACAAGTATTATATATATATATATTAAAACTTAAAGAATATTGTGTATTACTAAATATTGAAGATGTAAAATTTTTGGTGTTTCGTTTATATGTACGTGTTGTCAGTTTCACCTTTAAATTCATATACGTTAAATTCTATCAAAATGAAAATCTTTTTATCATTCAAAAAAAAAAATGAAAAAATAGAGAATTAAGAGAACATTATGTGTATAAGGAAAATCAATAATCATTTAAAATAATGAGATGTATTGTAAAATATTATGTAGTTTCGTTTATATACATACGAACTATTTTTATTTAAATATGTATTAAAGTATATTATTAAACATTATATAATTTATTTTATATATACTCATATGGTTGATTTCAATTTCACCTATAAATTCTAGAATATTAACAAATGATGGGAAATAAAATCTTATTTAATATTGCAAAGGATAAAAATTAAAAAAAAAGTTGGATAAATAACATATATGATAAAAGTTTAAAATACTAGTCTAACTAATCTTATTTAAATATATATTAAAGTTAAAGGGTTAAAATTGTATATAAAAAGGCAGGAGCAAATATGATATTATCATTTTGATCTATAAATTAATCTTAGAACATATCTAATAGTTCATATTTTGCCATTTTTCTTTCAATGCGGCTTTTTTAATATATATTATATTGCAAATTATTATTGTTAGAGCAACGGATGATGTGCTCAACCGGTTTAGGTGTGATGGCTAGCCAATACGGCCTCCTTCCTGGTGCAGTGCAAACCTAACAACCTCTTGGCGAGCCTAAGGTGCCGTAATGACTAACAGGGTGAGGTTAGAGAGTAGGAAAACTCTAGTAACTGTGTGAGTAGTAAGTAATGATTCTGATCGTTCTATATCTGACAAATGATCAGGTATATATAGGCAACTAATTAGTTTACCGTTTATGGGCCATTTCCATGATTGTGTACTCATGGACCATCAATTCATGACCCGAAGAAGAAAATGACCTAATCTTTATGGTCTATGATGGCAATGAGTAAGTATGTCGTTGCAGCTGAATTGAATGTTACAATCTCTAAATCTGACAAATGGTCACGTATTTATTGGCAACGAATTAGGTTTTGTTGTCCCGGCTGTCTGGCTGCCTGGGCTAAAACGACTTTCCCAGCTGCCCCAGCTGTCCGAGCAGCAAAGAAGTGTGACTTGGTGTACGATTAGTCAGCATGCCGTACAATCAAAGGAGTTGTCCGAGTAGAGACACTTGGTGTCCATGCAGTCAGCAGGTCGGACGAGGAAGGGAGTGTCCGAACGGTCAGAAGGTCGGATGACCAAGAAAGTGTCCGAGCAGTCAGTAGGTCGGACGACCAAAGGAGTATCCGAGCAGTCAACAGACCAGACAACCAAATGAGTTGTCAGGTCGGACAACCAAAGGAGTTGTCAGGACGGTCAACCAAAGAAGTTGTTCGAGTAACGACACTTGGTGTCCGAGCAGTCAGCAGGCCGGGCGACCAAGGGAGTGTCCGAGCAGTCAGCAGGTCGGACGACCAAAGGAGTTGTCAGAGTAGTGACACTTGGTGTACGAGCAGTCAGCAGGTCGGACGATTAAGAGAGTGTCCGAGCAGTAGTAGGCCAAACGACCAAAGGAGTATCCGAGGAGCAGGTTGGACAACTAAAGGAGTTGTCCGAGCATTCCTAAGGGTTTTATCCGAGTAGCATGTCAAACTAAGTGTCCGGGTAGACAAATTGTCCGAGCAGCCGAGCTAAGATTATACGACCACCAGCTCGTAGGCCATAATCTTTTCAGCTTGTCGGATTGTCGGCTTGTCGTCCAGCTCCTTAACCAACTTGTTAGCTTGTCAGCTGCTCGGATGTGTTTAGCTAGGGAGCACACTTGGTGTCTAACAGTTTGTAACAAGTTTTTTTTGGTTTAGGATGTCCCTGACGTCACGCAAGTGCCTTTTAGGTGTTGGCCCTGACGTCATGCAAGTTCCTTTTAGGTGTTGGACCTGACGTCACGCCAGTGCCTACTTCAATACTAACCTAATCATCCCCCCAGTTTAATTTGTAAAAGTTTCTTCAAAATTCTTATATATTAAACTTTATCATTTTCACTTGGATCACTTGTCATCTTGCCTTAGCAATTTTTAGATCTTAATCTCCATTTTACTCTTTTTGTTGTATAACGATTGTTATCAATTTTGTAGAGAGTAAGTGTTCTTTGTGAATACTTCTACTTTTTGCTTGTTTTGTTTCGTTTTTGATGATCTAGGTTTGTGTACCGAGTAGGATACCTCGGGGGGAAGTGGTGTCGTTTTTCCGAGCAGAAGACTTGTGTTTCCAATATGATATAGGGGCGAAGTCCTTAAAACAATGGGGGTTTGGGGGCAGCTCCCGCGATGGCGGGGTCTAAGGGGCTGAGCCCCTGGCTGGGGTTGAGCTGCTGGAATTTTGTTTTTATTTAGCCCTAACATTGAAAAAATTGCATTAGAAAAAACCGAATTTGAATAAAACCTTATTTTATTGGATTCGATTTCGTAGCCCGTTTTGTAGTTAACGAGTGTTTAAATAGAAAACCCGACCAGGTGTCCGGGTACAAGAAAGTTTTCCAAGTAGCGAGTACAAGAAAATTATCCAAGCATGCACGTTGAGTTGGTGTGGGTGGCTTATGTTGGGACAAGGCTGACTTTAGGAGCTCCAGTGCCTCTTCGAGTGATGGTTGTTCCTTGGAGGGGGTCTGAGTTGGTGTAGGAGGCAATTGTTGAGTCAAATTGGACCCTTCCAAGTTAATTGGTGGTGAAGTGTTCAGAAAGTGAATAGTGTTTCTGGGGGACTGTTGTGTTGTGCTCACAGGAGGCCTTCCCATCTGGAGTCCTTAAGGTCCTGTCTCGAAACCTTGATAGCTTGACTGGACCGTCCCACCAGTGTTAATCACTTCTACTTCAGTGGTGGTGTCGATAGTCTATGGAGGAGTAAAGGAGTAGAGCCTAGTCCGGACACCTCAGAGGTTTTCTTCACTAATCCTTCTAGTCCCCCCCCCCCCCCCACCATGGATCTAGGATAGTTCCAGTTCCTTGAGAGTTTGGTGAAGTGGTGTTGATGTCCACCGAGGGAAGAGGCTCTTCTCATCTCGTTGTTGGATTTGTGAATGGGTTTGAATCCATAGTGAGTGACAGATAGGGGGAAAAGAACTTAGTGAAAACCGTTGATCTAAAACAGTCCCACGGATGGCACCAATGTTTGAGCAATAGATGACGTGCTCAACCAGTTTGGGTGTGATTGCTAGCCAATACGGTCTCCTGCCTGGTGTAGTGAAAACCTAACCTTCTCTTGGAGAGCCTAAGGTGACGTATTGACTAGCAGGGGTCACGTAAGAGAGTAGGAAAACTCTAGTACGTATGTGAGTAGTAAGCAATGATCCTGATCACTCTAAATCTGAAAAATGGCCAGGTATTTATAAACAACGGATTAGGTTACCGTTTATGGTCCATGGGCCATGATTGTGTACTCATGGGCCGTCAATTCATGATCGAAAGAGGAAAATAACGTTAGCTTTATGTTCTATGACGAGCAATGAGTAAGTATGTCGTTGGAGCTGACTTGAATTTTCTAATATCTAAATTTGAAAAATGGTTAGGTTTCCATTGTCCCGGCTAAAACGGTTGTGTCAGCTGCCCCAGCTGTCCGAGAAACAAAGGAGGGTGACCTGGTGTCTGAGCAGTCAGCAGCTCGGACAACCAAAAGAGTTGTCCGCGTAGCGATACCTGGTGTCCGAGCAGTCAGTAGGCCGGACGACCAAGGGAGTGTCCGAGGTGTCAGCAGGCCAGATGACCAAGAGAGTGTCCGAGAAGTCAGTAGGCCAGATGACCAAAGGAGTATCCGAGCATTCAGCAGACCCGAAAACCAAAGGAGTTGTCTGACGGGACAACCAAATGAGATGTTCTAGTAGCGACACTTGGTGTCCGAGCAGGCAGCAGGCCGGATGACCAAGGGAGTGTCCGAGTAGTCAGCAGGTCGGGAGACCAAGGGAGTTGTCCGAGTAGAGACACTTGGTGTCCGAGCAGTCAGCAGACCGAACGACCAAGGGAGTGTCTGAGCAGTCAGCAGGCCGAACGAACAAGAGAGTGTCCGATCAGTAGTAGGCCGGACGACCAAAGGAGTATCCGAGCAGCATGCCGGACAACCAAAGGAGTTGTCATGCCGGAAAACCAAAGGAGTTGTTGATACGAATACGCAGCGGAATAATAATAAAGGATAGTATACTAATCGATTTAGACCTATAAATCATTCAGCAGAGACAAACAAGCAAGACCTATTACTTGAATATCGAATCAACCAAAGATAACACAATCTAAGGAGGACAAATTGTGAATTGAAGCAACAATTCGAATAAAAAAGGAAAAACCTTAATTCAATGATCAAAAACTGAGTTTAAAAAAATAGAAATTCCTCCCAATATATAGGGTAAAAAAAATAAACCTAAAACATGAAAAAGGAAACAATAAATTTGGTTTTGCATGCTAACGTGTCACTGTAGCGCAGTGCTTTAGACTACGGCGCACCGAGTAATCCAAAAACGCGTTGTTGCCAGACCTGGCCTTCAATGCCGCGCAGTGAAGGGTCTGATCATTTCCACTTGTTTTTCCAACAAATAGTTGTGTGGCGGTGAGTCTTGATGCGTCGCACTGAGTCTCTAGAGCCAAAACACCTTCCTAAGTCACTAAACAAACACCCCGATCCATGGTTCCTTCATACGCTTCATTACCAATCATAAGTACCACTTCTTGTCCATCTATAACCGTATCAGTTGTCCGAGCACTCGTAAGAGTTTTGGCCGTGTAGCACGTTAGACCAAGTGTCCGGGTAGACAAGTTGTCCGAGCAGCCGAGATAGGATTATCTGACCAGATCGTCGGACATAAGCTTGTCATCTTGTAAACCAGCTTGTCAGCTTGTGATCCCGCTCGTCAACCAGCTTGTTTGCTTGTTAGCTCGTCGTATGTGTTTAGCTAGGGAGCACACTTGGTGTCTAAATGTTTGTAAAAAGTCGTTTCCGGTTTAGGTTGTCCCTGACGTCACGCCAGTGCCTTTTAGGTTTTAGCCTGATGTCACGCCAACGCTCTTTTAGGTGTTGGCCCTAACGTCATGTCGATGCCTTTTTAGGTGTTCATCCTAACGTCACGTCAGTACCTACTTCAATACTAACCTAATCAATTACATTATATTGTATTTTATGTAACATCCGTCCCACATCGGTTGGAGAGGGGAACGAATCCTTCTTTATAAGGGGGTTGATACCTCTCCTAGTATGACGCGTTTTGGCACGGGCTCCGTGCCAGAAGCAAATCCGTGCGTCGGTGGGAAAAGCGGACAATATCACGCTACGGGTGTGCTTGGGCTGTTACAAAACATATACATATAAACGAAACAACAAATAATATGATATCAGAACTTATATTGTCATATATTGTTAATAATACACAGTGTTTCCTCAGTTTCTACATATTATATATGAAATTTTTTTCACTAAAATTATCCATGTATACGCGGGAAATAAACTAGTATATTAGTAAAGATTAAAACATAGTTTATCTTTATTTTATTTGTTAGTTTAATTAATGCTAGGAGAGTACCCGCGCGGTGCAGCGGGAACAAAAAGATTATATTCGATAAATTTCATTACGGTAATTGTTTTTCGTAGCTTCTCATTGCCATGTAACATATATGTTATGTACAATACTTTATTGTCTGGGACTTGGAGCCATGAAAACAATTATATATGTTAAACAAATAGTTTCAGGTTAAGGTCGAAACATGAAATATTATCGTACAGATGCACGAGACACGTGACTATAACAAAATTTAAGCACATAGAATTTGATGGTTTAAGCATATATACTAAATAGGCGAACTACAATTTTTTTCCGAAAAGAGAACTTATATTACACAAAAGATCAACAAAAGGAGGGCAATCCCTCACACAACAAACTCAAACTCGTATAGGCCCACCAATCAGAGACATAAAACAAAACCACTATACACTCAAACTCTTTGCACTATACATCAGAACAACACTATGAATATACATACCTTATAAGGAGAGCCAAAAATAACAAGAAACTTTGAAAATGTCAACCAAAGTCCTCATTTTTAAAGAAGCAGACAGCAGGGTTTGTGATCCACTTAGGCCAAGAACTATCAAATATTCCGCACCTTTTTGAAATACACATGAAACTTAGGAGCTGAATTTCAGAAAATACAACATCACTTTAGTACTTTTTATCTTGAAAGACCACAAGGTTCCTTGTACTCCATAGACAGTAACATCTAACCCATGAAACTGCTTGCCAAGCTACCTTTTTTAGACCAGAAAAGCCAAAAAAAAAAACCATCATCTAAAACAAGATTATTTACAGTGAAAGAGTTTCCAAAATACACTTTCCACCAAACACAAACTTTATTCCAAATATCATTGGCCAGATGACAGTTCACGAGGCAATGTGATACCGATTCAATTTCAGCATTACAAATAGGGCATAATAGAGAATGAAGATCAACACCCTTATTGCCCAATTCAACCCGAACCTGAATCCGACGCCTAGAGACCCGCCAAATGAAAATACCAACTTCTTAGGAATAAGAGAATACCTTAAAGTTTCGGCACCTATGACAACACCAGACAACAACTTATCATCGAGAATAGATGAAAGACCTTTAACCGAAAAAAGTGTCACACCCCGCCAGTTACGGAAACGCAGGGTGTGGCCGATTGGCGATCATCATAACACAATAGTAATATAATGACATAATCTATATGAATAAATAAATAATGTATTGTTATGACGTGGCCATACTAAAGGTATAATCCGTGGTACACGAAAAACCGTCAAACACTACAAGTGCAAATATCCAATGCAATCGTCAACGAAATGTAAGAATACTTGGGCATGCAAGCCCGAAATATAATCCAAATGTATAAATATAAAACAACCACAATGCAAAGTAATCCTGAAGGTCATCTAGAGTCCGACTCCTACAGCCACATCCTATGCTCATTACTTGAAAGTAAAGCTAAAAATGTCAACATAACGTTGAGCGAGTTCATCGAGTAGTAGTAAAATAAGGAAATATCATATCTCAAAATCATTAGTAAAATAGTGTGTAACTAATGCATCTAAGTAGTTGAAAACATCATCACATCGTACAACATAAACATACATCACAAGTAATCATCATAGTTGGAAGATCGTAAGTACACCTCATAAAGAGTCTGCAGTATCAGTATGAAACACATACTGATAATTCATCATAGTTGGAACATCGTAATTACACCTCATAAAGAGCGTGCAGTATCTGTATGAAACACGTACTGATAATTCATCATAGTTGGAACATCGTAAGTACACCTCATAAAGAGCGTGCGGTATCAATATGAAAAACATACTGATAATTCATCATAGTTGGAACATCGTAAGTAAGTATTGAACAACCGTCTCGTGATGTCTTTAGAAAATCGCATTAGTTTTCGTTACATGTTTTAAGGTTTTCTAAACACGTTAAGTTTTCATAAATAGAAGTGTCTATTTATGGTAAGTTTCTAAAAATAGTAATGTTTTCCAAAACGAGTAAGTATGGAACAAACATTGTTTCTCGTAAATCGTTCCTTTCAAAAGTTTGTTTTTGGTTGCTTTACATTCCCCCTATATATAAAATGAAAACAGTAGTAAAGTAGGGGCGAGGACTTACCTTATCGAGCAAGAGATAAATACCCGAACTTTGTGTATATGAAGTAAGTACGTAGGTCACAAGTAAAGTCCTCACTAGACCTAGAGCTTCCCTAGATAAATGTAGTAATATTCATAAGTATGAGATTTAACGGGTTTTAGACTTTAGATACACCGACATAATTTTCAGCGAATACATGTATTCGTTCAAACTGAAATCTCTAGAATTCTAGGAAGAGTTAAACGACGAATGAGCTATATTTGAAAACTAGACTCAGAGGGCTACGTTTTAGACTAAGATTTTGATTCAAAAGAGTTTGTTATGAAACAGATATGGTCAAGACAAAACCTACTAAACAATCTGTCTAAAAGTATAATTTTATATAACCTGAGTTATAATACGTTTCAAGGTCGTATAATTTTTATGTAAACAAGATAACCATTTTTAAGACATTCTATACCTATTATAAACCAGTAATAAACCATTTAAATTATGTTTAAGATTGTCTAAGTGGTTACACAAATTCGATTATCAATCATAGTAAATATCGTTTAAAAAACTTAGATTTGACCAACGTTCACTAAAGTGCAGTTTCTGAGAGTTCTAAAACGAACTAGAGTACGAGGTTTATATTTTCTAAAAGTATATTTCAAGAGCTACAACGAGGAATCAATATTCATCTAAAAACCATCTATTATGACCAAGAAATGATCAGAACAAGTTAGACAAAAGCTTGTTGACCCGTTCAGTACCTAGTGTACCCGAGTTTGTAAAAACGTTTTTTTAAATATCAAACGGCCACGTAAAATTACCAACACCTCCAGATCACGAATTTGACATATAAAAAAGGACTTCATGTTTTAAAATCTTCATTTATACGCTTTTAAGACATACAACAAGTGAACAAAAATTTATATATAAAACCAACACCAAAACACAGTTTAGACCCATGTTCACTAAAAATCAGTTATAGAAAGTTTGAAAATGAACTAGACCACGAGCCTTACATTTACGAAAACTAGACTCCAAAGGTTACAACATAGAACCACTATTAGAACAAAAGTATTCTTGTATGACCAAGATATGACCCGTTGAAGTTAAACTACACAGACTGTTGAAACTTGCTGTTCGGCGCAATAGTTTTGCAAAACTCATTTGACTAGGTAAACGAACTCCAATTTTCACATAATTTATATATCTGAAAACTGCACTCTGAGTACTATAACATAGATATAAATATTACTTCCACAAACGAATTTAAGACTAAGATATGGTCTCTTGAACTCAGACCTAAAATCTGATCAGCAAAACAGAAAGTTTACAACGGAAACTCTAACATATAATAATGTTCAATAAACATACGTAACCTGGGATTTTACGACCTGAACTCGAAGAAAAACATAATAAACCTAACAAAACATATTTCCCAAAGACAACCCTCAAAACACAAAGTCTCAATTTCGTTAGATACAACTACTATAAAGGATTATACACAAGAATTAGGGTTTGGGGCTTTCCCACCAAATTTGAAATAGATGATCAACACCTAATCTTGAGAATGTGGAAACCACCGAGAGTTGATTAGATGATTAAGGTAAAGGGTTGTACACAAATAAGAATTTGAATTGAGTGATACCATGATTAAGGAATCAGAATCAATGCTTTAGAAATTAGGGTTAGTAGAAACTTACTTGCAAATTGAGACCTTAAACTTTCAAACTTGGATTGTGATTTTGTGAAAACCATGAATGTCTACCAAAGTGAGGATGATGATCGATTTTGAGAATCCAGGAAATGGAAATTGTCGACTGAATACCGAATGGGTATATTGGGGGGTTTGGATCGGTTTTGGGTTTTGGGTTATGGGTATGGCGTTGGGTTTGTTAATGAATTACGGACATGGGCAACAACTCAAATGGATCAAGTCTAATACAATAACGGGCTAAACCACTAAGCGGACTAGGCTAAGATTTTATTACAAAATATTTTCTGTTTACAAAAGGTGACTCGAAAATAATAAAACGAACCCAATTATGATTTCGACTCTGGATTGTTAAGACGACATCTATATATGGAAAGTTTATGTATCTCCAAATATAAAATTATGAAAACTATTACGGGATTAATTTGTTAAGACATTTAGGAGCTTATCTAGTGGGTACTAACTACTTGTGCACCTAAACTAACACGATAACATCACATATAGGATATACACACATGTCAAAGTGTAGGTCCCAGTGGTCCGATCTACAGGATTAAACTAACTAATCACGAGGCGGAATCTCGTAATCAGTAATCACACAAGTAATAATCGAAAGCTGTAAATAATAACAAACACAAAATACCCGAATTCTGACTATCTTATTAATTGAATCACTCAATTACAATAAATAGCCTTTCACAGAATTCTCTCCCTCAGTCTTTCTATATGATGATTAACCCTAAACCTAAACTCAATGCCTCTTCATATAGAGACATGTTCACAGGCTTGGGCCACTAATGGGCTCATGGACTATGCAAAGTCCATTAACACCCATAACAGACTAAATAGCCCACTTAACAATACAATGTTATTGGGCCATTACAGACTCAAATAAACTATAACTACAGACTTAATTAATCTAGAACAACGGTCACAGATATTGCACCAACAAACTTCCCCTTGACTGTTGCTTCTAGATTCCGTTATACTCTCAAAGTCTTTATAGTCTTTTACTCCGAGTGTTCCTTGCAGGTTCTTCTAACTCATCATTGTCTTGAATAACTCCCCCTGAATTGTTGCAATAATTCAGTCTTCTCAGTTTACGCTTGTGAAGAGTTAGTCTTCTCTGTTGATGCTTGTGAAGAGTTAGGCAGCTCCATTTGTTGTTGTGAACTTCGTTGTTTATCAGAGTCTTCATCACGAGTTGACTCAACTAAGTTCATCACTTTTGCTTGTATTCTTCGAGCTTTCATAAATGACAACAAAACTCCCCCTGAACTGTCTGACGATGAACAACGTCTCAAACAGCAGTTTCAAGAGTAGAGTCTCGTACGCGCTTCTTAACCTGCAAACAAACGTTAGTAAAACTTTTTCTTTTCTTTTTTTTTTTTTTTAAGATATCGACACGAAATTTTGAGCTTTTCATGTCGATTCTAATTTTCATTTTTTTTTTTTTTTTTTTTTTTTTTTTTTTTGGATATCGACACGAAATTGTTGAGATTTTCATGTCGATTCTATTTTTCATAAAATAAATTACAAAGTTACAAAAGTATCAGCTAATTTAGCAATGATCAGTTATGTAGCTAATTACAAAGGTACCCATGCCATAACACGTCTTGATTGTCCTCTTTCGTTCACATAGACAAACTCCTTGAAGAAATCATCATCCTTAGTAACCGGAGCTTGAACTTTAGAATGCAGGTGGTTCCTCGGTGGACAATAAGATCTCGATTGCTGATAGAATGAATTTATTCTCTGACTCGGGCAGTATGGAGTAGAAGTTCTAAAAGACGGTCGAAATGAACGCCGTTGATAAGAACGATCATTAGAAACACCCGTGTGTTCCTGTTTCTTTATCCACTTTTGTGGCACCTGTTTCCGTACTGGTGAATGAGATCGAGCCATTGAGTACCGAACGGGTTGCACCTGTTTCCGTACAGGTGAATGAGAACGAGCCTTTTGTTTCGTCTTCGGTGACGACGATCTGCTAGCTTGCTCTTTCTTTGGAGAGCACAATCTGTCGGCTTGCTTTTGCTTCTTCGTTGGACATACCGAGGCCACGTGACCATGTTCCCGGCATTTAAAACACTTCAAGTCGTCCATGGGCTGTTTGGGTTTTGAGTTTTCAGCTAATGTACTCATTGTTGTTTCCGAAACACTTGGATCAGTTGAAGCAGTTGACTCAGTCTGATCGTCCCTTGTAGAGGAAGATTCACAAGAAGATCCAACGCTATTTTCCTTCTCGTCACATTCAGTTTTAAGAAAACTGTAATTGTGATTAAAAGGTGGAGGTGTTTCATTATATCCCAAACCAGTACGATCTCCACTTCGCCTTTGACGACTCAAAATAGAAGTAAGTGTGCTAGATGAAGTCCGAAATTGTTCAATCTTTCTGGTAAGCTCCAATCTTTTGACCTCGCTGTCTCGTAGTTCCTTTTCCTTTTCGATGTACAACTGCTTCTCTTTTTCCAAACATTCATAAAGCATATCGATCTTTTGTGATTGTAAATCGATAGTACATAAATATTCATTTTTATCTTTGGAATCTTGATGAAGCTTGTTGGATAAGTCCTTCTTCAGGTGAACTTCACAAGACAATTCAATTTTGCAAATCTTTATGTTGATTCGTCAAGATGTCCAACGCTTCGGTTAAACGTTTATTTTCCGCGGTTAAAGCTGAAATAGTCTCTTTGTCAGAAAATGTACTCTCAGTATCTTGATCACTTGCAGTACTAGAATCACCTGCAGAAATACTGACTTCACTGCGAAATCCCTCAATAGATGCCATGAGTGTTGACTTATAAGCTCTTAATCTTTTAATCACCTCATCAAAATCACTTTCATTTTTTTACCAAGTATACATAAACTTCCCAATGCTTAGGCAAGGCGGCTAGAAATTTCTTAATTAATTTATTAGATACACTTATACGACATCTGCCAAGTTCTGTAAGGAGATTATAGTATCTGGTGACAGTATTTTCAAAGTTTTCGTTTCTTTCAGCTTTGAACGTATCAAATTGCCTCATAAAGATTTTTCCAGCACTTTCTCTATCAGCTTCATTATCGTATTGAAAATAATACATTTCTTTACTTTTTGTTAAATTAATTGAGTCGAAGTAAAGATTCAAGCAACAGGCCAAATAACGAGTCCAATTAATTTAGTCCAATTAGCAAGTCCAAATAATTAACGAGTCCAAGTTCAATTTCAAAGTCCAGTCCAAAATCGAGTTCAGGCCCAATTAAGCAGTCCACTTGAGTTTAATAAAAGAGTCCAAACTTAAAGGCTCAAATGACTTTAAGCCCAAATATGTTGTCTGCCAATTTCCTCTTTGCTTCACGAACATAAACACCACTAACAGCCACGAGCATCAAAAATCTCTAAAGCCACAACCACGAACAAGTGACGAAGAAGATGTTCGTAGTCAACGCCGAAGATGATGTTCGCCGTTTCTGCTGAAAATGATGACGAAGATGCTTGTTCGTCTAATTTGACGAAGATGGTGTTCGTCTAATGGTGCTCACTGCCGAAGAAGATGACGGACGAAGAAGGTGTTCGTTTCTTCAATCGCCTTTTCCACGAAGATGTATATCACGAACAACAGCCACGAAGATGAATCTTAAACGAAGATGGTGTTCGCTGTTTTCCACGAAGATCCGACTATTCAAACAGCCACGAACAAGTATGAAAACGAAGATGATCCCAAAACAGCGAAGATGTATCTGGTTGTTCGCCGAAGATGTAAAACGAAGATGAATTCTATACGAAGATGATACCGCCACGAAGATGTATAAGAGCCACGAAGATGAAATCAGATTCAATAACCACGAAGATGTAAAACAACGATGATGATTTCAGTCGTCCCTGATAACAGCCGTGAAAATCAACAACACGAAGATCTTCACGAACTCGAAATCCCAGCTTCACCACGAACTTGATTTTAAATCTTGACGAAGATGAGCAGACGAGAATGGTGTTCGTCTCGCCTCGGTCTGTGTTTTCAATCGCGTCAACGAAGATGAATTTTTCACGAGTATGAAAATCGCCGAAGATGATACGACGCTGCTTATCCCCCAATTTGAATTGTCTTCGCCGCTGCCTAGATTTTAATTCACTGCTGTGTGTGTGTTTGTCGGCCAGAAAGAAAAATCCCCCAATTCGTTTTAATTGTGTATGTATGTTGTTTTGTGTGTTGCCAGCTGTTTCCCCTTTACTTTTGATCGCTGCCTCTTACTCACAAAGAAAAAGAATTCAATTAAGACCCAAACAAATAATGAAGCCCAATAAGCAAATAAAAGCCCAAAACGGATTATTATCTTGTAAGTCCACGAACTAAGAAAAGAATCCCAAACGAACTTGTAAAAATTCAGTCCTTTATTAGTCCACGAACTTGATCAACAATTTTAGTCAACGAACTTGAATCAAAAGTCAACGAACTTGCCCCCAGAAACCCTAATTCTCAAACTGTAGCCGTCAGAAAATTAAGAAACCCTAACTCTCAGACTGCAACCGTAAGAAAATTCAGAAACCCTAATTTTCACAAACAGCCGCCGAAGATGAAATCAGAACCCTAATTTCCAGAATCGATTAAAACGTGATATAATCCTGAACCAAATCTCGATAGAGAGCAAACAGTGTGTTTGCTCTGATACCAATTGTAGGTCCCAGTGGTCCGATCTACAGGATTAAACTAACTAATCACGAGGCGGAATCTCGTAATCAGTAATCACACAAGTAATAATCGAAAGCTGTAAATAATAACAAACACAAAATACCCGAATTCTGACTATTTTATTAATTGAATCACTCAATTACAATAAATAGCCTTTCACATAATTCTCTCCCTCAGTCTTTCTATATGATGATTAACCCTAAACCTAAACTCAATGCCTCTTTATATAGAGACATGTTCACAGGCTTGGGCCACTAATGGGCTCATGGACTATGCAAAGTCCATTAACACCCATAACAGACTAAATAGCCTACTTAACAATACAATGTTATTGGGCCATTACAGACTCAAATAAACTATAACTACAGACTTAATTAATCTAGAACAACGGTCACAGATACTGCACCAACACAAAGTAATAATCACACATACGTATAATGTAAAGAGCTTTTAATAAAAAGTTTTTGTAAACACGGTAAGAGCTATCGGCATACTAGGCTAACCTGAGTCGGAAAAAGTGACAGTTGTCACAGTATCCCCCACTTAAGAGAATTTCGTCCCAAAATTCAAGTGGTATAACTGTTGAAAGAGGTATCATCGAAATGGGTATGCAAGGGGGTTTCCTACATCAAATCCTCAAGATTCGCTTATTGAGTGTATCATGAACACAGACACTATTTAGAATAGTTTGAGTTTCCGTCCGATACTGGAACAGATACGCGTTGCAACATATTTATAATTACGTCTAATTTTAAACACATCTTACATGTATGTTCACATTACCAAAACAGGTCATGGGTAGTTGTGAAAGCGCTCTAGATCAATAGTATAAAAATGCACACAGTTCAGTTCAAAAGAGAGTATATAATCATGTAGATTCATTGTAAACGATAAGTTCTCCATTATGTTGGCCAGACACAACTTAAAACTCATCATTAAGTATCAGTTATAGTTTTCGATATGTAACACTTAATTGTTGAAACACATTCAACAATAGAAGTCACGGGTCACGATTATCGAACAAAATCGTTGGTCACAAAAGAATGACACGTAATCGATATAAAAGTGAAATAACTTCATAACTAATACGAAAGGGAGTTGGAAGCGAAATGCTACGCGAAATCCTGGAAATTAATCCCGAGGTTGAAAGGTTTTACCAGATCGCGTATAACAATAAGTTTCCTCTCATGTTGATCAGACACAAGAGAATTCCTATCATTACCTGCGAGTGATTATCACTAAATGTGAAACATCGAATTACAAACATAAATAACAAAGCGAAGATTTAAGGAAAGCGAAGTCATTAGAACGACTTTTGGACCACCAGGGAGTTGAATAAGTAGCTAGATTAAATACCATGTAATGGTGAAGAAATTACGCGTCAAAGAATATCTCAAGTCCGCATCACAAACAGAAAGTAATAAGAGTAGGTTCGTAGAGAGCTGTGTATCGAAAGAGTTGCATTAGGATGATTGTTGTGTAGCGCGTAAATCGAATCAATTCCATAAGTCTATACCAGCGTTTAGTGTCATCGTAAGATTTCAGTAACATAACTGAGCGTGATAGCATAAATTTTAAATGTTGGATGCGTTTACACAATATCATAGATCAAAAGGACTCAAGAGATTAATATCATAAATGAATATCGCTTCAAGTATTATTTACATCCAGAGTTCTCCAAGTTGCATCGAGGTGGACATGAAAAGCTGCCAACATGGTGAACTCGGGGTAATGAAATGAATCATTATTTTAATGCACAATACGCTTGCAATTAATCTCGAGATGTCAAAAGTCTAACGCACAGAGCAATATCGGTTGAATTTTTCAGTACAGAATGAAAGTCGTATGGGTATCAATGAGGTACGAGTTATTGAGTTTCAACTCATAATGGATACTCTCCTCGTGATTACGTATAAGGATAAATTTCCAAAAGGTTTCTAGAATCATACACGATGAAGTAATAGACATCAGATGTTACCGTCTTCTGTCTCGAGTAGCATCTAAGGTTACCTCGAGGTTTCGATAAGAACTGCGATGATAAAGGATTCAAGGATAAAATTTAACTCGGAAAACAGATTCTTCTCTTGCTGGAATACATGTCCGATTAAGACCGGATAAGTGTAAATAAAAATAAAATTCTCTTCTGCAACCGAAGGTGAAATAGATAGAAATTGTTTCAAAGTAGTTGAGAATGAGTTAGAGTTGACGAAGGCGTCGCCTTATAGAACATCCGATTTGATTGAGAAGATAGAGAAAAGATTTTCTCCGGTTTGTATAGACTGACTGATAAGGAAGTCAACTACTTTACAAATCCAGATGGCTTCTGATAACACTTACTTTCTAAGAAGGTATATCAAATGATTGGTAGAAATCTAGAATCGGGTAGTTTATCACCTTGGGGATACGGATACATCACGGGTGAACTTTCGGGGCGAAAACGATACGTCCGCATCATTAGGAACTAGTTTCGGTTTGAGTGAGTTTCACGAATAAAGTGATTATGATAAAGGGATAGAAGAATCCATATTAGAGACCACGACGTACAGCTTCGTATATCAATTCCATCCATAGCTTGAGAGAACACGAGTTCGAATGAGTTAGTTCCGACCAACTCGAGATTAGATAACAGAATTTTGAGTGGTGCTCGAGAAAACGTTTTTGCAACGATTTCATTTGATCAGATTAATATAAATCGTGAAAATGTTTCGGGGTCTGCTTCTCCTATGGTTGTTAGGTTTCGACAATTGAACAATTTTGCAGAAGGACCCAAAATTTGAAAACGAACAGAGATAAGAGAAAAATAGACGTTTTTCTGCTAAGACATAAATCTGTCACCGATTAGAATGTTTATCTCCAAGTGTCAATACGAGAATCCTTACAAAATAATATGGCGAGAATTAATATTTCTCCTCTAATTTCGAAACAATGAAGCAACCGAAAGGATAGATACAATCTCTTAGCATATGATTTAAACAATTTGTTGAGGTAGAAACGTGTATCGATTTTGTGATAATATAAGAATGAATGAAAAGGGTTCAAGGATATTATGATCAAGATAAGCGAAAAATATAACACCTTCTTCAAAATAGGGTAAGTGAGTCTTAAAATTCAGACCTTCAAATCTGCACGAAAGTTCTTCCACGAGAGTGTCACGTACGGTAGAATATAATTCTGCAAGTAAGAAGATCGAGAAATCGAAACGAAACAAAATAGGAATTTCAAGTGATGGGGTGGAGTCATAAATGAATAAGAAAATGATTCCGGTATGACAACTAGATGAGCCATCCAATGATAGAACATACACATTTGCTTCCCGTATTCATTATCACATTGATAACGCTTACATATTATTAAAGTCGAAGTATAAGAGTTTAACTCGAATTCTATTAAAAACAAGAGATGAGATTATAAAGAAATGAAAGTGAATAAAATAGAAATTCCCTCAGCGTCGTAAGTCGTTGTTGTTCTCCGTCTTCCTTAGGCGATATAGTCGTTTATGAAATGATAAAAAGATCCTAAAGATCTATATGAGGACTCCTAGTTATAGTCTAGGTCAACCCACCTAGTTCTCTATAACCATGTGCTCTGATACCGATCTGTCACACCCCGCTAGTGGCTGAAACGCAGGGTGTGGCCGATTGGCGATCGTCATAACACAATAGTAATATAATGACATAATCTATATGAATAAATAAATAATGTATTATTATGACGTCGCCATACACAAGGTATAATCCTCGGTACACGAAAACCGTTAAACACTACAAGTGAAAATATCCAATGCAATCGTCAACGAAATGTAAGAATACTTGGGCATGCAAGCCCGAAATATAATCCAAATGTATAAATATAAAACAACCACAATGCAAAGTAATCCTGAAGGTCATCTAGAGTCCGACTCCTACAGCCAAATCCTATGCCTACTCATTACCTGAAAGTAAGCTAAAAATGTCAACATAACGTTGAGCGAGTTCATCGAGTAGTAGTAAAATAAGGAAATATCATATCTCAAAATCATTAATAAAATAGTGTGTAACTAATGCATTTAAGTAGTTGAAAACATCATCACATCGTACAACATAAGCATACATCACAAGTAATCATCATAGTTGGAACATCGTAAGTACACCTCATAAAGAGCGTGCGGTATCAGTATGAAACACACACTGATAATTCATCGTAGTTGGAACATCGTAAGTACACCTCATAAAGAGTGCGCGGTATCAGTATGAAACACGTCTCGATAATTCATCATAGTTGGAACATCGTAAGTACACCTCATAAAGAGCGTGTAGTATCAATATGAAACACATGCTGATAATTCATCATAATTGGAACACCGTAAGTAAGTTTTGAAAAACCGTCTCGTGATGTCTTTAGAAAATCGCATTAGTTTTCGTTACACGTTTTAAGGTTTTCTAAACATCGTAAGTGTCCATAAATAGAAGTGTCTATTTATGGTAAGTTTCCAAAAATAATGTTTTCCAAAACCTAGAAGTATGGTATAAACATCGTTTCTCGTAAATCATTCCTTTCAAAAGTTTGTTTTTGGTTGCTTTACATTCCCCCGATTTATAAAATGAAAACAGTAGTAAATTAGGGGGGCGATGACTCACCTTATCGAGCAAGCGATAAATACCTGAAATTTGTGTATATGAAGTAAGTACGTAGGTCACAAGTAAATTCCTCACTAGACCTAGATCTCCCCTAGATAAATGTAGTAATATTAATGAGTATGAGATTAAACGGGTTTTAGACTTTAGATACACCGACACATTTTTCAGCGAATACATGTGTTCGTTCAAAATGAAATTTGTAGAGTTCTAGAAAGAGTTAGACGACGAATGAGATATATTTGAAAACTAGACTCAGAGGACTACGTTTTATACTAAAAGTTTTAAACAAAATAGATTGGTATGAAAAAGATATGGTCAAGACAAAACCGATTAAACAATCTGTCCAAAAGTATAATTTTATATAAGTTGAGTTATAATACGTTTCAAGTTCGTATCATTTATATGTAAACAAGATAAACATTTTTAAGACATTTTAGACCTATTATAATCAAGTAATAAACCATTTAAATTATTTTTAAGATTTTCTAAGTGGTTAAAAAAATTTGATTATCAATCATAGTAAATATCATTTAAAAAACTCAGACTTGACCAACGTTCACTAAAGTGTAGTTTCTGAGAGTTCTAAACATAATTATAGTACGAGATATATGTTTTCAAAACGTATATTCCTAGAGCTACAACGAGGAATCAAGATTTATCTAAAAAGCATCTGTTATGAATAAGATATGATCAAAACAAGTTAGACAAAATCTTGTCGACCCGTTTAGTACCTAGTGTACCCGAGTTTGTAAAAACGTTTTTAAATATCAAACGGCCAAGTAAAATTACCAACACCTCGAGATAATGAATTTGCCATATAAACAAGGACTTCATCTTTTAAAATCTTCATTTATACGCTTTTAAGACATACAACAAGTGAACACAAATTTGTATATAAAACCAACACAAAAACACAGTTTAGACCCATGTTCACTAGGGTTCATGTAGGGTACTACCTTCAAATTCTGTTTGGGAGAATTGAAGACCATTATAGTTGCACTTTAGATAAATTTCTCTATTCCAAGCTTGGAAGTCCTCATACCATTCAAGAGAGCTTGACAATGAACTAGACCACGGGTCTTAAATTTACGAAAACTAGACTCCAAGGGCTACAACATAGAACGAAGATTATAACAAAAATATTCTTTTATGACCAAGATATGACCCGTTGAAGTTGAACTACAGAAACTGTTTGAAACTTTCTGTTCGGCACAATAGTTTTGCAAAAATCATTTGACTGGGTAAACGAACTCCAATTTTCACATAATTTATATTTCTGGAAACTAGACTCGGAGTAATATAACATAGATATAAATATCACTTCCACAAACGAATTGAAGACAAAGATATGGTCTCTTGAACTCAGAACTAAAATCTGATCAGCAAAACAGAAAGTTTACAACGAAAACTCTAACATATAATAACGTTCAATAAACGTACGTAACCTTGGATTTTACGGCCTGGACTCGAAGAACAACATAATAAAAATAACAAAACATATTTCCCAAATACAACCCTCAAAACACAAAGTCTCAATTTCGTTAGATACAACTACTATAAACGATTATACACAAGAATTAGGGTTTAGGGCTTTCTCACCAAATTTGAAATAGATGATCAACACCTAATCTTGAGAATGTGGAAACCACCGAGAGTTTATTAGATGATCAAGGTAAATGGTTTTACACAAATCAGAATTTGAATTGAGTGATACAATGATTAAGGAATCAGAATCAATGCTTTAGAAATTAGGGTTAGTAGACACTTACTTGCAATTGAGACCATAAACTTTCAAACTTGGATTGTGATTTTGGGAAAACTATGAATGTCGAACAAAGTGTGGATGATGATCGATTTTGAGAATCCAGGAAATGGAAATTGTCGACTGAATTAGTTTTAGGCCGAATGGGTATATTGGGGGGTTTGGATCGGTTTTGGGTTATGGGTATGGAGTTGGGTTTGTTAATGGATTACGGATATGGGCTACAACTCAAATGGATCAAGTCTAATACAATAACGGGCTAAACCACTAAGCGGACTAGGCTAAGATTTTATTACAAAAGATTTTTTGTTTACAAAAAGTGACTCAGAAATAACAAAACGAACCCAATTATGATTTCGACTAGGGATTGTTAAGACGACATCTAAATAAGATTTTATCATTATTTATAGAGTTACACGAAGTGAAACAAATTATATCAACCCATTCTCCTTATAAATGGATCAAGAGGGTCACACTCGGTTTGCTACTTAAACTACATTACATATAGCAACAAGAGCACATTCTAGAGAATTCACAACCCATAGTTTCAACATAGTTGACGGTATTCAAAACTCCACTTCCTCAATCATTTTAAATTACCTAGAAAATTAAATCAAACGCGAGTCAAGGTACTTGAAATGCACCAATGCTTAAACATAAATAATTAAATACTAACACAATACAATTTAACAAGTAATTTATAAAATTAAAAGCTTTATATTTCCTAAAACCTTCCAAAGCATTCTTCTTCTTTTCAAATCCCGTCTTTGCCTATGGAATCGCGTCAGGTTCGGGTTCGGGTCGGGTTGGGGCTCCGGATTTTACAGTGTAGAAACGGGTCGGTTTTTTATTCGGATCGGGTTGGGTATTAATCTGGTATGGGTTTGGGTTTGGGTAATCTTGTTGCACGTGTCCTGCTTCTTGACGCGTGTTTGCTCTGTGTCGTCTTTTCTCTACCCCCGTCCCTCTGTTTCTCCCGCTTCTCTCTTTCTTCTCTACACAATATTCTTTCTCTCTTTCTCCAAGGTGAAACCCTCTCTCTCTCCAAGGTGAAACCCTAATTGCATGTCGAAATCGCCGGCTGGTATTCCGATGGATTGCCTATCGAAGTCGCCGGCTGGTCTTCTACCTGTTTCACTAGCGACCTCGTCCGGTGTCGGTACGTCTTCTTTTTATCTTGATTTCATTTTAGGCGCATGAAGTAATTGTTGTTTTTGTTTTTTTTAATTATCTGTCGGACTCCTAGATCTGCATGTCCAAATCGCCGGCTCGAGGAAATCAACGTTGGTTGATATTCGTCTGTTTCACTGACGAATTCGTCCGGTCCGGGTTCGTCTTCTACTTATTTTGATTTCTAGGTTTTGGTTCTGGAATAGTCTCCGACCAATAATGGTTGTTATGTTTTTTTAAATTTGTTTGTAGATGCGAAATCTGATTACGTTTCTGGCGGACTGTCTTTCTCCGGCGTATTTTCAGTCGGAATAGTTGTGGTTGCTTTAGAGTGGATGACGTCAAACATTTTCTCGACTCTAACAACAGGTGTGGAGGTTTTGCTGTTCCTTCAGAGGTATGGAAACATCGTTTCTGGTTTTGGTGTTTTTTTTCATTTATGTCGAACTTAAATTACAGAGTTTTTGTTGTTTATGTATATGCATGTTGATTATTGATTTTGTTTTGTTATGCATATTGATTATTGATGTTGTTCTGTTTTTGGTATTGCGTTGTGGTGGTAGAATAGTAAGGGAGCAGAAAGTGATCAATCTGCTTCCCAAAAATTGCGAAAGGGCAGGTGAGAATATCAATAATTCAAATTCGTGTTGTTGAATCTGTTAATGTCTTGAACAATTGGATTGACATTTCATTGGTTTGTTATGATTTTGAAAATCGGCAAAACAGGAAGTCCTGCTTCCCAAAAATTGCGAAAGGCAGGTGAGAATATCAATAATTCAAATTCGTGTTGTTGAATCTGTTAATGTCTTGAACAATTGGATTGACATTTCATTGGTTTGTTATGATTTTGAAAATCAGCAAAACAGGAAGTCCTCATTTGTTGTTAGATTCGAGAGGATCTTTGATTTCATTCGCTTTGAATTTCCCGCAATACGGGTTCCCATGGCTAGACGTGCCCAGCTGCTGACCAATCGCCTCGGATTCGACGTCTCTAACGTTGATGGACACTTTTTTTACTACAGTGTATGTTCTTCCTTTTCATTTTGGCAATGTGTTTTTTCTTGAAAAGTTGTTGATTATTTTGTGTGTTTAGTGATACTTTCTTTGTGATGAATTTCAGGGTTTACTAAAGGACTGTGTTCGTGGCAGAAAAAGTGACTGCGGGATCAATAAAGTCAGCAGAATGTCAAAGACATATATGCTACTAGCATGTGGTATAATAAATAAGGATGGTAATTAATTTGTTTTCCATTGTATGCGTAAATTGTTCTGTCTGTAATTGTTTTTAAATAACATAATTATCCGAAAACAAAATATGAAAAGGTAGAACACAAAACAAACAAAAATTGAAGGATTGAGAAAGATGAATTATCAGTTTGAGCTGAAAATTGGGGTTTCTGGAAAGAGGTTTTTCGATTTGAATATTAGGGTTTTGGGTTGGAAAAACTTAGGTACAGAGTTGTTGAGTCAGCAGCAAAAAAATTGTCTTCGGGTTTCCGTCCTGCTGCGGGCTGTGGTGTGTCTTTCACACTATGTAGCAGCACGGATATGACGAGACAATTTTTTTTTTTGTCGGCTCATTGATTCTGTACCCAGGTTTTCCAAACTCAAAACCTTTCAAATCCAAAAACCTCTTTTCAGAAACCCTAATTTTCAGCTCAACCTGATAATTGATCTTTTTCAGTTCTTCGATTTTGGTTTGTTTTGTCTTCTTCGTTTTTATGTTTTCTTTTTAGACAATTGTGTCAGTTAAAGCTGAGCATCTGGCTGGAGTTAGAGAAAAAAGTGAAAGCTGCTAGGAACGAGGTACAGGAACCACGTATGTCATAGGGTGCGGTGTACTCTATGGTTTCGGAGGTTGCTGTTACTCCTTTCGACCATCCTTCACTTTTTTCTTTAACTTCAGCCAGATGCTCAGCGTTAACTGAACAGTGTCTATAAACGGTCTACTTATATCTTTTTATATAAAGTGATTAATAGAGTTTAAAGTCATGTGAATTGCTTGGAGAAAGTGGGAAATTCCAAATTTAAACTCTTTACTGACGTGTTGATGAGGTCATCTGAGCTTCGTTGAAACGAATATCAGTAGCTACCGAAACTCGTGGATGGGATATAGCAGGCCAAACATTTGGATGAAAAGCTTTTCATCTATCTGTTTGACCTACAGTATTCTGCGAATACTCTACAGTTTCGGCAGATATTGATTTTCCTTCCAACCTACCTCCCGTGACTTCACTAACATGTAAGGACGGAGTTTAACTTTGGAATTTTCCATTTTCTCCTAGCACTTTATATGGTTTTGAACAACGTTATTCACTGTATTTTGTGGTAAGTAAGAAACAAAATTCAAAAAATTTGAAACGCTTGGGAAAAATGGAAATACCTGCTGACATCCTTATGGAGTAACTCGAGTTAGGTTGGCAGCCATCGAATGTGGGGAGTGAAATGTCGGAGGTCTGACACTTGGATAAAAGGTTTTTATCCAACTGTGGGACCTCTGGTATTCCATTCTCCAGGTTCGATGACTGTCAACCTTACTTCATACGAAGTTCCAATAGGTCCATCGGCATGTGGGTATCAACTTTTTCTTTAGAAATTTCTATTTTTCACGGGTAATTCAAATGGTTATTTAATTCATTTGGACCTAATTTTTCAGTTGTAGATTTAGTGGATCATGTTGTTTAATTGTTAATTCAGGTTTCTGTAATTTTAGGTTGTAATTCATTTGATCTTTATGAAGAGGCTATGATGATGAATTTCTTTAACACGTCTGACTATATTCAAGCAGAGTTGAGATCATCTGTATCTTGGCAGGGCAACTCGGATGGTTATGTCATATGGCATTGCAACCGATAAGTAAGTTTGCAGCCATGGCAGATTGGTCCACTTTCTTTGGTTGTTAATAAATATGAGCCCCATAATCATTACATGGAAGTCGAACCCATTTGTCTATTCAAATTCCGTCTTTGCCTTTGGGGTCGGGTTGGGGTTCCGTATGGAGCAGGGTATTGCCGGGTTTTGGGTTTAATTCTTGGGTTTGGGTGTTTTTTAGCTTATTCTATTTGTCTGGGTTTTTTGAGTGGAGGCTTTGATGATGAATTTCTTTAACACCTCTGAGTGAATTCAGTTTAAGCAGAGTTGAGATTATTTGTATCTTGGCAGGGCAACTCGGATGGTTATGTCAAATTGCATTGCAACCGATAAGCAAGTTTGCAGCCATGGCAAATTAGTCCACTTTGTTTGATTGTTAACAAATCTGAGCCTCATAATCATTTTGGTTCCTGTAACTCATTTTAGTTCCTGAAATTTTATGAAACTGATCTTTTTATTATTCTAATCTTCCTTGCGGATCGAGTGAGTAAAAATATAGGATTTTTGTCTTCGTATTGATGTGGGGTAGTAGTTTTGGGCATGGTATTACTTGGCCTGTGGTTGTTGTCGGTCTCCACAACGTTGTTGTGTTTCTCAGATTCCGGTTTCTGTTGAATCATCTTTGCCTAAACATTTTGATTGTGGCGATGCCAGTAGTTATTGTCGTCACTGTGGTGCTCTTTTCTGGTATGACGAGAGGGTTTTGCATTGTTCGACTCGCAGTAATGCTGTTTATAGTCGATGCTGCAAGTGGGATTCTGTCGTTTTATCTATATCATATTATTGTAACAGAACTATGGTTAACATATTCGAAGGAATTATTAAAATTTTATAGACATCATTTATAAGGTGTTTAACTTTGACATATTTAAAGTGTTTACTGTATATTATAAAAACGCAAATAGATAATTCAAGGTAACATCTTTCACAGATTAAACGAGCGAAAACGTAGCGAACCCAAAGAGCAAAGAAATTCAGCAACACACCGGACCTCGTGCAACGCACGAGAGTCCCCTAGTTATCAATTAAATTCCCTACGACAAAACACATAAAATAGCATAAGAAAACTACAAACACCAGTACTCTATTCCAACTTTGAAGTTTAAAGAACACATTTTTTCATTAATCTCACTAACTGTGGCAAATAGAGTAATCCATAAGTTACAATCACAAAGAACTTTTAGGATTTCAAAGTAACTAAGGTCTTAAAATACTCCTAAATCCCAAAAACATTTTTAAGAACATATATGTTAAACAATAAAATGATAAAAAAGAATAAAGTTCTACCCAAGTTACTTGAATCAAAGATTAACACATATTAATTTGAATCAGGCATGACAGAAACAATTTTTAACATAAATTCGAAGTTAAAAGAAAATAAAGTAGACTATGAATAAAAATGAAATCAAAATTTAGGGTTTATATAAAAAGCACAAAACATACCTCTATCAGAATACGAATGAAGATTCTAAATCCAGTTCAATACAAAGATCAGAAGGATAGGGTGTGGGGGTGACGGCTGATTGAGAAGAGAGAGGCAATTAGTAGATGAAGAGATCTGAGGGGTGGGTGTGGCGTAAATGGGCGATTGAAGTTCGGTAACTGAGAACATGTAATGCGTTTGTATAGAAAAAGGGTATTTAAGTAATTTTAATTATTTAAATCTTAAGGGATTAAGAGTAAGAGGAAATTCTTTATAATATAGTAAAGATCATATACAATAGACTTTTTAAAGTTAGTCATATATTAATAACTTAATATATAACTATCAAATAATGTAAACATTTTGTATTTTAAGATATGTATTATGTTAATCAATTAATTTATAAATAATAAATAACTTAGTCAGTACTAAAAATAACTTTTCAAATATTGAATTACTATTATTTATTTTAAATATTAAAAATTAGTTTAAATAAAGATCAATTTAAATTTTGAATTTATTGATTAAAGGATAAGTTGATAATTATAGTTTACTTAAAAATTAAACATTTAAGTAAAAATTTGAAATGCTTTATATATTAGTAATGATTTAATACGGAATATATTTATAATATCTTTTACGCACCTAACTAATATATATATATATATATATATATATATATATATATATATATATATATATATATATATATATATATATATATATATATATATATAGGGGTTGGTTCTTGTAAAACAAACTTTAAGGTAAAATAAGTAAAAAAAATAAAAAAAATAATTTATAACGTTAGATATTTTGGATTATCGTTCATTTTAACCATATCTCAAACTTTAAAAAACGAAGTTTTGTTGTACATCATAAAATGGGTAGTTTTACACTTGTGCATCAAATTTGAATATTTACTGCACAAAAACAAAGAATTTGATGCACAGTTCCTAAAAGACATATATTTTGATGAATATCAAAACTTGTTTTTTTAAAGTTTGTTATAATTGAATTAATAAACATAATACAAAATTACACATGTAATAAATTATTTTTTCATATTTTTTTACTTATTTTACTTTAAGTTTTGGTTTATAAGAACCTCTCCCTATATATATATATATATATATATATATATATATATATATATATATATATATATATATATATATATATATATATATATATATAAACAGTATTTGACTTTGTCGACAAATATGATATAAAATACATGTAAAACTAACTTTTGAATTAATATTACAACCAAAGATATTATTGAATAAAAAAGATATAATAATATAAAGAATCTATAACGCAATCAATTAAAAAAACTTGATACAAACAACAATATTTAAACAAAATGAAAGTAAATCACTTACGTACGATTTTTCAGGAAAAAATATGGCTCGTACATTGGATACTAATTATTCTAAATTTATTTTTTTATTGTCAAAACACATGTTATCTACTTATACTCCTTTTTATAATCTGTTGCACAAACACAAATATCATAAAACTACAATAAAATCGACACTACTTTAAATAGTTAAACTTTTAAAATATTTTGTATACGATTTCAAGTGGATAATAGTTACCCGTCGCATAATACGGATACACTCCTAGTTTAAGCAAATGAAAAAAATGGTTTTTTTAATATTAGTTTTAAATCAATTTCGTAGTAAACCTTAACACTAAACTTTAGTTTGTTATTATTCTCGAAAAACTCATTCTTTTTATTAGTTTTACCTCCCTAGATTCCATATATCTATATTGTAATACTACTTTTGTACTTTTATTTTTTTATTATTATACCTTTTATATTTTCCTTTTCTTTTCTTATTTTTTTTCTTACTTAACTACTAGTTTTAGTCAAAAAATAAATTAAAATTACTAAAAACTTTTAAAAAAATTATTAACTAAAAAGATAAATAATTTTGCCAATAATAAATCTAAAAGTATCATAAAGACAAAGAAATTATAAATTAAAATCACAAAATAATAAGAGAATAAATAAATAAATATAAAGAGGTTGTAAAATTATCTATAATCTTAACTATATTATAAAGAATCTCCTCATACTTTTAATCCCTTAAAATTTAAGTAATTAAAATTACTTATCTACCATTTTTATACCTTTCACAAATTTAATCATTTAAAACACTTTACAATTAATGACATTTTCTTAATTACAACAATAACTAATAAATAATAATAATTATCTTTATATTTATTTTCACTAATATATAAAACATTTTCACTTTTTATTAAAATTTTAAATTTTAGGTAAAATATAATTGCTAATATACGTAATGAATATAACATATAAACTAATCTTAATTTCCTTTACCTAATTCTATTATCAATTTCATAAAAAAAACCCATATAAAATAAAGGCAATTCAAATTAATTGATATAAAAGTAGTATTCATGTAACCATTATTTTTTTTAACTTTAAACGTTGTTTGATTGAGTAAACTTTCAAATATTTGATTTATAATCTAAATTTTATAGAGTTAGTTGATAGTGTTGAGGTTTGTGTTGCTCTATAATTCTAGCAATACGGTTATCATCAAAATTTTATATTCTTCTATTGGTCACCGATAAGTCTTAATACCAATAAGCTGAGTAGTATTACATTTGATACTTTTAAGGTTAATAAACCTTGTTACCATATTGATTGTCCTTCATTGCAACATTCAAAAGTATGTGTTACCTAATGGATTCATCGAAATAGACTGAATTTGAATGTCTTGAAGGAAAATATTTTTTTTCGGCTTGAAAAAGGATAACGATAAACGATTAGAAAACGTAGTGTTTGAATTTATTTTTAATTTGTTGTTGCATCGTTGAAGAAAAATTAGATTTTGTTTATAGAAAACATGGGTTTATACGAGAATACTATTCAGGAAATATATTTAATTCTCTTTTTGAGTGAACGTGAAATTATTAGACGTCACCTATTAAAAAAACAAAATGACCTGAAAATTAGACTTTTGTTATGTTCGCAAATGAGCTTAATCCTCAAATGAGTCGAATTACCATGGGTTGAATGATCCGAACGGAAAATATTATGCGGGGGTGTTTGTTTCATTAAATCTAGAAAAATTAAGTGAATTTGAATTGAATTTTTTTTCCATAACATGTTTGTTTGAAGTTTATCACGGAATTTAAATCCGTTGGAATCTAAATTTTTCTTTATTTACAAATTTGAGATTCCTTAGGGTAGTGGAGAATAATTGAGAAAATCGATCATACGATATAATAATTATTATCACAACATTCTTTTTATATTGCCCGAAAGGCCGAACTTTAAACTATTACACTCCACGTATATGTAACGCGACAAATGATACTACCATAAATCATTATCCCACTGTAAGTTGTTGAATATGATTTTTTTCATCCGCTGCATCGCGCGGGTACCATAATATACTATATAATGCATATAAGACTTTTAATTTTAAGAACTAAATTTTAAGGAGAAGAGATTTTAAGCATTCATTTTTGTAAATTAATTCAAACCATTCATTTTCATAAATTAATCCAAAAACCATTCAGATGTTAATTAAAAAATTAATTGAATTTAATAAATAGGTTTTGTAACTTATAGATAATTTAATAAACTATTAAAATATAATTTAGCCAGAGAGGTTTGTCTCATTGGTAGGGGAGCTCTATTGGTAGGGGAGCTCTTGGATTCGAGTCTCCCTCTGGGGTTTCCTCCTTAGATGAATATTAGGATACTGACCAATTGGATGTCACTGTGGCTCCGAATCACTAATATCTTCGTTCTAAAAAAATATATAATTTAATACATAGTCTTTAATTACTATTTAAATAAAAAAAACAATTGATGATAAACATATTAATAAAATTCATGACTCTTTAATTAGAACAATAAACATTTAAATAATAGAGTAACTTTTAAGAAATTAAATTGTCATACAAAGTTATAAATTTTGTTTAAAATGGTTTTTAAATAGAGTTAGTTGATTCAAAACATATTTTAATTTTGAAAAGAAATTCATCCATAATATCGTGTTTGAACATCAATGTTTTATATTTATTCATCGTCACTACATATGGATTCATTTATGTCATATTAATAAAACGTATTGAATTTTTTATTACCCCGCCATGTAACATGAATACAATACTAATTACTATCTAATTTAAATGTCATTATTTTCTATGGAATTGTGTATTTTATTATTATTAAATTGATTGTGCATTTTATTATTATTAAATTGTGCATTTTATTATTATTAAATTTGGGTTGGTGTTGGGCTTGGGTTGGTGTTGGGCTTAGGTGTTGGGCTTATGTGTTTGGGTTGGTGTTGGGCTTATGTGTGAAATTTGGGCTCTTAAGTTTTTTTTTATATTTTCTTATAAATTTCAAATGTATGTTAAAATCATCGTTAACTAATCACACATTTCGTTTTCAATTTAAATATTAACTATAAATTATTAATTTTCGTCTAATATCATTACACACAAACCTCCGAACTCGTGTAACACACGAGTCCCCTCTGTATATATTCAAAGGGTGTAATTATACATTACTAGTCAACTGTTTGAGTAAGCAATGATGGTGTTAGCAATCCATGACTTAGTTGAAAAGAAAGAACCCCTATGACGTCCATAATGAAGTCATAACTTTTGTCGTATAGTATAACTTCTATCATTTATTAATTTGTTTAAAGAACATTAAACACGTTATATTTTTCTAATTTTTAAGATACATCTAATTTAAAGAGTGAATTTGACTTTTAATACCTTATTCCTAAAGGCTAAACATACATAACATACCTTTACTAAATAGGATTTACCTACAATTATGTACTGATTACCTTTAAGAAAAAAAACTACCAAATTTACCTTCTACATTTTCTTTCTGATCTTCAAAAATCAAAACAAACATATGTTTAAAATTATGTCATTTTCTCAACACTCATCAAGAATCATCATCATCATCAAGTGCAATTTTGTTAGTGCAATTTTGTATATGACATTTGTTTTAGATTGTTAGCTATTTAATTGTATTCGTTAGTTATTATCACGTTTAGTTGGTGTCTCATAAACATGGTTGTTCGTGGACTTTATAGTTTGTTTTAGGTACAAAAATATGTTTATTCGTGAGCCCATTAGAACTCTTTACTGGTGAACATGTTTTCCTATATAAAGGATAACTGGTTTAGGTTTAGGGTTAGACTTTAGGAGTGTAGAAAAAAACACTGTGAATATCGATTGTATTAGGTTTGAGTGATTCATCTTAATACAAGTATTCAATGTTTGTGATTTATCGTTTGTGATTGTTTCATAGTTATTCTATTGTGTATTGACTGTTAATTATCGAGTTTTCGTCTCATAATCAACGGGTTTAACATTGTTGATCCGTTACCAGGACCTATAAATTCAATTCTTCTTCTTCTTATTAGATTCAACCACAATACAATGCGAGCCAGATCTTTTATTCCAAAATTTACTGATTCATCATTAGAAGCGAATATTAAAGAGTAGAAGAGAAAGCGTCAATGAAAAAAAATCGGAGAGAATTAGTAGAAAATTAAGGTTTTGTAACATTTTTTTCATATATAAATTAGGTTTAATAACTTAAATAAGATGCATTTGGGGCATTAAAAGGCACATATTTTATATTACACCCAATCATATATGTTTATTGTAAAAGGTAAAAACAAAACAAGAAAAAGTTTAAAAAACATATTCATCGGGCACGTTTTTTAAAAACCCTTCTTAGTCCATATACAGTGCCTCGATGAGCCTAGCATACACGCCTAGAAGCCTTTACACCTTCTCGCGTACAATGATAAATATAACATTTTTTAACTTAAATTTATATCGCATATATTTTTCAATCTTCTTGTTATTTATGGACATTTATAGTAAAATAAAGGGAGTAATATCTTTTTTCCCTTCAGAATTAAAGATTTTTTAAAAATTTTACTAATATATACAAAAAAACTTTCTTTTTACTTAAATGTTAAAATTTTAAATAAAGTCTAATTACTAATATACACTTACTATAACAATTAAAGCTAAAAACAACTCACGTAGTACAAATTACAACATTTAAAGCCTCATCATTACTATATTATAAATAATTTAACGTTACATTTAAATGTTGAAAATTTAAGTAAAATTAAAATATCAAACTACCCTTATTCATCTTTATTACAAACTTTTTTTTTTCAAATATCATTAAAGCTACATAACATATATTTTTTAAATGTAAAAAATTATACAAGAAAATAAAATGGACTACCTTAAGTTAAGATGTGTTTTAACATACAATTTCTATAATCAGTTCTTATAGATACTAACATTCCATATAACATCATAATTTTGGTCAAAGTTTTATTAACTAATCAAACCATTTTTTACAAACCTTAACCGATAACCTTAAATTTTAATATAAGATGTAAGTCATTAAACGATAACCTAATAACAGAGGACACATAAACTTAGTACTTAAAAAACATGAATTAGAAAATGCAAAATTGAGATTTGTGAACAAAAAAATTGAGATTTATATATAAAAAATAAAACTTATATTATTAATGAAAGTATAAATAATTGAATAGATTAAGTGATAAAAATGTAAATAGTTATATCGAAAATGATATATTTTTAAGGAAAAATAAAAATTACTATCACAATTACTCATTTAAAAAGGAAATTTAAATGTCTTATTTTATAAACAATAAGTAATAATAAGCATAATCATTTTTCATAGCCTTTAATAATTAGTCATTTTTTCGAGAAAATATGGTTTTTCTACGAGAATTATGACGTTCAAGAAAACAAACGAGTTTTTAGTTTAAAATATATTTAATATATACCTTTTTCAGTTTAAGCTCGAGTTTTCTAAGAGACACATTCATTATTCGTAATATAATCCAGTTCAAAGATATTTGTAAACGTTTTAAAAGTATTCTCCGGTTTCTTACGGCACACATTGTTGTAATATAATCTGAAGAATGTTTAATAACTTAATTAGACACCACATAATACTTTAAAAAAATTTAATTTTAGATGGCCCGAAGGGTCGAACCAAAACCCGTTATCGCATATTTCTTTTTATCGCTTGAATGGTTAAACCAAAAACTATTACAATATCATGAGAAAAATAACAAGAATTCGCTACCACAATGTAATTTTTCTCCGCTACTACATCGTGCATTGACTATGCTACATAATTCTTTTATGGCCCGAAGAGTCAAAGTAGATATTATTACTGCATAATTTTTTTGAGTGTCGAAAAAACGAAAATAGGAACTATTAAACTCAACATATATACCACAAGATTGAAAAACCTACGCAATTGGTGTTGAACCAAAAACTATTATCGCATAATTTTTTTAATAACGAAAGAATGCATGAGAAATAACAAGAAACTGTTGCCACAAACAATGATTATTTTTATGGGCCGAAATGTCAAACCATATATCATAACTGCATAATTCATTTTACTGTCGAACCCAAATCAAAAATTGTTAGCGCAAAACCCTTTATATGGAACGAAAAATTAATTATTTTTACCGCATGTAACTAATTGTTTTTATGGCCCGAAGGGCGGAACCATATAGCTTTACCACGTAATTCTTTATATGACGCAAATAGCAAAACCATAACCATAACCATAACCATGAACGCATGATTCTTTTTATGAACTTGAAGATGCGAACTGAAAATCAATATAATCAATATATATATATATATATATATATATATATATATATATATATATATATATATATATATATATATATATATATATTACGGAATGAAGGAAACAATCATAAACCATTTTCGCAATGCAATTTAGTTGAAAACAAATATTTAATCGCCGTTGTATCACGCGGGTTCTATACTAGTATATATATAAAAGTTAATTGTGTAGAATCTCATCATATATTCACTTTTCATATTTTAGGTAATATAATTTAATTTTTCCGTATGATTATACAAAGTTCGTCCCAATATTTTATTTTGAACTTTTTTTATATCTCCCAATTTAAAACTTTTATCATAATATTCAATTTTCATATAGTAACTCCCAATATTTTCTTTTGAACTTTTTTTATATCTCCCAATTTAAAACTTTTATCATAATATTCAATTTTCATATAGTAACTCGCTCGTATTACGCCAAAAACTAATTGACGTACAACTTTTGATTTTCTGTTGCTAGGATTCGAACTATCCTATTTAATCAGTTTTTCTCGACATAAACTATCCAGTTCGTCATTTATTAACTTTTTATTGTCATTTATTAACTTTTTATTGACAAACAAGTATAATTTTGAGAACACTATATACTAATATTACAAAAAATATTATTTCTTACACTATATGATTATGTTTAGTGAGACAAATTTTTAGCTGGAGCTGAAAGTTGTAATGTATATTAAAAGCTGAAAACTAAAACTTTTATTTTTTTTATAAATATGTTTAGATATAAGTAAAATTTGAGCTTAGAAATATAGAATAACTAAAAAGTCGGAGTACATAATAATGATATAATTAGATAAATTTTATGAAGACTATTTATATAATTTACTTTAATATAAGCTAAAGATGCATTTTTAAACTATTTAAATAACTTATATTTTAAAAAGTCTATTTTTTTTATAAATTCTACAAATAATCTTAAAGCAAATAAGACTTATTTAAAAAAAAAAAAAAAAAAAAAAAAGAAAAAAAAAACTCACATCCTAAAAAACTCTTGTTTTTGCCCTAAATAAGCCATTACCCAAGATAGTCATAATGTTATTATTTTTGTATGTAATAGAAAACCTTAAATAAAAATACAAGAATCATTTCAAAAATAAAAGTTTTTGTGATGTTGGAACTTGTGAAGAGGAAAAGAACAATAGTAGTATAATATGGGTGTGATTATTTTATACCCTAATTTTGGAATGATTAATAATATAAAATAATTTTATTAAAATCTATTCGTTTCCATAAACATGTTTTTTTTTTCTATCTAAACTTTCCTTCTCCCCTGGGTTTCCTTTTGTTTTGGTTTATTTCACGTTCCAGTTGTACACGTCCTTGTTCGACAAATAGCTAGCCGTCAGTATATCACCAATCACCAACACCACACCTCTCCTATAAATTCAATCGTATGTTAATTTTCCGATAACTAAAAAATGTCTACAAATCCACGAAGAACATCTAACACAAACATTACAACATTCCAAACATTCTTCCAAGGATGGTTAGTTCGCCAGCAACAAATTCTAGACGAACTCCGATCAGTTCTTCAAACTTATCATGATCATGAAACAACTGACGAACATCTACATGATTTAATCACACGGGTGTTAGCCCATTACCAGGAATACTATGAAGAAAAATCTAGAATCGCGAACCACGACGTATTCCTTGTGTTCTCCCCGCCGTGGTATTCGCCTTTCGAGCGGAGTTTTTTCTGGATTGCTGGAGTTAAACCAGGGTTAGCTTTTCGGTTGATCCAAACTTCGGTTGATGATTTGAGTATAGACCAGGTGGAGATGATGAAAAGGTTGAAAGCAGAGATCGCCACGGAGGAGAAGGGGTTGGAGGGGGAGTTAGCTAGAATTCAAGAAAGTGTGGCGGCGCCGCCGATAGTTGACGTGGCAAAGAAGATGGCGGTGGAGGAAATGGGTGATGCCGTGGAGGGTTTGAGGGTAGAGATGGAGGCGGTGTTGGCCAACGCGGATCTGTTACGAACGAGGACTGTGGAGAGGGTTGCGGAGATACTGTCTCCGGTGCAGATCATCAAGTTTTTGACGTCGTTGACGGAGTTTCAGATGAGGATTAGAATGTGGGGGTCCCATTTGAGTCGGTGAAAAGAAAAGGTGATAAACGAGTATGAGTTTTAGAGACTAATTTGTTTTTTTCTGTGCTTCCAAAATCTTTACGCATGCATAAATTTTGCACGACAAGTGTTGAGATGTGGTGTTTCTCTTTTTTAGTTTTGTTACTTTTATTTTTATATATATCTTATATTATATATCATGTTACCTTACCTTTTATGACTATGAATATGAATCTATTCTTGTCTACGGTTTGGTTTGAACCAAGATATTCAAAATTTAGCTTTCTATAAATATAGACTTATTTCATGAGGGTTTAAGAAAGGGCCAAGTAAAAAATTTTGCTGATTTATTATTGTATGTATTTAATCTTTAAAATATTTGGCGACGATTTTCCTTATCAAACAGCGACGACACGTGAGTCTTTCAAACCGATTAAATTATTAATTTTTAATTATTTATCTAATTATTTAATTATTTAATTATTTATTTATTTAATATTATTTATTTAACTATTTAATTATTATTTATTTAATTATTTAATATTTATTAAATAGGTCTTTAGCGAAGATAAATCGTCGCTAAAGGTCCTTCAGCAAAAAAAAAGTACAGCAACTGAATTTCAGTTTATTTTCCGACTTTCTGCTTATTTTAATCCAAACAACTTATTCCATACAGCTTATTTTTAACAAAATTTAAAAAAGAAATGAATAATCAAATAATCCAAATTCTCATAAACTTAAAACATTCAACAAATTGTTCCCAAATATTCTCGATAATACATAAAACGCTCGATATTATTCAAATACAAACATTCAACAAATTGTTTCATATTATTCAAACACAAACCTTCAACAATCATCTTCATCGTTATCCTCCTTGTCCTACTCGTTCTCCTCGTCCTCGTTTTGATTATTTGTTGGAAAGTCGGGAATAACAAAGTTCGGTTTTGCGGATTTTATTGCTTGCATGTATTTGGTGAAATCACTCATACTCACTAAATTTTCTTCTTGCATTTTAGCCTTCCCTTTTCCTCTCGAAGATGCAGTCATCAAAGATCCTCCCGTGATAGAAATCGGTAATCTTCTTCCCCGACCTCGATTGTGTCCACTTCGAGTTCCCAAAACCTCCTCCAATATTTCCTCTTCGCTTGTACCGGAGGGTGACACTACAAGAAAAATGGGTTTTTGGGACTCTTTCTTTGGGACGCTTTAAAGATATTGTCCCGATAAAATATCTAATAGGACGTGTTAGTTTTTATGTCCTTTTATGATTGAACATAATAGAACAATTAAAATGTAGGTCCTAAAATCAAGTTTATATGACACTTATTTTTTATAGTCTTATTATGGTGTAAGCTAAAATGACACATTAGACACACGTCCTATTATATTAGGTTTTATAGGATGGTTATTAGTTATGGTCTTATCATAATCAAACATAATAGGACACTTGACAAATAAGTCATATTATATTATGTTTTATAAAACGCTTATCCACAAGGGTTTTATTATGAAATAATATATAGGACACTTGACAAATAAGTCATATTATAGTATGTTTTATAAAACGCTTATCCACAAGGGTTTTATTATGAAATAATATATAGGACACTTGACAAATAAGTCATATTATATTATGTTTTATAAAACGCTTATCCACAAGGGTTTTATTATGAAACTAGCTTAATACCCGCGATAGCACGGAAAGATAATGATACGAAAACATTAAAATGTATAATAACATTAATTAGTAAACTTTCATACTATCACCTTTATAATCACTTTGTTTAAAGTTTAACATCTAAACATGTTTCTATATGTTTAACAATTGATCAAACAAAATTACGATTAATAAAAGTTTATGTTACAAAATAGATACTGTAACGTTTATGAAATTATAAACTCATGAAAAAAGCGGGGAGCTATATCAAAACAAATAAGTAAAACCTTCAAGCTTCATATCTTCCACACATTCCGCTTTGGCTATCTTTTTGACCTGCCCATTTTACCACTTTAACTATGTGTTTCAAATTGAACTCTGTTACGAATAGAATATTCATAACATTGTATTTGTAGTCGTTATTAGGGGCATTATTGTAATACTTAATAAATATTTGTAAAGTCCTCACACTCCTATAAATAGGAGTGTGGGGTCACTATATTTTTTTTTGCCACTATAAATTGTATTTAGTGACATATATATCTACCACTAAACCTTTGAGACATGTAGTGGTACTAGTAGAGATGGCAATAAAACCCGTACCCGACGGGGACCCGATACCCAAATCCGAATTGACCGGGGAATCCCCGAGTTGACCGGGTATGGGGATGGGGATGGGGAATCCCCGATATTAAAAACGGGGATGGGGCCGGGGATGGTAAAACCCTTTGGGTACCCGTACCCGTACCCGAAATAATTAAGTTTAAATATATCATTATTTATTAAAATCCCAATAATATATACTTAATATATATATCGTACCAAACTTTTCATCTTCCCTGGAAATTATGGAGTCACCGATTCTAACTGCCATATATAAATGAAAAATAAAACCAAGTTTCAACCTGGATGTTTCAAGTTTCAAAGATTAAACCATAGTTGTAATCTATTGAAAATTTTAAAGATTTCATTTTGTTAAGGGTTGATTTGAATTCACATCTTAGTTTCCACAATTTGAGTTGTAGTCTTGTTCTTTTGTTGCAACTGGTTTTGAATTCTTGTTGCATGTATGAATTATGCAAAACTATTTTTGAAGTATGGATGTCTAGAAGTTACTTTTTTCTTATTGTAATGTTTATTTATACTTTGTTGGTTGGTGTTACAGTAAGGCTAAGTGCCGAAAAATTTATGTAGTTGGATAGTTACAAAATACTTAATACGTGAGAAGGAAATCCCTATCCCCGATGGGGATGGGGATGGGATTGCAATTTTACTCCCCATTGGGTATGGGGCCGGGGATGGGGATGAATATTGAGATTGGGGATGGGGATGGGAAACATGATCCCCGAAATTCCCCGACCCATTGCCATCCCTAAGTGGTAGGGGTGAGCAAAAATCGGATCGAAAACCCAAAACCCGAAAAAACCGATAAAAACCGAACCATAAAACCGGACCGAATACAAAAACCGATGGTTTGGGTTTCAATTTTGAGAAACCGAAAAAAACGGTTCGGTTTGGGTCGGAGGGTAAAACCAAACCGAAAAAACCCGAACCGCACCATTATATGTATGACAATTTTAATATGTTCACTTTTAGTAGATATTTTAAGTTTTATTTTGTTATTTTTTTTTTCCTTTGTCTAAAATTCTAAATCATCCTAATTAATTACTGCCTAAACACACAAACTCTTGATGCTAATAGTGAAGACTCAAAATTTTCTTTTCTAAATTGTAAATCTCATATTTATCAATATGTAATCTTTTGGTGCCATGTAGGCCACAATACTCAACAACATACAGGTTTATTTCTTCAATTTTGATTCTTTTTTTGTTGCCATGCTAGCCATAGTTTACTAAGTCACATATAGTATATATATATTTTTTTCTTCTTAATTTTGTGTTTAAAGTTTTCTGATTCATATCATTATGTTTTAGTAATATGCACAACATCATGTTATAAGTTGTGAACTGCTCCGCCAATTATTGGGTAACATAGGCTTCCATTTGAGATTTATTTCACAAGTTTTTCTTGACAGATCTATGAATTTGCCCATGACCAAAAACCGAAATAAAAAACCAAACCGAAAAGAAAAAAAAAACCGAAATCGAGTGGAACCGAACCAATGTAGAAACCGAACCAAACGATTTGAAACTTTCAGGAACCGAAATTTTGGTTTGGGTTCGGGTTAAGGTCGGAACCGACCCATTACCCCTATGTAGTGGCACTTTTCTCTCTATACAACATAATTATTAATTATAACCCTTGGGAAAAAATATTCCCATTCAAAAAATTAGGCGGCCATTTTCCCTCTGTATTATTCAATTTTTTGGATTCCCTCCTAATATGTTAAACTCTAACTAATCTATACCGCTCCTACTCATTCTCTTTTAAAGGTACATTTCTGCTTCCCTCACCATCACGATCTTCATGTAGTCACTCGTAACCCCTCCGACTGTAAGATATGTGATTCCCTTGTTTCTTTCACCAGGTTTATTTCTTCTTATGTTCAATCTCAGATTTTATATTGTAAATAATTTGCTTTTTGTAATCCAGGGAGTTGAATTTGCAACCAAAACGTGAGAAATACTGCATTAGCAGCAATTTTTCATCTTAATCTTTCCCTTTTCATTAATTTTATATAGTTTTGAGATTGTTTAATTGGGGTAACCAAAGCCTAAAGTTTTATATGATTACATGATTTTTTCAGGTTTTTTATATTAGGATTTGAAATTGGGTATACTATGAAACCTTCCAAGTGTTTGTGAAAATGCCCAGGTGAGCTTCCCTCTCTTTCTAAAAGACTGTATTATCAAATAAATTTATTTCACACGTCACCATGATAAAAACTTGTTCCAATAAGTCAAATTGTAAGCTGTCATAAATATATTTTTTCTATTCATCGGTTGTAACTTTACATACATGTTAACATAATATATTCATATGCCTAAATGTTTAATTATTTAAACAAAAGTCACTGTTTAGTGCTTTATCTTACATTCATATCATAATTTATGTGAAATTGTTTGTTTGTTGTTATGGTTTGTTACTTGGAGGCTTATGGATGTTATTATCATAATTCCTCTTACGATATTTGTATCCAAGATCAGTAATAATTGTTTCACTTGTGCAATATATAACAAAATAATAGAAACAAGTAAGCATTCTTGCAGTATGTGCAATTTGTTTCCATGTCAAATTGTCAATTTATTTTATTGCTCAAACAACTGAAAATACTTTTTACTTAACATTGTTGTCTTTAAATAAATTAATTCATTTGTATTGGTTTGTTTGAATATCCCAGGATGAGTAGGCTTTAACTATGCTCACCTCCGCCATTATAGAAGTTTCAAAGTTGTGGTTAGCAGCCCCTATACTTAAAAAACATATTTATGGTTTAACTATTTACATCTTATGTTACTTGTTCGTTTTTTGTTGTGCAGGGGCAACATCTTTCTTAACAGAGCTACAACGATCTACACCAAGAGGGTATAAAATGCAGACTGGGGCATTAAGGGTTGCAGGAGAAAAGGCTGGTGTGAGGTAAATGTTCAAATCCCTATCAAGAGAAATGAACGCTTGGTGAGACCGTATGGATTCATTGTCACAGTTGAAGACGCTGTTGATGCAACTGTTGCGTGGCCTTGCCCTTTCATATCAGTATGTCATTCTTTTTAAACTTGTGATATGTGTATTGTTACAAAAAGGTTTATTAAACATGGAATCTTATACTTATATATAAATTTTTCATTTCTAGGTGGCGCCTATGGATGCATGATGAAAGCAACAACTAGTTTGTTTCTTATTATTTTGGAATTACCTTGGTGCCTTAGGATGATGCATGTGGCTTATTGACGTCTCATTTGTTTTTTGTTTTTATCAGTTTTAAATTACCTTGTAACTCTTCTAAGACCTTATTATGGTTTATGTTATAACACCTTATTATGGTTTATGTTATGAGACCTTATTAGGTTTGTGTTATGATTTAATCATGTTAAGAACTTTTGTATGAAAATGACTTGTTTAAAATGGGAATTTCATGCCTCTAATCTACTGAATAAGATTCAGAGACATGGTTTGTGAACATTATATATCGAAGTTATTAATAATTTAGGTTTGTGTTCAATTTCGGACAATTCTTAGGACACTTTTAATCGTCCTAAAAGCAATGTAGAGAAATGTGTTATAACAAAAGACGTGTCCTATAATATAATATGTTAGGATGCTATCAATGTTATGTAATTGTTTTAATAAAACAAAATGTTGTGTTTCATTACATAGGAGACTTTTTATAAGAACATTAAATTTGGTCCTAAAAATATATGATACACTAATCTTTTATGACCCTTTTATTAGTCCTTATAAAACTATTAATGTAACATATATTCATCCTATAAATATATTTCTTAGGACGTTAATATGTGTTTCAAAACATAATAGTATATTACAACATCAAAAGGCATCCTATTTAGCAATGTGTTAGGACACATTTTATGTTTTATAAAATATTTGATGGGACCTTAAGTTTTGTTTCATAGTATTGGTGTTTATTAGGATGCCTAAAAGCGTCCTACAAGTTTATACAACGCCTTTATATGAGACACTCTTGGCACTGGTCCTATTAGATTAAAAGTCTCGTAAAGTAACATTTTAGGACGGTAACAAGCGTCCTAAAAGACCACTTTTGTTGTAGTGTGAGTTAGTCCTCAATTCCAACATTTTTCGCTTAAAAATAAACCAAATAAGAATAATTATAAGTTAGTAGTATTTGGTTAGTAATATATCACCCATTTCGCCCACCTTGACCCATTTGACTTAAATGACAAATTTTAACTATGTTTATTCTCATTTTACCAATTTCGCCCACATTGACCCGTTCACTTTGACTCATTTTAAACATCTTCGCCCACATTGACCCGTTATATACATTTAACCCATTTTGTCCACTTTGACCCATTTCGTCCACATTGACCCGTAATATTTTCATTTTTTTAAATATAATTTAATTTAAAATAAATTATATATATATTAAATTATTTAATATATATAGTTTAATTATTATTTAGATTATTAAATTAGTTAATTAATTTACTAAGGCTTTCGGCGAAGACAAATCGTCGCTGTAAGCCTTAGTAAATTAATTAACTAATTAAATAATCTAAATAATTATTAAACTATATATTAAATTATTTAAAATAATTAATTAATTTAGCTAGACTTACAGCGACGATTTGACTTACGACGACGATTTTTCGTCGCCGTAAGTTTTTGGCGGGAATTAGTATTGTTTTTCGTTGATTAATTAGAATAGTGTCGTCGCTAAAGGTCTAGGTCATCGCCAAAGTGTCGTCGCTAAAGGGTTGACTCTGACAAAGTCAAAAAGTTGAAAATATTTGTCGTTTAGCGACCTTTTAGCGACGATTTTTGTCGTTGCCAAAGAAGTCGTCGCCAAAAGCTTATTCTTGTAGTGAGAATTTTTAACATTGGATGCACACAATAGTAAAATGGTCAAATTTTGTTATATTCTTAGCACTTGACACTTTAAAAAATATAAAGAGGTCTATGGTTTTTTGAATTATACTGAAAGTGTATCTGAATCATATATGGCATGAAGAACTTTAATATTAAATGTATTTATAGCTTTTGAGAATAAGAATCATTGACTAATTCTTATAAGACTTAAACGTGAAAATGAGTTCATAAAAAAAATCTTTTCAATTTGCTAATGTGAAATGAAACGACAAAATACTAAGTTTTTAGAAGTTTTTCAATGGTAGATGTTCTAAGAAATTAATTATAGTTGTAAATATATAATTTGATTTGTAGTTGAGTCATGTTTCATAATAGAGATTGGTTTCAAGGCAAGTTATATGGTAAACAGTATTTAACATCGAATACTTAGATAAAATTAAGATTTTTGGGAGCAACATATATCTATTTAGGTTTTAATTCTTGAAATTTTATTTGTTATATCATTTTAATTCATATTGTTAAACGGTATTGAATCTGAACTGTTTTTATTTAAACATTTTAACTACGTAGAGACAATTTAGTTTCAAAATACTACACTCTTCGATTATGTTTGGATGGGTTTAAATGGAACTTATTTAGAGTTTAAGTGTCGTTATAAAATAAATCTTATTTGGTTGACATTTTCTGTAAAAATTATATAAAAATAAACTCTTACAGAAATAAGCTATTTCAAATCGCTTTAAAAATTGGTTTGGACTTATAATATGACAAATTACATAAATACTTTAATTCTTATAAAATTTGTTTTATTACATTATTATATAGTTCTTTTTCATTTTACATTTTTAAGCTTCAATAACTATTTTGTCAAATTTATAAAAACAAAAAATATAGCTTACTGCTATAAATATAATCTCCAGATTTAATCGATCTACAAGCTAATATTCTACCTACAAACTACTATTATCAAATATACCTTTCATGGTTGATTTCTCACTAACCTCATTATTTTCATTGTCTTTCATATTTATCTTATTTCACATGGTTATTTTACAAGACATTAATATTATTTTTAAAAATTATGTGTAAAGATTTATGCAACTCTTTTCTGTTTATTAATATTTCTTTCTTTTGTCTATTTTTAGATATTTGTGTCTTAGACTAACCTTTAACAAGTTAGAATTCGTTAAGAAGTTAATAACACTAATACATGGAAAACAAAGTTCAATTACTTAAATGAAAAAAGGTTGTACTAATTTAAAAACCAGTTCTCCATCAGGTTATCGATCATTCTAGTGATCCAAACATGTAATCTTTACAGTTTTAGTTACCTTTTTATAATTGCCATAAAAGTATAAGAGTAAATTGCATAAAATAGAAACATATTTTGCCTCATTTATAATTCTAAAAACATACTAGTAATTTTTTTATATAATAGTAATTAACTTTCAAATAATTGTAATTAAAGAAAGTTTTTATCTAAAAACCGGATATATGTTTATGTGTCGGGGTTTTTCTTAAACTTTTTTGCTTTTATTTATATTAAGACTCACAACGTCACTAATTTATTCTTTGCAAGTTTAAAAAAAAAAAAAAACCCGACACATAACCATATATTTGGTTTTTAAGTAATAACTTTTCATAATTGTAAACATTTGAAAGTTACTTTCTATTTTAAAAAAAAATTATAATACTTTATTGAAATTATGAATGAAGTTAAGTATTTTTCTATTTTATTCAATTTATCCAATATACAAAGACCCAAATGTTTTAAAAAGTACAACATATGAAACACACTCTTTGGAAAAGTATATCAATCTGCTCGCTAACACTTTTTATATCATATAACAAATAGCAATGCCGCCTAGTCTCCCACTCCTGCAAAATTCGATTTCCCTTTATAGGTATGATAATTTATATAGTGTAAATTATAAATTTTGTTCCTCAAGTCTTTTTAATTCGTCGATTTCGTTTTCCCAATTTGGGTCCATACCTAGTTATTTTTTCCCTTTTTGTCTCTTCGTCAAGTTACAGGTAGTTTTTATCGTTAAATGTTAACTGAACTAACTGAAAATACCAAAAATGTAATTTTTTATATTTTAATTATTATTATTATTATTATTATTATTATTATTATTATTATTATTACTATTATTAAAATAATTATTATTATTATTATTTTATTTATTTATTATTATTATTATTTTTTATAAAAATCATATTTGCTTTTTCGCATACAAAAATAATTTTTAAAATCACATTTCATTATAATTAAAATCACATTTAATTTTTCACACCTGATTTTCAACGGAAGTGGTGGTGGTGGCAATGACGATGATCGACGGTGACGAATGGTCGTCGAAAAATTATTTGAAAAATTAAATATAATTTTAGATATAATTTTTGTATGCGAAAAGGTACATAGGATTTTTCTTTTTTAAAAAAAGTAAAAAAAAAAAAAAAATTTATAAATTAATTAAAATGAATTCAAATAAAATATAATTATATTTTTGGTCCTTTCAGTTAGTTCAGTTAACATTAAACGGTAAAACTAATTGTAATTTGATGGAGGGACAAAACAAAAGAAATAATAACAAATTATGGACACAAATTGCGAAAAAAAAACTTTAAGGACGAAATCGGCAATTGAAAAGTCTTGCGGGACGAAAATTGCAATTTACTCATTTATATATTTATATTACACTTATGTTTTCAAAATTCACACATTGATGTTAAAATAAATTTGTATTTATGAGTTTCAACACCGAAGTAAAAAAATATGTTGAAAGTATATACCATATTAGGGATGACGATGGGTACCCATGACGGGTCGCAGGTAATAAGTATGCACTATCCGTCACGAGTAAAAGTGATTCGTGAACTCACAAAACGTATTTTATATATCCGCAAGTATTACCTTATAATCTTTGAACTATATTATATATTTTATTATATTATATATTATAGTTAACAATTAAATAGAAAACAAACAAAATCATTAACGCAAAAAAATAATATTGAAGTCTTCACTAATAAACTCTATAAATTTTATTTCGTCTTTTCATATAAAATCCGCTGATTTATCCGCTCCCGCAGACACCGGCAGGTTACGAATATAGATATAAAACAATACCCATCGGCCGGCGGATGTGGGTGCGGGTGTAGATAGAGGGTATCCGCGTTCACAACCCGCAGGTGCACATCCATAACACCATACCGCCAATAGAAGAGGAGCTTTCTTTCAAAATTTTAAGTTATAATCAGACGTAACAACTAATCTATTAAACTGATTATAGGTAAGGTAGGGTTGTTTCCATTAGAAACAAATTAAGGTTGAATTGTGTAAATCTTGACATGGCGGCCTATAATTCTGTAACACCAAACTTAAAATGCCTAACACCGACAATTCTTTAACAGATTTTCCAGTTACTGATATCTATTCATTTACCTCTGCTTGAGGTTTCTAGCAAAAAGAAACAGGCTCTTTAACTACGAAATCAAAATATAATTTCAACCGTGATACGATTGAACATAAAGATTGCATCTATAGAACTAATCATGGGAGAAAGGAGTGACTTTAGTACCATGATACATGACCAAAATCAAATAAAACACCCGGAAATTAATTTGAACCATGAACATAATATCCGAAACCATTATTAATGAGTTAGATACAATCACCTTCAAAAAAACTAAATACTATGTGAAATCACATTGATACTAGTTGCTTTTGCAAGTCATAAGGGCTTAAGGAAACGAAAGGTGATAAACCAACCACCAATTTATAGATTCTAAGTTTTTGTAGACATTTCGAAAGCCTAACCATGTGATTCATACCCAAAATGTGTACTAACACCAGAGTGATCCATTAAAACCCATCTACAACTCTTGAATTTGCAATCTTTTTGCCAATAAGATCCCGCAACTCGTTTTCTCCAGGGAATCTCTTCTCCCTCAGCTTAGAGTAAACCTGCATTCCATAAAAACATGCAAGAAGTTCAAATACACAAAGAATATTTGCACATAAAAAGAGCATGTTTTCAGTCATTTGATTTTATTTTAGGGAACATACTTTCAAAGTAAAGTTTAAGGTCCTTTGTTAGTTAATAATCAAATATGGGCTCGTTTACTAATGATTAAAGAGTGTCATTAAATCTTGACTTTTGAACATGTATTCCTTAAACTACAAATTCACCAAAAGAACGTTACTTTTTCGCATGAAATTTTCCCTTAAAGATGGTGTTCTGAAGCATAAGAAAATCCAGTAAAAGAAAAACAGATGAACAATACGAACTCAAAACAATATATGAGAATGTTGCAATTTTAATGAGACATTCAAAATGAAACAACAAAAAATTTATTTCTATGTTATATTATGAAAACTGCAATATTTTTTTGGATAACAAGTTCTAATTATAAAAATACTTGATTCACAATTCGCAAGATTGATCAATTTGGGTTCTCGGAATTCCTTATTTTGTCGATTTAGAGAAGGGTAATTCAAGACAATTAACAGATGAAGTAAGAAAAAGGACTTTACCCGTTCGCCGTTACAGGAAACTTCAAAAGCACCAGAACTTTGTAGGAAACCTTGAAGGAAATTGCCGAGAAGCCAAGTTGAAGAAATGGTCCCAAATCTATTAGCACGCAGGGAGTAATACCATTGAGGTGGTGCTGCGAACCCCAACCGTGGGAAAATATGCTCACCGGCCATCACAATTCCGATCACCCCAAATTGAAAAACAGGCACCACTTTCGCTAACAAACGTTTTGGAAGTGGAGGTGGATAGTTAGCTAGAACAATATTGATCCCTGGATAAGCTGCTTCCAACATGTTCTTAATTGTCTCTGCATTCCCTCTGTAGAAAATTAACAAAATTTACATCTTACAATTTACAAATAAGTAAGAAAACGGGAAGTACACATCAGTTATAACTAACGTTACTAATTTTATACGAAGAACTTTTGTAGTTGATAGTTATTATATTTTTGAGTTGAATGTTTCAACAAATTTTAAGAATGACTATTTATGTTTAATCTATTAGTTCCTTAAATAATCAAAGAATTTAACCAAATGCCAGAAGCACATTTATCTCCTGCAGTACTGCAGCACTTTGTATTACGGCTAACTATCTTAATATGACTATTCCATATCATATTAATCAACACCCTTATCTTAATGTGTAACTTACGAAATATGTAGCTAGTATTATTAAAATCAAAAATCAGAAAACATCAATCAGGTAACTAAACAAATGAAGAACTGTCCATAATTAAAAGTTACCGCCAACATTATTCAAGCTTAAAACAGCTGCCTAGAAAATAGATACTCCGCTACAACTACGTTTAGTTAGATCGACTGAATCAAGGGTCTCAAGAGCTAAGCAGGTATCTTTTCAGTTAAGTTAGTTACCTTGCTTTAAATCCCGGATCCTTTTCAAACAACTGTGTCAACGAAAGAGTGCTAGAAAAGTAACTGTATCTAAATAATAGTATAGTACTATAAAAAGCTTATGTTTATATATATATGAAAGAACCGTTATGAAATGCTAGAATCCACCTCTTAGGCGATTTAGCTCTAGAAGGCCACTCAAGTTTCTAGCTTTGTGCAACACTTCTTAGAATACTCACCAACACAATCAGGAAATTTTCCTGTTATAGTATTTTGTGTTTAAAGCACATTAAAAATAATAGTAGAGCTACAAGAAAGAAAAGCTACTCGTTACAGAAAAGAACTTATATGAGCAAAAATGATATTAAGATATCTTGAACCGAACCATAAGGAAACTTTGGAATAAAATAGATGTGTAAACTATTCTTGACAAAAGAGAAATTGCTAGCATCCCAAAGACTGGCTTATTGTGAGAAAACAGAAAGAAGGTTTGGCACAAAGGAATGACCATAAAGAGAGCAATTGGCTTGTGGAACGATAAAGATAATAAAATGGTGTGTTACCAGACCTTCTGTGTTTGGTTTGCTTTAGTAATTTTGAATGAAATGCACCAAATATGGAAGACGATTAGGGGTGTGCAAGGTCTTTGAGTTCGAGCAAACTATTACGATTGGCGGGGAAAATTTTCTTAGACTAAACTGGCTTAAGCCGAACTGTAGTCTATGTTTTACAACTTCCGCATAAGAAATACACATCTGACCGTTAACTTTTAAAAACATGGAAAACAATTTGTTGTTAAGAAAGAAAAAATACATATCTAGATGTATATGTTTACTATAGAAAATGGGTATTTTTGAACATTAATAATTAAAGGTAGATTGTTAATGATCCAAATAAATATTTTAATATATATATATATATATATATATATAACTTTCAAATATCTTCTTGTTGCTTTGTTCTTATGATCCTCATCCTTTGACTCACCTAACAGTAACACAAGACTCCAATTTTGGTACCAAGGTTTGAACAAGACGTTATTTAACGACATCAAAGGAAGGGCATGGCATCAAGAAGGAAACATAACAAACTTACTAGAGCCATAAGTAATATCATACGAGTTAAGTTGAAATACAATGTAACTTCACAAACATATATCTTCCCAATTTTGTTCAAGGCTATCCATTCAAACGCCTTAAGCAAGACAAAAGGGAAAAAGCAAACATATTTCGCCTTATTATGTCAATGTTATTAGTAATTGATGAGTGTTTATATGTAAAAACATGGCATGATGTTATATTCGTAATCAACAATACCTATGACAAAAGGGCTTAAAGTCAATAACCCCTAAAAGATCAAAAACAACAATCACACATATAAAGAAAGACTCATCAAAATTAAAACCTGTAAGAACAAGAAGCGCAGAATTCAATATTAACCGTGTTGCCTATTCCGATCCCACTACCAAATCCATTGATTTTCTGTAAAATTACAAATCAAAATCAAAATTAAAAATTAACCCAGATGAGACAGGGGTAGGGTGTATTTAAAAAGTGATGGAACCTGAGTAGTGGGGAACTCGAGGGGTTGTTGGATCGATGGGGTGGTTTGAAAGTGTTGTTGTGGCGACGGAGCATGATGGTGGTGGTGGTGGTGAGCGGCGGAGGGTTTGGGAGGCGCCGGAGCGAAGAGATTGAATACATCGGAGCAGAAGAGAAAGAGAGGTAACCCTACAAGAAGAAGCTGAGCTCTATCCATCGCCATTTGTGATCGTCAACAACAAAGAATTCCGGGAATTTGTTTGGAGTGTTTGTTTTAGTATATGTAGACTTTACTAAAGTTTTATTTATTTATTTATGGATTTATTGATATTTTGGTTTATGTTTAATGAGTCTTAATTTTTTTTTGTCTATATAATTATTATTACGATCGTCGATCATGTTGCATCCTACTTTTCGTCAAATGTGGAGTGTGACACACTATCCATATTTATGACTCACTAAACATGAATTTGTAACACATTTATACAAAATAAATTTTGAAACAAATACATATAGATCCATCATCGCCTTTCTTTATCCCTCGATCCTTTTCTTTTCTTTCTCTCACAAGTTAATTCTCCATTGTCGGAAAAAGTGGTCGCGTGTGTCATCGGTCTCCACCGCAATGTTGATAGTGGTGGTTTGGAAAGTTGATGTGTGGCGAGGGTTGTTGTGTTTGGAAAATTTTAGGGAGATGTTGATTGTGAAAATAATAAGAAGAAAGAGATTGGTAAGGTATTTTTGAAAAGGTTAGATATAATTATATAAATAATCCTTATGATATGGAAATTGACTAAAATATCCTCATGTGAGGAGCACCTGTTATTACTTAAGAGCCAAAATAAACAGAAGTTAGTGAGAGGACCAACCGTGAAGCCAAACATGTGTTAGAGAGACTGAACTCGAATGATTTGCGACCCAGAGACTAAACATGTTAAATCACAACAAACACATAGACTATCTGTGTAATCAACTTTAAATTGTTTTATTAGTTATGGTTTTTATTAATGAATACTAATAGTTAAGGATTAGTGTATATTTAAGATAATCTATTAGTGACTTATAAAACTCATTAATTTATTGTTAATTTATTTATTTAATATTGGTTGAGATTGAATTGGAAAACAAAAGGATATTATCTTTGTTTACTTAAACGTACAACTTAAAATAAAAGAAACTATATAGTTTATAAAGAAGTATATACATATAGATATTAAAAACCATGAATACTTGGATGCATATTATGCATCGGGTAAAAAATTTTGATATATAACTTTGAATGTAAAAATACCATTATGATTAGGTAGTTTGATATGATTAACTAATATCTTAATTCCTCGAGACAACACCAAATAACGTTGTCAATGCTTAAATACCAATCCCGGTAAATAAATGACGACTTGTTGAATTATTTGTCCTTGCGCGTTAAATATCGTTGAAGCAGAAATAAGACTAACATGAAATGTTTCCGTTTTAATTTATAAAGAAACATATCGTCTTTAAATAGACATAAAAGAATTATGACTAAAGATATATCTTTTTGAAATGTTGATCGAGAATAATTAAAAACCTTTACATGTGTAATAAAATGTTTATCGTATTATTTTAGTTAAAGAATTTTTAATTAGTGAATTATGGGACTTATTAGTTTTACTAATAAATTTTAATTGATTTAGGTTATTAATACTTTTAAAGTTTTATTTTGTTTATTTTAAATTGTCATTATATATGTTTTCTTTCTATTAATGTATATGATAATATGATAGTTATATTAAAGTAGATTTAAAATAATATATTGATGAATTATAATTATTTATTAAAAATATTTGATAATTAGGATTGATTTGAGAAAAATAAATAAAATAAACAATAATAATCTTATTTATTTAAATCTAAAATTTAAAATAAAGAAAAACATATATTTTATAAAATAATATAAATAAATATTTCATATACATCAAGCAAGTGAAGAATCTTAACAAGTGTATATATGTAAATGTAAAGAGCGCCTGATTTTCGAGGACCTCCAAAATTTTAAAAACAATTTAGTTCAAAATTAAAATATCAACCGAAATCGATTATTCTCTTACTAACTAGACTTAGGGGGTGTTTGTTTAAGCTTATATAAGGGCTTATGAGCTTATTGAGTTTCGGCTTATGCTTCATAAGTCCGAATTTTATGGCTTATGTAAGGGATTACGAGCTTATTACTGTTTATTTAGTCATAATAAACAGTAATAAGCCCATAATCCCTTACATAAGCCATAAAATTCGGGCTTATGAAACATAAACCGAAACTCAATAAACTCATAAACCCTTATATAAGCTCCAACAAACACCCACTTAGAAATATATTCACTTTTGAATATTCCTAGCCTAAAAAGATTTAGTCTAATCCTATTTTAAATACATACTCAAAATCGTGAAGCAAGATTGCCCATGTTTCCTCCTTTATTTAGTCAAAATTGTTACTCTGTTAAACGATCCTAATCTTCATCCCTAATTTGGTAAAAGAAAACCTAGCTTCTTAAAGGGTCCTAATAGTTTACATCCTAATTCAATCAGATCTCAAATAGTTGGAAAAGTAAAACAAACGAAGTAGTTGTCATCTCATTGATATTTGGTAGCACCTCTGATATTAGTATCAAAAACAAATGTCTTTGATATTGAGATATGTAAAGATATCTTTGACATGTTTTAGTGTTAAGGAATCCGTTTTGCGATTTATAGAGGTGGATGATCAAATTGGTCACAAACTTTTGACGTTCTACAAGATGAATTGAACTTTATTGGACTTGATATTCATGATACGGATGGTCAGGATTATGATAAGGGATTATATATGAAATGAAGACATGAAGGACATCGACCTCGTGTTTTCTCGAAAGCGTGTAACTTACAAAATAAATAAAAATTGATAAGAGTCCAAAAAGGATGAAACCTATTCTTCATTACTAGTCTAGGAATTATTTATGATGATTTTCTTTTTGTATATTGTTGGGGTAGGGTATTTATTATCCACAGGACGAAGACCCTTCGTCCAAGTTTACACCGATGGACCCCATATCTAGGGGGCAACGGCCCCGACAGGACAGAACAGAGAGTAAGAACATTAAAAGAGGTATGACATTAATGATGGATAAGACAGAGTTGGTCATAGCATTTAATGAAGCATACGCGTGGGAGACAAAGCGCCGTCACGCGCTTACATCAAAGGACTGAGGCAGTTGGCTTAAAGGCATGGAAGGGAGTAAGTCACATCACTGACAAGTATGGAAACTGGCTGACAGAATAGGAACGGTCCGGTCCTCCGGAATTACCTTCCGGGTAAAGACCGGACATTTACTATATAAGCAGAATTCTCTTTGTAATAATGACAATTGGAATGTAATAAAAACTTCACCATTAATACTATTCTAAGCATTCAATTTCTAATCATTCGAACATTGAATACAATTGCAAACACATTTAATTCATCACTCTTGTATTATACTCATACACCCTTCGTCTGCAACCGGACGAAGGGTCATAGGTGCAGAATTTTACTTTAACATTGGCGCCATCCGTGGGACCCTGTTGTTAATCAGCGATAGATCAAGGGAAGACATGGACAAAGTACTCATAAATCAGCAAGAGGAAGGACGGGTCCAATCGTTACCCAAGAATCTGCTGAGGACACGGGGCCACCTCCGTCATTACCCCAGGAGCAAACGAGCAAACAAGTCCGATCACACCCGGAATTTGTAAGCAAAAATTTCAATAACCTAAGAGCTATGATGAACAAACACGCCCAGAAGGAGCGTAGAAGAGGAAACCCTGTCGAACTTTCATACGGAGATGCAGAGGAGATAGAGCAGGAGGAAAGCTCAATCCCGAGTGATCACTCGAATCAAAACCGGACGTTGCGATCCGGAAGGGCGTCTGATAGAGAACCAACGATGGCAGGCCAACAATAGACAAACATGGACATTCGCTGACCTCCTTAACGCCCAGTTTCCGAATGGTGGCAACCGACCTGAGACAGGAATGTTTAAACTTCGGCATGTCCACGCCCTCAGGCACCGTTTCTTCAGTATCAGCCTGTTCAACCCCCTCAGTTTGGACAGCCGTTGTATGGGTCTCAACCCAATATGGGAGTTCCCTATGGCAACCCACCCCCAACATCTCCCCCCTTAACATTGGCGCCATCCGTGGGACCCTGTTGTTATCAGCGATAGATCAAGGGAAGACATGGACAAAGTACTCATAAATCAGCAAGAGGAAGAAGGACGGGTCCAATCCGTTACCCAAGAATCTGCTGAGGACACGGGGCCACCTCCGACATTCACCCCCAGTCATCCATCAACCTAACCTTGAAATGGATGATATGTCTAAACCATACCATAGGTCGAGAGATACCAAATTTACAAAACGCATAGCTAACTTTAAATTCCCTCCAAGAATAAAGATGCCCGCAAACATCAAAATGTATGATGGTTCGCAAGATCCAGACGATCATCTGAGTATCTTCTCCGGAGCCGCGGAAGTTGAACAGTGGTCTATGCCTGTTTGGTGCCATATGTTCGTCCAAAATCTCTTGGGATCGGCGCGACTCTGGTATGATAGTCTACCCACGGAAAGCGTGGATGGCTTTGAGGACCTACAGCATAAGTTTAAAAACAACTTTATGCAACAACGAAGATGCGAGAGGAAGTCAGTAGAAATGCACAACATCAAGCAAAAAGAGCACGAGAGCCTCAGGGCCTTTATAGAACGCTTCAATAAAGAAAGTCTAGAGATAAAAGGAGCTACGGAGGATATGCGTGTCTCCGGTTTCATGCACGCCATAAAAAATACTCAGCTCATAGAAGCTTTGAATAACAAAGTCCCTGATACTGTGGAAGAAATGATGACAAGGGTAAGAGATTTCATTAGAGGGAAAGAAGCGGCTAACCTCAGCCGGGAGGTCAGTTCTAGTAAGACTCACAGGGAAGACAGAAATTGGAAGCCTGGAAATACCACCTGACCGGAGGGTCCAGGACCCCAAAGAAGTGAAGGAAAACAGCCGGAGCAGCGCAGTAGGGATCCGTATCCTAATCCCTATACAGCCACTGATTATAGGCGAAAGGAGGTGTTCACAGCACTCACAAAGACCCCCTGTGAGATCGAAAGAATTTCCCAGCCCCTCATCCGATGTTGGAAAACAAAGAGAGGAAACTATCAGATCAGTTTTGTGAATTCCACTTAGACCATGGGCACAACACTAATGACTGTTACCACTTAAAAAGAAAGATTGAAGAGGCAGTCAAATCAGGAGAACCGGCGCACCTGATTAAGGATATAAAGAAAGGAGCGCCACAAGGCAACAGGAACCACCGAAGGGGGAAAGATGACGGATCCCAAGGGACCAAGACACGGACCGTCAACATGATAAAAAAGGATTCACCATCCTTGAAAAGAAAAGAACCAGACCCGGCATGGATGAATCAGGAAATAGCGTTTCCTCCCCGGAGTGAGTGTTGTCCTACCTTGGACCCCATCATAGTGGAAGGACGGATGGGAAATGCCATCGTTCCCAGGGTATACGTGGACACGGGAAGCTCCACAGAAGTTATTTATGAACACTTCTTCCGACAGCTTCGGAAGTCGGTCCAAGCGCGAATAAGAAGGCCAGAATCAGCACTCCAAGGTTTAACAACGATATGATGTGGCCCCTGGGAGAAATAACTCTCCCTTTGACGTTGGGAGAATATCCTCGCATGAGGACTGAATGGATGAGTTTTGCAGTAATCCAAGCACCGGCCCCTTTTGATATCATCCCGGGGAGACCAGGATTGTACCAATTAGGAGCGGTGCCGTCCCCCTTTCATGGGTTGATGAAGTTTCCCACCCCCATGGTATTGCAACGGTTCGTACCAAAAGGCGAAGAGAGAAATGGTGCGCTTCTGCGGAAAGGTCGGATGACTTACCGGAGATAAGCTCTGATCCGGAGGAAAAGCTTGTCATCAACCCTAAATTCCCGGAGCAAACTATCGCCATAGGGTCGCATTTATCCAGATCTTGTAAGGAGAAGTTGTTTACGTTGCTCAGTAGTAACATGGATGTATTCGCATGGACACCGTCAGACATGACGGGAGTGCCTAGGAGCATAGCCGAACATCGACTAAAGACATACCCTAGTGTGGAGCCGATCAGGCAGAAGAAAAGGGGAATGGCACCGGAGCGTAGTCAAATCATCAAGGAAGAGGTAAGTAAGCTATTGGATGCAGGAATTCTTCGAGAAGCAAGATACCAAACGTGGGTGGCAAACCCAGTCCTCGTTGAAAAAAGTGACCACTCTTGGAGAATGTGTGTAGACTTCAAGAACATAAATAAGGCCTGTCCAAAATATAATTACCCGTTACCTGAAATAGATTGGAAGATCGATTCCCTGATGGGCTACAGGTACAAGTGTTTCTTGGATGCATACAAGGGTTATCATCAGATCCAAATGGCGCCGGAGGACGAGGACAAGACGGCATTCTATACGGATTTCGGCATATTTTGTTACAAGAAAATGCCCTTCGGATTGAAAAATGCCGGAGCCACTTACCAAAGGATGATTGATAAAACCTTTGAAGCACAAATTGGTCGAAATCTGGAAGCTTATGTGGATGATCTCGTTATTAAGAGCCATAAGGAAGAAGATATGATTTATGACATTGACGAAACCTTCCGGAAATTGAGAAGTATCAACATGAAGTTAAATCCGAAGAAATGTGGTAGAAGGGAAGTTTCTAGGCCACGTAATAACTGAAAGAGGTATCAAGGCTTGCCCCGACAAGATCAAAGCAATCACCGAGATGAAGTCCCCTGGGACGTTGGGGGAAGTCCAGAGCCTAAATGGAAGATTAGCGGGCTTGAGCCGGTACCTCTCAAGGTCGGCCGAACGCTCACTACCTTTTTTCAAAGCATTAAAGAAAAGTATCAACGTAACTGACTTTGTGTGGACAGCCGAAGCCGAAGATGCTTTTAAGGAATTAAAGCGATACTTAACCCAGCTACCGGCCCTGGTAGCCCCAACTGAAGGGAAGGAGCTATTTGTATATCTAGCAGCCTTCCTTAACACCGTAAGCGCAGTCCTGATATCAGAAGAAAAAGGAAAGCAAACCCCCGTCTATTTCGTAAGTAAAGCTCTACGAGCAGCTGAGTTGAATTATCCACCCATGGAGAAACTTTCATTAGCCCTCATACACACGGCTAGACGGTTACCTCGATATTTCCAAGCTTACCCGATAGTAGTCATGACCGAGCTACCTATTAAGGACATATTGGCAACTCCAGAAAGGTCGGGAAGGTTAGCAAAGTGGGCCATAGAGCTGGGGGCCTATTCGATAGAATATAGACCGAGGCAGGCTATGAAGGGACAAGTCCTGTCGGACTTTATCGCCGAAATACCGATGCCCCCTCCCCCACCGATAGGCAGTCAGGAAGAAAAAACGACAGTATCGGCCCCCCACCACTAGAGGGCAACGTGTGGTTCCTATATACCGATGGGGCCTCTAGCAGTTTGGGATCTGGAGCAGGCATGGTTCTTGTTAGCCCTACAGGAGAAGAGTTCACGTACGCATTAAAACTTTCCTTCGAAAGCACGAATAATGAGGCAGAGTATGAAGCTTTGCTAGCAGGTATGCGAATCGCGATCAAGATGAAGATATCAGATCTCGAAGTTAGAGTAGACTCAGCTCTTGTAGCTAATCAAGTAACAGGAAATTTCGAAGCTAAAGACGAAAACATGGCCAAGTATAAGGAGCTAGCGATCACCCTCATAAAGAGCTTCCGGTATTTTAACATCCGACAGATCCCTAGAGGAGAGAACGCAAAGGCCGATGCGGCCAGCAAGGTGGCATCGCTAGCACACCCGGAAAAACAAAAGAAAATATTGGTGGAGGTCTTGAATCGTAGGAGCACAGAAGTAGAAGTGGTAGGCGCGGTGATAGAGGACACTGATTCGAACTGGATGACTCCCATCATCCACTGCCTCAGAACGGGAGAAGAGCCCACTGACAAGAAGGAGGCAAGAAAGTTAAGGATGAAGCTCCCCATGTATGTACTCATGGAAGGGATACTGTACAAAAAGGCCTTCCTCATGCCATTACTTAGATGTGTAGGCCCAAAGGAAGCTAATTATGTGATTAGGGAAGTCCATGAAGGCGCCTGCGGTATGCACTCAGGACCCCGAGCCGTTGTGGCCAAAATAATCAATTTGGGATACTATTGGCCCTCCATGCATCGGGACGCCACCGAAGAAATCCAGAAGTGTCAAAGTTGTCAGAGGTATGCTTCGGTGCCGAAGCAACCCAAGAATGACATGATTTCGGTCACATCGGCTTGGCCATTTCATCAATGGGGCATAGATATCGTTGGACCCTTCCCAGTCTCTTCCGGAGGGGTAAAGTTTTTGTTGGTAGCCATAGATTACTTTACCAAATGGGTGGAAGCGAAACCGATAGCCTCTATTTCAGGACCCCATGTAAAGAAGTTCGTTTGGGAAAACATAGTATGTCGTTTCGGTTTGCCAGGAATCATCATCTCAGATAATGGAAAGCAATTCGCGGATAATCCGTTCAAAGCATGGTGCCAGGAAATGAGAATCCAACAGAACTTCACCTCAGTAGCTCACCCACAGGCAAATGGCCAGGTGGAGCGGGCAAATAGAAGCTTGGTCGAAGGAATAAAAACAAGGTTGGATAGAGAAGGAGGTAAGTGGTTAGATCAAGTGTCACATGTGCTGTGGGCACACCGGACCATGATAAAAACCAGTAACGGTGAGACCCCCTTCAGCTTGGCATATGGAACCGAAGCCATCATCCCCACAGAGATAGGAATGCCAACGGCAAGAACCAGTTTAAGGCTCACCGAAGGAAACGATAGAGAGCTCCGCCTCAATCTTGACATGGCTGAAGAAAGAAGCTAGGCCCGACTTGGGAAGGACCCTACAAGATCAAAGAGGTTCTCGGGAATGGATCTTATGAGTTGGAAGGAATAGAAGGTAGACCCATCCCACGAACATGGAACGGAGGTCTACTAAGGAAGTGCTACGTCTAGTAATGTCAAAAGAAATTCTTTTGAATGATATAACGGATGTAACCTTTATCATTATATAAAAGCATATATCTATCCCTCGAATAGGGATAGAAATTTTCACATCCACTAGTCTGAACGTATATCCTGGTGTAGATAAAGAAAAAACAAAAAAAGAGTCAATGCACTCTTCTGGGAGGGACGCTTCCCAGCTCAACAATTACAGATATATATATATATATATATATATATATATATATATATATATATATATATATATATATATATATATATAAAAGAGAAAAGAAAGAGGAAGCAATAAACAAAAATATAAGGGAAAAGCGTGTACCTTGACGCTACCATATAAAAATACATAATACAAAGTCACAGAAACAAATACCCAAGGTTCATGCAATCTTAATACAAAGAAAATGAACTACGAAACAAGTCATAAAAAGAAATTATTCAGTAGCAGGAGCCGAAGGCTCTATCTTCACCAAATCATCCATCGAGAGCTCCGGATTTTGGCTAAGCGTCTCCAGATAAGGGAAGGCAAGGTGCCGCAAACGGTCAAGAGCCTCATCTAGCTTGGCTTCGGAATCAGGGTCAAAGTTCGGTGTAGACAGGAGAGGGAGATTCCTTTGCGCCTGACGGAAACCATTGCGCACTCCAAGAGTATACCCAGTACTGGTAAACAGAGTGGCAATTTCTCCGTAGGGGGCGTTGAATTCATGGCTTCGGTGGAGTTTTTCAACAAAAATATTTATACCGTTTTTAACCAGCCATGTAGCTTTCTCCCTCATGGCATCCCTCTCCACCCCCAAGGCGACATTCTCCGCCAAAAGCCTTCGATTCTCACGTTCAAGAGTTGTCAATATTTCCGTTGCTCCACCTGCCGCAACCTTCTCACAATCAGAAACGGACACCAACTTCATCCCTGGATCCACAGTCACAGTGGATTGAGCTTTCACAAGCTCGCTATTCGTATACTCCAGATCACGAATAAAATTCTCCAGGTCTTTGATCCTGTGCTGGGACTCAACGTCCCTTCAACCCAAGGATGATCCTTCGGAACTGGGCCTTGGTGCGTCTCCGCAGTTTGACAGCCTCCTTCTCCAACTCCTTAACCTTGGCCTTCGCGGCCGTCAGACGCCCTTCTTTCTTGGCAAGGGACTTTTCAAACTTTGCAACAGTACCTTGGGAGGCCATAAAACGACCACGAACTTCGGTACCAGCTACCGCCAATTGGGTCAGTAGCACATTGAAGCTGTTAACCAGAGATTCTTCAGGAAGGCTTCTCCAACGTAAAGCCTCCACAGGAGTAGCAAAGTGGTTCAACATATCTTGGCACACATCGGGATCACTCATCCCGCTATCATACTTAACCTTCCAACCTGGCACATATGAAGATGACGAAGGGCCTTCTCTGTCACTTGGTGAATGAGGTGTAAAAGAACCTCCAGCTTCGGCAACAAAGGGTTTCACCGGTGTGCTCTCCCCTTCATTAACATCCTTACCTCGGTTACCAGAAGGAGTAGATTCCCCAACATCCGGATCACCGGAGGTAGAAATGGTCAGTGGATGAGAACTAGTAGCGCGCAAAGCAGGGGGGATATCAATCCTAGGGGTGGCACTGTGGCAAGGAGGATCTGCCACATACAAATGGTACGTTAAGATCAATATGAAAATGGGAGGCACAATGTGACATAGGATATAGGTATACCATTAACAAGAGAAAGTCTTCTCCGCTTGATTCTTGTACCGGGACCTTCAGATAGTTGTCTCTTCAGTGGCGTTGGGAGACCAGACGTAGCTGGAAGATCAACTACTAGGGCTGCCATGCCAGGTATCAAAGATTGAGCCTCAACGGAGGGAAGGACAAAGTCTCCAATCCCTTGTCCCAAAATACCCCTGGCATTCTCTCCCAGAGGAACCAAGGGAAATGAAACTCCAGCCAAAGTATCGAGTTTCAGATAGTCCAGCAAAGATATGGCTGCACAAAAAAAAAAAGGGGGAAGTTATGCATAGAACGAGAAGACGGCAAAATAACACTCCGACAAAAAGTTAAAGAAACTTACGAAGACCGTTCCGTTGGATGGACGGATCCAGGTTTAAGGGAGTCCAATGACGGCTTACACCACCCAGTACCAACACGGCCTCATCATGAGTCCGAGCAGGGATTTTGTTTCTTGAAATCAACCGGCAACGTTCCACCTCTTCATCAGTAAGAAGAGGAGCTGGATCAGATATCGCACCCTGAAGGATGGGTCTCCAGTGCATCGGTATGGGCGCCACAGAAGCATCTAGCCAAATAAACTTATCTTTCCACTGCTTCAGGCTAGTAGGCACTGAACGGAAACATTCCCATTCTTCGTTATCTACCTTCAGCCGACGCTCAAGGGTGAACCAGTCCCCTAAACGGATTAGCTTGAAGAAACTTCTCCACAGAGTTAAAGTAGCAGGGAAGCCTAAGGCATTGCACAGCAACTCAAAGTTAGTCATCCTTAAGGCCCCCAGAGGATTCATCTGGATCGGACACATCTGGTAGTATTCAATAACGGACAGAAAAAAGCGAGTAAAAGGGATTCGAACATTGGATGAATCAAAGAAGCGAGTATACATCGCTAACGAACCCTCAGGACAGCTGGTAACGTTGGAATTAGCCGCCGGATTACGAGCCCGCCACTCCATTTTTAAACCAAATTCTGTGATAAGGTCAATAAATGAGGTGTGTGTGCAGCGAGAAGTAAGCATGTCGTCCTTGCCCATATCAGTAAGTTCAGAGTAAGAAAAAACAGCAATAATGGGGATGAGTTCAAGAAGACAACGAAAAAGGGGAAGAAGAGGAAAGGGTTAATGAAATCAGAATACCTAAAGACTATTTATAGGGAAATTAGTAAATTTCAAAATAAATCAAAGCGCCCAACAAATCAAGCGCATTTAAAACCTCCAGGCAATAATCACCCCCCAGAAATAAGTGGCAGATTCTGACAAGTTGCAGTCTAGGGAAGATTCGAGCAGAAATGGGCCCCCACTTCTTTACTCACTTCTCTAGGCTAAGGGGGGAGATGTTGGGGTAGGGTATTTATTACCCACAGGACGAAGACCCTTCGTCCAAGTTTACACCGATGGACCCCATATCTAGGGGGCAACGGCCCCGACAGGACAGAACAGAGAGTAAGAACATTAAAAGAGGTATGACATTAATGATGGATAAAACAGAGTTGGTCATAGCATTTAATGAAGCATACGCGTGGGAGACAAAGCGCCGTCACGCGCTTACATCAAAGGACTGAGGCAGTTGGCTTAAAGGCATGGAAGGGAGTAAGTCACATCACTGACAAGTATGGGAACTGGCTGACAGAATAGGAACGGTCCGGTCCTCCGGAATTACCTTCCGGGTAAAGACCGGACATTTACTATATAAGCAGAATTCTCTTTGTAATAATGACAATTGGAATGTAATAAAAACTTTACCATTAATACTATTCTAAGCATTCAATTTCTAATCATTCGAACATTGAATACAATTGCAAACACATTTAATTCATCACTCTTGTATTATACTCATACACCCTTCGTCTGCAACCGGACGAAGGGTCATAGGTGCAGAATTTTACTTTAACATATATCGTTGAGAAACCAATAATTTTTTATATAAATGAATGTAAATGCAACTATATTTTTTAAGTTTAATACCATAAAAACGATCAGAAATGTAGACACAAATATCATTAAATATTCCAGAATCCAGAACCCATAATTCAACTAAGAATACTAATTGATGGCCTTCACAACTTAATGTTATAAGTATGTTGAAAACGATACAAATATCAAACATAACAATTAATAACACAACAATAATGGTTATATACAACAACTATTAGAAATAAATAGAACACTTAACAAGAACAACAAAAAGACGCAACAATATTTTTCATTCCTTTTTGCCAATTAACTTTTTATTTCATATTTATTTTATAAATATAGATAAACTTTTACGAGAGAGAAAAAAATAAGCAAAAATGGAAAGATGTGATGATTTTTAGGTTTAAAGGATAAATATTATGGTAATTTGGAGATCCATGAAAGAAATGAAACTAAATTTAATGGGTTTCTTTCAAAGAATGTAATTCATTCAAAATAAGTAATGTTTAAATTCCGCATAAATTCAATTCCTTTAAACATTCATTCAAAATAAGGAATATTTAAATTCCGTATAAATTCAATTTCTTTAAATTTGACAACTAACTAAACACGATATATAACGGAGTTCAGTTCAAATTCCGTTCCATTATGTGAAACAAACGTGTCCTAAGGGTATGAAAAGACTTTTGATTAGTTGTTTTTGTTTAATAATAACTACTCACTAGTTGCGTTATTCTGATAACAAGAGTCTAAATTCATGTTGTCTTTAGCTCGAAGTCACACTAAAAAATAACAAAGAATGATATTGATGCAAAATAATGAAGAATCAACTTGTGGTATTGTGATACCGTTTTTTATCTATTTGTACCAATTTTTATGATAATAGTTAAATTTGCTATAATTTTTAAATGTTTTTCGACTTAAGGGGCCTGTATTAAAGTATCTCAGGGACTATAAAACTGAATAAAACTAGAGTCGGTAACAAATATTCAAATAATTGAAAATAAGAAACCTATTTCCTTGATGGTCTCTTAAGTCATACTAACGCGGTCACACTCTAGTTGAAAAACACTACTTATCCACCTACCCATACCCCACCCCATATTATTATTAATACCACCATTGGTCAATGCAAGTCTCCTTCATTCTTCTATTAAATCTTTCCTACATCCCCTCTCGTTAACTTACTCCAAACACAAACATGAGTAATTCAAAAAATGCCACTACAACCGGTTGCTTCTCCTCCGTCCTCCGCGGCCTCCTATGCGCCGGAGGCCTCCCGACGCACCCGTCCTCCGATACCGATAACCCGAAAGAACAAGACACCAACTCATTAAGCAAACTACAACCACTCTCACCCCTCAACACCACCACCACCACCACCCCAGCTAATATAGTAGCAAGACTTATGGGTCTTGACTCATTCCCAAACTCACCAAATCCTAACAAAGTTTCATTAGGTTCCATAATGCGAAAAAGCCGGTCCGTTAGTTCACTAGATTTCTTACCAAATTTTGATATAACAAAACAACCTAATCATCATCGTCGTGTTACTACTTCTTTATCTTTTAGAGAACTCCCTACTACATCCACATTCTTGCATGATATTGGTAAACCTAAAGAATTGCACGAATTCGGGTCGACTCCAATTTTTGAAAAGTCGAAAAGTAAGAAGAAGAAGAACATTGCCAAGAAACGTCAAAATCAAAGCCAAAGAGTGATCAATGGAGCTAAAAAGAAAGTAATTGATGAAAAAGTTTATGTTAAAGAAGAAAAGAAGAAGTATAAGTCAAGAAAGAGAACATATAATCACCCATTGCCAAAGATGGGAAAACAACATAAAAAAGACAAGAAAAAGTTAATGTTAAAAAAGAGAGAAAGCGAGTATAGTCAAGAGTTTTGTATCAAGGTGTTGGTTGAAGTTCTTAGATTAACAATGGCGGAAATCGAAAGCGGTGTTTGGATGGATACAAAAGTTGCAAGTAATTTACAAGAAATAAGTTATGAGATTAGCAAAGAAATTCTCCAACTTCTTGTGAATGAATTGGTTGATGAATTATGTTAAGTGTTAATTAGTTTATACCATATAGTTTGTATCATAGAAAATAACATTACTGTCTTGTGCAATGAAAATAGTCAATTAGAGATCATTGTCTTTTTTTATTTATAAGATTTTGTATCAATATTGTTGTATGAAATTTAAACTTGACTAGTTATATTTTCTGGATATAATATAAAACATCTTTTATATATATATATATATATATATATATATATATATATATATATATATATATATATATATATATATATATATCGGATAAATTTTAGGCTTTCTTATAGTGGTATAACTTAATCAGTTTATTGTTGCGATTTATATATAAAATTTTCGCCATAAACAAGAGCATTTAGCAAAATTGGGAAATATATATACATTAAAAAATCAACATTCAAGGTTTTTTCTTTTTAAAACATTACACTCAATGGCCGGCTAAATTGTTATATCTCTGGTTGACGACATTTTTTAAATTTTATTTTCGATAATTCACACTATTGTGTATAAGATTTGAATTAACTCATTGTTGGATGATAGTTAACTTCTCGGATAGTTACGGATACTCCTTAACTCGGCGAATATTGTATTTTTAAAATATAAAAAGTTTCGAAGATTTTATTTTATATTTTGTTTATTAGGATCTATTAAAATCTTTCTTTGAAATATTTCTCAATTTTGATCATGGATTGTCGGTGTTTGAACTCACTACCTATTATTTAGTAGATCAAACTTGCATATTGACGAGTTAGAAATACTTTGGTATTTTTAATATAACTATTATTTCAAACATTGAATCGATCAACAATAACCTAGTATAAAATAGGACCTCGTGTGTGAGATATATAAATAAATATGATCAGTATTTGAAATAATTTTAACACTAATCTGTGTGTGACATAGGATATGATGTAGAAGTTTGAGCTCTATACGCAATTACAATTTATTAGTTAAGCAAAAAGTCCAACATATGATTAGGAATGAGTCAAGTATGATTAGGAGAGGTTTTCATATCATGTGCATTTTGTAATAATATTTTTTTGTGGACTTTGACTATTGCATCAAAAAATTTAGTAAATAATTGGGTAAAGCAATAATATTTTATTCAAACTTTTAAATCTTTTTTACTAGTTTTTAACAACATTGTTAAATCCCAATATTAATTTTAAAATCTTATTATTTTATAATTTTGTTTATCAAGAACAATTTCGATCCTGTATAGGATCTAAAATTATAAGAACTTTTACCGGAATTTTGTTGATCTTATGATCTGTGTACGATCTGATTCTACTTGTTTTGAATTTAAAACTAAAAAAATATAAATAAATTAACTTTTTTAAAATAAATTAAAAACAAATCGTCTAACCAGTTAAAACACTTACAAAAAAGAATTTTTATAAAATATTTTACTTCAACCAGTGAACGCATATAGATCAATATTAACTCAATTAAGTATTGTAATATTTATATAAATTATGTTACACCTATTTTATCAAGTTCAAATATTAAACAACCAATGATTTAGACGTATTATTAGTAATTATATAAATTATAGTTTATATTAATAAGATAAAAGAAAAACTATTTTATTAAGATTTCACGATCTCGATTCGATCTTATGATTCCAATCTTGTAAACATGAACAATATTAAATAGGATCTCTATCTTAACGATCTTTATTTTTATTATTGAGTGTGTAATTTTACCATGAACATGTTTGGAGAAAACCGAAGAGTGTGTATGGTGTGAAACCAGATGTGTAAGCGTTGAAAAAACGTAGAAATTATGTGATGTGGACGCGGTGATATAAAAGGCGGATTGACTTTTTGCAGCTGTAGTTTTGTACAAATAGTGGATTATGGTCCCCTTTAACTCCAACACCTTATTAAAAATGGAAATTAGGTTTGCGTACATACTCTCTTCTTCTGCTCATCCGTACAATATTCGAAAATTGTTATAGTGTTAATTACAGAAAAAAAAGATTTTAACCAAAACGAAAAAATTGAAGAATTTGCTTTTTTTTTTCTTCTTATTCTCCATCAAAATAATGAAGAGAAACCAAGATACAAATATGAAGCCGAAATTGAGAAGCTAGGACTACATCCCCACATGAACACTTGGGACAAAAACAATGAACCACAACAATACTTGAACACCAAACTACAAATTAGAAAAAAATCTTGAAATATAAATTGATGTTTGGCTTCCTCAAAGAGATACCGTCGACTTTGAAAATTGATAATTTTTTCTAACATTTTCGTGTCCAAATTAAGTTTGTGTTGGAACATAATCGTCATTGTTTGTAGTTTGTACTTAGTTTAGAAACATGTCGTGAAACGTAGCATGTATATAGATCGAGTTGTAAAGTGTTTCGCGCATTTACCGACTGTTACGCTTGGTGGCAACACCAAAGCTGCACAACACCACTGTTGCATTGCGCAACACCCACTCTAGGTGTTGTGGTTGCGTAAGAAGGATGGGGTTAGGTGAGGACTATAAATACCCCAACCACCAGTCATAAATGCAACCGTTCTAGTGAGAGAAAGTCGTTGTTACGCCACCTTGAAGCATAGTTGCTTAACAACATCTCAAGCGGTCTAAAGTCTTTGTAATCGTTTGTCTTTGATATTATTCGTATTGTAAACCTTTACGTAAGTTTAATAATATTAAACATTCGGTAATTTGTGTGTTTCACCACCATAAAGTCACTTGAAAGTAATTCCGCATATTTCTAGTGATTGAGTCCAAATCGATGTCCAAGGAAGGCAACCAACAAGTGGTATCAGAGCCTCTATACATCATATAGAGGTTTTTGGATCCATTTGGTAAAGATTTGAAACCTTGTATGCAAATCAGCTAAAGTTTCCTTTTCCTTCACATAGAAATTTTCATAATTTCTAATCAGACTGTTCAACCATTGCTCTCTTACTATTGGTACACCTTCATATGACACAATGAGGGTATCCCAGATCTCTTTAGCAGATCTGCATCCAGCAATTTTGGAGAATATTTGCTCAGATACAGCATTACCTAGTATGCTTCTAGCTCTTGGATCCAGATTAAACAGTTGTCTATCTAGATCAGTCCATTGAGATTTTGGAGTTCGGACCCATCTTGCACGTTGAACAACTTTGTCTCCTTCCTTAACCTCTTCAATCTGCTTTCCTGGGATAATTGGGCCTTAAGTAACAATTCTCATCATTTCCTCATGAATCCCAGATAAATGCCATTCAGCCTTGAGTTTCCAATGGGCAAAGTTATGTCCATTGAAAATAGGAATACCTTTTCCGGCCATAGCAGGTGTATTAGATGATGATGATGACATTATGTATTTGAGTTTTATCTATTGATTGTTTTAAGATTTGTAAATTTATTAAAATTTAAACCTTATTCGCTCTGATACCAGTTGTTAGGTCTCAATAAGATCTCAAATACTAGCTAATCAATAACAAATTAGTATTTAAACTTTAATTAACACGAATCGATTAACACACAGTTTCTTGTTTAATTATTGCGGAATTATAATAACAAGATCGATAAGAATAACAATTAGTTAATTCTATTCAAAAGGTTCACCGATTACAATGGTCAAGCTCACTATTTATACACAATAATAGTGAGCTTGATAAGTACGAATATTAGCAGATATTCTAAAATGATAGAAGATTTTATTTAACAAACTTACCTAAACTATCGGTTCACGTTTCATTATGGAGCTGAGTAGTCAATGCCTTAGAATATTTTGGTCACTCAGACCCAAAATGTCACTCAGACTCAAACTAAGACTTTAACAAACAAATTTATAATCTTAGGTTAAATTGTTGATTTTCCCAACAATCTCCCCCTGTATGTTTAGGTTAAAGTCTTTTTACAATGACACACATAAAAATAAACACAAACTTAAAACATACTTAATTAAAACAGTTTGTGAACAAAAATTTACTTTTTCCTCCTGGAAGCTTTCTTTGGCTTCAAAGCAAAATCCTATGTTGATGGCTTCAAAGAATCTTTAGCCCATTCTACTCTCTCTGTTTTCCATGCCATCAGTTTCTCCATCTCAACATCAGACTTATTGAACAACATCTGATATTCTTTCTTAATCAGCTCCACTTTATCCACCAGTGTGTCCATTTCCTCAATTCTTCTTAAGTTGTTGAACAACCAGCTTATCAGCTTCATTCTAAATGTGGCATTCATTTAGCAAGGCAATGCAGTGGAAGATTGATGTCTTGTTCAGATTGTCCTTGGCTTGAAAACACTCTTCTCCCCCACAGTCAACATAGAATAATCCTTCATGTTTGTCAGTTTGAATATAAGTTCTTTCTTGAAATATCAAACCTGAAGGAACTGGATGTAGATTGTTTGATTCTAATCCAAGTGATTTAGCTCCAGCTCTTACTCTGTTAACTGTGCAGAATTCTCTATAGTCTTCATCAGAAATCAGCTCCAGCATGTGAGCAGCATTCACATTTGATATTGCCTCTCTTTTCACCTCAAGCTGATGTGTTATATTAGTTATTCTTGAGCTCAGCTTGGCAATTCTTTTCCATTATTCCAATCCCAGAGTATGCATTCTAGTTACACCGACTTTAAATGAATTCCCTTTAAAATAGCAAGTCAGCATTAACTCAGCTCCACCAGTATTACAATCCAGATCATTTATCTTTCCATACTTGCTTTTGGTGAAATGTTTTTCAATATAATCTACTCTGGACTCTTCTCTCTCAAATCTTTTTGCCATTTGATAGTCAGCCTTAACTCTCTTTTGCTCTTCATCAAATGCCAACTGATCTTCATCTTTTAGTTCAGCTTCAATATTTTCAGCTGCTTTGTTACTTGAATCTTTTGGCACAATGGATTTGTCTTCAAATCTTTCAAAGTAGAGATCCTTGATGTACTCTTTGTATTTTTCCACTGTCATTCCAGCACTGTAGGCATATCTCTCTAACTTTGCTTGTCTCTCAGCTTCAGTTAACTCTTTTCTTGATCCCTCAGTTTGATCAGCGAGAATATCCATTTTAGTTTCTTCTTCAACTTCTTCCTCTTCCTCCTTCTCACTACCATGTCTTTCTTCCTCATATGAGCTTGAGAGGTCACTATAGTCAGTCTCATAGTGCTCCTCAGTCTGTTGTGTTTTGAGGTTAAAAAACAGTTTCTTTTCATATCTTTTCCCTTTCTTTTCTTTCTCCCCCTCAACTGATGACACACCCCTCTTTCTCTTCAAATTTTTCATGGGAGATTCAGACTCACTTGATGCTTTGACATGCTCAACTTTCTCCCCCTGAGTCTGAGCACCCCTTGAAAATTCTTCAGCCAGTTGCTTTCCTTTCCTCATATAACTGATCTCTAAAGTTAGATTGAGCACCAATGCCTTCAACCCTGCCAACTCTGCAACATTCTGATTCGTTATAGCACTCATCTCATCCTGCATTGCACTCAGCTTGACATCAAACTGAGTTGACATGTCAAGAATTGCGGTTAACAATAAAGGAACAGCCATTGCAACCTCAGACTGAGATGTAATAGGAACAACAGAGATGGGTATGGTTGGTGTAGCCTCACATCTCTCCTGTTGACTAGTAAAGCGATCCTTGGCCACAGAAAAAGAAGTCTGTGCCTTACTCAGTTTTTGGAGTAAGGTATTGTCAACTTGTGCAATAGAGTGGGAGAAATTTGGTGGTTCAGTTGAGTGAACTAGTGTTGAACTAGTGAAAATTTCCCTTTGAATAGGCTTTGAAACTGAAGGGGGTTTTCCCATACTAAGTACAGGGATATTCAGGAGTGGAATATCATCTTAAATGCTTGCCACATGTGTCAGTGTGGCAACAATAATGTGTTTCTCCAAGCTGACTACACTAGATGGGCTTTGGGTCTCAGTAGTCAGCACAACCTCCTGCTCTAGCAGAGGGAGTGTGGGTTAAGCTACATCACTGGAGGGGAGTTTAGAACTCTCAGCCTCATGGAAAAGTGAGTCCATTAGTGCTTGATTTTGAGTGGGGCTTGATGTGAGAATTTTTGCTAAAGAACTTTGTGACAACCGTCTAAAATTCAGGTGATTCTCAGTTACTATATCGGTTCGAATCTCTAGTTACTTGTTATCGTGTTCATATTGTTCTAGTTCGTACTTGTTGAGTCTTTATTGTGTCGGAACCGAAGTCGGAATCAACTTATAAATCCTAACACCAAATAAACTATACAAGAACTTGACTAAGTTCATAACGGAAACTAACAAAATTCTAGTCCACAACTAACAATAACGGAAAACTTAAAACGTCACCGAGCTGGGAAAAACCCTCCAGCCGACGGCTGAAGGCTGTCAGCCAGCGGCTGGATGTGGTCAGCCGGCGGCTGAAAGGCCGCTGACTGTGGCTTGATGACTCATAATTGCATGAAACATGAGTGGCCAACTTCCCAACTCGGGGATTGGACCAATTACTGCCTAAGGCACTTCCCAAGGCTAGTACTTTCCCCTTCTTTCCCACTTTACTTTCATTTTACTTTCATTTTCAAACAAACACACACACATTACTCTCATTTTCTCTCTAATCTTCAAAAACCCTCAAGCAAAAGCAGAAACTTTCCCCCATTTCACAGCAAGAAAACATCTAAAAATCACCATCAAAACTCATATAAATCGTCCTAAGGCCAAAGGGTATCAAAGAGGAAGCATAAATCGGGTTTTTGGAAGGAGTTTCTTTACTTTTTGAAGCTAGAATCACGTCCAACCGTCACACAACCTTTTCTTTCGGTAAAACTCCTCTACTTTACTGTTATTTTACAAATCTTCACTTGCATGGACGATCTAAAGGTTGTAAAATGGTTTTTATAAAAATCTAAAACGTTTTCTTATTTAAAAACGAGTTTTTTTTCTCATAGATCTACATTTTGATGATTTAAATCCGAAAGAAACTGGAACTTCTACTCAAAAATGATTATATTCGACTAAAAACAGTTTGCATGTAAGAATCTAACACTAAAACGGGCTAAAAATCGAAAAATAACGAAAACTAAAAACTGGCCGAAGGCCTCTGGCCGGCGGCTGGAGGTACCCAGCCGGCGGCTGAGTATCTCGAGCCGCTGTCTGGATCTCGCTGTTCGTAAAAATTGTCGTTTTGAGAACTTTAAACGTAAAAATAAGTCCAAATATCTTACCACAGAACATACTATTTTGGAAACTCACTGTTTTTGTAAATAAAACTGTTTGTGAAAGTTTGAGGATTCAAAACTATTGTACTATCGTTGTGTTGGTTTAAATTGTTCGTTTAAAGCGGGAAAGTGTGTTGAAAATGGATTTAATTTTTATAGCGCGGAAGCGCTGCCCAAATTTCACCATAAACTATTACTCAAACTCAGTAACTTAATGTTTTCGTGACTTATACACTTTGACCTTGGACATTGACTCTTTTTGGACATGAATGGACTAATCGGACCTTAAATCGTACACGAACACGTAATATCATGTGATCTTTCCGTAATAAAACTTTGGGACAAAATCTAAAGTATAAGAAATTGAGATTTAAAATGTTAAAATAGAACTTTAACATAACTTATATCATACTAATAATACTTATACAACATTTCGGTGTTTTAGGTTATCTTTGATTCCCGACGCGTTCCGCTCCACCCGTGCTTATTAGTATCTTGCTCCGCAACCCGTGAGTTACAACCCCATTATGTCTTTACTATTTTAATTACTTATTTGGGGGAAACATAAGATCGTATGTTTGTGTAACTTTTGAAACTATTTGCAACTCGTTTGGAACTTATGAAACTTTGAAACTTTTGAAACATGTGAAACTTGGAAACTTTGGAAACTCGTGAAACTTGGAAACTTTGGGAAACTTGTGAAACTTGTGAAACTATTATGCGTAAAATGTGTTAATGCCCCTTAAATTGGCTAAACTAAATTTAGGATACTTGTTAGCGAGACCAATCCTTGATGAAAAATATAAACTCCGTAAGTGCTTACTACTATTTTTAGAAACAGGGTTCAAATTGCCCCGTTTTTAGTTCGGAAACTTTATACACTATTAGCAATAGCCGTAAGTATTATGGGTATCGATACTTAGGAGAGGTCACTCCTTGCTTGTGGTTCGCGTCCTAAGCACATATTACTAGATTCAGGTGGAAACTCAATGAAACATTTGGGGCTAGATCTGACCAGACAATCGGTTTAGTGTAGACTTACCTTTATATTATGCCAAGTGATTGATACAAGTTACTGATTTAGTTAAGCACATATTACTTACGCATATACTTTATTTTAGCGATTGATTCCGCTACAATTTTTATGATACGAGTTCTATCTTTACTTGCGTACGTTCGAAACTTTTATAAATATCTATGTTTTAGCGCCATTCTGCGTCCTTTCCATTTATGATATTTATCACATTTATATTTTCTTTTGGAAACTTTTATCGAGAAACTTAAAACTGTAACTCACTCACAACGTTATGTAGTTGACACTTTATCTTATGTTTCAGGAAATTAGTATAAGTGTCGAGATGCATGGCAAGGAAGGGTCGGTATGGTCACGTGAGGCGAACCTTGGGAAAGACCCCTTTTGTTTTGGGAATTTATTTTGGAACTTTGTATTTATGTACTTGTGTCAAACAATTAAACTGCTTGGTTGTTTTCGAATTATGAACTATTTTATTTTAAATGCAATGACTTGAACCGTTTATTTTGCTTATAACCGTGTAATGATATTCCAACTCTCACATCTCGTATTTCCGCTATAGCGGGGTGTGACAAACTTGGTGAGTTCAATAGGTTGGCCGCCTGATTAGCAAGAATAGCAAGTTGAGAAGTGGACATCACATCAGACTAAGAGGGGATACTCTCAGACTGATGGAGAGAAGAAGGAATATTCATACCTGAGGCAGCTTCATTTTGCCCAGCCCCACCATCCCCAACCTCAGCATCCTGCATGTGGAGATCACTAACATTTGTATCCTCAATTCCGTCAATTCCCCCACCTTGACCAACTGAGTCTGAGTGATCAGACTCTGTGGCTTCAGGATCAATAAAAATATTGTCAATCCACTGAAGCATCACAGGGGTTGGACCCTCCTTAGCCTCAGTGATTGTGACGTAAGTAAAGATTTTGGAGGTCAGTCTGGGAAGAGGGCGTACATAAAAGATTTGTTCAAGCTGATCATAGGCTGCCTTTCCCAGAGCTTGTTCAAAACATAGTGAAAGCATTCTAATAAAAGGAACATCATTTTTTCTCTTTGGTTTTACCACAAGAGAGAGAATCTCATCAAAATATAACTGAGAATATGATATTCTTCTTCTAGTGACCATAGAGTGAAAAAGATGAGTTTCAAATTCATTCATTTGATTGAAGCTTCCTGATTTACCCCCCAAGCTTCTTGTGATACTGGAGAAAAGAAATTTCCACTTCCCAGTAAAAAATTTATATTCAATAACCCCTTTTACCACAGGCTGACCTACAAGAGGGAATGCCTCATTCTTTGCTTGCAGCTTGGTCAGTCTGGACTGAAAACCACCTTCACCAGTTTCTTGCGCAGTAGGTAGTAAGAGAGCTGCTCTGATTGTTTCCTCATTGATCTTGATATTGTGCCTCCCATCGTTGTATGTGCCCGTGATTGCAGTATGATCATCGTTTGCCTTGCACGTGTACCACCACTCACATAATACTGGAGGATACATCACGGTTTCTTGAAAATAGGCTCCATGAAGCGGATGAGAAACCATGAACTGACAGAGTTGTTCGAATCCTCGATTCTGGCGATTTGGTGGGATATCGACATTGGCCAACCTGTTGTTGTCTTTGATTTGAACCCTACTATGAAAGTCCGCTCCTGCAACCATTCGTGGTGTGATGTGTAAGACCATGTTCATGTCCACCATTGATGAAAGTAAGACAAAAAAATTAGTTAGAAAGACAATTAGGTTAATAATTGAGAATAAATTAAATTTGAACGGAAGGAGCGAAATATTAGAGACTTAGTTAGACAAATTTCAAAATTGACCCTTCAGTTTGACTTATTTACACTTATGACCCGTAAGTTTGAAATATATATACAACTGACTCCTAGACTAAAAATATACAGACAAAGATAAATTAGCCCTTAGTTTTGAAAAAAAAAATTACCTAGCATAAAAAGAACTAAAAAAAAAATAAAAAAAAAATGAGTATAAGAAAATAAAAAATAAAAAATAAAGAAATAAAGAAATAAACAAAAAAATTATGTACTAATATATAAGAAAAATACATTCAGTCTAAACATGTGGTCAGACCGAGACTGCTCAGTCTGAGCAAATGGTCAAACTAAGTTTTGAAGCTTTGTTAAAGTTCAAGAATTTAACATTCCTAGTTCTCCTAACAAATAGAAAAACCTGTCTTCACTCAGAGGTTTAGTGAAGATGTCTGCAAGTTGATCATGTGTTGCCACAAACTCCAGTCTGACCTTTCCTTTCTCAACACAGTCCCTAATAAAATGGTGTCGTATTTCAATGTGTTTTGTTCTGGAATGGAAAACTGGATTCTCAGTGATTTGTATGGCACTTTTGTTGTCACACAAGATTGGTGTGTTTTGAATCTTGATGTCAAGATCATCCAATTGATGTTGCATCTATAACAACTGTGCACAACAGCTTCCTGCAGCAACATACTCAGCTTCAGCAGTGGAGGTTGCAACTGAGTTTTGCTTTTTGATTGACCAGCTGACTAGCTTTCCTCCCAGAAGCTGACACCCTCCTGAAGTGCTTTTTTTGTCCAATCTGCAACCTGCATAATCTGCATCTGTATATCCAATTAATTCAAATCCAGAATCTTTAGGGTACCAAAGTCCAAGATTTGGAGTACCCTTAAGATATCTGAAAATCCTTTTTACCGCTTTTAGATGAGATTCTTTTGGGTCAGCTTGATATCTTGCACACAAGCATGTGGAGAACATGATGTCTGGTCTACTAGCAGTCAAGTGGAGTATATGAGAGATCCAATCATACCTCTGTAAGTTGCTTGACAGACTGACTTGCCAGTTTTATCTTTATGCAACTTGTCAGATGTAGTCATGGGAGTTTTCATTTCAGAACATGATTCAAAGCTATATTTCTTAAGTAAGTCATGTACATATTTACTTTGAGTTATAAAAATCCCATCTTTCTTTTGTTCTACTTGTAAACCAAGAAAAAATGTCAGTTCCCCCATCATGCTCATTATGTATTCACTACACATAAGATTTGAAAACCAAGTACACAACTTATTATTTGTGGATCCAAATATAATGTCATCAACATATATTTGAACCAAAATAACATGCCCCTTTTCCTTTTTGATAAAAAGTGTTTTATCTATTGATTCTCTTTCAACTGATTTTTGAGAAGAAAGTCAGATAGATTGTCATACCAAGCTCTAGGAGCTTGTTTGAGACCATATAAGGCTTTATTTAATTTGTAAACATGATCAGGAAAGTTAGGATCAACAAAACCTGGAGGCTGCTTGACATAGACTTCTTCCTGGAGATCACCATTCAAGAAAGCACTTTTCACATCCATTTGATATACCATGTAATCTTTGAAGGCTGCATAAGCTAGGAACAAACGAATTGCTTCAATTCTGGCTACTGGAGCAAAAGTTTCATCATAATCAATGCCTTATTCCTGCTTGTAACCCTGAGCCACCAATCTTGCCTTATTTCTGATCACCACCCCATCTTTGTCATATTTATTTCTAAATATCCATTTAAGTCCAATGATTGTTTTGAACAGTGGACGAGGAACCTTTGTCCAGACATTGTTCCTAATGAATTCACCTACCTCTTCTTGCATTCCATCAACCCAATCTTCATCTAAGAGAGCTTCTTCGACTTTCTTTGGTTCCATCAGACTCAAGAAATTTGTGTAGAAACAGAAGTTAGCAGTGCCCTTCTTGTTTCTAGTTTTAACCCCTTCATTTAAAGAACCAATGATAGATGTCAGTAGATGATCCTTGAGTGTCGTGGTGTTTCCCCATTTCACAGCAAGAAAACATCTAAAAATCACCATCAAAACTCATATAAATCGTCCTAAGGCCAAAGGGTATCAAAGAGGAAGCATAAATCGGGTTTTTGGAAGGAGTTTCTTTACTTTTTGAAGCTAGAATCACGTCCAACCGTCACACAACCTTTTCTTTCGGTAAAACTCCTCTACTTTACTGTTATTTTACAAATCTTCACTTGCATGGACGATCTAAAGGTTGTAAAATGGTTTTTATAAAAATCTAAAACGTTTTCTTATTTAAAAACGAGTTTTTTTTCTCATAGATCTACATTTTGATGATTTAAATCCGAAAGAAACTGGAACTTCTACTCAAAAATGATTCTATTCGACTAAAAACAGTTTGCATGTAAGAATCTAACACTAAAACGGGCTAAAAATCGAAAAATAACGAAAACTAGAAACTGGCCGAAGGCCTCTGGCCGGCGGCTGGAGGTACCCAGCCGGCGGCTGAGTATCTCTAGCCGCTGTCTGGATCTCGCTGTTCGTAAAAATTGTCGTTTTGAGAACTTTAAACGTAAAAATAAGTCCAAATAAGTTACCACAGAACATACTATTTTGGAAACTCACTGTTTTTGTAAATAAAACTGTTTGGGAAAGTTTGAGGATTCAAAACTATTGTACTATCGTTGTGTTGGTTTAAATTGTTCGTTTAAAGCGGGAAAGTGTGTTGAAAATGGATTTAATTTTTATAGCGCGGAAGCGCTGCCCAAATTTCACCATAAACTATTACTCAAACTCAGTAACTTAATGTTTTCGTGACTTATACATTTTGACCTTGGACATTGACTCTTTTTGGACATGAATGGACTAATCGGACCTTAAATCGTACACGAACACGTAATATCATGTGATCTTTCCGTAATAAAACTTTGGGACAAAATCTAAAGTATAAGAAATTGAGATTTAAAATGTTAATATAGAACTTTAACATAACTTATATCATACTAATAATACTTATACAACATTTCGGTGTTTTAGGTTATCTTTGATTCCCGACGAGTTCCGCTCCACCCGTGCTTATTAGTATCTTGCTCCGCAACACGTGAGTTACAACCCCATTATGTCTTTACTATTTTAATTACTTATTTGGGGGAAACATAAGATCGTATGTTTGTGTAACTTTTGAAACTATTTGCAACTCGTTTGGAACTTATGAAACTTTGAAACTTTTGAAACATGTGAAACTTGGAAACTTTGGAAACTCGTGAAACTTGGAAACTTTGGGAAACTTGTGAAACTTGTGAAACTATTATGCGTAAAATGTGTTAATGCCCCTTAAATTGGCTAAACTAAATTTTTGTTAGCGAGACCAATCCTTGATGAAAAATATAAACTCCGTAAGTGCTTACTACTATTTTTAGAAACAGGGTTCAAATTGCCCCGTTTTTAGTTCGGAAACTTTATACACTATTAGCAATAGCCGTAAGTATTATGGGTATCGATACTTAGGAGAGGTCACTCCTTTCTTGTGGTTCGCGTCCTAAGCACATATTACTAGATTCAGGTGGAAACTCAATGAAACATTTGGGGCTAGATCTGACCAGACAATCGCTTTAGTGTAGACTTACCTTTATATTATGCCAAGTGATTGATACAAGTTACTGATTTAGTTAAGCACATATTACTTACGCATATACTTTATTTTAGCGATTGATTCCGCTACAATTTTTATGATACGAGTTCTATCTTTACTTGCGTACGTTCGAAACTTTTATAAATACATATGTTTTAGCGCCATTCTGCGTCCTTTTCATTTATGATATTTATCACATTTATATTTCTTTTGGAAACTTTTATAAACTCAAAACTGTAACTCACTCACAACGTTATGTAGTTGACACTTTATCTTATGTTTCAGGAAATTCGTGTAAGTGTCGAGATGCATGGCAAGGAAGGGTCGGTATGGTCACGTGAGGCGAACCTTGGCAAAGACCCCTTTTGTTTTGGGAATTTATTTTGGAACTTTGTATTTATGTACTTGTGTCAAACAATTAAACTGCTTGGTTGTTTTCGAATTATGAACTATTTTATTTTAAATGCAATGACTTGAACCGTTTATTTTGCTTATAACCGTGTAATGATATTCCAGCTCTCACATCTCGTATTTCCGCTATAGCGGGGTGTGACAAACTTGGTGAGTTCAATAGGTTGGCCGCCTGATTAGCAAGAATAGCAAGCTGAGAAGTGGACATCACATCAGACTAAGAGGGGATACTCTCAGACTGATGGAGAGAAGAAGGAATATTCATACCTGAGGCAGCTTCATTTTGCCCAGCCCCACCATCCCCAACCTCAGCATCCTGCATGTGGAGATCACTAACATTTGTATCCTCAATTCCGTCAATTCCACCACCTTGACCAACTGAGTCTGAGTGATCAGACTCTGTGGCTTCAGGATCAATAAAAATATTGTCAATCCACTGAAGCATCACAGGGTTGGACCCTCCTTAGCCTCAGTGATTGTGACGTAAGTAAAGATTTTGGAGGTCAGTCTGGGAAGAGGGCGTACATAAAAGATTTGTTCAAGCTGATCATAGGCTTGCCTTTCCCAGAGCTTGTTCAAAACATAGTGAAAGCATTCTAATAAAAGGAACATCATTTTTTCTCTTTGGTTTTACCACAAGAGAGAGAATCTCATCAAAATATAACTGAGAATATGATATTCTTCTTCTAGTGACCATAGAGTGAAAAAGATGAGTTTCAAATTCATTCATTTGATTGAAGCTTCCTGATTTACCCCCCAAGCTTCTTGTGATACTGGAGAAAAGAAATTTCCACTTCCCAGTAAAAAATTTATATTCTTTTACCACAGGCTGACCTACAAGAGGGAATGCCTCATTCTTTGCTTGCAGCTTGGTCAGTCTGGACTGAAAACCACCTTCACCAGTTTCTTGCGCAGTAGGTAGTAAGAGAGCTGCTCTGATTGTTTCCTCATTGATCTTGATATTGTGCCTCCCATCGTTGTATGTGCCCGTGATTGCAGTATGATCATCGTTTGCCTTGCACGTGTACCACCACTCACATAATACTGGAGGATACATCACGGTTTCTTGAAAATAGGCTCCATGAAGCGGATGAGAAACCATGAACTGACAGAGTTGTTCGAATCCTCGATTCTGGCGATTTGGTGGGATATCGACATTGGCCAACCTGTTGTTGTCTTTGATTTGAACCCTACTATGAAAGTCCGCTCCTGCAACCATTCGTGGTGTGATGTGTAGACCATGTTCATGTCCACCATTGATGAAAGTAAGACAAAAAAATTAGTTAGAAAGACAATTAGGTTAATAATTGAGAATAAGGAGCGAAATATTAGAGACTTAGTTAGACAAATTTCAAAATTGACCCTTCAGTTTGACTTATTTACACTTATGACCCGTAAGTTTGAAATATATATACAACTGACTCCTAGACTAAAAATATACAGACAAAGATAAATTAGCCCTTAGTTTTGAAAAAAAAAAATTACCTAGCATAAAAAGAACTAAAAAAAAAATAAAAAAAAAAATGAGTATAAGAAAATAAAAAATAAAGAAATAAAGAAATAAACAAAAAAATTATGTACTAATATATAAGAAAAATACATTCAGTCTAAACATGTGGTCAGACCGAGACTGCTCAGTCTGAGCAAATGGTCAAACTGAGTTTTGAAGCTTTGTTAAAGTTCAAGAATTTAACATTCCTAGTTCTCCTAACAAATAGAAAAACCTGTCTTCACTCAGAGGTTTAGTGAAGATGTCTGCAAGTTGATCATGTGTTGCCACAAACTCCAGTCTGACCTTTCCTTTCTCAACACAGTCCCTAATAAAATGGTGTCGTATTTCAATGTGTTTTGTTCTGGAATGGAAAACTGGATTCTCAGTGATTTGTATGGCACTTTTGTTGTCACACAAGATTGGTGTGTTTTGAATCTTGATGTCAAGATCATCCAATTGATGTTGCATCTATAACAACTGTGCACAACAGCTTCCTGCAGCAACATACTCAGTTTCAGCAGTGGAGGTTGCAACTGAGTTTTGCTTTTTGATTGACCAGCTGACTAGCTTTCCTCCCAGAAGCTGACACCCTCCTGAAGTGCTTTTTTTGTCCAATCTGCAACCTGCATAATCTGCATCTGTATATCCAATTAATTCAAATCCAGAATCTTTAGGGTACCAAAGTCCAAGATTTGGAGTACCCTTAAGATATCTGAAAATCCTTTTTACTTTAGATGAGATTCTTTTGGGTCAGCTTGATATCTTGCACACAAGCATGTGGAGAACATGATGTCTGGTCTACTAGCAGTCAAGTGGAGTATATGAGAGATCCAATCATACCTCTGTAAGTTGCTTGACAGACTGACTTGCCAGTTTTATCTTTATGCAACTTGTCAGATGTAGTCATGGGAGTTTTCATTTCAGAACATGATTCAAAGCTATATTTCTTAAGTAAGTCATGTACATATTTACTTTGAGTTATAAAAATCCCATCTTTCTTTTGTTCTACTTGTAAACCAAGAAAAAATGTCAGTTCCCCCATCATGCTCATTATGTATTCACTACACATAAGATTTGAAAACCAAGTACACAACTTATTATTTGTGGATCCAAATATAATGTCATCAACATATATTTGAACCAAAATAACATGCCCCTTTTCCTTTTTGATAAAAAGTGTTTTATCTATTGATTCTCTTTCAACTGATTTTTGAGAAGAAAGTCAGATAGATTGTCATACCAAGCTCTAGGAGCTTGTTTGAGACCATATAAGGCTTTATTTAATTTGTAAACATGATCAGGAAAGTTAGGATCAACAAAACCTGGAGGCTGCTTGACATAGACTTCTTCCTGGAGATCACCATTCAAGAAAGCACTTTTCACATCCATTTGATATACCATGTAATCTTTGAAGGCTGCATAAGCTAGGAACAAACGAATTGCTTCAATTCTGGCTACTGGAGCAAAAGTTTCATCATAATCAATGCCTTATTCCTGCTTGTAACCCTGAGCCACCAATCTTGCCTTATTTCTGATCACCACCCCATCTTTGTCATATTTATTTCTAAATATCCATTAAGTCCAATGATTGTTTTGAACAGTGGACGAGGAACCTTTGTCCACACATTGTTCCTAATGAATTCACCTACCTCTTCTTGCATTCCATCAACCCAATCTTCATCTAAGAGAGCTTCTTCGACTTTCTTTGGTTCCATCAGACTCAAGAAATTTGTGTAGAAACAGAAGTTAGCAGTGGCCTTCTTGTTTCTAGTTTTAACCCCTTCATTTAAAGAACCAATGATAGATGTCAGTAGATGATCCTTGAGTGTCGTGATGTTTCCCCATTTCACAGCAAGAAAACATCTAAAAATCACCATCAAAACTCATATAAATCGTCCTAAGGCCAAAGGGTATCAAAGAGGAAGCATAAATCGGGTTTTTGGAAGGAGTTTCTTTACTTTTTGAAGCTAGAATCACGTCCAACCGTCACACAAGCTTTTCTTTCGGTAAAACTCCTCTACTTTACTGTTATTTTACAAATCTTCACTTGCATGGACGATCTAAAGGTTGTAAAATGGTTTTTATAAAAATCTAAAACGTTTTCCTTATTTAAAAACGAGTTTTTTTTCTCATAGATCTACATTTTGATGATTTAAATCCGAAAGAAACTGGAACTTCTACTCAAAAATGATTATATTCGACTAAAAACAGTTTGCATGTAAGAATCTAACACTAAAACGGGCTAAAAATCGAAAAATAACGAAAACTAGAAACTGACCGAAGGCCTCTGGCCGGCGGCTGGAGGTACCCAGCCGGCGGCTGAGTATCTCTAGCCGCTGTCTGGATCTCGCTGTTCGTAAAAATTGTCGTTTTGAGAACTTTAAACGTAAAAATAAGTCCAAATAAGTTACCACAGAACATACTATTTTGGAAACTCACTGTTTTTGTAAATAAAACTGTTTGGGAAAGTTTGAGGATTCAAAACTATTGTACTATCGTTGTGTTGGTTTAAATTGTTCGTTTAAAGCGGGAAAGTGTGTTGAAAATGGATTTAATTTTTATAGCGCGGAAGCGCTGCCCAAATTTCACCATAAACTATTACTCAAACTCAGTAACTTAATGTTTTCGTGACTTATACATTTTGACCTTGGACATTGACTCTTTTTGGACATGAATGGACTAATCGGACCTTAAATCGTACACGAACACGTAATATCATGTGATCTTTCCGTAATAAAACTTTGGGACAAAATCTAAAGTATAAGAAATTGAGATTTAAAATGTTAAAATAGAACTTTAACATAACTTATATCATACTAATAATACTTATACAACATTTCGGTGTTTTAGGTTATCTTTGATTCCCGACGAGTTCCGCTCCACCCGTGCTTATTAGTATCTTGCTCCGCAACCCGTGAGTTACAACCCTATTATGTCTTTACTATTTTAATTACTTATTTGGGGGAAACATAAGATCGTATGTTTGTGTAACTTTTGAAACTATTTGCAACTCGTTTGGAACTTATGAAACTTTGAAACTTTTGAAACATGTGAAACTTGGAAACTTTGGAAACTCGTGAAACTTGGAAACTTTGGGAAACTTGTGAAACTATTATGCGTAAAATGTGTTAATGCCCCTTAAATTGGCTAAACTAAATTTAGGATACTTGTTAGCGAGACCAATCCTTGATGAAAAATATAAACTCCGTAAGTGCTTACTACTATTTTTAGAAACAGGGTTCAAATTGCCCCGTTTTTAGTTCGGAAACTTTATACACTATTAGCAATAGCCGTAAGTATTATGGGTATCGATACTTAGGAGAGGTCACTCCTTTCTTGTGGTTCGCGTCCTAAGCACATATTACTAGATTCAGGTGGAAACTCAATGAAACATTTGGGGCTAGATCTGACCAGACAATCGCTTTAGTGTAGACTTACCTTTATATTATGCCAAGTGATTGATACAAGTTACTGATTTAGTTAAGCACATATTACTTACGCATATACTTTATTTTAGCGATTGATTCCGCTACAATTTTTATGATACGAGTTCTATCTTTACTTGCGTACGTTCGAAACTTTTATAAATATCTATGTTTTAGCGCCATTCTGCGTCCTTTCCATTTATGATATTTATCACATTTATATTTTCTTTTGGAAACTTTTATCGAGAAACTCAAAACTGTAACTCACTCACAACGTTATGTAGTTGACACTTTATCTTATGTTTCAGGAAATTCGTGTAAGTGTCGAGATGCATGGCAAGGAAGGGTCGGTATGGTCACGTGAGGCGAACCTTGGGAAAGACCCCTTTTGTTTTGGGAATTTATTTTGGAACTTTGTATTTATGTACTTGTGTCAAACAATTAAACTGCTTGGTTGTTTTCGAATTATGAACTATTTTATTTTAAATGCAATGACTTAAACCGTTTATTTTGATTATAACCGTGTAATGATATTCCAGCTCTCACATCTCGTATTTCCGCTATAGCGGGGTGTGACAAACTTGGTGAGTTCAATAGGTTGGTCGCCTGATTAGCAAGAATAGCAAGTTGAGAAGTGGACATCACATCAGACTAAGAGGGGATACTCTCAGACTGATGGAGAGAAGAAGGAATATTCATACCTGAGGCAGCTTCATTTTGCCCAGCCCCACCATCCCCAACCTCAGCATCCTGCATGTGGAGATCACTAACATTTGTATCCTCAATTCCGTCAATTCCACCACCTTGACCAACTGAGTCTGAGTGATCAGACTCTGTGGCTTCAGGATCAATAAAAATATTGTCAATCCACTGAAGCATCACAGGGGTTGGACCCTCCTTAGCCTCAGTGATTGTGACGTAAGTAAAGATTTTGGAGGTCAGTCTGGGAAGAGGGCGTACATAAAAGATTTGTTCAAGCTGATCATAGGCTGCCTTTCCCAGAGCTTGTTCAAAACATAGTGAAAGCATTCTAATAAAAGGAACATCATTTTTTCTCTTTGGTTTTACCACAAGAGAGAGAATCTCATCAAAATATAACTGAGAATATGATATTCTTCTTCTAGTGACCATAGAGTGAAAAAGATGAGTTTCAAATTCATTCATTTGATTGAAGCTTCCTGATTTACCCCCCAAGCTTCTTGTGATACTGGAGAAAAGAAATTTCCACTTCCCAGTAAAAAATTTATATTCAATAACCCCTTTTACCACAGGCTGACCTACAAGAGGGAATGCCTCATTCTTTGCTTGCAGCTTGGTCAGTCTGGACTGAAAACCACCTTCACCAGTTTCTTGCGCAGTAGGTAGTAAGAGAGCTGCTCTGATTGTTTCCTCATTGATCTTGATATTGTGCCTCCCATCGTTGTATGTGCCCGTGATTGCAGTATGATCATCGTTTGCCTTGCACGTGTACCACCACTCACATAATACTGGAGGATACATCACGGTTTCTTGAAAATAGGCTCCATGAAGCGGATGAGAAACCATGAACTGACAGAGTTGTTCGAATCCTCGATTCTGGCGATTTGGTGGGATATCGACATTGGCCAACCTGTTGTTGTCTTTGATTTGAACCCTACTATGAAAGTCCGCTCCTGCAACCATTCGTGGTGTGATGTGTAAGACCATGTTCATGTCCACCATTGATGAAAGTAAGACAAAAAAATTAGTTAGAAAGACAATTAGGTTAATAATTGAGAATAAATTAAATTTGAACGGAAGGAGCGAAATATTAGAGACTTAGTTAGACAAATTTCAAAATTGACCCTTCAGTTTGACTTATTTACACTTATGACCCGTAAGTTTGAAATATATATACAACTGACTCCTAGACTAAAAATATGCAGACAAAGATAAATTAGCCCTTAGTTTTGAAAAAAAAAATTACCTAGCATAAAAAGAACTAAAAAAAAAATGAGTATAAGAAAATAAAAAATAAATAAATAAACAAATAAACAAAAAAATTATGTACTAATATATAAGAAAAATACATTCAGTCTAAACATGTGGTCAGACCGAGACTGCTCAGTCTGAGCAAATGGTCAAACTGAGTTTCGAAGCTTTGTTAAAGTTCAAAAATTTAACATTCCTAGTTCTCCTAACAAATTGAAAAACCTGTCTTCACTCAGAGGTTTAGTGAAGATGTCTGCAAGTTGATCATGTGTTGCCACAAACTCCAGTCTGACCTTTCCTTTCTCAACACAGTCCCTAATAAAATGGTGTCGTATTTCAATGTGTTTTGTTCTGGAATGGAAAACTGGATTCTCAGTGATTTGTATGGCACTTTTGTTGTCACACAAGATTGGTGTGTTTTGAATCTTGATGTCAAGATCATCCAATTGATGTTGCATCTATAACAACTGTGCACAATAGCTTCCTGCAGCAACATACTCAGCTTCAGCAGTGGAGGTTTCAACTAAGTTTTGCTTTTTGCTTGACCAGCTGACTAGCTTTCCTCCCAGAAGCTGACACCCTCCTGAAGTGCTTTTTTTGTCCAATCTGCAACCTGCATAATCTGCATCTGTATATCCAATTAATTCAAATCCAGAATCTTTAGGTTACCAAAGTCCAAGATTTGGAGTACCCTTAAGATATCTGAAAATCCTTTTTACCGCTTTTAGATGAGATTCTTTTGGGTCAGCTTGATATCTTGCACACAAGCATGTGGAGAACATGATGTCTGGTCTACTAGCAGTCAAGTGGAGTATATGAGAGATCCAATCATACCTCTGTAAGTTGCTTGACAGACTGACTTGCCAGTTTTATCTTTATGCAACTTGTCAGATGTAGTCATGGGAGTTTTCATTTCAGAACATGATTCAAAGCTATATTTCTTAAGTAAGTCATGTACATATTTACTTTGAGTTATAAAAATCCCATCTTTCTTTTGTTCTACTTGTAAACCAAGAAAAAATGTCAGTTCCCCCATCATGCTCATTATGTATTCACTACACATAAGATTTGAAAACCAAGTACACAACTTATTATTTGTGGATCCAAATATAATGTCATCAACATATATTTGAACCAAAATAACATGCCCCTTTTCCTTTTTGATAAAAAGTGATTTATCTATTGATCCTCTTTCAACTGATTTTTGAGAAGAAAGTCAGATAGATTGTCATACCAAGCTCTAGGAGCTTGTTTGAGACCATATAAGGCTTTATTTAATTTGTAAACATGATCAGGAAAGTTAGGATCAACAAAACCTGGAGGCTGCTTGACATAGACTTCTTCCTGGAGATCACCATTCAAGAAAGCACTTTTCACATCCATTTGATATACCATGTAATCTTTGAAGGCTGCATAAGCTAGGAACAAACGAATTGCTTCAATTCTGGCTACTGGAGCAAAAGTTTCATCATAATCAATGCCTTATTCCTGCTTGTAACCCTGAGCCACCAATCTTGCCTTATTTCTGATCACCACCCCATCTTTGTCATATTTATTTCTAAATATCCATTTAAGTCCAATGATTGTTTTGAACAGTGGACGAGGAACCTTTGTCCACACATTGTTCCTAATGAATTCACCTACCTCTTCTTGCATTCCATCAACCCAATCTTCATCTAAGAGAGCTTCTTCAACTTTCTTTGGTTCCATCAGACTCAAGAAATTTGTGTAGAAACAGAAGTTAGCAGTGGCCTTCTTGTTTCTAGTTTTAACCCCTTCATTTAAAGAACCAATGATAGATGTCAGTAGATGATCCTTGCGTGTCGTGATGTTTCCTGAATCTGACTGTTGACCTTCATCAGCTTGAGGCTGAATGTCATCAGTCTGAGTGAGATCAGTCTGAGGTGCATAAGACTGAGTGAGATCAGTATGGGTTTCATCGGTGTCAACCAAGACATTTGTTCCAATTTATGAGGCAGTCTTCAAAGGTGGTTCTTCAGTTTCACTGTCATATCCTTGATCTTGATGAATTACTTCTTCATCTTGATCTGCAACAGGTGAGGGATCAGCTTCAAATGAAGTAACAAGAAGTTCATCACATAAATGATTGATGGACTCTATGTCAGACTGTGAGGTCAATTCATCCCTGTCAGACTGAGTAGTATCATCAAAAGAAACATTGATACTTTCTTCAACAACCTTCCTTTTTTCATTGTATACTCTAAAGGCTTTAGAGATGCTAGAATAGCCAACAAATAGTCCTTCATCAGCCTTAGGAGCCATTTTACACAACAAATCTCTTTGGTTGAGTATATAGCATCTGCTTCCAAAGATGTGAAAATAATGAACTAGGGAACTTTGTTGTGATACATTTCATATGCAGTTTTCCCATGTATCTTCACAATTATGGATCTATTCTGAGTAAAGCAAGCAGTGTTCACAGCCTCAGCCCAGAACTTTATCTTCATGTTTCCATAGCATAACATAGTCCTGGCAGCTTCAATTAAAGTTCTGTTTCTTCTCTCTGCAACTCCATTTTGTTGAGGAGTTCGAACTGATGCAAAATTTTGGACTATACCCACTTGATCACAGAAATTAATCAATACTGAGTTCTTGAACCCAGTCCCATGGTCACTTCTCATCTGTCTGACTAGAGTATTCTTCTGCCTCTGTTCTCTCTTGATCAGACTGATAATTTCCTCAGTTGCATCACTTTTAGCTCTTAGAAATATGACCCAATTGAATCTAGTGAACTCATCTACAATCAAAAGGGTATACTTCTTTCCACCTTGGCTCTCAATTCCAATTGGTCCAAAAAAGTCCATATGTAACATGAACAGGGGTTCATCAATTGAATGTAACATCTTGGATGGGAATTGAGTCTTGGTTTGCTTTCCAAGAACACAGGCTGAGCAGACTTTGTCTTTGGAGTAGGTCAACTCAGGAAGACCCCTAACCAATTTGCTCTTGGACAGAGCATTTATGTTCTAGAAATTTAGATGGGAAAGTTTTCTGTGCCATAGCCAATTAAGTTCCTTTTTTGTTTCTGTAAACAAACAAGTCTCAGCTTCATCGTTGGCTGTACTCAGATCCAAGCATAACACATCTCTTTCTCTCTAGGCAAGCAATAGAGGTTTCCCCTTGGCATTGTAAATGATCCCTGCTTGCTATCTGAATCTGACTTCATGATCCTCATCTGTGATTTGACTTACACTCAGTAAATTATGTTGAAGACCTTCCACATAAGCTACTCTTTTGAATGTGACTGCACCAGCATGAATCTTTCCATATCCTCTTGTCATTGACACACCATTGTCACCATACCTCACTTGAGGACCAACTTCCTCCTTATAATCTTGCAAGAAAGATTTCATTCCTGTCATGTGCCTTGATGCTCTACTATCTAGATACCATTTTGTGGAATCCTGCACATGAAGCAACATATATTAGTTCCTTTTGGGTACCCACTTTAGAGTGGATCCATGAATTGGAGCTGATTTAATTTTAGGTTCAATTTTGCAGTCAGTCTTGGAGCTATCATAATTCCATTTATTAAGTTCTTTCATGCAATTTACAGAATAATGACCTATGACTCCACAGTATTTGCAGGGAGTATCTTTGCGACTGACTTGTGGTGAAACTGACTTGGTTTTGTTATCTGTGACTGGTTTTGATTGAGTGTGTGAAATTGGTCTTTGCTTTTGTTGTGAGACTGACTTTTGTTTTGATGAAACTGACTTATGTTTTGGTGAGACTGACTTCTATGGACCATTGCACCTTGGTCTGGACTGAGTCAGTTTCTTACAAAACACAGCTTCATGTCCTTTTTCACCACAATTATAGCATGTCCTCTTAGGAGAAGTCTTTGGTCTGACAGGACTTGGTGATTTGTTTCTGACTAGAGTTCTTACAATGTTAGTCAGTTCCAACAATTGATTTCCCAATTTATCAATTATTTTGTTTTCATAATTTTTCTTAATGATTTTGGAACTGACTTGACTCTGGATCTTAGGTTTACTCAAAACCTTGGGTAAAACATTGTTTGTATGCACAGATTTGTTCATAATATGCACATTCTTATCAGTTTCAGATATTTGAGTACATTCAGGCTGATTTGAATTTAAGGATTCATTTTTATTAGAAACTTGAGACATTACAGGTTTAACAAAAGCATTTGACATCCTAGTTTGTTCTCCTTTCATGTAAGTGAAAGTGTTTCGAAGAATTTCTGGTTTAAAAACAATTTTTTGTCATTCAGTCTCTTCTTCCTCTTCAGTCATATTCTTCTTCAGACTGAAGTCCTCACCCAATACAGCTTGAACTTGTTTGGGTACTTGTCTGCTTAAACAATCTTCATTTTTTAAGGATGATATGCACCATGATTTACAAATTCTTTTATAATGCTCAGTTTCTTCTCTAAATTTATAATTTTCTTTTGCAAGATCACTATAAGCTTCAGTCTGAGCATTTAGAAGAACTTTTTAACTTTCTAGTTCAGTTATCTTATCATCTTTATTTTTCAAAATGTTTTCAAGATCTTTAACTTTTTGTTTAATTTCAGATTTTTCTTCCAAACTGTGGTCAAATCAATAAAGATATACTCAAACATTTGAAGTTTTTGTTCATTTGTATAAGTATTGAAGTTATGTACCTTATATAACTTTGACTTGTTTAGTCTGAGTTGTAGCTCATTCTCTCAGCTTCCTTCAGATCCTTCTCAAACTGAGATACAGATTCTTCAGCTTCTGTGACTTCCTCTGCCACTGCCATCAAACATTTATCCACCACTTCTTCATCTTCATCAGACGACAGTTCCTCATCCAACCACTCTTCTGCAAAGAAGGCTTTCTGCTCAGTTTGAGGCTTTTGAGTCTTGGAGTTATTGCCATTTTTATATTTAAGATACTTCTTTCTGTATCTTTGAGCCCTCTCAGAAACCTCATCCATGTGATCAGTCTGAGCATTCTTTACCTTGCAATCAGCAGGCATGTGTCCATAATCACCACATTTAAAGCATTTAAACTTTTTCAAATCAAATGGTTTCTTTCCTTTATGCCCAGTCTTCTGTTCCATTTTCATGGTCAGTAGAGCCAACTGATTCTTTAACTTCTTGACTTCAGATTCATCATCAGAGTCTGAGTCTGAGTCTGAGTCTGATTCCTTTTGCTTGTTGCAACTAATGCAGCTTCATGATCTCTTGCAGTTCTTCTGTTGTTTATCTTCTTTCTCTCTTTGGATTCTTCAAAGTTAAGTAGCAAACCAAAGAGACCAGGAAGCTTGTAGGTGGACAATTTCTCACTCACCACAAGAGATGTGATAACTGATTCAAATCTGTTAGCCAAGATGTCAACAAATTTCTTGCACACTTCATCATCCTCCTTCACTACACCTAGAGCAGAGAAATCATTCAACAAGATTTGAAACCTTGTATGCAAATCAGCTACAGTTTCCTTTTCCTTCACATAGAAATTTTCATAATTTCTAATCAGACTGTTCAACCTTTGCTCTCTTACTATTGGTACACCTTCATATGACACAATGAGGGTATCCCAGATCTCTTTAGCAGATCTGCATCCAACAATTTTGGAGAATATTTGCTCAGATACAGAATTACCTAGTATGCTTCTAGCTCTTGGATCCACATTAAACAGTTGTCTATCTAGATCAGTCCATTGAGATTTTGGAGTTTGGACCCATCTTACACGTAGAACAACTTTGTCTCCTCTTCAATCTACTTTCCTGGGATAATTGGGCCTTCAGTAACAGTTCTCATCATTTCCTCATGAATCCCAGATAAATGCCATTCAGCCTTGAGTTTCCAATGGGCAAAGTTATGTCCATTGAAAATAGGAATACCTTTTCCGGCCATAGCAGGTGTATTAGATGATGATGATGACATTATGTATTTGAGTTTTATCTATTGATCGTTTTAAGATTTGTAAATTTATTAAAATTTAAATCTTATTCGCTCTGATACCAGTTGTTAGATCTCAATAAGATCCCAAATACAATAACAAATTAGTATTTAAACGTTAATTAACACGAATCGATTAACACACAATTCCTTGTTTAATTATTGCGCAATTATAATAACAAGATCGATAAGAATAACACTTAGTTAATTCTACTCAAAAGGTTCACCGATTACAATTGTCAAGCTCACTATTTATACACAATAATAGTGAGCTTGATAAGTACGAATATTAGCAGATCTTCTAAAATGATAGAAGATTTTATCTAACAAACTTACCTAAACTATCGGTTCACGTTTCATTATGGAGCTGAGTAGTCAGCTCCACAATGCCTTAGAATATTTTGGTCACTCAGACCCAAAATGTCACTCAGACTCAAACTAAAACTTTAACAAACAGATTTATAATCTTGGGTTAAATTGTTGATTTTCCCAACAAGGTCCTTGAAAGAAAATATATCCGAGTCTAAGTCAAACAAGTTAAAGTCAAAGGGGAAAGCCAAAATTGTTGAAAACAAACCTGTTTTTACTGTTCATACCCCGATGAACAAGATTTTCACTAAGGGTCAAAACTCAAATGATAAATCTAAAGTTTTCCACCTAAAATCTTGCGAGCTGAAACATCGTAAGCAGCTTCACATCGAAATGACAATCATCAGAAGCATCAAACTTCTCAGGTTCAAGAGGTCATTTCAACTGATCCAAGAACCTGTTATTATTGTCGGCGTGAGGGACATATTTCTAAGATGTGCCCATGTTTAAAAGAAGTTATTTTGAAACGCAAATAAAATTAAAAAAAACTTCAAAACGTTAAGTCAGTTTCTAAAAGGAAGAATCAACCAAAAAAACTAAAGGTTGATTCTCCTTCAGTCAAGACCGGATCTAAACCAACATTAACCAAGGTTGTGAAAGATGTTACAGAGTCACCCAAACATCAGGATGACGCATCAACTTCTACCGATTTTCAGAAAGATCATAAGTTGATTGATGTGATCATTCCTGATGAAAGTGGGAGACCCAAGTCTTGGGTCCTCATTACAAACTAATCTTTCTTCATGTGCAGGAACGGTCGAAGCGAACTGTAGATAACATTTGGTATGTTGATAGTGGTTGTTCTAGCCACATAACAGGCAACCTATCTCTACGGGAAAAGTTTGTCATCGTCGGAGATGAAAGTGGAACGTAACGAGTGAATAAGGTTCTCACATGAATTTTGAAGTAATGTGCAATGTAAAGCAACAGGAAAGATCACGTGAAATTACATACGTTTAATCAATCACATGCCTTCCTTATTTGATGATTTGATGGATCCCTCGAGCTTACATACAATCTACCGATTATATGCCATCATTATCATAACGGAAATCAGGTTTTATCTCTACGTTGAGTGTACATGTTTGAAAATGCAAGGGTTTTGACATTTAGTGATAGTGTAAAGGGGTAAATCACTTAAATAAGTTTGAAGATTAAAATTAAACAGAAAATAAACATTTTAAGAAATTGTTGCGCAACACAGAAAGTGTCACGCAACATTGAAACTTTTGCGCAACACTTGATGGATGTTACGGTAGCGCAAAATTTGAGGGGGAGGTGTAAAATACTCAGATATTTTCATTCTCTCATTTTTTTTTCTCACAAAGATGGTTTTTGTGAGTTTAAAGAAATCTTTCTCGGGAGAGTTTAAAGAATTCTTTCTCAACCGAGAAGGTAAGTCTTCTTACCTAATTTGGTAAGTTTAAAGCGTTTAGACTTCGCAACACATAACAGTTGCGAACTCGAACAAAACCTGTTTTGCTTAAATGAAAAACTCTTTTGAAAAAGATTCTAAAGTTTTCAAACTCCTTGAGTTAAAAGTCAAATGTTCTCAAATGAGTATAAAGAATCCAAAATGATAAAATCTAAATCTTTGATCGTGACTTCGAAACCTTTCTTTTCCTTTTTAAGTTTTTAGGATTTGTACAGTCAGAAAAAAAAATCATAAAAACACAAAAAAATCAGAAAAACATAAGAATAGGGGGAGAAAAGTTTGTAAAAATCTTAGGAAATGATAGTACATCGCTAGATTTAATATTTCTCCAAAACTCAGGGTCATAAGTTTTTGTTCGATGTATAGTAGGTACGGCTAATATCATCTAAAGAATTTTTTGAAACTGTTTATAACGGGTCACATAGCTATTTCTTTTCATTTCGGTGATAAGTCGAGAACTTTCGGTGAGCAAGGAATTTGTCACCAATAGGATTGTATAATAAATATATATCTATGAGGGGAAAAATAAGAGAGTAATAAGAAAATGTGAGAATAAAAACGTTTCAACTCTTAATAAAGTCGAATAAAGACTCGTAACCCATGATGCTTACTTGATAAACGACAAAGACAGGGGGAGATTCGGTAAAAGTCTAAAAATTCCATAACTCGTAATGCTTACTTGATAAACGGCAAAAATAGGGGGAGGAATTCGTGTCATAAACAACTCATAAATATATGAATAAATAAATGAATAAGTACTATACGTATATACATTAGTTTTCGAAGAAATGTCGTGATATTGGGGGCACAGTGTGTAACCGGTTGCAAGCAAAGCTTATATATACCTAAAACGGTTATACACGTACTCATAAAAGAGTGTCCATAACATCAATACCTGACATGATCCAATTTTTTAGTTTAGTTAATAAAATTAGGAATAAGGTGACATTTTCCTATAAACACCAAGAGTTCGATGGCACTTTGAGGGGGGTTCGAAATTAGCAAAGTGTAAATATAAGTGGGACTCCGTATAAATAGATATATATAAATAATCGAAAGATTGCTTTTACGGTATCGATGTTGTACTTAAGAGGACAAACATACTAATAGTCGACTGATTCGTATGAATCCACTTCGAACGATATGATCCTAAAAGCAAACGAATCCTTAGCAAAAAAATATTTGCTCGTTTCTAGGTTGCTAAAGTAGTGTATATACTTTATAGATGAAATTCACAAAAAGATTTTGCATTTCTAGGTTAAGAAAATCAACAAAAATCCAAAAAGATTTTATTTCTATGTTTATTTTCTTCGTCGTCACGTATCGCACAAGATTATAAGGTTTTGTCTCGTGTTTTCTGAAAAACTAAAAGATTTTATCAGTTTAAAGAATAAAACACGTGTTTGGAAAGCTTGTTTCTCTGTAAGTTAGGTTTACAGAGTTTAAAGGATTGGATCTCGAAGAGTTTAGCACTTCCGTGAAGTCAAGACTCGAAGTTGATCTTCATGGAGCCGTATTGCTTAAAGATGAAGACTCGAAGCTCAAGAGATTCAAGATACATCGACTGCAGACTTGAAGATTCTGAGAGATACTTCGTTGAAGTCAAAGAAACAACTCTCGATCTCACGACATCAAACTTTCGTTGAAGATTTGTCGACAGTACAAGCTACATCCAAGGTAGAGTTTGTTGGAGCATAATCGTCATTGTTTGTAGTTTGTACTTAGTTTAGAAACGTGGCGTGAAGCCTAGCATGTATATAGATCTAGTTGTAAAGTGTTTCGCGCATTTACCGGCTGTTACGCTTGGTGTTGCGCAGGCAACACCAAAGGTGCGCATAACAAGGTTGGGGTTAGGTGAGGACTATAAATACCCCAACCACCAGCCATAAATGCAACCATTCTAGTGAGAGAAATTCGTTGTTGCGCCACCTTGAAGCATAGTTGCGTAACAACATCTCGAGCGGTCTAAAGTCTTTGTAATCGTTTGTCTTTGATATTATTCGTATTGTAAACCTTTAAGTGAGTTTAATAATATCAAACATTCGGTTATTTGTGTGTTTCACCACCATAAAGTCACTTGAAAGTCATTCCGCATCTTTCTAGTGATTGGTCCAAATCAAGGTCTAAGAAAAACGACGTGACTCATTAATGCCTTATTGGATAAGAGGTATAACTTACTATCATTACCTGAATAAAGCTATTAAAATCCCTCATCTCGTGTTCATTCCTCTTCATGTTGATTAGCTTTCCTAAAGCTTTAGAAGATTTGACAAAAGATTGTTTATTTAGCCGTTATCCCCGAGTAAATCAGAAGAGAAAGTTAATGTTAGTGTTAGTACATACCCATTAAATTGAAAAATGATAAAATGAGGGAGTCTTTAAAACAAAAATACCTCTTAAATTAGTATAAACTAGTTCAAAATAATATGGGTTAAGGTTATTAATAACCAACGAACTTTCTAATTTGTAGCATTATAATCAAGTTAGTTATTAAATCCTGTTATAATAAACCAACTTTATTTTTAGGGTTAATTGTTTGGAAATGCATCGAACTTTACACCAAAAACTATTGTATGCATCCACCTTCTCAACCATCTATTGTATTCATTTATCTTCATAATTAGTCTAATGTCAGCACGATTTAACTTGTTTAAAAGGTTGCCGGTTACTTTCGATTTTTTAATGATTGACCATCTGATGTGGACTGCCATGTCACCTTTTAAAGTCAAAAAATAAAATACAATATATATACATACAGTACATCTATATCTATAATCTATTGATTCCCATTCATCCCAAGTTCACAACTACCACCACACAATTTATACATATACATATACATATACATTAATTCATCATATTCATAACGATTTCAATAGTTAACAGATTTATAACCTTAGTACGAACAAAAACTCGTTAACAAACAGCAAAATCACGAATAATCAAACAAAACGAACAGAATTACAGAAATAGAAACAGAGAATTCGGAAGTTTATGCTTACGCTTATCAATAGCTTCAAACAGCTCTTCATCTTCTTCGATTTCTTCACGCTCGACGAGCTGCAGTTGGCTAGTTTCTTCGGATCTGAAACGTAAAGGGTAAACAAAATCATAATCGATTATAAGTCAAAAATCGATAACGAGATTCTAGATTCATTTACAGATAACAATTTAGAAACTATATATTGTATTTTATTGTACAAAAATAAAGTAAGAAGAATCACAAACGAACAAAAAAAAAACTCAAAAAATATCAAATCTCTACATAAGCAAAGCAGCAGCCACGACAGATCCAACAACTCCAAATCTGTTTAAGGTAGTGGAACTAGGTGCAGAAGTAGGTGAATCAGTGGGTGTGGAAGCAATGGAAGGAACTGGGGCACCAACGGGTGTGTCGACGGTAGGAGGAGCAAGTGGAGAAGCCATCGGATATTCAGTCGGTGAAGAAGTTGGAGCGACGGAAGGAGGCATAACCACATGTGTTGCGGTAGGAGAGCGGTTGAAGAAGCCATTGTTGTTGTTTTTTCTCTCTCTAGCAAAACGAAGAAGATGTTTTTTTTTGTAGATAAGTGGTTGCCACATCATATATTAAGTATTAGAAATATATAAAACTTGATCCACCTCATCATGGAGCAAGTTAAAGGTTAAATTGTGCTGACATTAGAATAATTTGGAAGATAACTGAATACAACAGATAGTTTTGAAGATGGATGCATACAATAGTTTTTGGTGTAAAGTTCAATGTATTTTCAAACAATTAACCCTTATTTTTACAAGTCATAGTCATTTATAATTTTTAAAATGTTACCATCTACCGATTCTAAAGTTAATTTCCAATTTCCGAACCTAAATTTTAATTCCTAACCTAAATTTTAATTCCAAACTTAACCTCCGAACCTATAAAATTTGATCTAACTGTTAAAATTTGATTTTGAAAACATAGAAACCGGACCTTTTGTGAAGATTATGTTTTTGTGTTCTTTTTCATATTTATCTTTGTTGGGTTACTATCAAAATAGGAAATTTATAAAAGCAGAGCATTTTAATGGCGGTTTCAAGCTTTTTTTTCTCTGTTTTTAATAACTTCTTTTACCAGTTTTTTATTTACAAATGCAATCCGGTCTTCAGAAAAACAAGTCTTGTTACAATTAAGAAAACAATTGGAATATCCAAAACAGTATGATTTTTTGTTTAACATCAGAAAAAGTACAGATCACATGTGAAAACAACTTTGTTTCAGAGCTTAAAATCATGGGATTTGCTTCAAAAAAGGTAATTTCAAGTTTCAATGGATTCCCAATTCCATCACAAACATATCTCAATTGTCATTTTGTTTTTGTTATTAATCAATCAATTAATTAACACCTGAACCTTTTTCAATTTCAATTGTGTATTTCATCATACTAATTAGTCAAACATGAATTTAGTCAACCATATGCTCAAATCTCACTCACAATCTCATACTATTTTGTGTTTGTTTTTAGTTTCTCTTTTTATTGATATGGGGTTTGACGTGAAAGCTTGAATTGTAATCCGATGAGATTGGATTATGAGGAATCGAAGAAGATGGGGGTGGTGGTGGTGGAGGAGGGGGATTATAAGATTGATTATTTTGTGTTTGTTTTTTAGTTTCTCTTTTTAGTCATTTTAGTATAACGTGGTTATGGCTAGTGGTTTTATACTTGAAAGAAAAAAAAAGGTTTTTGTTGTCGGACAAAATGGTGTAGCCGGAGAATGGTTGCCGGAAAATACAATTGTCGGAAAGTATTATCGGAAAAGATGACCTAACAGGTAACAAGTTAAAGGTTTTTGACAACAACAGGTAAAAGCAAAGTTGGTTTATTATAATAGGATTTTCATAAGTAAGTTGATTATAATGCTATAAATTGGAAAGTTCGTTGATTATTAATGACCTTAACCCAAATAATATGGATGGGCTAGCTAGAGTTTATTATAGGATCAACATATTGGTTCATAAGAATGAGAATATTCGGATGGAAAATCAGGACACAATTTTTTTCGGTTTTAATTGGGTGACCATAGACTTTTCTAAACTGGAAACTATTTAATGGTTATGTTGTTTGAGATAGTTAGTTTGTATGTTTATAGTAGGGTCGTTGTTATTGTTGTTTTAGGAGTTTTGACTAGCATTATAGAGGTAGATGCGTATTAGTTTTATAAGGTCTCTCTTGCACAGTTTTATACTTTTTGCTCTTGCAGTTTTTAAATATATATTATGTTGCTTATTAAAAAAATTAATTGGATGGTTTACAGAAAAAGTTTATTAAACGATCAAATTGATATGATTCAAACTAAAAAATCAAATGAAGAAATGAGGTTTGAGTATGATTAAGCTAGGAATTACTAGAAAAGGAAGAGTAATGTTGAAGGAAGAAGTTGGTGGTCATCCCTCTTTCTTCATCTTTAGGTGTGACATTTATGGTTTTCATTCTTATAGTTTCGCTTAATTGAATTTATTTACTAATTTGTTTAGGTATTTGTGAATTTTGTATTACAACTTAACAGATCATTTCACTTAGAAACGTGTTTTTCGCTGGTTTATTCGGTGTTTCGTAGTGTTAAGAGCATATGTGTATGTGTAGGGGAATAATGCCTGGCTGCTGGACGACACCGTTTTATAGTCTCTATATTACATTTGAAAATACAAATAGTGATGGTCGAAAACCTTTACACTTGCCTGATGATCCTGGCCATATTAAGCTGAAAAATTACTTTTGAGCAAGAAGGCTGATATGAAATTTTAGGTAAAGGTAATCTTGTCACACCTTAAACAATTAATATTAGAGTTGGCAATTTCACATTTACGTTAAACATGTAACAAAAGTTGGAATCCCTCAAATTATTTAGATATTATTTGAAATTTAGTTTTCGTAGTCATAGTTTATACATTAGTTATAATAAGATTCAACAAACTAGGCGAAAAGGTTATGGCGGGTCAACCCAACCCGCCCCAAATTGTTTTGAATGTTATTAGACTTTTAAATGTTTTTTTTTTTTTTGCATTAAAGTTACATTTTGGGAGTCATTGATCCACTTAGCCCGTTTCCTTTTTAAGTTATGGTTTAACCTATAGATCCTTAAAGTTAAAATATAAACCGAATCAACCTGTCTTCATCCTCTGTCGTGTTTTTTATGAATGCTCGTAGGCACGTAGCTCTGTTTCATATGGTGACCATGGCTTGTCTTACTGATATGTTGACTCGCCTAAAAGAAAAACAAAGTTTGGCCTCATATGTACCCAAAGAACCATTACAAGTCATTTGAGCAACGCAATTTCTGTTTTAAGTGACAAGATTCAAAGAAGAATTCAAGCACAAAATGCAAGTCAACATCCACTTCTATTATGCATGATGCTCTAATCAGATGCTCATGGATAAATTTACGGAAGGAATTTAGGCATAACTGAGTAATTCTTGGTACATATCGAAACGGGTTTAGTTGATCCGAAATACTATTTACTCTTAAAGATTAAGACTTTCTAAACGATTAGTATGTTAAGTATGATTAGAAAATTTTTCTAAATAGGTGAAGAAAAATCTTGAATTTAGCTGTTTCTTACAAATGCATCAATAGAGTCGTTTTGGTTAACTGTACAAGTAGGTGTAAGGTGTTTAAGCTCGCTGTGAAGGACTAACCTCACCACCCTCTTTTTCATGCAAACAACGATAGTAAAAAGAGAGACGTTTCTCGAAGCCATGTCTCCTTCTCTTTATAATTTTCAAGCCAAATTCACAAACTTACTAATAATGCCCGAGGATACAAAAATTTGTTTTTTTAAGTTCGATTCACAAATTTAATATATTGTTTCTCGAAGCTTCTAAGTAGTCCTGCCTTCTTAAGTTCGATTGTAACTAGTTAGAAATTAAATCAGACCTAAAATGATAATGATGGTTCAATATATACATGGTGGATTTCTTTTTTACTTTTAACCCATGTTGTTTCACTTACATAGTCACATTACCTTTTCACTTTACCATTTTATCCATTTACAAAGCATCATTCGTTTGACCACTTTAGGAATCTCATAATCCAAGAAAAGCAAACAGAAATGGAGTAAATGATTGAGGTAAAACAACAAGAAATCATTTTGTACTGCTTCGGTTGAAACCCAAGTTATTACTAGAAAAAGAGTAACACATAGTAATCATCAATGATTCCCACAATGTTGTCTAGTGTACTCTTCTTTTTTACTTCCATTGTCACATGCTAAAACTTTGGTGGACCCATTTTGTTTTTTTTCCGTAGAGCTAAGAGCAATCTGTAACGGATGTTTATAGAGGAGGTCCATATCCTACGTTGAAGCATACGTGAAGTTCATAGAAGTTTAATGTTTTATTTCAAAAAGTTTATAGATTGAAAGTCCATGAAATAAAGAAAAGTTCATATGTGTTAACCAAAGAGAGAAAAACAAATGAGTCTAAGCATTATTTTTTTTATTCGTTTTATATTAAAATAGGACCTATATATGAACTTTATAAGTTTATAGGAGTAAACGACTAAGTTTATAGAAAGTTGTGGTTTATAAAAAGATGACGTATTAGTGCTATAAAAGCAAAAGTAATTTGTGAATAGTATATGCTTTCAATATGCAGGTTTTGTTCAAATATTGAATTTTGTATCACTTTTACTCACACTCACAAAAAATATATGATTTAATCTTTGAAGTTTGAATTTAATGTGGTTTTTAGCCCGAGACGTCAAGTATTCACATAGTTTAACGTGGAGGCGCTTTTGACGGTTCACATAAAGCGTCAAAATGACAAATTTGTAGCAAATATGTAAGATTTGGATTATAGAAAAAGCGCAAAACGGATACTTATTATGATGGAATCAATGACGGTCCCTAAAGTAAAGATACTAGAAAATGACAAGTCGTCCTTTTAACTTGATTGTTTCAGTGTTATAATAGCCAAACGCATGGTATCCTTCTATCACACATCATGCATAACATTTTTAGCATCGTCTCAACGAGTTTGTATTCTGACGGTATATAAGTTAGGTCATAACTAGATCATATAATAAACAAAAAGTTTAAATAATTATAAAGTCATTTCAAACCATACATCTATCTCTATATTTAAAGGAAATAGAGCATCTCTTAAGCATATTTCTCATCTATAACTTTTTCGCTCTAACCATCTACTCAAAAACCTTTATTCTCTATATTTTTAGTACTAATTTAATTTATTTTCATATAAAAGAATTATTAATTTGAGTTTTTATTGAACTTTTATAATGATATTTAACTAAATTTTTTTATAAAAAAAAAATTCAAATTTTTTCACTTAACTAAAAAAAAAAAAATTATTTATTTTTTCACTTTAATATTAAGTATCCATCAATATCAATATAATCAATCTTAACTATATTATAAAGCATTTCCTTCAAACTCTTAAAATTTATCCATAAAATTTATCAATATAATTGAAATTACTAATCTATCCATATTATACCTTTCACAAAATTTATCATTTAAAACAATTTACAATTAGTGACGTTTCCTTAATTACAACAATAACTAATAAATAATAGAGAAAATATCATTTAAGACCCATAATTTTCTTGAGACAAAAAGACATCATTTTGGCCCTTGATCCCATTTTAATCTAATGGTTAAGATTAAAACCAAAAATTATTTTTCTTTTATTTTTTTAAATTAATTTATCTCACAAACCGTTGATCGTTAGACGAAACAAAATACACCGTTGCGATCGTCTCGTTTTTATCTTTAATTGGAGCAGTGTTGTTATATACTTTCGACGACTTTTTTTTTTTTTTTTTTTATGGGTATTGAAATTATAACGATAATATCATATATGATATTTACATCATTACGTAAAATTGTATAAAAGAGAATTACTATAAAATGTATAAACTACCTAAATTTAGAAAAAAAAATCGAATTTTAACTAGTTTTATTTTTTCTCGTTTTTTGACATAAAATGTGATATACTAAAATCACATATGATACTACTATATCATATGTGATATTATTGTAAATCATATATGATATGAATATAAATCATATGTGACATATATTAAAATCGCATATGATAATATTATATCATATGTGATATTACTGTAAATCATATATGATATGAATATAAATCATATGTGATATATACTAAAATCACATATGATAATACTATATCATATGTGATATTAGTGTAAATCATATATGATATGAATATAAATCATATGTGATATATACTAAAATCATATATGATAATACAATATAATATGTGATATTACTGTAAATCATATATGATATAAATATAAATCATCTATGATATTATGTATGTAAAAATTTTAAAACTTAAAAGACAATAACACACATGATTTTAACTCTAAATATGAATTTTAATACACAACAATGTTATACAACGTATAACCTATATAGACCCAGAAAAAAGTTCGAATTTTGACGACTTTTATTTTTTCGTTTATGGCCAAATGTTGAAATTCATAAGACAATATCACATATGATTTGAACACTAAATACGAGTTTCGAAACATAGATTTGTTATATTACATACATTCAACTTAAATCAAAAAGAAAAACAAAAAAATAATATGTCAAACTACTGATATCACATATGATAAAACAGTGATTTGTAATATAAAATTTCAAAACTCGTAAAAAAAACCCGAAAATAAATTTCGTCAAAAGTATATCGAGTGGGTGCTCTATAGAAAGAGGAGAAAATGCTCGTTTTAATGTTACAATTTATTCGTTTAATACATTTACCGTTTATGAGATAATTAATTTTTAAACAAAAACCAAGTTATGATGAGTTTTTGAAATAAAGAGTTGTGATTGGTCCATTTGGTCTCAAATTTTTTAATAGTCTTTCTTGATCTCAACCCCCTTAAATAATAATAATTATCTTTATCTTTATCTTTATTAATATATAAAATATTTTCACTTTTTATTAAAATTTTAAATTTTTAAATAAAGTATAATTAGTAATATATCTCTTAATGAATATAACATATAAACTAATCTCAATTTCCTTTAATTAATTCGATTACTAATTTCATAAAAAAATATGCACCCATATAAAATAAAGGCAGTTCTAATTAATTGATATAAAATTTGTATACATGTAACCATTATTTTTTAACTTTAAACGTTATTTGATTGAGTAAATTTTCAAATATTTGATTTATAATCTAAATTTTATAAAGTTAGTTGACAGTGTTGTGGTTCGTGTTGCTCTATAATTCTAGGAAGATGGTTATCATCAAAAGTTTATATATTCTTCTTTTGGTCACCGATAAGTCTTAATACCAATAAGCTGAGTAGTATTACATTTGATACTTCTAAGGTTAATAAACCTTGTTACCATATTGATTATCCTTCATTACAACATTCGAAAGTATGTGTTACCATATTGGATTCATGGAAACAGACTGAATTTGAATGTCTTAAATGAAAATATTTTTTTCGGGTTGAAAACCATAACGATAAACGATTAGAAAGCGTAGTGTTTGAATGGATTTTTAATTGTTGTTGCATCGTTGAAGGAAAATTAGTGTTTGTTTATGGAAAACATCGGTTTATACGGGAATACTATTCAAGAAATATATTTAATTCTCTTTTTGACCGAACGTGAAATTATTAGACTTCACTATTAAAAAAACAAAATGACCTGAAAATTAGACTTTTGTTATGTTCGCAAATGAGCTTAATCTTCAAATGAGTCGAATTACCCTAATGGGTTGAATGATCCGAACGGAAAATATTCTGCGATGGTGTTTGTTTCACGAAATCTATACAAAATTGACTGAATTTGAATTGAATTCCTTTTCCATAACATCTTTGTTTGAAGTTTATGACATAATTTAAATCCGTTGGAATCTAAATTTTTCTTTACTTACAAATTTGAGATTCCTTAGGATAGTGGAGAAAAATTGAGAAAATCGATCATATCACATAATAATTATTATCGCTGTATGGTCGAACCATAAATTGTTACCACAACATTTTTTTTATATTGTTCGAAGGGTCGAACTTTAAACTATTACACTCCACATATATGTAACGAGACAAATGATAAATTACCATAAATCATTACCCCACTGTAAATTGTTAAATATGATTTTTTTCATTCGCTGCATCACGCGGGTACCATAATATATATATAAAAGGAAAAAAAATATGAAAGAAATAGATTAAGGAGTTAAAAATAATAAATTAAGTTATAGAGGAATGATTAGTGTTACTCTATATATATGAATTTCCTCTAAAATTTTCTCTATATTTAAAGGAACGGTTGGAACACAGTTTTTTTCATCTATCTCTATATTTAAAAATAAAAGAGTATTATAAAAGAGCCGTTAAAAATATCCTAAAATAGATGTTTCTGTCACTTTCCATAGTATATTCAATAGATAACTTTAAAATATCATAAGCATTGCCAATGTTGTATGACAAAACATTTATTGGCCTTTTGTTCTTCCTTTTTTATTTTATAACAATTATATTCTTTTCAAATTCGAATATGATCAACAATATTATTTATTTACTAAAGTAAATTACGTAAATTGTCGATACAATTGTCTCCAATTCAATTAGGATAGCATTTACTCTTTTTTTTATCTTTTATTTACACGGTTGAAATCACATTTTACTTATACTTTTGGTATCTTGTGCATTAAAACTGACAAATAAGATGACAAATTTCTGAAAATGACCATGGCGAGTTAAACTCAATTATAAGAAACGAATTTTGACGAGTTCATCTTTAAAGAACGATTCGTGAGAAAATAGTTAAGCAGATGTAAAAGTTAAATGAGTAAACTACTTTGTATTTGTTTTGGGTGGTTTAAATAACGTAAGCCCTTTTAAAGGTTGAAAGAATAATAAAAGAACATTCATTTAAATTCAGTTTGGCATGTCGCATGTCAATAGCTAGTTTTAGTTCTTAACATGTCTTAGTCATAAGTTCAATGATTATAGTTTTTTTGATACATCTCATGTCATCTAATTAACTTTTGATAATCGTGATCGTTTTAACCAGATTGACAATATACTATAGATTTAGAACATATTTTTTTAAAGGGTGATCATGTTATCAACTTCCTATATCATTCATATCAAGGTTGTAAATAACGTAAGGTGTGGCGTGGCGGCGAGGCCAAGTCTCAAACTTTGTAAAACATGGCGAGACACAGCGTTTTTCAAGGCGTGACAAGGCGGCAAAATTTTAATAAATTTCAGAGTTTTTATATATATTTACTCTGTATCAATAAACAATAAATTAACAAAAAGTCAATTTTTACATTTCAATATACATCTAATCTAAATATAGTAACCAATTAAACAAAAATCAATATTTTCAAATTTTAATATACATCTAATCAGAGATATATTCACCAATTTATAATCAAAGAATCTTTATAGCCGCTTTTTAATTATTTTAACAGTTTTTAAGTTTTTTTTTTTTTTTTTTTTTCATAACGCGTTATAAAAAACTTAGAAAATAACGCGTTAAAGCTCGCCATGGTGCGCCTTTTCACGTTTTTTGGACGTCACGCCTAACAACGACGCGTTGAATGTTTTCGTAACGTCGAGGCCACGCCATGACGCGTTATTTAGAACCTTGATTCATATACATATAAAAAATAGGGTCATATGTGTAAAACAAGTTAGTAAGGTAACCGAATCTTTGAGAGGCTTCCTTAATTGGTTTCACTTAACCTGCAACCCGACTATTCAGTAGTATCATAACATAACATAACCCTAATAGTAATAACCCAATCTCTTATTCGATCTTGTATCGAGTAACTTTATTTGGGTCAGATAATACAAGTAACGAACGGATTTTTTCCTTCATTTTTTTCTTTTAATCTATGGTTTTCTGATTAAATTACACTAGGTATTATATAATCATTTCTTTTAACTCGAAAATTGAACAAACCTGAACCCGAATAAATTGAACGCTTATTGGGTTCATTAATCGGGTTAGTATTAAAAGCGCCAAAACCGATTAACCTGAACCCAACCAAACCTTAAACTATCATCAACGAGTAAACACATATTAAAAATTTAAAAATCTTTACATATTCTGATCAGTAAAAGGGAAAAAAATTAAAAGAATTAAAATTACTCTCCTAATTAAATGTTGATGGTGCATATGGGTTTGTGCCCTTTATTATTATTATAATAGTAATATTGTCTTTAAATTCAATGTTTATCGTTTCAATTACAAAAAATGGGTGTTGGTAGAGTCGTAAGCGCGCGGCCTCCCCTGCGAGGAGACCGCGCCACCGCGGTTCGAATCCTGGCACCTGCTTTTTATTTTCTTTCTTTTCTGCAGCTTAAAAAAAGGGCTGGACTTGCTTCCTTGGGTGTTGGGCTTGGTTGGGTGTTGGGCTTATGGGCATTTTCTTTCTTTTCTGCAGCTTAAAAAAAGGGTTTGGCTTGCTTTCTTGGGTGTTGGGCTTGGTTGGGTGTTGGGCTTATGGGCTGGTTTGGTGTTGCGATTTCATATATATATATATATATATATATATATATATATATATATATATATATATATATATATATATATATATATATATATATATATATATATATATATATATATATATATATATATATATATATATATATATATATAGATTGGGGTTCAAAAGGGATCCCTAATTTTTTCTAGAGATCCAGGGATCCCTTCCTAACCACCCATTTTTTCTTATATCATTGTTCTTTTTTTTTTTTTTTTTCTAAAATTTTTTTTTACTATTTTTCTAAAAAAAAAAATTTACTTTTTTCTTTTCCTTTTTATTTATTTTTTTTTTCTTCCGAAAATCACATTTGATTTTCAACCTTACTTTTTAAAAATCACATGTGATTTTCAATCTACAAATATTTTATGGGTAAAATCACGTTTGATTTTAAAAAATTATTGATTATTTTTTACCAAAATCACATGTGATTTTTAACTTACAAACTATTTTGCTTATAAAATCACATGTGATTTTCGAGAAACAAATTTTCCAAGTGTGACTTTAAAATTTATAAAGTTTGGTTTTTGAAAATCACATGTGATTTTCGACAAAAAAAAAAAAATTCACGTGTGATTTTAAAATTTATAAATTTTGGTTTTTGAAAATCACATGTGATTTCAATTTTTTACAAAAAAATCACATGTGATTTTGAAAAAAAAAAAAAGTTAAGTAAAACATAGAAAAAAAAAAAAAAACCGAATTAAAAAACGAAAAAAAAAAATGAAAAAAAAATGAAAAATATAAAGGGAAAAATGAATGGCTAGGAAGCCTTTGTGGTTTTGACGCTTAAGTGAATTTGTGTGGCTAAAAAGTGGATCCTTTGATCTCTAGAAAATTGAGGATCCCATTTGAACCTCACCCTATATATATATATATATATATATATATATATATATATATATATATATATATATATATATATATATATATATATATATATATATATATATAGGATCATATACAAAGTCCAAATATTGTAAAAAGTTGGGGAACCAATCATATAATGCCATGTGTCTTTTCCTTTCCTTTTTATTTTTTTTTAACAGAAGGGTATTATCGTCTTTTCACATATTTTAATTCAATCGTTCTTTTCTTTTGTCATCTCCCTTGTTCATCATCGTCTTCTTTAGAACCTGGTTTCTTTTTCCCTATATATATATGGCGGTATTCAAATCAAATTTCTTCCTAATTGTTCTTCGGATTGTTCGATTCAAGTCCGGATTTTGGCTAATTGTTCTTCGAATTGTTCGATTCAAGTCCAGATTTTGGCTAATTGTTCTTCGGATTGTACAATTCTTCAACAATCCAGCACAATGTCAACTTCGATTCAGCCTAATGAATCTGATTGTAAGTTTAATTTTGATTTCGATTCAGTTTAATTTTTTTAATTTTTAATTATTCAAATTCTGTTAATCATATAGAATAACTGTAAATATATTAATTTTGATTTTGATTTTAGTTTAATTTGTTTAATTTTGGCTAATTGTTCTTCGTGTGTGATTTAACTAGTTTCAAATTCTGTTAAAAATTATAAATTTTAACAGCAATTATGTATTGTGCATCATACTATATTAATTTTACGTGTAAAAATTACTTCACAGGTTACGAGGAAACGTCTAGATATTGGATCCATGATGTATCTTTGAAACCTCTTCAAGGTGCACGTTTTACTTCTTTGGATCAAGCCTACCAGTTTTATAAAACTTATGCAAAGAACGGTGGTTTTTCTGTTCGGAAATCTGCTCAACACTTCTGCAATTCCACTAAAAAGGTGTTACTGAAGTATTTTGCGTGTTCAAAGCAAGGAAGAAAGACTAACAATTTAAAGATCGATACTTTGAAAAATGTTGGGAAGACGATCAATTAGAGAAAAGTGCCATCTTGTAGAACAAATTGTAAGGCGGAGATCCGTCTTAAGGCGATTCCTGGTAATTTGTATGAGATATATTTTTTTGAAGAGAAGCATAACCATATTTTGGTTGAGAAAGATGATATGCCTTTCTTGAATTCCTCCCGAGATTTGACCTACTTGCATACACAGTTTTTACAAAATGTGTCGAAGATCAACATTGGTCCAGTAAGAGGTTTTAAAATAATGAAAGAGCTTTATGGTGGATTTGAGAAAGTAGGTGTAACTGCAGTTGATTGTAAGAACTTCAGAAGAGACATAAATATGTTTATCGGTGATTATGATGCGGATATGGTAATTCAAAAATTGACTTACAAGGCAGAATTTGTACCAGGCTTCACGTTTGAATATTGTACGGATGAAGAAGGGGATTTGAGTGGTTTGTTTTGGGCAGATGCTGAAGCGAAGCGCAATTACTCGATTTTTGGGGACATCATGTCATTCGATGCTACGTTCAGGACTAACAAGTAGTTAACTTTAACTCTTTTTTTATATATATATATTTAGGTAATTCATTTTTATAATACTGATCTTTATTTTTTCCAGGTACAAGATGGTTTTCATACCTTTCACGGGTATTGATAACCATAACAGATGCGTGACTTTTGGCGCTGGTTTGGTTTCAAAAGAAAATATCGAGTCGTATAAGTGGTTATTGAAGTCTTTTAAAGACGCTTTTGGTCCAGAACCCCGAGTCGTAGTTACTGATCAAGACCCTGCCATCAAACAAGCTATTGAGGCGATCTTTACTTCTTCAAGACACCGCTATTGTATGTGGCATATAATGGAAAAACTGACGACAAAGGTATTTATGTTACCTTTTTTAGGCATTACAGTTGTGCATCTTTACTATTTAATTTTGTAAGTTTTTATTTATTAATATCAATTTATATGCATCACATTGTGTTTTTTTACAATTATTATTATCATGATTTATATACAGGTGGGTACAAGTATATGTAATAACACGACATTCAAACAAAGACTTTGCAACATTGTCTGGACTGATAGTATAGAGCCTGCGGAGTTTGAGGAAAAATGGGTTGAGATTATCAATGAGTTCCTTCTTCAAGATAATAAATGGCTTAGTGACATTTTCGAAATGAAGGACCGATGGATCCCAGCTTACTACCGTGATACACCTTTATCTGGACTTATGCGTACATCTTCAAGGTCTGAGAGCGAGAATCATTTTTTTGGGAAGCTGACTTCTTCTGATTTGACACTGGTTGAGTTTGTAAGTCATTTTGACACGGCGATGGATGCTCAGAGATATACTCATAGAAAAAATGATCATGATACAAGGTATACTAATCCTGATTTGAAAACTAATAGTGAACTCGAGAAACAAGCTTCTCTGATTTACACAAGAACCATATTTTTCGAAGTTCAAGAGGACATATATGGAATCGGATGATTGGAAGTGAGTGCGGAAGTGTGGAGGAGACACATTGTCAAGAAAATCATATGATGGTGGTTGAGACGGTGTGACAGAACCATAGGGAAACACAGTTTCATCGAAGACAACATGTCTGGAGATAATGATTTTGCAGGAGGATAAGTCAAAACACCGATACCCCCTATGATTGGTGGGATAGCCAAGGAATACGCAGGGAGTGGACCGTGGGGCAAGCTTGTGAGGTGTGTGAAGATGCGGGAAACAGAGGCACCCAAAGACACGAAGGTGAGAATACGATGGATGACGTTGATGAAGACGAAAGTATGGTGTGTCAAAATTGATGGACGAAGAAGGTAAGATATTTAGCAGGTGTGGAGTGCCTCAACCCAAAAGGTCGGGGGGAGACGAGATTGAAACAGGAGAGTCCGAATCACATTATTAATTGTGCGTAGCATACGCTCAGACTTCCCGTTTTGTTGTGATGTGTGGGGACATGAAAAACGGAATTGAATGCCGTTTGTGGAAAAGAATTGTTGAAATTCATGGTTATTGTATTCCCCACCATTATCACATTGAAAAGATTTAATGGTAGTTTTAAATTGTGTTTGGACGTAGGAAAAAAACTGGGTGAATTTATCAAAAACATCGGATTTATGACGAAGGGGATACACCCATAAGTAATGTGTGTAATGATCAAGGAATATAACATAATATTTGATACCACTCAAACTTGAAACTGGAGAAGTCCATAGATCTGAGTGAATAATTTCAAAAGGAGTAGACACTTTAGACTGGGAAATATTAAATGGAAGTCGTACATGTTTGCCAAGCTGACACGATTGACAAAGCATACGTGACTTATCCTTATTACATGAAATGAAATTACTAGAAATTAACATCTTCAGAGCTTGATCACCAGGATGACCAAGGCGTTGATGCCAAAGAGAGGGACTTGACGCAATAAGAACTGCAGGTTGAGACTGAGTGACTGGATATAATGGACCAGAGCTATCACAGCGGATGAGAGGGTTGCGAGTGTGGTAATCCTTCACAGTAAAACCAAATTCGTCAAATTCTATCGAACATTTATTATCGCGAGTAAATTTGCGAACAGACACAAGATTTTTAATGATTTTGGGTGTGATAAGCACATGGTTTAAATAAAGTGGGCGATATGGATTTGGGAGTGTGGTGTGTCCGGTGGTCATAACAGGCATTAAAGAACCATTGCCGACTAAAATTGAACGATTTTCATGATTGTTTAAAATAGTTTGTAATATACCTGAGTCCGAATGAACATGGTCGGTTGCGCCTGTATCCATTACCCATCCATCGTCGGGATTATTAACAGATAACGTGTTAAACATTTCCGGTAACGAGGTCGGTTGATCATTATGAAACCAAGTCCATGGTAGGGTCAGGTGGTGAGCATCGGCGGCTGGAGGAGGTTGCTGCGAAGTTCCGGTGGCTGACCAGAGAGGTGGTTGGGCCTGATGGTCCATTAAGAAAGCTGCTGGACCAGAAGGGGTGTTGGGCCGAGGGAAGCCAGGAGCTGGGCCAATAAGCCCACGTTGCTGATTAGTGGACCTGGGCTGAAAAACAGACTGCTGAACATGAGGCCTGTTATGCATGGTTTTGTTTGATCGAGCATTGTCACCTGCAGTGGAGCGCGCACCATTACCTGCTGGAGCAGCAACCGTCGGAGGTGGGATAAAAACCCATCCGTAGCGGATGGGGGGGGTTCTCCGGTGGGGTTTGGCGGCGGTCATTCCGTCGAGAGGAGCGGCGATTTCCCGGGGATTGAGTTGTGTACAGTGCCGTAGAAGATGAAGAATGATCTTGATGGAATTTTTCGTTTTGCCGATACGAGTTGATACGAGGTTCTTCTCCGAGGAGAATAGCGCGTGTATCCAGCCATGATGGTGGTGGCTGCCGGAGTCGTATATGCAAAGTAACTCCGTCCCAACGTCGGGGGAGACCGTTAATGGTGTATGCCACAAGGTTTTCATCCGGAATTGCTTTATCCATATTAGCGAGGAGATCCGCCATAGTTTTTATTTTTGTGCAATACTCGTTAATAGTGCTATTTCCGAGTGTTATGTTTCGAAGTTGGTTGTCAAGCTCGATAAACTTTGCTTCTTTGTTAACGTGAAAAAGATTATGAAGGTTGACCCAAGCCTTCCTTGCCGTTAAGTTTTTTTCGAAAATGTTTTGAAGTAGAGAGGGAGTGATGGTTCCGTACAACCATGATTTGACAATGGAGTCAAGTTTTTGCCATTCCGGATCCGTAGGTGGTCGACTATCGGGTTTAGCTTCTGTTGGAACATGGGTTGTATCGATGTGATCGCCAACATCGTAGCCATCACAATGAGTGGAGAAGATTTCCGACCATAAGTCGTAGTTCATATGATCGAGATTAAGGGTAATGGGAACGTGAGCTTTGATGTTAGATACACTATATGCCTTATGTAGGGGAGGAGTGGCTCGTGGTTGTTCTTGACCAGCCATGGGAAAGGGTGGCAGGCGGCAGTGGAAGAGAAAGAGGGAGGCAGGTGGTAGTGAAGAGACACAGGTTTTTAGAGGAAAGTAATTAGAGGGAGGGGAAGGGATGGTGAGAATAAAGAGGCTGTGATACCATGAAGACTATTACAAGTCTCTATTATTCATTTGTAGAATGAATTGTGTGCCCTTTACAAATGAGAATACAAGCGTACAAATAAGAAAGATAATGGGCTTTACAAGCCTAAGCCTATTACAACATGGGCTATGCTAACACTAATCCTGATTTGAAAACTAATAGTGAACTCGAGAAACAAGCTTCTCTGATTTACACAAGAACCATATTTTTCGAAGTTCAAGAGGACATATATGCTTCGTTCTGGAAATGCATGTCTGTTAATTTCACCAGAATGGAAAGCTATGAAAAATATGTAATTCGCGATATCTATTATGCAAAGGATTCTCATGATGAATTTGAGGTACATACTCAATTGTCCTTTTTCTTTTATTTTTTTATATAATTTTATATGATACACAGTAATAAGTAAAATTCTGTATGTTGAAATTAACAATATACGTCATAGTTGTGCATCATAACAGTAGACATCATAGTTGTGCATCATAACAGTATGCATCATAGTTGTGTATCATAACAATATACATCATAGTTGTGCATCATAACAATATACATCATAGTTGTGCATCATAACAATATACATCATTCTTTTTGTAGGTTGATTTTAATCGTGGTGGTGGTATCATATCATGTGCGTGCAAACAGTATGAGCGGTATGGCTTACTATGTCGACATATTTTCTATGTTTTGAGGATTTGTAGAGTCAAAGAATTTCCCAAGAGGTACATTCATACGCGCTGGAAAAGGGATGTTGTTCCTCCCATATCTGATGACTCAAGTTCTGATTTTACAACTGCAACTGAGAATGATGAAACCGATCAGAATCATACGACACAACCTTCCACAAGCAATGGAACTGGAAATGATGGAAGGGAAGCCATTATTCGCCAAGTGTATCAGAATGTAGATGAGTGCATTAACCGTCTAGTTGCTGATAACGAGAAGTTAATTTCTTATCTCGACAAGCAGAAGGATTTAGCATTAAAGGTTCTTGAAGACATTGAAGCTTGCCCTTTGTTGAACAAAGATGATCTGATTGGTTCTTTCCTCGGTGTAGAAAAACCATTGGAAGGTAATAAAGCTACTATTGGGAATCCTAAAAATATCCGTAACAAAGGTTGTGGAAAGAAGAAACGTTTAATTGGAGTGGCTGAGAAAATAAAGATCAAAAAGAAAAGACTTTGCAGAAAATGCAACCAATATAAGCGTCATGATTCTCGAAATTGTGACACAGACTTAGTCTAATTCTCTTTCGATTTGATCGTTTCTTTTTTTCATTTTGAATTTGTGTTTAGTATTTTTTTTTTCTATATGTACTATGTTTTTAGTTTTGAAAATAAAGATGCTATAAAAAACTTCAGAATTTTGTACAAAAAATGTATGATGCACACTTCCTATATAGAATACATCATAGTTGTGCATCATAACAGTATGCATCACTGTTGTGCATCGTTTTTGTGCATCGTAACAGTATACATCATTGTTGTGCATCATAGTTGTGCATTATTTTTGTTAATCATTTTTGTGCATTATACATTATGAATCTTTTACCAAGTAAATTTAAAAGATTTCATCATACATTTTATCAACCTAAAATATACAACATATTTTACATGTGATACTCAAATTTGATAATATGATGAACTGGTATATACCTATATGATTTTGTGTAAACAAGCCGAACACATACAATATGAAATTTTATATGACATACTAGTAGATTAAAACATATTAATCAGTTCATACAAAAGATTTCTACCCAGATTACATCATATTGTTTTTATCCCATTACAAAAGATTTCCATCCAGATTACATCACAGTATTAATCCCATTACATCAAATTGTTTTTACCACACGTTACCAAACTAAATTTCCATCCAGATTACAGATTACACAAACGTTCTTGAATTCTTTCATGTGCATCAGCTTTTAGGCTGTTTCTGGTTTCTTCAGGCATGTTCAAGTAGTTTTCTGCCTCTTTAATTGCTTTTTTCCTAAACTTTTAATATCTTTTAGTTGTGCGTCACTAAAAGATATCTTTTAGTTGTGCGTCACTAAGGTTTTAATATCTTTTAGTTGTGCGTCACGAAAGTTTACCAATTCTTCAAACCCCAAACTTTTAATATCTTTTAGTTGTGCGTCACTAAGGTTTTCTAGTGCCTCAAACAGTAACTTAGGGGGGTTTCGTGGTCTGATGCGTTTCAAATTTTCTAAATTCTCTACTACTTCAGTATCCCTCATTGGACTTAACTTCTTTTTTTTCTTACTAACTACCAACTTAGTTTCTACAAAATCATCATCTGGGTCCGATTCAGTGGGAAGATCCTTAACTTGATAAGTCAGTTTGTGTTTAGGACCTGCATATAGTTTTTATATACATATTAGATGCATCTCCTGTTTAGTATCATGATATACAAAATTTCATACAATATGATACACAATAGTTAAGCATATAATCTGTGTATCATATAGTAAATATCTGTTGTGTGTTACATATATGTGTAAAAACTGTTGTGTATCAACAATTATGATACACAATAGTTATACATATATAACTGTTTGTGAATCAACAAATATATACCACACAAACAAAAATTCTACTACAATAAACAACATTTTTTTATATGCATTTAACATATGTATAATGTAATAAGTAACAGAAATTTATAATATAAAATAAAAAAATTACTTTTTGTAGCTGGACGATCATTTTTGAACTTTGTTCGTCTCTCACCGACTACTGTCTTCTCTGGTTCATCTTCATCTTCATTTGATACTTCTATAGCCGTGTCTTCTGTGTTTTTGAAAACTGATGATAACCTCATCAGTCTATTGCTTCGCCTTTTTGCTAAACAAAATGAAATCGAAAAACGTTATGATGGTTATGATGTATAACAATGGCGGATTTCATTAGAAAACTTCAAAATATTAACTGATATGATACACGATATAGAATTTTTTAAACTTACGAGTTAAATCTTCATCCGTTTTCTTCATTTTTCCTTTCATCGAACAAAGAACCGAGAGTGATGAGTGATTATGATGTAAAACAATGGCGGATTTGAACGAAAAAATCGATTTCTAAAAACCCTAATTTCGTGAATTGGGGAGGGTTTGGTGAATTGGGCGGGGTTTTGTGTTTTTGGTCGATTGATTTTTTGTTTCTATTAGTGTATTTTATAATTGTGAAATGACAGAAATACCCTTTTGTATTGATTTTTATAAAAACCCACTTAAGTATTAATGATTGGTTGTTATCGCTTCTCACACTTTTTACGATATTTGCATTTTTTACACGATCTCACCCCATATATATATATATATATATATATATATATATATATATATATATATATATATATATATATATATATATATATATAGAGGTTTGTTCTTGTAAAACAAACTTTAAGGTAAAATAAGTAAAAAAAAATTAAAAAATAATTTATAACGTTAGATATTTTGGATTATCGTTCATTTTAACCATATATCAAACTTTAAAAAACGAAGTTTTGTTGTACATCAAAAAAATGGGTAGTTTTATCGTTGTGCATCAAATTTGAATATTTACTGCACAAAAACAATGAATTTGATACACAGTCCCTAAACGACATATATTTTGATGCATATCAAAACTTGCTTTTTTAAAGTTTGTTATAATTGAATAAATAAACATAATACAAAATTACACATATTATAAATTATTTTTTCATATTTTTTTACTTAATTACTTTAAATATTGGTTTATAAGAACCTCCTCCTATATATATATATATATATATATATATATATATATATATATATATATATATATATATATATATATATATATATATATATATATATATATATATATACATATATATATATATATATATATAGGGAGGAGATCATGTAAAAAGTTCAAAAATTGTAAAAAGTGTGAGAAGCATTGTGGAAGTGACATGTGGCAACCTTGATTTTTTTTTTTTTTTTTTTTTTTTTTTTAAAAAAAAAATAATTTTTTTAATAAAAAAAAATTTAAAAAAAAAAATCGAAATTTTCTTTTTTCGGGGAAAACTTTTTTTTTTTTTTGGCTCGAAAAAAATTATGTACGAAAAAAATATGATGCACATTTATGATGCACACCTATGATGAACGTTTATGTGTGCATCATAGTTGAATATTATAGTTTTTTTGTGTGCATCATAGTTGAATATCAAATCTTTTTTATGTGCATCGTTAACGTGTATCATATTTTGTGTACATCATTAATGTGCATCATATTTTTTATGTGCATCATATGACGTGACATATTACGTTATCAAAAAAAATTTGAATTTTTTTTTTTGCCAAAATATTTTTTTTTTCGATATTTTTTTTTTTTTTTTTTTAATAAAAAAATATTATTTTTTATTAAAAAAATAAAAAAAATATTTTTTTTTTAAATTTCTTATAAGTTGCCACATGTCACCACAAGAAGGCTTCCTACACTTTTTACAAAAAGAAGACTTTTTATTTGATCCTACTCCTATATATATATATATATATATATATAGTATGAAATAAAAAATATAGTTTGCGAATTAAATAATTGTTTTTTTTCTTGGCTTGCGAACATTGAGTGAAAGTACAGGCTGGAACATAAATCTCCGGACTCGTGCAACGCACGAGTCTCTACTAGTTTATATTAAATATTATTATACAATATATAAATAGTATATTACATTTTCGTACTCATGTTAAGTTGGAATAGAATAAGAAAAATGGAAAGTTACCAAAATACCCCTTAATACATAAAAATAGTGCTACGTATAACTTGGCTTTTAAAAGTAAATTTTTCTTTATATATCTATTTTTTGTTCTTTCTCATAATATTTACTAAGGTGAAAAAATAAAAGAAATAAATATATATGCTATTTAAATCTTGCAAATATAATATATATTTGGTCCCATCAAATTACAAACACATTCATAGTTGGCGTCTTTTTTTATTATCTTTTCTCTACTTTTTTATATTTTGTATCTTTTTATAAATAAATCTATCGTAAAATATTAAGAAAACAAAAGATAATTATACATAAAAATTAATGAAATAAAAGTAATGTATTAAAAGCAAGATACGATTACAAAACCAATCTTGTTGGATGGTGTTCTTCAAGAAAATAAAAATCCATAATCGTTTTCAAATTTGCTTTTTTCGGAATAGAAATGAGAGATTTTGATGTAATCACATTCCTTGTATAAAAGGTTTTTCTTACAAAATAGTAAACAAATATGTTTTTCTTGTTGGAGAGAGAAAATATAATAAATAAAATTTTCAATTCTTACGACAAGTTATCTTTACTCTTCAACGTCCATATTTATACGCGGTACATTTTAATGCATCGAGCCACATGTCTTAATTGTATGGTCATTACTATGCATTTAATGTGGCGATCTCGTTTAAGATGTTTTAGGTTACATGTTCCTCGTACTTTTATGGAAAACACATGTTGCATGTACCTAAGTTGCCTTTTCTTGTACTATTGTTGTATGAACTTTTCCCGCTCACCTTTTCTAAGCTTCTAGTTCATCTAATATTTTAACTAAATGTATGAGGATGTATTCAATGAATGTAGACTCTCTCTTATATACTTCAATGATAAAAGTTTTATCATATCTCGAGTGTTCGAATAAGATGTTCATATGTATATTGCGACTGATGGACAATCAATGACTATATATTTACAAACAAATTAGCTATAAGTTTTTAGGAATTACAGTCAAGGAATAGATTTGTTAGTTATTGAAACGTCCTTAAGCAATCAAGTACACTTAGTTCAAACTTTAACACTATCGAAGTTATTAAGAAATCGCCGAGTAGATGTCATGCAGTCATGATACTAAATACAATCATCTAAATTCAAAGACCGAGGATGAAGAAGAAAAATAGATTCATAAGCGAATTATAACTCACATTCACCTTAATATTATATTTAGAAGATAGGTGTAACTCATAAACTGAAAAACATTCATTGATTCATTAAAGAGTCGAAAGATATATAAGTAAATTATCTTAGAGATAGTTTGAATAAAATGACAGAAAATAACCGAAATGAAAAGTACAATACTAAATCTCTTGTTATATGAATTTTGCTTCAAATTATTTATGTATATCTATATACATTATAAAGCATTTGGATATAAAATATTAAAATTTAAGTATGTTAAAATTACTAAACTACCCTTTTAACTAAACATTTATTAAATATTTACTATATTATAAATCATTTCTTCTTTATTCTTAATCTCATAAAATTTAAGTAATTAAAATTACTTATTTACCCTTTTTATACATTTCACAAAATTCATCATTAAAAACACTTTAGAATTAGTGACATTTTCTTAATTACAACAATAACTAATAAATAATAATAATTATCTTTATCTTTATCTTTACTAATATATAAAACATTTTCACTTTTTATTAAAATTTTAAATTTTTAAGTAATGTATAATTAGTAATATACCGCTTAATGAATATAACATATAAACTAATCTTAATTTCCTTTAATTAATTATATTACTAATTTCATAAAAAAAATATACCCATATAAAATAAAGGCAATTTAAATTAATTGATATTATATTTGTATTCATGTAACCATTATTTCTTAACTTTAAATGTTATTTGATGGAGTAAATTTATCAAATATTTGATTTATAATCTAAATTTTATAAAGTTGGTTGATAGTGTTGTGGTTCGTGTTGCTCTATAATTCTAGCAAGATGGTTATCATTAGAAGTTTATATTCTTCTATTGGTCATTGATAAGTCTTAATACCAATTAGCTGAGTAGTATTACATTTGATACTTTTAAGGTTAATAAACTTTGTTACCATATTGATTATCCTTCATTACAACATTCGAAAGTATGAGTTACGTAATGGATTCATGGAAACAGACTGAAGTTTAATGTCTTGAAGGAAAATATTTTTTTTTTGCCTTGAAAAGCCAAAACGATTAGAAAACGAAGTGTCTGAATGTATTTTTAATTTGTTGTTGCATCGTTGAAGGAAAATTAGATTTTGTTTATAGAAAATATGGGTTTATACAAGAATATTACTCAGGAAATATATTTAAGTCTCTTTTTGACCGAACGTGAAGCTATTAGATGTCACTTATTAAAAAAACAAAAAGACCTGAAGATTAGACTTTTGTTATGTTCGCAAATGAGTTTAATCTTCAAATGAGTCGAATTACCCAAATTGGTTGAGTGATCCGAACGGAAAATATTATGCGGGGTGTTTGTTTCATGAAATCTAGAAAAAATTGAGTGAATTTGAATTGAATTCCTTTTCCATAACATATTTGTTTGAAGTTTATGACGAAATTTAAATCCGTTGGAATCTAAATTTTTCTTTACTTACAAATTTGAGATTCTTTAGGGTAGTGGAGAAAATCGATCATGCGACATAATAATTACTATCGTTGAATGGTCGAACCATAAACTGTTACCACAACATTATTTTTATATTGCCCGAAGGGCCGAACTTTATACTATTACACTCCACATACATGTAACGAGACAAATAATAAGCTACCATAAATCACCAACTGTAAGTTATTGAATATAATTTTATTCATCCGCTGCATCGCGCGGGTACCATACTATAATTATAAATATAACTCCATAACACACATACCATATATACTTAAAATTTTAAAATAATTAAATTTCTTTTACTATAAACTTAACATAATCAATTTTTAGTGTGTAAAATTTCAAATAAATAGAGTTAATCTTTAGAATTTCTAACTAATTGAATGTTAATAAACCGAAAATCTTCACCGTTCGTAAAATTATTTGTAACAAAATATGTACCATCGATTTATATATTTATTATCGTCGCTGCATCGTGCGGGTATTATACTAGTATTCTCTAAAGAGTGTCTAAAGTTGTAAAACTAAGGTTGAGTTTGTGGTATATGTATACCATGATCAACACTAGCTATTCTCATTCAAAAAATCCCAAGTGAAAACATCGTCACCACTCACACTCACTAATGATACGTGCTATGATCCGAATCTCGAATACTATGTCTAGGAATTTTGAACACCTCACTAAACCTGTAGTAAATAAGGAACATATGCTCAATACTTATTTATTTTACCTTTTCTCTATAAAACATGCACTTACACTCTCGAACTTGATCGGTGGAATCTCACCCCCAATAAAGTTAACAATGTTCCTTCTTATTGTAATTAGAGAGTAGTCAAAGGAAATACCATCCTCAACCCTTTTGTATAGCTACAAATTTCTATTGCAACAATAACAAAAAGTAATTTTCATTGAATACATATTGAAAAAAAACTTAATACTCAACTATTTACGCAAGAATATCAATGTCATTAACATCTCAACATTTATCTAATGATTTTACAATCTCATTTATTAAAACCGATCTGATTATACATGTATCTTAGTCTAATAATCTTGATCATAAAAGATCTTAATCCAATAGCTTTACTTTAATTAAAGAGCAAAACTAAAGATGTAATTTTCTTTTATCATAAAACTAGTCTTTATATCCGTGTATACACATGGACAATTTAAAATAATTTTATTTATAACAAAAAATAAATTTGTTGGTATTAGTAGATTTTATAAAATTATATTTAACGTTTATATATGTGTCGAAATTGCTATTGTACATAATCATTACGAATTATAAATATAAAAAATATACTCACAGAAGAAGAAAAAACGTATAACGTATTCATAGAATTTAACTAATAACTATTTTTAACATACGATCAAAAATATCGTTGAAGTTGATGGGTATGGGATTTCGGATGAATTTAGGAGTATAAGATTGATGTAAAAGTGGAGATTATTAGAATTTTTGAAAATTGATATGTGAAAAGGTTAAATTGATTTAATAAATTATTTACTATAATTAGTTACAAAATACTTTGTTAAAATGAAATTATGTAGGAGTAATTGGTTGAAAAGAAATAGATAATTTTTAAAATTTTATTAAAATTAAATGGTTAATTTATTTAATAAATTATTTAGTATAATTGATTTAAAGAAACTAAGTTCAATTTATTAAATAGAAAGAGTTATAACTGAGTAATAAAATATTTAAATAAATGTTTTGTAATTTTCAATTTAAAAGACAATTCTACTAAAAATTCTTTTATATGAAAAGGTTGAAAATTTCTTTTATATTTTACATACATAAAATTAATTTAATTAAATTAAAAAAAAAAATATGTCTTGCTTGATTATAACAAAAGAAAAATAAACAAACTATTAGTGATAATGTTAGTAGAGTCTAAGTCTATATTTATAGGACCCAAATCCTAGAAACACATAAAAGTCCAACACCCAGAGCTTGAAATATGTCAAACACCCAGAACTTGGGAAGCTTCCAAGCGTCCACGCTTCCAAGCGTCCACGCTTCCACGCGTCCAAACGTACACGCTTCCAAGCGTACACGTGTCCAAGCATCCACGCTTCCATGCGTCCAAGCGACCACACTTGCCCTGTTCGCGCTCTTGCAAGCACAAGCAAGTCACGAATTTCCAAGTAAGGCATAGCCGACGGCCAAGCGAGACTTAGCCAGCGGACAAGCGAGACCAGCCGGCTACCAAGCAAAGCTGGCGACCAAGCAAAGCCAGTCGATGTCCAAGCAAAGCCAGCCGGCGGCCAAGCATGGTACAACCGACAACCCAACGAGAGTCCAGCCTGACTGGATGTCGTAACTCTTTAAGCGAGTGTGGCCGACTGCAGACATCCAAACCTTTAGTTCCAATCATTTGTAACGCCTGCAATAACTACGACATTATATCTGAATAATGTTGTGAACATTAGGCCATTATTAACTTAATCATTGGCGACTTAAATAAAGGTTAATATATGTACGTTGGAATGCTGAGGAGTATAAATACCCAAGCTATGGTCATCTTCACCATCATGTTATTTTATCCACAAACATATTCTTCCATACTTACATACTTGCAGTATCATCATACTCCCACACCATATCCACACCTACTCTCTCATCTTGTTCATACGACTTACAGTCAAGAACACTCCATACCATCAACCCCAACCTTGATCACCTTAGGTTCGTTAAGAGCTTGTTAGGTTTGCATTGTCTTGGCAAGACATCCAAGGTTGGAATCACCCAAACATCACCCTTTCTATGTTTGACGATCTTTTGAACAAAAATTGGCGCCATCCGTGGGACCGTTTTAGTCAACCGCATCTCATTTCATTTTCATCGTTTTCATTTTATGTCTTAATCTCACCACCAGTTCGCCTTCCCCATAGAAGACACTCACCAATCTCAAATAAGTTCAGGTAAATCAAAAACAACCACCACCACCACCACTCGATCCCCCACCTCATCTAATTTCACATTCATGATCTATGAAGGAGTCATATCGTAGAAAATGAAAGCGTCTCAATTGGATAATGACCCTAATCTACTTCCAACCAATCGAAGCCACTTAAGCCAATCATGTTGTAATATAGATCTGACTGGCCAATTATGAAGTTAAAGTGGGCATATGCAGACACTTTCCGACACATTGGTGGGTAGGCGAGGTAATCATGCGTGTGAGAGAATATGTGACAACCGTCGAAAACTCAGGTCGAGTGAACTAACTGATAACCTCGATACTCGATTGATACTTGCTTTAACTATTTCTATGTGTTACGTAGTTACGTAAACATAACTCTTTAAGCTAAGCTCGATGTAACTCATACAAACTTTTTAACGTAGTTTACGTTACTTAAACATTAAACTTATGTGAATCGGAATCGGAAAGGAATCAAATTATTAAATGAATTCTAATACCAAGAAAAACATAATGAACTTGCCTAAGTTCATTGCAAAACAAACGAGAAGGAAATCGGAACAACGCATGTACGTAACGATAACGAAAATATGTAAAGGATTATATTCTTAATAATTTTTTTAAGTAAAAAGAACTTAAGTTGTTAAGTTTGTGGTCAAAAAGAACTAGCATGGAAAGAGTTATAGTGAAGAGGACTATTTTTTTTTCTAAAGAATTTTGTATTTTAGACTAAAATTGTTATTATGGAGAAGTTCAGGGTTAAAAGTGTAAATATCAAAATTAAATATATATATATATATATATATATAGGTTTCTTTGACATGAAGATTAGTACGTATATGTGTGTGTGAAGCGAGCAGAGAGGGGAAAGCAGTGGCGAGTCTAGGATGGTAATGAAGGTAGGTCCTAAAACAATTTAGACGACAAAAAGTAATGGATCGAGCGGTTCGGAAATGTTAAACGGGTGGGGTCGAAGATTACTAAGAATATACATAAAATAAAAGTAGTATCGATTAACAAACAATACAATGCTTAAGTAGTTAAGTCACAATATTTCATATAAGTTTATGTAAGGCGTATACGTTCCACGAATTTTAACAATAAATATGGAAATAAGTAATATCGTGTTTACTTAACATGATATTGTCAATGTTGTTTGCTAACTTTAAAATAATATGTATGGTTCATATAACATAATTAATAAACTTGATAAATTTTTAAGTTTATAATTTTATTGTGTATTTATGAGTTTTAGTCACATATTTGTGGTAAAATGAAATATGAAACTATTACTCAACAAGAATAATTGTTATGATTAAAGAATATTAAAAGATAATTTTAGAAAACATAAAGGATTGTTTGTAAATTATACAACCCAACAGGCAACAGTTAAAAAAAGAATATAAAAAATATGTGTTGGGTGAGATTTGAACCCTTGGCCAAAAAAGATTTAAGATTCAACATCACAAAAGGGAGTAGCCACTGCACTGGCACCATCTTTTGTTATAGTTTTGTAAAACAATTATCTTAGCCAGGTCCTTCTAAATTTTTTAGGTATGTCCTACGAAAAAAGTCTATATCGTTTCTAAACGATTCGAAAATTAAGGTAGGTCCGAGGACCTGCCTGGGCTCACTTAAAACTCGCCCCTGGGGGAAAGATATATATTTAGTTCGTTTATCTTTCGGCGGTGATTCGGTATTCATTTTTCATCGGAAAAATAAACGGAAATCATATTTTCACTCCTCGAGTCGAGGGGAACGTTCCGACATAAACAAAGGTTGAAAATAACGAGTTTTGATTCGGAGTTATTCGTAGCCGTATTTTATAGGTTCATGTAAAACTCGTTTAAAAAGCTTATTTATAAATTATTATCGATTTATATGATACTGGGATAAATTTTGTTGAGTTTGGTTAAGTTTGGAAAAACTGTAAATGGATATTTGTCAGGTCCAGAAACTGTATCAAACTCGCTGTAAAACATAACCTTAAGCTCGATATTTCGCGTATCTGTTCAGAAATAACTGTAATGACTTTAACTAGTACTAAAGTGACATATTGAACATATAAACATATTTTTGTGTTGGTAAAATTAGATTATATATCGTTATAAAAAATTTGTAAGCGGGGAAGTGTTTGAAAAAATATTGGATTTAAAAACTATAGCGCGGAAGCGCTGCCCGATTTTAGTAAAACCAAATACAAACACTTTATAACATAATCATTTCGTTGACTAACGATTGTATAAACTAATAAATAATGAAACTTACGCCAAAACTTGGTATAAATTAGGAATCTGGTGATTCCGAGCACTTGCCGAGCGTTTTCCGAGCACACACTAGATTTTTCGCAAACAGTGAGTTACAAACCCCTTTTTCGACTATTTTTATTACATGTTTTGGGGGAAAATACGAGTACTCAAACGTTATTGTTTAAATGCTATTTTACGATTGTTATCGTAAACTTATTCTATAAGCATTATATGCTAGTTTTGCATACTTATAACGAGATACTCTTATACTTGAAACTTATGCTTTATACATGGATTGTATATGCTTGAACATATTGTCGATAAACTTTTGGTTGTCATATTGGGAATTGTATAACATACCACTAAAATTCCCGACACTTCCAAGTGACATTAGTTGCTATTAATCCGTTTTGAAAGGACCGTTAGTAATATGTGGATAGCGCTATTAGGATAGTGAGACCCTCACAACAACGTCAAATAACGATTGTGCACTATTACTATTTGGGTAGGCTTTGAGGCTTAGCAACGAAACATTGTGTAACACTAGGATCGTCACATAGCCGTACACTATGTGGTCGATGCCTACATACTCGAAATATATGCCACGTTACCTAGTTTGGGTACAACGTGCATAAACTTTATATACTTATACTTTATGCCACGTTATCTAGTTTGGTACAACGCGCATAAACAAAACTTATATGCTGATTCTTTACGCACACGTTATGTGCGTCAAAACTCTATATGTTTATACTTACTTGAAACATATGCCACGTTACCTAGTTTGGTACAACGCACATGATCAAAGCTTATATACTTATACTTTACGCAAACATTTTATGCGTCAAAAACTTTATATGCTGTTACTACACATTGTAGCTCACCAACTACGATTCACGTAGTTGACATTTTACTCGTATTTTCAGAGAACAAGTAAGTGGCTAGAGATGCTTACTGTTGGATTACTTTCGCGCGTTTGCTAGAGACTTCAAGAATAGGGAATGGTTCGGGTGGTTTTGGATGTGAATGTTTATTTCGAATTCGATATGTAAACTTAAACATAATACTTTTGTATAACTCAAATGTTGGTTTTATATATGTAAATTTGGTACATAGCTATATACTTGTGCAAATGACAATCTCGCTCTTCACATCCCGTGTTTCCGCTTTAGCGGGGTGTGACAGAATACCTTTACCACATGGTCAAAATGATAAAATTTGCAATAGGTGATTCATCATCGACCTACAATGTCCTACTGGGCAGACCCTCAACAATTTGGATGAATTCCATATACCATCCATGACGTGGTTAAAATCACTATCCTAGTCGGCATAGCTACAGTTAGGGGCTGAATGCCATGGTCAGGACATTGATCTAAGAATGTCATGGACATAATCCGTATTTGAAAGTGCCATGGACACAATACGCATCTAAACAGAGTCATTGACACAATGTGGATCTAAAAGGTGGCATAGGCACAATCCAGATCTAAAAAAAGTCATAGAGAGAATAGTGTCATGGACATAATCAAGATCTAAAAATTGTCATGGACATAATCGAGATCTAAAAATTGTCAGGGACATAATCAAGATCTAAAAAGTGTCATGGGCCATGCTAGTCTAACAATTTCGAAAAAAAAGACATAACGTGGCCGGATCTTTGTACCCCACAAAGACATTGAATGCCATGAGCTTGAACATATAACGTGGTCAGATTTTGAATCCTACAAAGGCTTTGAATGCCAGGGGCACAATACAAATTTAGAAGTATTTGCACAATCCGAATCTTAAGGTTGCCATCGGCACAATCCATATCTAAATTTGTTATGGACACAATCCACATCAGTGTCATGGGCACAATTCAGATCTAAAAAGTGCCATGGGCACAATCCAGATCTAAAAGTGTCATGGACACAATTGGATCTAAAAATACCATTGGTAAAAAAAAAGAAAAAAAAAAGCATTTGCTAACTTGGCAAAATCTTGATAGTCTGATCATTGTTACATATCATGCAAGCATTGGATCTTACCAAACTGGTTCACCAGACCCCAACATTCTTCCAAGCAGCCAAAATACATTTTCCCGGTTGCCAAAAGGACCGTTTCCAAGCAGCCGCAGATTGGAATTCATCAGCCGCCGACTGGGTTGTGATCCTTGACCGGCAAAGACTTTACCATCTTTCCTAGAAGAATAGTCATCCTTGTATGATAGCCATCATGGCATGATAAGACATCTTGGCATAATAACCATCCCGATATCCCCGATTGGCAAAGACTTTCATATCCTTCCTAGAATATTAGCCATTATGGCATAATAACCATTCTGGCATTATAGTAACCTTGGCATAATAGCCATTCTGGCATGATAACCATCTTGGCATGATATGCATACTGGCGTACTAACCATCCAAGCATGATAACCATCCCGGCATACTAGCCATCTTAACTCTATGCCAGATTAACAAGTATTGTTGGTAGGAAGCCACACAACCAAAACAAATTGATCTTGCGTCTCAACTTGTTTCAACATTAAAGTCGACTCCTAATTCCACAGCTTGGCAGAACAGATAAGTTTAAGCCAAGTATGCAAGTAATGTGGGAGAATACCTTTGCTACAAGGTGCAACTGATAAAGTTTGCAATAATCATTGCACCATCAGCCTATAATGTCCTTCTCAACCTATAATGTCCATTGGACAGGCCAGCACCTCAAAAAATTGAAACATTTCCATCCATTGAATGGTCAGATTCCCTATCCCAACTGGCATAGCCAGAATTAGGGACAATCTAAAAGTATCATAAACACATTCCAGATCTACAAGTGTCATGGACATAATTCAAATCTAAAAGTATCATGGACACAATCTAGATCTAAAAGTGTCATGGACCAGAACATGCACATATGTAATTCTAGTCAAAATAAAAATCCAACATAGCGGATTACTACATACGGAGAAACATCAAGAACAGCCAGAATTCATTTCTTAACTCCAAGTTATATAAGTGAGTGACAAAACACTCACTATGTGACAAGTAAAAATGTCAGTTCCATTATGGGCACCTACGTTGCCATCCGAGACCTACTATTAGTTCGGATTCGACAGGCAGCCTAACAGACAAGGCAAAGCCAGAGAACATAACCCACATAAGATCCAGGATGTCATACCCCTCCACTAAAAAATCCAAGGCAAACATAAAAAATTTATCAAAATTATTATGACCAAGTTCGTCCCACATCTTTCAAACTTATTGAAGTAATGTGGTGGAAGAATGAAGTCAGTCAGGCCGAAAACATAGGAAATATGGAAACAATATGAAAAGACCCTTATAGGGTACGTAAAGGTCAATTTCAAAAGAAACTAGCCATGAAAACTCCTTTTAAAAAAAAAAATTATTTTTTGGCCGCCGGTCGGCTTGATATTTTTTCCGCCGCTGGCCGACTTGATATTTTTTGGCTGCCAATCGGCTTGATATTCTTTGTCCGCCCGATTTGATATTTTTTCACCTGCCCGCCTGGATA
>CAJVGC010000508.1:18616803-18707628 GCA_910822075.1 Senecio squalidus
GATCAAAGAAGACAAGCAGAAACAAGAAAGGAAGAAAGCAGAAGCTGAAAGGAAGAAGATGATTGCTGCGTCAGTTGCTAGACAAAAAGCAGCAGCTGCTGTGATGCTCAATCTACAGCAAGTTCATTAACTTTACCTGAACAACCTGCTAGTGTTTCTGTGTCTACAGGTAGATGGGGTTATGTCACTGTGGATGGAAAGATTCAAAGAGTCAACATTGATGCTCCAGAACACAAAGACAAAGGCAAAGAAATAGTTGTGGAGAAATCAAAGGAGGAAAAGAAGGAAGAAGAGAGGCTTGCAAAGGAGAAGGCTGTAGAAGAAAGATATTATAAAAATCTGCTAGCTGAGGAGGAAAGGGAAAGAATCAGACAAGAGCAGGTCAATGCTGAATTTTTGGAAAGATTGGCTGCTGAAGAAGAACAGGCTGAAAGGGAAAGGCAAAGAAAGATAGCTGAGGAGGATGAACTTCATGCTAGATTGAATCAATCTGCTACTCCATCTGAAAAGGAGAAGCTAAGACAAATTGCTGAGGAGGATGCAATTTGTGCTCAAGAAATGGCCAATGAAGAAATTTTGAATGATCTCTACATTCAAGGTCTAGAGAGAGCAGATGCTGAGCTTGCAAAGAAAATGCTTGAAGAAGACAAACTTATTCTACAACAGCAAGTCAAAGCCAAAGCCAAGCCTGAGAAGAAGAAAGTGTCTGAATCCACAAAGGCCAAGATAGCTGAAGATAGGCAGAAATACACCACCTATCTCAAGAATAAAGGCTATAGTGGTAGGTCTTTAGGTCCTATGAAATTAGCTAACATTTTGGATCTTGTGGAAAAGGAGAAGAAGAATGAAGCCAAAAGGAAAGCTGCACTTGCCAGAATTCAAGAGAAGAAGAAGCAAGATGCAGAGAAAGTCCTGAAAGCTGCTATTGCAACTGGCAGAAAGATTATACATGAGCAAGAGCCCATTGATACTGCTCCTGGTACGGATGAACCTGTTGAGAAGCACAAGAGGAAGAAGCTAGCATCCAAGAGGGTACATGGTCTAGCTAAGAAACAGAGAGTAGAAACTTCTACTGCTCCAAGTGCATCTCAAGAAAGTCCAAATCCTCAAGCAGATTATTCTTCATACATCAATCATGAAGAAGGACTAAGGTTTACTCCATTAGCTGTGAAGCCTCCTATGATCATCGACTGGAAGTTTATTGGTGGACAAATGGGAACTGAATATGAAGTTACTAGGCAAGACAAATCAAAGAAAGTACTTCTAGCTTTCCATTGGGCAATAAGAGACTATGACAGAGATGACTTAGAGAGAATGTATCAAATTGGCAAAGTTAAATATTCTCATCAAAGAGGAGCTTGCTCAGGTACGGATCTTGCTATGGATGTTTTATGCGGTTTGTTTGAATCAGAATATAAGAAGAGAAGTTCAGTATTCAAGAAGGGAGGTCCAACTAATCCAATAGTCAAATGGTTTGTGTATGAACGAAGTGGTGTCTACTCACTAGTTAGAAAGGAGGGAGCCATGGAGTTTTACTTAGTGGATAAAAAGTACCCACATGATTTGAAGACATTGGATGAGATGATAGAAGTCAAGCTTAATGGACTCCATGATTCAAGAATAGCTCATGAACTTATTTGGAGAATTCTGGAACAACGCATAGAAGAGAAGACAAAAGGAAAAGACTCTGATTGGCAAAGCAGAAAGATGTAATTAACTTTAATAGTTAAACTTGTTTTGTAAATGAAAGTAGTTAATACGGTTGGAGCATGAAACTTGTACTTTTGATTAATCATAAAAGTTCAAGGTTAGGGGGAGATTGTTGGGTTATAACTTATACAAAATAGTTTAACTCCTAAACAATACGCTTAACAACAAGAATAGTAACTTAAACGATTAATGCGGAAGACATTAAAGAAGTTACTATGGAAGACAAGTTAGTGCGGCTGTCCAATCAAGTTACTACTGCTCAGAGAGTTGCTACGGAAGAAGTCAAGTTGATGCGGTCATATCAAGTTAATACGGAAGACCAACTTACCGTGCAAGAATAATCTAAGTTATAGAATTATAATTAGATTATGTTTATGTTTCCTTTTGTAATAGATATAGTTTCCTTATTCTAGATAATGATAGTTTTAGATAAGGATAGATGATGTTTCCTAGTTTATCTAGGTCGGCCTCAAGGTCTATAAATAGATAGATCCTTGTATTGATAGAAACACGTTGTATTGATATTCTGAATTAATACAAATGAGGCTTATAATTCGACAATACTATTTGTTCATTCTTAATCATATTCTATTGTTCGACAACTCATAAATATTGAAGTGTTCATCCGCTGCTGAACTTCTTCAATAGATCAAGATCTTAACGAAGGGATATTATTAGATTACATTAGCTAATCCGATCCTGACAAATTTTTAACCGAAATATTATTTAGATCTATGTTTTTATGAATAAAAACACTTTAGAAACACTGGAAATGAAGTTTTATTAAGTCTAGACCAATTGCATGTTGAAATCCGTGGCCAAAATAGTCGTTTTGCCCGAAAAATCCCGAAAACACGACCTGTGCGCCGTCCTTGTGACCAGGACGACGCAGCGAGTAAAAGTTTGGCTTCTGTGCGCCGTCCCAGTGGTCACAACGGCGCACAGGCCTGACCAGTTTTCCCGAATTTTCGTTATTTGACGTTTTGGAACTTGTTGACCCGCTGACTTTTCATGAATACTATTTTGGGACTGAGTTTGACTAAACTAATATAACGGTGGCTTGTAATGGACTTTTGGAACTTAAATGAACTCGTTTGGATATAGAATTGTGTTGTATGTCATTTGTGAGCGGTATTGGAAATTGAATTTGGGATATGAAATTTGGGCGCGGAAGCGCTGCTCAAATTTCATTAGAGAAATTCAAACCATTTCAGCGACCAAAATTACTTACAACATAATGATAATAATCGTTAAAATTGGACCATGGACAAAAACGTAACATAAACCGTTTTGGACAATACTTAACCTTGACACTTAAAGTTTAATTAAATCTTATCTATTATTTTACATAAAAACAACATAATAAGATAATAAGTAATTGGACTATCTTGGTAATAATAGGCGACCCGTGATTTCCGGCTTTCGCTCCGACCGATTCCCGAGTTCTTTGTCTTCGGAATCCGTGAGTTACACCCCTTTCTACTCTTACATTTTAAGTACTCTTTTTGGGGGAAACATGAGATCAAACCTTTTGTGAACGATACTTTTGCTTGTGAAACTGTTTTGTGCACTTAAACTTGCGAACAATGCTTATGAGCTAATTGTCTTTGAAACTCTTTTGAATCTTTACTACTTTTATGAACTTGTACAACTATTGCGAAACTTTTTGGAAACCTTTACGAACTTTGCAACTGTACGACTTTTGGAACCTTTGAGAACTATTGGACTATTTTGGAACCTTGTGAACTAATATGCGTAGACGATATCATCTGTCCTAATTGGCTTACTTTAGACTACTTAGGTTTGCCTTTTTGGATATTTGATTTGACGATGATAGCTTGATTGTATTTGGAGCAAACCCTAGGTGAGAATATAAACGCCGTAAGTACAAACGACCAATTTTTAGAAACAGGACGGACAAAGTGCCCCGCACTCTTTTAGAAACTACTCCCTTCACACTATTAACAATAGCCGTTAGTAAATATGGGTATCGATACTTAGGAGCGGTCACTCCTTACTTAAGGGTAGAAACCTGGGTACATATTACTAAGTTCTCACGAACTCGATCTTTAGACTGAAACTAGGGGCGTGTGCTTGACCAGAAATCGGATTAGTGGTCAAAATCTTACGTTATATTAAGCTTAGTGGTTGGTACAACTCGAGGATCATAGGTCTTTATTATTTACGCATATGCTTACTTACTGTCTTACACATGTGGATTAATCCACCGCTGAGGTAATGACTACGCACTTTTACCGCTTGCTACGCGACTTGACTTTGAACTTATCTTGAACTTTTATGAACTTTGAACTTATCTTGAACTTTTATGGACTTGGAACTTGTCTCGAACTTTTACGAACTCTACACCCTTGACTTGAACTATTACGACAGTATATAAACTACCTTTATGCGATTGCTTATCCGTTTACTTCTTTTGGAAAACTTTGTACTTATATATATATATATATATATATATTACTGGTCGAACTTTTATTAGAAACCTTTGGTCAACTTATAAACTGTAACTCACTCACTACGTTTTCGTAGTTGACACTTTATCTCATGTTTCAGGAATTAAGCGTAAGTTATGAAGTGCATTGCTCAGGCGGGTCAAGTCAATTATGTGAAGTGTACCCTGGGAAGAAGACCTTTACTTTTGGGAATTTTTAATTAAAACAGTTTATTATGTACTATGGTCTTAAACTTTGAATCTTGGTTGTATCCTTAAATTTTTGTACTTTTCCAACTTTAATCTTAATGACATGAACCGTTGATTTTAGTATAACCCGTGAAATGATTCTTTGCTCTTCACATCTCGTGTTTCCGCTTTAGCGGGGTGTGACAGACTTGGTATCAGAGCACGGGTTATAGTGAAAACGGTTTTAAAAATTTTCAAACAGTTTTCGAAACCAAAACTATAACCAAGGCTTTTCAGAAAAATCATTTTCGGGTTCAAACTTTAGTATATTACTTTCCGCGATGCATAGTTCAAAATGAATTATGCAAGAACGGAAAATCAATGGCTATCGTTAACGGTTTTGAGTCGAAAAATTCCCGGCCTTGTCAATTCCCGACACTCACATAACTGACCCGTGCATGCATATTACTTACGTTTTTCCTTTTTTTAGTTTCCCCCGTACATATGTAGCTCTCTATTCGCAGATACGTCATGTCTCAGTCATCGCACTCCCGATCCCAGTCACGATCGCTTCCACGAGCCGTTTCCCCCTCGCACGAACCCTCTGAGGGCCATACGGCTTCCGAGAGTCAGCGTCATCAGACGACTGACCCGACGGAAGACACGTCCATGACCATCAGTAGCAGTAACGGGTCCAGCCCGAGGTCAGTACTACCACCTCCTCGGCCGGCACCCGTTGCAGCTCCACCGCAGCCTCGAGGACCCAACGCTAGAGTGCCTATGCATCAGCAACCGGGGCCGTTCCGACCTGCACCTCCTTAGTCCTTCTTGGACCCATACGACCCCGCTTTGCGCACTCCGTTCACGGAACGCTACGCGTGGGATCGTCAGTTCTTAGAGGAAAGGCGACGCGCCCAGGAGGCCGGACCCTCCCGACCCATGATGCCACCGACTCACCAGCCTCTCCCACCAGCTGCTTTTCTCAACCTGCACCGTCAGGTCCGGGGACTCGCAGAGGAAGCCCAAGAGCAGGGCCTCCTTCTCTTCGAAGTCTCCGACGCTGCACATGAGCTGGCACAGCAGTCAAGGCGAATCATCGCAACGGCTCAGGCCACCGCCCGGACAGTGCAGCGTCTCACTAGAGCATGCTTGATCATGGGGGCATTTATAGTAGCCATTTCCGCCAAGATGTTCTTCGAAGAGCGTTATTAGGCATACTTTCCTTTGTATTTGTACTGTACCGGCCAGTCGTAATTTTCTATTGTACACGACTTAAGCCATTATCTATTATTTCCTATATATCGTACTTGTACTTCTTTCAGTATTTTGTCCTATGTACCGAAACCTCTTATTATTAATGGAAATCTTTGCCTCTTATTTTTCATACCTGTTTTGTCACGTAAATCTTTTAATTATTGTCAAACATTGTTGCCATTTCTTGAATCATCCTCGTGCGTGTGCCGTCACCTTTCTTGTGTACCCTTTTACTATTATTGTTACCATACTTGTGCTAATTGCCCGCTCACATTACTTTTGCGTACTCGATAATTGTTAACCCTTGAGTTAAACTCCTGTCATAAATACCAATTCGTGCGTTCTAAACGAGTTCCTCCTTTCCATTGCAGAACCATGCCTCCCAAGAGAAGCCGCACTGATCGCATAGCCGAACAGATCGTTGTGCAATTCCAGGCGGTACTTCCAAGCACGATGGCCCAGATCGTCGCTGGAATCAACCAAAGGATCTTCGGAATCAGCGAACCCCTTCTCCCTCTTGTACCAACTAGGCAGGATGAGGACGAGGATTTTGGAACCAACCGCCTACCTCCCCCTCCAGCCCTCTTCCAACGAAGAGAGAGTAAGAGAAGGAAGATTCACCACCAACCTTCGTGGACCAGCAACAACCAGGAACCCACAACCGTAATCCGAGCCTACTCTGGACCGCACCCCCAGTGCAACAGGTGCCACTTCCATCATGCTCGAAGATGCCCGGTATGCAGATTTTGCAACGAAGAAGGGCATTACCCCTGGTGCTGTCTAGAAAAAGCAATCAACCGAGCCAGAAAACTGCGGTGCCTCGAGTGTGGAAGCGACCAGCACCTCCGTGGGGATTGCCTCTTAGAGCATACCACAGAAACTCTCAGTGCTCTCGCAATCACAGCCGAGGAGGCACATCAGGACCCCAATGCAGTTACTGGTACGTTCTCTGTCAAATAACCATTTTCTTTCGTACTATTCAGGTCAAGAGCTGAAAGAAACATTGCCTCCTTCGAAATTAGACCCCTCGTCAACCTAGGACCTAAAGCCATTACGGATAGCTTTCTATCGAGTATGGCAACGGTCAATAGACGAAGCTACAAATACAAACTTAGGATATCCGATACTGCATTGGCCTAAAAACCTTTTCCCATCGACCCAATCCCTATCGAACCATCAAGCTTTGACGCTATCGTTGGGATGGACTGGTCACCCCATTTTCGAGCCAAGACCGTCCGTTTCGACAAACTCACCGGTATCCCTATTCAGAAAGCGAAACGTCCGTCGTTCAGGAGGACAAACCTGGATGACAACTTCGCGACATGTATTCCTTGATAAAGCACAAGTACCTCGAGAAGGACCACGACGCATCCTTCGCTCACGACGTCGAACGTAAATCTAAGGAAAGCCGAGTCCAAGACATTCCCGTAGTCAAGGACCATCCAGAGTCTTTCCTGAGAAATTGCCTGGGCTACCGCCAAATCGACAAGTGGAAATTCCGAATAGACCTCGTTCCTGGCGCAGCACCAATTGCCAAGACACCCTACCGTCTGGCACCACCCGTGATGCTAAGGCGGTAAAAGCCGCTGTAGGAAATCCTAGACCCCGATTCTATCCGCTCAAGTCCGTTCCCCTGGGGAGCCCCGGTTCCCCTAGCAAAAGAAAGACGGACTCTCCCGTTTGTACACTGATCGTCATGAACGTATCAAGCCAACCGTCAAGAACCGATAACCATCCCCAAGGATCGACAACCTATTCGAGTAGTTGCAGGATGCAACTTATCTCTCAAAAATCGACCCCCGCTCGGGTTATCATCAGATTCGTGACATTATGACCGACATTTCTAAAGCCGCATCCCCAAACTCGATGTGAACAATACGAGCCTCCCCTCTGTCAATAGGCCTAACCAACACACTAACGGTATTCATGGACTTAATGAACAAAGTGTGTAGGCCGTACTTAGACGATTAATAACCATACCCATGGTCAACATTCTCACCTACTCAAGGAAGATCATGTGAAACATCCCAAGCTCATTTTAGAACTCCTCCGAGATCAGAAATCGTGCGCCAAGTTCCCGAAGTGCGAATTCTGGCCCCGAAAATAACATTTCACCGGTTCCGTAGTCAACCATGAAGGAATTCGAACTCAGGCTAAACGTAACCCGTTACGCCAAGCTCCAAGCATGAGTTCTGAAATCCGAAGGGGCTTCGTAAACTCATTTCCGTCAGGGGCCACTGATTTCGCTATTCCATCCATCCGGGACCCGACTTGTTGTACAAGGGTTCCCGAGAATACCGTTCGTGGCCGGACATGAAAAAGGGTATTGCCTTGTATATAGCCAAGTGCCTCACTTGCTCCAAGGTCAAGGCAGAAAATCGAAACCCATCTCTCCATCATCTCCGGTAGGAACAGTCGATCCACGTCCCGCTCTCTTCGGAATGCCCTCCAGAGAATCGCTAGGGACGCGACTAGACCTCAGCGCTTCACACCACTTCCCGGCTAACGGTCAGGACGGAAAGACGATCCAAACGTTTAAAGAGATAATGAGAGCGTGTATGATCGCCTCCGTAGAAGGTCACGACACTCACCTTCCTCTGGTCGAGTTCACCTATGACAACGGCTTCCATGCCAGCACTAAGTGCGCACCCTTCAATCTCTATATGGACGCAAGTGTCGATCACCGCCCTATCGACTAGAAGCTGACGGTCGACAACTTGCAAGGTCCGACGCCTATCTCTACCCGTGAAAGACTAGAAGGATCCCGTACCTGGCAGAGGAGCTACGTAACCAAATAAAAGAAAAATCCTCGAGCCCCAAGGTGGCGATAGAGTACCTCCCAAGATATCGCCATAAAAGGGGTAGCCTGCTCCTGGAAACGCGGCAAACTGAGCCCTAGGTACACCGGTCCAAACCAAGTCTTAGGACTTGCCGATCCGGTTGTTTACCGCCATCACCTCCCCAGATCCCTCTAAACGTTCAGAATTTGTTCCTTGCCTCACATTCGAAAGTGTTCATCGGATAAGACCAGCGTCACCCCTCTAGACAAGGTCAAGATCGGTGCCAAACCCAATTTCCTTGATGAACCGCTTAAGTTGTTGACTCCAAGGTCAAACAACCTAGACAGAACCTTGTTCCCATCACTAAGTTCGGTGGAACCCCCGACGTAGTCCCACAACCGCGTGAAGACGCAGGGACCGAAACCCATCAGGAGAATCCACCTTGATCCGACGGCACTTCTTCCCCATGAGACGAACTAAATTTCGGGACGAAATTCCTTTCAACCCGGGGAGAATGTGACAACCGTCCAATTTCAGGTGCAATTTATGCTCTACGTTTCTTTTATTGCCTACCGTTGCCTTTAACTGTTCATTAACCGGAACCGCGCTAGTGTCGGAATCACACCCGGAATCAATTTATATAAGTCCTAATACCAAGAAAACCCCTAATGAACTTTCCTAAGTTCATAATGTAACATACTTTAAAACTTTAGTTAACGAAAAGGTCCAACGAAACAAAAATACAAAAACAGCAAAAACGCAGAAATTATTACAGAAATGGTCCAGGACGACGCACAGAGGCCATGTGCGCCGTCCTGGCAGGACCAGTTTTGCAAAATTTTCAAATTTTTGCATGTCTCGATTTCCTACAAATTTTAAACCAATCCCACTCGATTTTAACCCATCATTTACTGGTAATTCACTGTCCCAAGACCCCCTTTACTCCTTTTCTCACTTACCTTTCATTTTCATTATCATTTTATCATTTTTATAAACTTAAACATAAACTAACACACTTTTTCTCTCAAAACCCTCTCAAACTCCTTCATATCCAGAGAATCACAGCCACCAAACACCATTTTTAATCCATCAAAATCGTTTGAAACATCAAGGAAGCAAAAAGGGACCAAGAGATTTCGGTAAAGGAGCATTTTTGTAAAGAATTTTGGAGCTCAAACATCACCAAATCATCATCCAAGCGATTTCCACCGGTAGATTCCTTTTAACTTACTGTTTTTATATAAATAACAACTTGCATGGATGATCTATGGATTTAAAATGAGTTTTTACAAAGATTTATAACGTTTTATGTACAAAAACAATTTTTAACCGAAATATTATTTAGATCTATGTTTTTATGAATAAAAACACTTTAGAAACACTGGAAATGAAGTTTTATTTAGTCTAGACCAACTGCATGTTGAAATCCGTGGCCAAAATAGTCGTTTTGCCCGAAAAATCCCGAAAACACGACCTGTGCGCCGTCCTTGTGACCAGGACGACGCAGCGAGTAAAAGTTTGGCTTCTGTGCGCCGTCCCAGTGGTCACAACGGCGCACAGGCCTGACCAGTTTTCCCGAATTTTCGTTATTTGACGTTTTGGAACTTGTTGACCCGCTGACTTTTCATGAATACTATTTTGGGACTGAGTTTGACTAAACTAATATAACGGTGGCTTGTAATGGACTTTTGGAACTTAATTGAACGCGTTTGGATATAGAATTGTGTTGTATGTCATTTGTGAGCGGTATTGGAAATTGATTTTGGGATATGAAATTTGGGCGCGGAAGCGCTGCCCAAATTTCATTAGAGAAATTCAAACCATTTCAGCGACCAAAATTACTTACAACATAATGATAATAATCGTTAAAATTGGACCATGGACAAAAACGTAACATAAACCGTTTTGGACAATACTTAACCTTGACACTTAAAGTTTAATTAAATCTTATCTATTATTTTACATAAAAACAACATAATAAGATAATAAGTAATTGGACTATCTTGGTAATAATAGGCGACCCGTGATTTCCGGCTTCCGCTCCGACCGATTCCCGAGTTCTTTGTCTTCGCAATCCGTGAGTTACACCCCTTTCTACTCTTACATTTTAAGTACTCTTTTTGGGGGAAACATGAGATCAAACCTTTTGTGAACGATACTTTTGCTTGTGAAACTGTTTTGTGCACTTAAACTTGCGAACAATGCTTATGAGCTAATTGTCTTTGAAACTCTTTTGAATCTTTACTACTTTTATGAACTTGTACAACTATTGCGAAACTTTTTGGAAACCTTTACGAACTTTGCAACTGTACGACTTTTGGAACCTTTGAGAACTATTGGACTATTTTGGAACCTTGTGAACTAATATGCGTAGACGATATCATCTGTCCTAATTGGCTTACTTTAGACTACTTAGGTTTGCCTTTTTGGATATTTGATTTGACGATGATAGCTTGATTGTATTTGGAGCAAACCCTAGGTGAGAATATAAACGCCGTAAGTACAAACGACCAATTTTTAGAAACAGGACGGACAAAGTGCCCCGCACTCTTTTAGAAACTACTCCCTTCACACTATTAACAATAGCCGTTAGTAAATATGGGTATCGATACTTAGGAGCGGTCACTCCTTACTTAAGGGTAGAAACCTGGGTACATATTACTAAGTTCTCACGAACTCGATCTTTAGACTGAAACTAGGGGCGTGTGCTTGACCAGAAATCGGATTAGTGGTCAAAATCTTACGTTATATTAAGCTTAGTGGTTGGTACAACTCGAGGATCATAGGTCTTTATTATTTACGCTTATGCTTACTTACTGTCTTACACATGTGGATTAATCCACCGCTGAGGTAATGACTACGCACTTTTACCGCTTGCTACGCGACTTGACTTTGAACTTATCTTGAACTTTTATGAACTTTGAACTTATCTTGAACTTTTATGGACTTGGAACTTGTCTCGAACTTTTACGAACTCTACACCCTTGACTTGAACTATTACGACAGTATATAAACTACCTTTATGCGATTTCTTATCCGTTTACTTCTTTTGGAAAACTTTGTACTTATATATATATATACTGGTCGAACTTTTATTAGAAACCTTTGGTCAACTTATAAACTGTAACTCACTCACTACGTTTTCGTAGTTGACACTTTATCTCATGTTTCAGGAATTAAGCGTAAGTTATGAAGTGCATTGCTCAGGCGGGTCAAGCCAATTATGTGAAGTGTACCCTGGGAAGAAGACCTTTACTTTTGGGAATTTTTCATTAAAACAGTTTATTATGTACTATGGTCTTAAACTTTGAATCTTGGTTGTATCCTTGAATTTTTGTACTTTTCCAACTTTAATCTTAATGACATGAACCGTTGATTTTAGTATAACCCGTGAAATGATTCTTTGCTCTTCACATCTCGTGTTTCCGCTTTAGCGGGGTGTGACAAATACGTTGTCACTTTGTCTTCTCAAACTCGTTACACATTTGTTGAGACGTTTCTCACTTTGTCCATTTTCACATTTTATGAAGGCTTTGTTTGTGATATGAGACTTTCTTCGAGTATTGAAAATCGTCTTTGTGTTCGAGATGATGAATTAAGGAAGATGCCTTGTGAAGCTTGAGGTGATGGAGAGAATAGCTTGTATTAACCACTTCTTTACTTGTTGAACATCATCAAATGTATCAAATTCGGATGTTGATGATGTTGATGTTGATGCTTATTCATTGTTGGGTTGTTGATCATGAATTGAATTGATGATGTTGGCTTTGTTGGTACGTTGTTGCGTCATTATTGTGAAAGCCGTTAATCCTTGCATGAAAATTTCATTGTGTTGACGTGTCTTTGCCATTGCATTTTGAATCATCATGTTGGTCGAATCAATCACACCTTGTCCGTATTACAACTTGTTCGAATCACATCTTGTTCGAATGACACCTTGATAGAATCACACCATGTTCAAATCAATCTTGAGAAAATTTCTATTCGAATGAATGCCTTATTCGAATCACCACGTTTATTTGTTGCGCAAAACTTATCAATGTTGTGTATCATCATTCAACTTTGTTGTTACGTCGTTGCTTATTCATATGAAAGCCATTGAATTCCACTTCATTCAAATTCTTGAGATATGGCTTGAAATCTTGCGAAGTCCTTGTGGGTATGTCATTTTGATTTTTGTCGTGAAAGCGCGCCATGAAGTTTGAGTCCGAAACTTAATTATTTCGAATTCCTCGTGTTCGAATCCTTCTCGATATCTCGTGTAAGCACGCCATGAGGTTCGAGTCCGAAACTAAATTATTCCGGAGTCATCACTTCCGATCGTTTTGATATCTCGTGGAGGCACTCCATGAAGCTCGAGTCCGAAACCGAATTGTTTCGAAGTCTTTTCTTTCCAATCCTTTTTTATTTCTCTTATAAGCACGCCATGAGGTTCGAGTCCGAAACTGAAGTATTCTGGAGTCATTTTGATAACCTACGTTTCTGCACAATCAAACCCAACTTCTTTTGGTACCCGTTGCATTTTGGGTCCTTTTTGGTTAGCTTTGTTCGAAAACCATTGATAAGTCGTATTGATTATGTGCAAAGAATATGAATTCCATTTCTCCAGTAAACACACATTTGAGGTAGTTGATTTTGCAATCGGTGTGTTTGTTTTTGAAATTTGTGGAGACTTTGGAATCCATTTCCGTTCATGAGTTGGTGAAGGAGTTCTTGGGACAAAATCATTTGGTGAATGTGCCGTTTTTGATTCATTTGATGGTACATTTGGAAATAATTTTTTCTTTGATTTGAATGAATTCATTGAAGTTCGTTGTTTAATTGTAGAAACAAAACTATTTGCTTTTTGCACTGAATATTTAAAATGTTATGGTGCAAATTCAAATAACCCGGGTATTGATTAAGTGAAAGATTTCGTTTCCTTCTTGCTCATTTGAGGACAAAGTGCTTGTTTTTCAACATGTTCGCTTGATATTATTGTTGATTTCAAACTCGAAGTTTTCAAAAGTGATGTAAAAGTTCCATTAGTTTGTGATTTCGGAGAATACTTTTAATTCTTTTTCGGGAAAGAATTAGTACTCGGAGAAACCACTTTTGAAAATGTCTTGGAAGATTTACCGTTGTAAACCTTCAATGGAACTTTAACATCCTTTTTCAAATCTTTTTCAAGAGTTTTATATTTCCGTTTCTCCTCATGTGAAATGATTGGGGGTTTGTGGTAAAACCGAACCATTCATTTTCCACATTAAATCAATCTTTTGCGTTAAAAGATCAATATCTTTGTCTTTTGCAAGCAAAGCATTTTGAAGAAATGATATCTTAGCAAGAGATTGTTCATTCGAGGAGAAAGATGTTGTAGATTCTTGTTTTGAAAGATTGTTAATTTTATCCATCGTTTCCAATGAAGATTTGTCATTTGAAGTCGAAGATTTATCAAGTGATTCTTTTTCAAAAGACGCAAATTTCTCTAAAAAGTTACGTTTTTCATTCTCAAAGTAGTTAGTTCGACATTCTAACTCTTGTTCAAGTTCCGAAAATTGTTTTTCTAAAATAAGAGTTGGAACATATACTTTTTGAAAAACAACTTGTTCCAAAACATCATTGGAATGAAGTTCTTTTTCGTCATGATTTGGAAAGTAATCATCCGAAAGAGGAATTTTCCTATTTTTATAACTCTCATTTAATGATTTGTAATCAAAAGATAATTGCGTTTTATTCAAAAGTGATCGTTTTGCATCCTCTTGTCCTTCAATGTATTTTGATGATCTAATGAAAGCAATGGTTACATTTTCTTTTCCCAAAGATTTTGTGTCATAAAGACCACGAGCATGATACATAGCTTTCTTTAGATATTTTGGATTATTATGACTCAAACCTTCTTGTAGATTGAAAAATTGAAACTCTTTTGGTTTGTTTGGAAAAATGAGTTGATTTGTTTGTTCTCTTAAACCATTTCGCTTTAAAGTTTCAACTTCAAGTGCTTGTGATTTTAAAGATTTAATTTTCGTTTTATAATCTTCAATTTGTTTTCTTAAAAGCATAAGATTATCGTTAGCACTAAGTTTCTCATATTCTTTCATTATCTAACTCGGTGATCAACTCCATTCTTTTAAATCTTTCATTCATTCGTTCTTTTTTAAGACTTTCGATTTCCATTAAGACACTTTGATTATATTTCTCTTCATTAAACTTTATGTTTTTTATTGTTTTTGAAGTGTATTGATTAAATGCAATTTTTCATTAAGTTCATTTGTAAGTATATGAATAATAAACACACTTTGGTCATATTTCCCCTCCCAAGAAGTTGCTAACTCTTTAAACTCGTTGAGTTTAGAATTGTTAAGGTTTAACGCTTGAACTTGAGATGTCAAAGTTTGAATTTCATTTGAAAGCTTAGAATTTTCATTTAAAAGTTTAGCATTTTCATTTAAAACAAATTCGGAGTTAGTTGTCACCTTGTTATCCAACTAAATAATCATAGTTTCTACTTTAAAAGATGAAGAGTGTACCTCATGTGCGTTGGCTTGACATGGTGAGAAATTTGAACACGTTGCCGTTGACAAAAAGTCTCGTGTTCGTTTAGCAACTTTTCGCATTTGATCCAATCTAACATGATCGTTCCAATTAGAAGGAGACAATTCATTTCCAGTGTCGTCACACAACTTCTCTAGCTCCTCTAGTTTTGTCCAAGTTTGATCTGGAGAACAATAAAATGTAAGGCCTTGATCGTTGTCAGTTGTGAAATCCAAAACACGTCCCAAAATGTCTTTCTTCATGATGTAAAATTTAATGGCGAAAATACTTTAAAATTTGGAAGAACAAATCTTAATGCTGAAAATTTGAAGAAAAAGTCGGATAATCTTGACCCGCAAAGCACACGCTTGTATAACCGTTTTTCCGAATCTCTTTGAACAATACCCTTGAGATAGCACCATTGAATTCGCTTTTCAATGTCGATTTCGGAAATATCAATCTCGTATTTTTTCCGATGCTTGAAACTCGTCTAAATTAGTCTCGTAAGTTTAACCGGTATCCGAAAATCTGCCGGAAAAAATAAAAATCGCTCTCTTTAAAAAAATGCTTATTTTTTGATTTCGTCTCTAATGTGAAAACGTGGTATCAAGAAACTTCACTTTTTTTCGACGTTAAGAGTTTTTTTTTTTTTTTTTTTTTAGTAAAGTCTCGAAACCGTCGTTTTCAATTGATCGTGATCTTTTGTGCTCGTTGTAAACACCTCTCTGTGTTCGAAATGTTGATCGAATGTATCTTGTTCGTGTATGGTGAAATGGTGGTCGAATGTATCTGGTTCGTGTATGTTGAAATCCTGGTCGAATGTATCTTGTTCGTGTATGTTGAAATCCTGGTCGAATGTATCTTGTTCTTGTATGTTGAAATGTTGGTCGAATGAATCATGTTCGTGTATGTTAAAATCCTAGTCGAATCAACACTTAGAAAAATTTCCAAAAAACTGAAATCCTATTCGTGTCCGAGTAAACCTTGACGTATTCAAACAAGACCAAATTGTGTCCGAGTAAAATCACCGTGTTCGAACCAGCTAAAAACCATCCGTGTCAAAATTTTCTATTCGTCCCAACACTTGTAATAATTTTGAACTTTTAGGTAGTCGAATCAGTCTAGTCGACTACGCATAACTCCTAGTTGAATCGGTTTAGTCGACTATGTACAAAATCCGGTCGAATCATTCCTGGTCGAATCATTCTTGCTCGACTGCAAACATTTTTACACACAAATCATCAAATTTTCAACACCTAATTCGACTAAACTTTACACGAACTAAAAATCAACATGCTCGAACTTCATTCCTATTCGTCTTAGTTAATTTTCTAGTCGAATCTTTCCTAGTCGAAGGCTTTCTAGTCGAATCAATCGTAGTCGAATCAATCCTAGTCGAATTCCTAGTCGAACAAGTGAAAATCTGGTCGAACGAAGTGTTTTCGAGCACCCCACTCTGATACCAATTGTTAGGTTTGATCAGTTTAGATAGAGAAAGTTAATCTAGAAAGAGAAAGTAGATTTAGCATTAAGCTCCAAATGTTACATTAATCACACTCCACACTCTTATTTATAGGAGTGTGGGGGCTTTACAAAGACTTCATAGTTATTACAATAATTCCCCTAATAACAACTACAAATACAAATACAATGTTATGAATATTCTATTCCTAACACCTAGGAAACTCAATTTTTGTAAGCCTGGAGGAGTACTTATGTGGATTACCAATCAATTCATGCAAAGTATGATTGAGATCTACATCATTTTCATGAATATTGAATCTTCGTTCTAGCACAAAACTGAGTGTTATGTGGTCTCTTTCTAGCACCAATCGTTAACTGAGGGAGTTGAAACGATATACCTTGAGACAAGCTCGCTAACCTCTGAAATTGATTGAGTACTGGAATCAATTTTCAGATCATGTTGTCTACGATTACACTCCATTGTTGCACCAAAATCCTCAAAAGTTGTTTGAAACATCGATTTTAAATCTGCGGAATTCATCGGAGCTCCACTACTACTTGAATCACTCATAGTAATAGAATCAGGCGGTGGTAGAGAATCAGATCCAGATGGCAGTCGTATGGTCGTCATGGATCGAGTAATAGCTACACTTCTGGTCCGAGGAGCATATAACTTTGATACCAGTGATGCGGCAATTAGGTAAGACCAATTACTTGGTGGTTAGCTATGTGAATTAAACAGTGTGGTGACCTAGAATTGGATAATAGCTCACGATACCGATGATTATTGAAATTAGGATAGAACTGAGGGGATGCTTGGTTAGGGGTAATGGAGGGTAATGGGGGGTAATGATAATGATTGAAGGAGGTTGGTTGGTTGTATTGTAGTTAATCATTGCACAATAATAGGTAATACTCCATTATAGTCTAAATCGGGGGTATTCATTAACCACTCATTGCATTCCATAGTATTCCCTTTCCCATTCCCTTTCCCTTTCCCCGCTTTGAACCAAGCAGGGGAGAGGAAAGGGGGAAAGGCAATTTTCATTGATTAAAATATAGAAATAATTCTAACGTGTAGTTTCTTACTTATACTCATCTTCCAGTGTTTTTACATCTTTGTAACAAACTCAAATGGAAATTACAACTTATACCCCTATACTTAAGTAAATGACAAGTAACACCCTAAACATTTATCACATATATGGTCTACCCCATAAATTGAAACATGCAAATTGGTTTCCAAATAAGAAAAAAGAGAAAAAAAATTCTTAGAATATAGAACGCATGAGAAGGGTTGGGAAGAAAGTTAGAGATAAAACAGACCACAATTCCACAAAACTACGGGTTATCATGTCTTGAATTATGGCACACTAGCTATGAGCATATTCCCTATGTGGCAAAGTCATCGGAATTCTAGTTTTCGCCACGCCTACACTCTATGAAAACTCACATGTTTTCATCACCACATTACTTTACATTCTAGTTTTCTCCACGCCTACACTCTATGAAAACTCAAATGTTTTCATCACCACATTACTTTATGGGCTTATTACTGTTTATTATGACTAAATAAACAGTAAATAAGCTCATAATCTCTTACATAAGCCATAACATTCGGGTTTATAAAACATAAGCCGAAACTCAATAAGCTCATAAGCCCTTATATAAGCTCAAACAAACACACCCTTAGTTTAGTTTATATAACTTTGGCTTATAAACCTGTTTTTTCTAGTTTATTTTGAAGTTTAAAGTTTCTTATTCAATTCATAAATCGATAAGTCTAGAAAATAAACTTATAAAAATTAAGCCAGAATTAGATAATAAAATTAAATATCCCAGAATTTCAGTGCAGTGATTAACTAAACTTATAAAACTTATTTTGAAGTTTAGAGTTTCTTATTCAATTCATAAATTTCCAAGTCCAGTATCTTAAACCACCATTTCAAGCAAATAGAACCATAAGTCCTTGACCTTAAAAAGCTAATAGCATCAACATTTCAGGTCATACACGTCTACAAAAGAATTCAAACTTATGAAAGTAATATAAGAGACTGGACTTGGAAATTTTCCATGAAGACCTTTCAACCTTATAAAAGTACGATACTCATTGAACGTCATAGGTTGATATATCGCGGGATTGTCCTCTGTTATTAGTTTCTTGACCGGTTCAATGACGAAGTCACCACATATGTTGTAGAAAAAGGCCAACGACATTCGCTCCTCACTTGAATTATCAATCACTCGGTGCTCAACACTCTTGTATTTCCCATTGCTTAGTATACAAGTTTAATGTGTCTTTTCGAAGACCCTTTATAGGGTTGAGCTTTGCTAATTAAGATAAATTTAAGTTTTAGGTCAATTAACTGACTATATATCTGTGAGAGGTATAAATGAGGCAAATTACTTGCTAACTACTCATGCTCAACTAGTTAAAAGTCGGATTCGAGGATTTTAAACGAGCCCTAGCTCAACTTGCACTTATGGAGCTTGTTTAATAAACGAACTCCAGCGAGAACTTCACACATTAACCTTGTTAGTCTAAATTATCTTAAACGAGTCTAATACTTTATAAAATTATATTGATTATAATATATTATAATGATAAATATTATTATATTTATAATTTAAGGTATATATTATATGTTATAATATTTATAGTTTCATATTAAAAAATATATATTTATATAAATAAAATAATAAATACTTATGTAAACAAGCTTAAATAAATCAAACACAAGCTCGAACTCGAGCTCTTTCTATTTAAACGAGACGAACTCCAACTTATCTTTTGGATACTCTTTCTTTAATAAACTTTTAAATACAATTTATTGAGTTGTAAATATATGATTTTTTTTCTTTCTAACACAGCCCTTTGAATATTTACATTTATATTTGTGCACATATTTATGTACATGATAATAATAGCATTCTCAAAGTCATAAAAGTTGATATCTTCTAATTTGGAACACTTTCTAACTAAACTGTACGTCGTGACCTTAAATTACTTAAATTATTGTTAGGGTGTTCAAAGTCGGATATTGATAGTTTTGGATATTCGAAGTTCGGATATTCGTAGTTTTAGATATCCGAAGTTCGGATATTCACAGTTTCGGATATCTAAAAATCGTATAGTGAAAAATTACTATCCGAATCCGAAGTTTTGGATATTCGAAATTTTCGGATATTAAAAAATTTGAAAAAATTGTTCTTTTTTTATTATTTTTTTTGTTTTAAATTTTCTTATAAATTTTGTTTACTATTGGATTAAATATTACATATATTTACTTAAATATGTAATAAAATCACCAAAATGTTTACATTTATCTCTAAAATAACTAAAAAATGTTAATATATATATATATATATATATATATATATATATATATATATATATATATATATATATATATATATTTTAAATTTTCGGATATTCGGATATCCGAAATCCGAAATTTCAAAAAATAACTATCCGAATCCGAAGTTTCGGATATCCGAATTTTCGGATAATTTCAGACAGGATTTTCGGATACTCGAGTTCGGATTTTCGAATACTCAAATTTGGATGTTCAGATACGGATATTTTAAGGACCCCTAATTACTGTATGTGTTCATTAAACTTTTTCTAGAATAAAACACTGTCTAGCTAAATTGTAAGTCAAGACCTTTATAAACATCTCTGGTCAAAAGTCACCCCACGTTTTTATAATTTATCTTGATTACTTTAACTTTCATACACTAACAAACCTTTTATGGTATGATGATATAAGTTATGAACAACATAATTGTATTAAGCAATTAGCAACTCACTAGAACATAAAATTTTCGAGAGAGCAAGGTGATACATACACTAATACATTAAGGTTACAAAGTAATTATTTTTAACATATTTTTGTCCGTCTCATTTTAAGTATTTACTTTAAAAAATGCACATATTTTTTAAAACTCCTAATTATTTCACTATTCATCAATAAGGTATTAACTATATTCACAAAAACTTCATTTGATTGTTTAAAATATAAAGTGAAACTTTTTTTGACCCAAACAAAAATGAAAATGTGGACGCTTAAAATTGGACGAAATGAGCATAATAGAGATGGTTAGTTCCATCTGATCTTAATGGTTGGATTTATGAAAAGATTTTAATAATTGTTTTTATATTTTAAAGAAAAACCTTTTATAACAGGTTTGTTTCATATTTATGCGAAAAAAAAGACGTTGGAATTATAATAAATTATATATATTTTTTACTGTATTAAGCTTTTGAAAATGGAAACTCATTTATAAACCATGGTAATGGTAAGATATGTGGATAGTGAAGATAAGTTTTAAAAGAGAAAAAATATATATTAGAATTGTTTATGTGATTAAATAAAATGAAAAAAAATAATAATAATAATAACTATAAAACATTTAAAAGGTTTTGATAAATGACACCTAAATTTTATTTTAATCAGAGTGTAATCTGTTATATGAAGTTATGATTTTAGTATTGTCAAAAATATCATTCACTCGAAACAATTGATTGGATTGTAATAAAGAAATCATCCCCTATAATAGTTTTTGTTAAAACCCTTATTAATACCATAAATTATAAATAAAATGGTTACTTAAATTAATTTTAGCATATAATTATATAACTGTTTGGTACTAACTCCCTTAGAATTAAACCTACAAAACAAATTAGATTTTACCAAATTGTAATTTATACTACTATATAAAGCATATTAGTCTTTTGCTTTTAAGAAATTAGTTTTAAGGAAATGAAATCTTAGCCATTTGTTTTCGCAAACCAATCCTAACCATTCAAATCTTGAAAAAATAAAATTAAATGAGTTTTGTAACTTATAAATAATTTAATAAACCATTAAAATATAATTTAATACATAATATTTAATTATAATGAAAAATAAATGATTATAATCTTTAATAGTTAATTAAGTAGTAATAAACATATTAATAAGATTTATAACACTTGATATAAGCATTGTAATATATAAATTAATTAGAATAAAAAATATGTAAGAACTAAATTTTATAATTATTTATAATTTTAAATATATTATTACATGTATCTATTACAATATTGAAATTAAATATGAACTAAAATTAATAAAGTTATAAAATATAGATAAAATGGTTAATAAATAGAGTTAATTAATTTAAAACACATTTGAACTTAAAAAAAAACACATTTGTAATATCGTAAGTATATATTACCGACATTGTTTAGCACGAGTTTGTTTTTATCATTTTTATAACGTATTCAATTGTACCGATTATAATTTTTATATTGTGCTTAAACATACATTTCTTGTAATTTTTATGTGAGAAGTTTTATTCCTCAAAACAATAATTATATATTTTGATTTTGTGTGATTTCAATATAAATAAAATATACTTCAATCGCGTCAATTTTTTTGTTATCCCGTCACGTAGCGTGGGTAGAATACTAGTTACAACTAATGTTTATTAATTATATTATATATTTAACTATGTAAACATTTGTAATCAAGAAGAATATTATTATTGTAAATTTATAATACATAATAGTAATCTAATTATTGACCGTTTTTTCTATAATATGTTTACAATACACATGATTAAATGAAATAAATAATCAAAAAAACAAAAATCCATTTTCTGTTTTGAAATGCATTCAATAAATTCAAAATTTTCTTACACTTAATGTAAATTAAATCCAACTTTTATTTAAAAAGAAGAGTTTGTTTCGTAAATAATAGGAAAATTGCATAAAAAAGTAATGAACTTTGACCCATTTGTCATTGTATGTAATTAACTTTATTTTATTTTTTTTAAATCTTCAACTTTAGATACGTTGTCATTGTATATAAGAGTTAACTTGAAATCTCGTTAAATGTTTGAAATATAATAATTATGTGAATTTTTTTTAAATATAAATGTCATATATGTGATATAACATATGTTTATAGTGTTATTTTGTCATTTTTTTGACATTTGGTCTCAATAATTGATTATACGAAAATGTATTTGTTATTAAAAGTTTATTAAATATGAAATAATTATTAACTTTTTCCCCCTAAATCAACGTATATGACGATAATATAACATATGAGACACATAACTATGCGGAAAAAAAAACTCAAATAAGTTAAATAAAAAAAATAACGAGATTTCAAGTTAAGTTTTCATACAATAACAACGAATCTAAAGTTGATGGTTTTTTTAATAAAAAAAACAATAATTGGGTCAATGTTCATTGTTTTTTTTTTTTCCAATTTTCCCTAAATAATAAAATCAATGCTTTAATGTGAATATTATAGAAAAACCTAGTTATAGAAGGTAAATTATTAAAAACGATCAAAGTGTTGCTACTAATTTTTCGTTAGAAGTTTTTTATTTCATAATTTTACAAAACTGTTAATTAAAATAATATGATTAACGAAATATTTTGATACCAAAATGAGATATTTAGTAACATAACATAACATAAGACTTGTTGTACCTGCAGGTTGACGGCTGAGATGGCCATTTGTTTTCGTCTCTTGAAGAAACAGGAAAATAGTGAAGGAAGACGTAATCACTCCAATCCAATTTTGCACCTTTCACGACACCAAGACGACTACCATAACCCTCGTAAGTCGTGGGAGAGTTGGCGTACTTGTGCTTTCTTCTACCGTTAGGTGGAAGAACTCTCGCCACATCTTCTTTGTCTCGGCCATGAGGTCGTGGCTAATACCATGATTCACAACCTGAAAGAACCCCCTTCACGACAAGCATTGGATATTAGATCCAAAGTGGCGGTACGTATGGCTGCATCATCTGAGTCAAGGCTTGAGAGATCAATGACCGGGATATTGACGTGGCAAGACTCTGAGTGAAGGGAGGATGGGTTGTCTAATATTGGCTTCACGTAATGGTCTGGGATAGTATCTATGCCACTTTCTGATAATGATTGTACTCGCACTACCGGTTCAGGCCAACTTTGTAACAAGTTCATCATTTTGGTAGACTATATTTTAGAGAGACTAGTCTCTTAAGGGTGTGTAGACATGGGTATATAAATAGTAAAGATTTAATCTTAGGTGTTGTTCTTTTGAACCAAAGGTTTTTCCTCTGAATCTGAATACCAGCTCTGAATAATCAGAGGTGGTCCAAAACTCTGAATCTGAATCAATATACTATGTTCTTTTTTCCTTCGTAACATCTGTTTTACTATATTAGTACTAAACTGTTACATTTATAAATCGTGTTAAATAAAAACATTTATAAAAATGTTCAAACATAGTGGCAACATTTTTCAAAAAAAGATAATATTCAAACAACATTTTCAACATTTTGCATTAATTGTGCCGCAAGTTGATCTCGACAATTGATCATATATTGTTGATCTGTTGTATTTCTATGTGGTTGAACCTCGTCCTCATCGTACTCGTCCCCATCTTGTACATTCTCGTTAGCATGTACTTCACCTCGATCATATTCGGAGCAAAAATCATCACTTAATCCTTCTTTTCGTATAAAATTATGAATAGCAAAGCATGCAATAGTAATATCTCTTTGTTTCACCAAAAAATACGGAGCCATTCTCTTCAAGATGGGAAAACGTGCTTTCAAAACACCAAAAGCACGCTCAATCCATACATATTCATATACTTATTTGAACAAATTAATAAACTAATTGTCTAACATCAATTTCAAGATATAAAAATAATTAACAAAAGAAAAGTTCACATAAAAGTCAATGTAATAGTAGGAGTTTATATGCAATCGAAAACAAATACATATTAAAAAAAATTATATCACCTAAATCTAACAAACAATCATCAATATCAATTTATATAACGAAATCAAGTGACAAACCATTGAAAAAAAATAAAAATTACTTGAATTTAAGGATGAAAAACTTACTGGTGAAGAGAAAGAGGTAATCAGTGGTAAAAAGAGGTTTTTTTATGTAGGGTTGTATCAGAGGTAAAAATAGGTTTTTTGTCTCTGGTTAAGAAAAAAAAAAGAACAACAAAATTTTTAAAAGCCTATTAAGACTTTTTTCTCAAAAAGGAACAGCACCTTAGTTAGGAACCATTAAGTGATGTGGGAGGGTGACAAAAGATCATGTGGGTTAAATGTGGGCTTAACTTCCGAGCCCGAACTTCTCCGCATGCAGCCGGTGGGCTCCGAGTCATATTATTGGACAAATAACTCATTTTGAATTGATAAATGTCCAGATAAAAATCGTATTGGTGAGAATTTATCTATTTTCAAATAGACATGCATAACATCTTTGCAGAGAATTGGGTTGGATCATATTAATACTGGCTCAAATGAGTAAAATATGTTAAAAAGTTACAATTAAACAGGTTAAAACGGATTTTAAAACTTACAGTTTAATTTGTACAGTTAAAGATAGATATTCCTTGATTAATGATAAACTCATAACACTCACAAAAACAAAAGTTATATACAACATGTTTTTAACCGGAACCCTTTTAAACTCATTACCCATTGACGAGCTGTTTTGAACTCTTGTTACTTCAACTATAGACTACAAACTACAATGCCGGAAAAGATGATTATTATTTAGGTTGACAAAGGGTGGTCAATATAGTTCCATACGAAAAACAAGAAAGCCTTCTATGGCCAAACCTCTTTTTTTCGGAGCAGAAAGGAATAGGTCCAAAGTACAAACCCTGTTCTTCTACATTTGAGTATTTGACCATAAAAGAATTTACCTTTGTTTAAAGTGCCATTACAAAACTCACAACTTCAGTCGCTAAATCAAACAAAGAAGTGAACACCTGCAATGAAGTACATTGAATGCATACCAAATACAGGTGAGACGATTTCTTTTTGTTACCGATGATGTACCCTTCTTGAGCTCAGACTGGGATTATGTTAAAGTTTGCGGGTCGACATTTTAACCTAATCTTACCTCAATATAAAGGACTCTTTCTCTCTATATATTTGTTTGGCCTTTCTAAGATACAAACATACTAATTGTTTTATTCATATGGATCACTTGAGTGGCTGCCAGGGCTTGCCCTTGCCCTTGCCCTTGCCCGACACAATCCCTCTAACAATAGTTTATTATCGTTCTTAAACAGGCATTAGAGAAGAGACTGATCTTTGGAGTCGTGGTTTTCGTCCCTCGTGTACTCATTGCATGACCAATAGTTAAAAACAAACTTCAAGCGGTTGATGATTTATAACCACCATTTCTTAACCAAAGCCTGTCTGTTAAAGGTTTCTGATTATTGCTATAAATGTATAGTTTTATTAGCATATTTAAGGATTTGATTATTTATAAAAACAAATACTATGTTTTATAGGATCCAATAATGACTAAAATTAATAAGAACCATTTGTAGCCACTCATCGTTGATGCACAAAAAGAAATTTGATGTATGGGTGATTTTTACCCGCTAATTTAATTAGAGTTTAAATTGTGGTGCATAACTTGTAAGTTGTGCATCATAATTGTGTGGTTAGATATTGGTTCTTATGGTTCTTACCAAATTTTGGTCCTTATTTGATCCGGTTTCTATAAGTCACCCGCACAACCCTTTCATTTAGTGACCACTGACTAGAAGTATCTGTAAAATTCTTTGACACTGAAACCCTAAACAATCGTTGGAAGATTTCATGTAGTAGTAGACCACCACCGGCCAATGTTCTGGAAACATGAATGTAGTGAAAGCATAATCATACACGCTCTACCTATGGCTAAACAAAGGGGCCGACATGCCAAATGGGGAGGGGTAATAATGGAAGTACACACCCCTCAATGATCCTTGCAGAACAACAATTGCCCACATCTAACCAAACATAAACCCATAATTACAAAATAAAATTAAGTCAAAATATTGCTTAGAACCTTACTCGCTACTTCCTAAGTTCAGAGAACCGTCTTTCATCAGCTTCACACTCAAGCTGTTGAATCTCCCTCTCGAGTAATGTCGAGAAGCCTTTCTCCAGTCAGTTCCCGTTTTCATCATGGCAACAAACTCCTCGTAGCTAATTTTCCCATCCTGCATTATCAAATATGAAGATTAGAGGTGCCCATTACTTATGAATGGGTCGTTCTGCATTCAATCACTTTATTCAAAGATTACGAGTGTTCTGACCCAAACAACTGGTTACCCAACCAGACCATCATACCACGCCGAAAAAGAAAAGTTACAAAGATCAAGAACAAGTTAAGAAAATAAAATGTTCATGAAATTAGTCTTTACCTTATCTGTGTCGACTTCTTGAAAGATATCATTTGCAATATTTGCAGAATCTGAATCTCCATCTTCCATCAGGGCATCCTGAAGTTCTTGAGGCTCTATGTAGCCATTACCATCCTTGTCAAAGTATGAAAATGCTTTGTGTAGATGCTCATCGTTTGCCATCTTTTTGAGGTGGAGTGAAATGGCAACGAATTCTCCGTAATCCAGGGTACCTTTACCATTGGTATCAACCTGTTTGCAACAGGTACTATCAGATAATTTATGGAACAAGTAAAAAGATAAAATTAATGTCTTAACAATTTGTTCCTTCCACCAAACAGTTTTTTTTTAAGCAAACAGGTTGCTGTTTGGAAAGCTTTATCTATTCCAAAACAGATCAGAAATAACTACACAAATAAAAAAATAAAAAAAAATGACAACAGTACGGAATTACTGATTATATTGACCTATTCTTTAGGACAAAAGAATAAAAGTGGATTTCATTTGCTGTTCCTGACCTACTACTTGATTTATTAGTCTTCAAGATGGATTGGGCAATGTTTCAAAACGGCTAATATTTGGCATGGGTGGGTTGGGTTGACACGTAACACTTTTTGTCCAAAACTTTTTCACTTTTATATAAAATTAGCGTGACAAATACGACTACAAAGAATATATTATTTTAATAATACTCTAAATTATGGATTAAATGATTTAAGAAGGTTCTATGCATAAAAGATACACTTTGAGCGACTTTCAACCCATTTGGCATTCTTTGACTTTACCCTCAAAGGTAAATGGTTCGAAGTGACCACGTTTAGTCGGTATAATAAAAAAAAATTCACCAGGTTTGTAATCAAAATATAAAGAACGAAGAAAGAACAAAGAGATCCTAAGTCCTCTGTTCATAAAGTGCAAATTAAAACATTTCTAGAATGACTGGATTATTAGAAAAAACGTTTCACCAATCAATTGTGTTGCACAATGGCATGTGAACAAAGAAAGAGCACATAATATGCGATATTCTTTTACGCTGTATAATGTGAGGCAGAATAATGAAATACACGTTTGTTGGTATTAAGGTGGCAAAATGGTCGGCTAGGTGGATTTGGTAACTAGTCAAATGGGGAATTTGTTGGAATGATTCGAGTTGGGTGATCCAAAACACTTATTGTCCAGTTTATTTACTTCTTTATAACTAACGTATGTTTCAAACATGATTACCAAGATATATATATATATATATATATATAGGGTGAGGTTCGGGTAAGAACGGCCCGAAGTATAGGAACGCTAAGAACCAATGCTGACCGTCCGATTAAGGTGATGATCAGTAGTAACCACTTACTACTGATCAGTAGTAACCTTACTACTGATCAGTAGTAACCACTTACTACTGATCAGCAACAAATTCTGGCCGTCCGATTAAAAATTTTATATCAAACCTCGCAGTGCTGATCAGTAGTAAGGTTACTACTGATCAGTAGTAAGGTTACTACTGATCAGTAGTAAGTGGTTACTACTGATCATCACCTTAATCGGACGGTCAGCATTGGTTCTTAGCGTTCCTATACTTTGGGCCGTTCTTACCCGATCCAATTACTATATATATATATACATATATATATATATATATATATATATATATATATATATATATATATATATATATATATATATATATATATATATATATATATATATAGATGTAGGATCATATAAAAAGTGTAAATATTGTAAAAAGTTGGGGAACCAATCATACAATGCCATGTGTCTTTTCCTTTTCTTTTTATTTCTTTTTAACATAAGGGTATTTTCGTCATTACACTATATTTAATTCAATTAACTCTCTTCTTTCTCTTTCCCCTGTTCAAAACCTCCACGTTTCCTCTCTCCGACACATCCGTCATTTTCAACCTATTATCAGATTCCCTCACCACCGTCTTATACGATGGCGGACTCGGTGGAAAGAAAGCAAACTTCGCCGCCATGGACGATGTTACGCCACCCATCTCCGATCAGATCAAATCAAATCACAGTTAAAGTTGAAAATGGGTTGGTTTGATTTATTAAGAAATGGGTTCAATTTTTGGTGATTTGGGAACACACAGTGAAGGTGTTGTGTGTGAGAGAGAAACAGAAAGAGGCGATGAAGATTAAAGGAATCACGTGCTTGAGTAAAGAAGAATGTGATTATGAGGTTTTGTGCATCATTTTTAACAATATACGTCATTTTTGTGCATCATTTTTGTGCATCATAACAATATACATCATTGTTGTGCATCATTGTTGTGCATCATTGTTGTGCATCATAACAATATACATCATTGTTGTGCATCATTGTTGTGCATCATAACAAAATGAAATCGAAAACGTTATGATGATGATGATGTATAACAATGGCGGATTTCATTAGAAAACGTGAAAATATTAACCGAAATGATTACAAATATAGATTTTTGTAAAACTTACGAGTTAAAATTGCATATGTTTCCTTCATTTTTGCTTTCATCGAACAAAATACAGAGAGTGATGAGTGATGATGATGTACAACAATGGCGGATTTGAAAGAAAAAATTTGAGCGAAGAACCCTAATTTCGTGAATTGGGGGTTTTTGGTGAATTGGGGGTTTTTGTTGAATTGGGGGTTTTTGTTGAATTGTGTTTTTTGTTTGTTTGTGTTTGATACCTTTAACTTTTACAAACATAAATCAGTCTATCTAGAACTATAAATTGACAGAACTACCCCTCTAGTATTGTTGATTATAAAAACCCATTTAACTATTAATCATATTTAATGATTGGCTAATATTGCTTCTCACACTTTTTACAATATTTAGACTTTTTACATGATCTCATCCCTATATATAGATATATATATATATAGATAGATATATATATATATAGATATATATATATATATATTATTTCAATAATAATCTAATTTTTTCAATAAAATAATTCGGAAGGTTTTATGTAGTAAAAATACACTTTTAGCAATTTTCGACCTTTTGGCCTGCTCCTTTTAAGCTAAATTAGTTTTTACCTAGTTAGAAATATAAATACATCCCGAATCAACCTAGTCATATGTAAATGGGTCAAGTTGCCACCTTTATAAAAAGATAAATGAAGATTATTCTCGCAGTCACACTTACAGCTTCAATAAGCAGCTGAACTTCAGACTCTGCTAGCTGTGTATTAAACTTTTGTAGCCCGGCTTTCAGTTCTTCAATTGTGACAATACCATCATCATCAATGTCAATCTTTTTAAACATCTCCTTGATGTCTTCAACTTCTTCGTTGGACAGAAAATCAGCAATAACCTATCAGAAACATTCAGAAATACATGTTTAATGAATCAATATGCATGTATCGGGGGGCCTAAAAGAAAAAATAATCTAAAGACTCAGTTAACTAACCCGCAGAGCCTTTCTCTTGAAGCGATTCATCATCGAGAACTGCTTTAGTCTCGCCTTGACAACATCACCAAGGGGAACATTTGGAGCCTTTTTAGCATTTTGGAGCCAAGGATGTTCTATAATCATAGAAGACCATTATTCAGACAAACTAATATATATAACAAAATAATCATGAAGTCTCTGAATTTATATATCGAGTTCCTTATCAAAATATTATTCGAATAAAAGTATTAAATTTACTCACTTTAGGAAATAAAACATATAACTTCATGCAGGCTTATCATTTTTATTATTATTGAGATAATACATAGTGATCCCACTCTAATTGTAGCCATAAGGGTACCACGTCAGCTTTAGGTGTATATTTGATTCAGACTTCAACATGGGTGATGTACACTAGTGATGATTATTTATGAAATGAACCAAATTAAGACCACATTTTTACGAATGTTGTGGTAGTGATGATGATTTATGAAACTACTTTTGACCATGATGACTAGTTTCCCTTATACCTACATTTTATTTCTTCACATACTGATGATTGTGAATAATATTCTTTTATGCCTACTATTCCATTTGTCATACTATGATACTCCAACAGATACGATGGTCCCAGGCATCCGATGGGTATCACAAATGCCACACTAGTTCTCTGTTTCTAACCCATGATATCAATACTGCAAAATATTTGTCGTCTACCCACTGAAATAGTGGATGAAATTGAAGGGTTTTATACTTGGAATTTTCAAAAACATTGAATGGAAATATATGGAAAATTGACAGTCTCAAAAACTGATTGAATTCTTGGTATTTAGAGTAACAATTGGCACTTTTTAAAATTCTTTGAATCTAGAAATTAGTATTTTTGGTACATTGTACCAAAGTTTAGGGCAGGCACATCATACCAAGGCAATCCAAAATGACCTTTCACCCCTCCGAACCAAATTTTAGAGACCTAACAAACCGCGATCCCGTACTGGAACGATCCCCCTTCCATGTGACTATGCTAATGACGCTAAATAACCAAATTGTAAAACCTATCTGTCACAGTCATTATAACTTTGCTGTATTTTATAAGGTTTCCCAATTGCTTAATGAGGTGCAAAGTGGATTAATAAAAAAACATACTGGCCAAAATGAATAGGGTTTCTACAGATTAATACTAAAAATGTGCCAACCGTCCATGATAATATGATATATATCATGCATTTATGTTTGGATATAGGTTGCTTTTCGATTCAGGTCAAAAATGGCAAAAAAAAAAAATGCACAATATATCGCACATCATTTTGTGCAAAAAAAAAGGCATTTATGTTTTTTTATGAAGCGTGGACGCGTGGTACACCAATCAGTTTCAAAGATAAAAATCCTCAAAACAAAAAAGGAGCAAATAACCAAGATGGTCAAGTCGAGGTACGAGAAAAGGAGCAAATGATTTATTAATATAATATGATTCTTGTAATCATGTTGACACGTTATCTAATTATTAAAAAAAATTATAGGGCTATAAAATGTTACGACTCAGCCTAACCTGTTTTGACTCGTTACCTTGCAAATTTTATCAGTTCTAAGTTTAACGAATAAGCATACCAAGCACTTGTTTAGCTGTAAGTCGAAGCTTTGGATCTGGCTCCAACATTTGGCGAACAAGACTCTTTGCACCTTCAGAAACACTAGGCCATGGTTCACGTTTGAAATCTATTAGCCCACGAAGAATGGCTTGTGCAACCCCCTGTTCCGACTCTGCATTAAGGAGAACAATAATACATATATTACTAGTACTATATATATGAAGAAAACTCATTAATCTGGTAAGAAAAACGAATTACCAGCCCAAAAAGGAGGCACGCCACATAACAATATGTAAAGAATAACCCCTGCACTCCAAATATCAATCTCTGGTCCATAGTTACGTTTTAGAACTTCTGGAGCCATGTAATATGGGCTTCCAACAATTTCGGAGAACCTCTCACCTATAATATTCAATAAGTTAGTAATTAAGAATCATAAATTCAAGAAAAAGTTAATTTGATCTACACCGTCAAATAGCGTAATCAGAAAATTAGGTAATCAATCTACTTGTTTAAACAGTTTTAGACATAGTTAGCATATACACCTTTCCTTGAAATGCATATAATCAGCTTTTGGTCTTTACGATTGCTATAGCCCAGAATCACCAGTGAGTGGATATACCATTCATATACAATATTGTATGACCAACAATTTGAGTTCATAAAATGTCTTCTATAAACCTTTAAAAAGTTTGCTATAGTATTGCAATCTTTAGAGGCAAAAATGATTTTGGACGGTCCATAATTACAATGTAAAAGAACTGTATTATACAAGTAATTAATCACACTGCTTGAAGAGCACGGGTTCAGTCACAAATTAACAACAAAATATGAATTTATGGGCAACTATCCAAGACACATGTGATCACAAACTTACTTTACACAATTTCTAGAAAATCTGTAACAACTTTTCTAAGGGCTTCTTGTTATGATAATTACTTTCTCTAACGAAATTTCAAACAAGTCGTATAACATTTCTCCAGAACTTACCATAAGATGACTTATAATATTCCTTCCGAAACGAACGAAAAGAAGCGAAAAAAAAGAAAAGAAAATATAAACTAGCCAGCAGAGAAGCTAAATGTAATGCATATTAAATATCAATTAGTAACTACGGACAAAAGAGAGGAATGTAGCATATGCAATAGTGGAAACACTATGTTCGTATCCCAGAAAGACAGAATTTTACATTTTGCTTTCCGTTTTAATTTACCCAAATGGTTTCTAACAGAAGTTAATGTTTTCCCTAATTTCCAATATAGAATGTAATATTATGTTAAACTGCCTAAGCGGAAACACGGAAAGTAAGCTAAATCACTTTCCAAATCCACATAACCAATTAGTATAACAGATCTTTCGCTACAATATGTTATAAAAACGCTTCACCTGGCTTAAAAAAGATAGACAAGCCAAAATCAATAGCTTTAAGCGGCGAATTCTCCTTCTTATTCGCAAACAAGAAATTCTCCGGTTTCAAATCCCTATGAATCACCCCATGCTTATGACACATCTCCACAACTTCCACAATGGTCTTAGTAACAGCAGCAGCGGCTCGTTCAGTATAATGTCCTCTGGCCACAATCCGATCAAACAGCTCTCCACCTTCACAAAGCTCCATAACCAAATGCACCGCATTCTCGTCCTCGCACGCCTCCCTCAACGTAACAATACTCGCATTCTCCGGTAAATGTTTCATAATCAAAACCTCTCGTTTCACATCCTCTACATCTACTGGTGTTCGAAGCTTTCGCTTGGATATCGACTTACAAGCCAGCAACTCTCGACTACCCCGATCTATACATAAGTAAGTAACTCCGAATTCACCGCGACCTAATTCCCTGTCTAACATGTATTTGTCTTCGATATTTTGCTTTGATTCGTTGGGTAAAACGGTAACTGGAGGCTTTTTACCGGGGGTAGGTTTTTCGTAATTTGAGGATTTTACATCTTCGCGTGCTACTGAAGCTGGAGATCTGCAGCAGTTTCCCATTTTTTTTAGATCAGTGAATTTAGGTAAGTTAGAGCATGATTAGAGTTGGTTAAAAAGATGGAAATCAAGCAGGTGGTCTGTGAAGAAGAGACTGTGATTACTGTGTGTGTGTGTGTGTGAAGAGAGAGAATGGGAGGTTTTTTAGTGTGTGTTTGTTTGGGGGAAAACTGGAATGAAGATAACATGGTGAATATTTTTTTTTTTTTATATCTTAATCTTTATATTAATATAGGGTTAAAAGAATTTTTAAAATTGTAGCTTTATAATCAATGTATCAGTCAAAATCTTATTATAATTAACTTACTATTTTTTTTTATAGGGTTGAGATCAACAAAGACAATAAAAAAATTTAATACCAAAAGACCCAATCATAACACTCAATTTTAAAACTCACTTAAAATATAATTTTGTTTAAAAATTAAATATCTCAAAAACCGTAAATGTATTAAACGAATAAATTATACCATTGTAACGAGCATTAAATTACCTTTGTATAGAGTACCCACTTGATATACTTTTGACGAAATTTATTTTCGGGTTTTTTTACGAGTTTTGAAATTTTATATTACAAATCACTGTTTTATCATATGTGATATGAGTAGTTTGACATATTATTTTTTGTTTTTCTTTTTGATTTAAGTTGAATGTATGTAATATAACAAATCTATGTTTCGAAACTCGTATTTAGTGTTCAAATCATATGTGATATTGTCTTACGAATTTCAACATTTGACCATAAACGAAAAAATAAAAGTCGTCAAAATTGGAACTTTTTTCTGGGTCTATATAGGTTATACATTGTATAACATTGTTGTGTATTAAAATTCATATTTAGAGTTAAAATCATGTGTGTTATTGTCTTTTAAGTTTTAAAATTTTTACATACATAATATCATATATGATTTATATTTATATCAAATATGATTTACAGTAATATCATATATGATATTGTATTATCATATATGATTTTAGTATATATCACATATGATTTATATTCATATCATATATGATTTACACTAATATCACATATGATATAGTATTATCATATGTGATTTTAGTATATATCACATATGATTTATATTCATATCATATATGATTTACAGTAATATCACATATGATATAATATTATCATATGCGATTTTAATATATATCACATATGATTTATATTCATATCATATATGATTTAGAGTAATATCACATATGATATAGTAGTATCATATGTGATTTTAGTTTATCACATTTTATGTCAAAAAACGAGAAAAAATAAATCTAGTTAAAATTCAATTTTTTTTTCTAAATTTATGTAGTTTATACATTTTATAGTAATTCTCTTTTATACAATTTTACGTAATGATGTAAATATCATATATGATATTATCGTTATAATTTCAATACCCATAAAAAAAAAAAAAAAGTCGTCGAAAGTATATAACACCACTGCTCTAATTAAAGATAAAAACGAGACGATCGCAACGGTGTATTTTGTTTCGTCTAACGATCAACGGTTTGTGAGATAAATTAATTTAAAAAAATAAAATAAAAATGAGTTTTGGTTTAATCTTAACCATTAGATTAAAATGGGATCAAGGGACAAAATGATGTCTTTTTGTCTCAACAAAATTATAGGTCTTAATTGATCTTTTCTCTCTTTTTATATTTTATTATTAAAATTAATTTTAAATTTATGATCGGTAACATGTTGTCTCATTTATTGACCGGTTGCTAACTCCAAAAATAAATAAATAAAACTAAACCTAATCAAATCCGACATATACCCCCAATTGAAATCTACAGTTACCCTCCCCAGGCTCCCACATTCCATTGCGGTTTTGTCGGCCATCTACTCAACCCTCCACCGCCGACCGTCTACACCCCCCTCTTTCCAAGTCGACGACCGCCACTCATCGCTTCCTTTGCGCAACCACCCATAGTCAACGAACCTAAATTATAGAACTTTATTTGAGTTTTAGTTTTCTATTTATGAAATTGATTTACATGGACATGGGTTATGTCTAATATTTATGGTCATTTCAGTTTCGATCTACATGTTGTGTTATCACCCATGCCTTTTTCTCCTAGATTTCAGTTTGAAGGTTGTGTTTGTTAATTTTGTTTCGTTATGCCTAAATCTGTTTAACAATTCAATTGATATGGGTGGTTTGATATAAGTTATAAATGTTGGTGGTGGTGACTGTTTGTGAATGTGGTCGGAGAATGACAAAGTTGAATGTTGTGATGGTGAATTTGTGATTTTAATGGGGATCTATTAAGATTTAAGTTCACATATGAATATTATATACAATATAATAGATATATTATTCATACAAATAATAATAAAAGAAATAATAATATAATGACTTAAAATATTTATGAAATAAAAAAATTAAATAAAAGGGTATTTTGATCAATTTAGATAAACCAGGGACTAAACACGCAAAATTGATACAAGCATGGGACCATCTATGTAATTAAATCTTAATAAATATTGCTGACTAGGATGCCATGTTGTCAAAAATGATGTTGTGGATGTCCAGTCAGCTTAGAAACGGGTAATAAGTTAACAATTGTTGATTTCAACATGTAAAAACGAGGTTAGTTGATTTTAAAAGGATTTTTACAAGTACGTTGATTATAAAGCTACAATTTCAAAAATTCGTTGATTATTTATGGCCTTAACCTTAATATATATATATATATATATATATATATATATATATATATATATATATATATATATATATATATATATGTATACATACATATATATATATATATATATATATATATATATATATATATATATATATATATATATATGTATGTATAACAATTTTGAAAATCATGTTCTATTATGTTTAGTCATTTATTTTTAAGAATTTAATAAAATTAGCCATTTATTCAACTTAATAAATTTATCCATTATTTAACTAGAAAATATCTATAAAATTAATAATTAATCAATTTAGTCCTTTATTTTCCCTAAATTAATTATTTTCATCATTTAACTAAAACATATCTATGAAATTTATATGATAATTAGAGATTTCAGAACATGTCAATAATAATTGGACAAAAGGATTATGTTTTATATATATATTTTTTTATTTTCATTTTATTCCGTTCGGATTTAAGCTAATTGTTTAATCAAAAGATCGTCAAACACATAAAAGGTGATGTTTGGGTGATTTCAACTTTGGATCTCCTGCCAAGGCAGTGCAAACCTAACAAGCTTTTAGCGAGCCTAAGGTGATCAAGGTTGGGGTTGATGGTATGGAGTGTTCTTGATTGTAAGTCGTATGCCCAAGATGAGAGAGTAGGTGTGTAACTGTATGTGTAGAGGCTTAGAAGCGTAGGAGTATGATGATATTACAAGTATGGAAGAGTATGTCTATGAATAAGATAACATGATGGTGAAGATGACCATAGCTTGGGTACTTATACTCCCCAACATTCCAACGTACATATATTAACCTCTATTTAAGTCGCCAATGATTAGGTTAATAATGGCCTAATGTTCACAACACTATTCAGATATAATGTCGTAGTTATTACAGGCGTTACAAATGATTTGAACTAAAGGTTTGGATGTTGGCAGCCGACCACGCTCGCTTAAAGAGTTACGACATCCAACCAAGCTGGACTCTCGTTGGGTTGTCGGTTGTACCATGCTTGGCCGCCGGCTGGCTTTGCTTGGCCATCAGCTGGCTTTGCTTGGCCGCCGGCTGGTCTCGCTTGGCTTCCGCCTGGTCTCGCTTGGCCGCCAGCTATGCCTTACTTGGAAATTCGTGACTTGCTTGTGTCTGCAAGAGCTCGGCCAGAGAAAGTGTGGTCGCTTGAACGCATGGAGGTGTGGATGCTTGGACGCGTGAACGCTTGGAAGCGTGTAAGTTTGAACGCGTAGACGCTTGGAAGCGTGGATGCTTGGAAGCGTGAACGCTTGGAAGCTTCCCAAGTTCTGGGTGTTGGACATAATTCAAGCTTCCCAAGCTCTGGGTGTTGGACTTTTATATGTTTCTAGGGCTTGGGTCCTATAAACATAGACCTAGACCCTTCTAACACTATCATGCCCCCCACTAAGGTTTAAAAATTGTTTTGAAGCCTAACTTTCTTGCATTTACTCAACTATCATGCCTGCTGCTCTCCTTGTCTGCTGTTGGACTTTGCCTTCTCCAAAAGTAGCCTTTCCTGCCATGTCTATCGGTGGCTTTGCTTTGCTTTGGATTTTGTCTTTGGAATTTGGCTTGCCCAAAACTAGTATTGCCGACCATATCGCTGGCCTTGCCTGTCTTTGGACTTTGTCTTGTCCAAACCTAGCCTTTCCTGCCATGTCTATCAATGGCGTTGCTTGGCTTTGGATTTTTCCTTGTCAGCCATACTAGGCTTGGCCTGTGTGGTTGTGGCTTGTCTTGGCCAAGTCAAAATGTGGTGTTTTTTGAAAAAATAATGTTTTTTGATACTATTGGTTAACCTTAATTTTGTTTACTCGCGAGTGATTTCGCTCCCCAGTGAGAAGTGCTTGCCTTTTCCCGGTAGGTAAAAAGACGAATTTATATATTCACGTTTTGACTTGGACATTTATTGTCATGGCTGCCATGCCTGTGTTTTTGTTGTCCCAGATATTATTTAGGATGCATGTATATGACTTAGACTAAAATATCCATGTGTGGCCTTATGTGTTTATATTGTTTGTATGTTTAGCGTAGACATAAGATGTCTGCGTTTGCCTGACATATTTTCTCCCAAATCTTATTTGGGGTTGTGTATCAGATGATGCATGTGTATGGCTTGAATAAAATATTCATATGTGGCTTTATGCGTTTATATTGTTCTGGTATATGATGTATGCAAGAAAAATGCATGTGCAATGTTATATAACCTTGTAATAGAATGTATTGCTTCATATGATAATATCGGGATATATAATTTATCCAATGTTCTACCACGCATAATATTTTATTCAGTCTTATGGTATTCCATGGCTTAGTGGGACCGAAAATCAAGATTTGGCATGTTGTCAAACCTGGCCGAATACCAAGGTCCGCCGGGTGAATATCGATTATGCCGGTTAAATATCAAGTCTTCTTGGAAAATATCATGGTATGCCGGATGCAAAGATGTGAAGTCTGCAGGGCAAAAAATATCAATCCGGTCGGACAAAAAATTATCCAACCGGGCAGGTGAAAAAATATCAAGCCCGGCGGACAAAGAATATCAAGCTGGCTGGGTGAAAAAATATCAAGCCGACCGGCAACCAAAAAATATCAAGCAATATCAAGTCGGCCGACGACCAAAAAATATCAAGCCGGCTAACGGCCAAAAAATATCATTTTTTTTAAATGGAGTTTTCATGGCTAGTTTCTTTTGAAATTTACCTTTACGTACCTTATAATGGTCTTTCCATATTGTTTCCATATTGTCTATGGTTTCTGTCTGACTGACTTCATTCTTCCACCATATTAGTTCAATAAGTCTGAAAGATGTGGGACGAACTTGGTCATAATAATTTTGATAATTTTTTTATGTTTGCGTTGGATTTTTTAGTGGAGGGGGATGACATCCTGGATCTTATGTGGGTTATGTTGTTTGGCTTTGCCTTGGCCTTGTCTTGTCTGTTAGGCTGACTGTCGGATCCGAACTAATAGTAGGTCTCGGATGCCATCGTGGGTGCCCATAATGGAATTGACTTTTTTACTTGTCGCATAGTGAGTGTTTTGTCACTCACTTATATAACTTGGAGTTTTAAGAAATGTATTATGGTTGTTCTTGATGTTTCCTCGTATGTAGTAATCCGCTATGTTGGATTTTTATTTTGACTAGAATTACATATGTGCATGTTCTGGTCCATGATACTTTTAGATCTGAATTTTGTTCATGACACATTTAGGTTTGGATTGTGTCCATGACACTTTTAGATTTGAATTATGTCCATGACACTTGTAGATCTGGATGTGTCTATGATACTTTTAGATTGTCCCTAACTCTGGCTATGCCATTTATGGTAGAGAATCTGACCATTCAATGGATGAAATTGTTTCAATTTTTTGAGGTACTGATATGTAAAATCTAGTCTTAAATTTAACCTACTAATTCACGCAATTACACATTTCTAGGCAGTGGACCTATCCGTATATAATATAGTTTAAAGCAAGTAAAGGTTCGTTCGCAGGGACTAATTTGTTTTAAGTTTTCGAATTAATAATACTGAGTATTTGTGGGGGTTTTTATCGTAACAAAAGATTGCAAATAATTAAGAAAAAAGTGATTAATTAAAATCTATCGAAAGAGTAATTGATGTAATCAAATAATGAGAAAATATACTTGTTTGACACTTCACCTATTTTCCGTTTAAATTTACGAAATCGATTGTTTTCAAAACTTCTAAGTTATAATAAAAGTCCTCCCGAATCTTTCACTAACTTTAATTATCTTTAATTACCCCGTTCCTCCCGAATACAGTAATAACTATTAATAACCAAGCAATAAGCAACAAGTCCGTTTTTAGTGATTTAATCTTATAGAGTTTCCTCCCGAATAACTCCTCTAATTATCAAGTCCTTCCGAATCTTAACAAATAGACTTACTCACTTAAATTTAATTACCTAAGTTGTGATTACTAAGTCCTCTCGAATCTTAATAATTTCAAACCAGTTATAGACCGACTGATTATTTCATACAACCTATTTAATCTATCTAGATTCCTCTCGAATACCTAGAATGTTGATTAAACAAATTATATATAAACAACTCTGATAATATACTAAAATTTAAGCAATTAAGGATCAACGATTAAACACAAAAACATAAACAATCGATAACGATAAATAAACTTCAAATAGGATCCGTGGTTCAAACAAGCATAAAAGAAGTTTAGCTCCTCATAACTAGGTCTGAAAAAGCAAATAAACTCATGGAAATAATACTGGAATAAAAGTCTAAAAAGGAAAGAAACAAACGAAGAATTCGATAAAACGTGTCGTGACCGCCGTTAGCCGAAAAGTGATCTTCCTAGCCTTGAATCTTGCTTCTAAACGTAAATACCAGCTCCAGACTCTTAGAATAATAATTGATATTTTTCTGGCTGAATTAATCTTGTATTTATAGGCAAAACTCGTGTAGAAAACGTATTCGACTCGAACTCGAAAACTCCAAAAACTGCTGACTGCGTGTGAATTTTTTTTATTACTGCGCCGTTGTTATTCTTCTATGCGTCGTTGTAATGTTTCAAAAAATGACTGCGCCGTTGATAACTTGTGTGCGCCGTTGTAATGCATGGGACGGGCGTCCCATTTGTGGAACGGGCGTCCCATTTGTGGAACGGGCGTCCCATTTGTGGAACGGGCGTCCCGTTTCAGCTTTATCATCATTTCTTCTCGTTTAACCCCGTTTCTTTCACCATTTCCACTTCCCGATCATGTAAACCTGTAAAATAGATAAAAACACTTTTCCACACAATTAAATGTAAAAACCTATCCTATCCATCATGTTTACTATGAAATATGACCAAATATCTCATATAAATATCTATATAAATATGCGATATCAAATCCCCCCAAACTTGCCTTTTTGCTTGCCCTCAAGCAAAAACTGTTTTCAAATTAATTATCAAAGCCAAAAATAACATAACCAAACACCTCACGATTTTTATTGGAAGTAAAATCACACAATCTCTCAAACTAATCTAAAAGGGTGTGTAAAGTATTTCTGTAGAATCGCTCAATTGCTCAGTCATGGTGAATATTCTATCATAGGCTTGATAATGTATCAAATCTCCACCACTAGAGTCTAGGTACAACTAAACGGGGACTTTTATTTGGGTTATAATATACAGGTAAAGGCATGTGAAAATATATAATGGAGTGTAAATGGGTTAAATAAAATAATACAACTTAGATTAAATCCGAACTAACTAAAATCTTTCACGAACTGGATTGCTCAATTTTTTTTCTTCAACTTATACTTTTTCTCCGAATATACAAATTTTGTATATAATACACGACTCATAATACACTATTTCTCTTAAAATCTACAACTAATTTTTTTCGCTTTTCTGTTTTTTCCCGATTTTTTTTTTCTTTTCTCACTTTTTTTTTTCTTTCAGCCTAGTACATGCCTTACAAAATAATTTTTCTCGTGGTAAGTACACATGCTCAAAAGGCTAATAATCACTATATATTTTTTTCTCTACTATTTCTCCAAATACAATAATAATACAAGGCAATAATAATTGGTACTTTTCTTCCATGCCTTAACAACTCTAACTTCACTTAATATATAATAGCAATCAATAAACTAAGTTCGGATCTAATCTAAAAAGAAACGAAAATAAGGCGAGTGTACAAATAATATAATAGTGTTTAGAAACGAAACGGTTTAGGCGCAAAGTGGTTTAACTAGAGTTTCTAACACTAAAAGTAAGTGTTACAAGGGTTAGGCGGAAAATATATAAAAAGAAACGAAAAGGCTAACAAATGGGTTAATCCTAAATGCCCCTATCATTGTACCAAATCGCACTAAGTTACCCTAATGCAATTGCTATTATGTGGTCTCGAAATGTATAACAATGTCAAGTTCTAAAGTCATCCCATCGGCACACTCAAAGAAATGAAAAAGTAGCATTAAAAATAAATGCTTTCAAGAGGCTCAAATTCTCACTATTTTTCTGAGTGGGGTAAAAATGCGTCTGGTTATGCTTAAAGTTTAAGGTGTTTACCGACTAGACACGTTATATTTTTTTGGTTTTTTTCAATTTTTCAATTTTTTTGGATTTTCTATTTTTTTCTGACTCAAAATGTACAAAAATAACACAATTCAACACGATGGAAACTAAGCTAAGGGTCGAAAAATAAAATGTAAAATTTCCCGATGACCCCCCCAAACTTAAGTAACACATTGTCCGTAATGTGTTTACGACTCAAAACTAAGGGAAATTATACAAAAACTATCCTAAAAAAAAAAAAATACAAAAATAAAAGAAAGGTAGAAAGTATATAACCCGTTTGTGTAAATATGGCGTTGGAATGCGGTGTGCTGAACTGAATGTCAGGCGTATGAGCGGGTGCTGAACTTACTGCCAGTCTTAAAAAAAAAACTAAAACAAAATCAACCACACAAGTTAGAATAATAAAGGAAAAATAATACATAATACAAAGGTTTACGAATAATAAATAGTACATAATTAAATGATACAGAATAAGATACAAAATACAAAATCACTCAATCAGCGTCCTCCATATCATCATCATCAGCATCCGGTTGTGGCTGGTAGGCAGGTGGGACATAACCGGGATAAGGCTCTGGATAGTAGAGGGCAGGGGGTGCAAATGGTGAAGGTGGACCGACAGAACTCGAAGCTTGGTGTCCCTGGGTGTACATGTTCTCCCAATAAGGCTGGTAACGGTCCTGGAAATACTCCTGCCGTGCCTGATAGTGGGTGAACTGTCTCGAATCCTGGTCCCGCCCAAACTGTAAATGATGCAAGTCCGAAATCACCTGATCCATGCTAGAAGTCATCCGATCCATGAACTGCCGTTGTGACATAGCCTGCGGTCTCGGGGGTGGTGGATCGCGCGGTGCCGGACCATCACACCTCAACGAATCACCGAACTCGGTAAGAATCTGCGCCCGAACCAAGGCAGTCTGGTTTATCACCTTGCAGTGCACAGGACGGGAACATAAAGCAATGTTCTCCGGGGTGAATAAACCTAACGACTTCGCGAGCCGTGTAACCCAATGCCCGCAAACTAGACTAGTCGCGGACTGATGCCCCACGCCCCTATCTCCCATATACCGAGCAAGAGTCCATGGCACATTTACGTACCGATGAGGATCCCGATGACTGAACATGTGTAGTAACCACAGATCTTCATTATAGCACTTGTCGTGCTGGGTCGATCGGTGTAAAAATGTGTATGAGATACATTTCTGCAGTAATCGAAGGCGTGTGGACAGGATATCACGTACCGGGCTAGTAGAGTGACGGCCCCCCATGTTCGTAAGCTCGAACCAAGCATTCTCCAAGTCAAAACCCAAAGAATCCCTAACTGAGTCCGCGAAGTAACCTGTCATCCTGTTCCGATCCGCAACCTCATCATCCTCCAATAACCCCAGTAGTCTCCCAAACTCAACCACGGTCACGTGTCTAGCCACACCCGCTAATCGAAAAGATATCAGCGACAACTCAAGAAACTGGTCCGGGGCAAAGGTAGTCTGAATGGAAATGGTGCAAAAGAACTCCAAAACCCACTCCCGAAATACGGGCTCATCCACCTTAAAAGCTCGCTCCCAGATCGGGATCACTGCCTGAGCCGTCACACTGGCAGTAGGAAAGAACTCACTGATATCGATCTGAAGCTCCTGCAAAAGACCCCAGTCCAGCTGTCTGGGTGCAATAACTGATCGAGTCCGTAATGTTTCCAGACGCCCGTCTAGAATAGCCTTCCTAGCTGGGGTGGCGCCGGGCCACTGAAGCCAAGGGTGGCTCTCAGGAAGTCCAACCTCAATTACCTGCTGATCCGCCCGAGGGGCTCGTGGAGCACCCCGACGTCTACGAGATCTACCTGCTGCCTGCACAACACAAATAACAATACAAGCATAGCCAAAATGTCAAACAACCAAAATCCGGCCAAAATCAAACAAAATTCGGCCAATATGACGTTGCTACGAGGGTAGTGAAGTCAAAATTCTGCCATAACCTGTTTGCAATTTGAATTTACCAAAACCCCCAAACTTATGCTAAATTTCGGATATAAGATCAAGTATTTTTGGTTAACCATGAAATTACCCTAAAATCCATCAAATAATCATCGCAATCAGTTCTAAACAGTAATAGAAGCGTAATTAAACATTCAATTTGACAATTAAAAGTCTAATATGATGAACCCTAGATTTTCCCCCAAATTGATTTCTTCAAATATACCGAAATTTAACCGAAATTGAAAGGAAAAAGATGAGAGACATATCGGATTACTCATGATTATAAGATTAAAGGAAGAATTTAAGCAAAAAAATCGATTTTGGTGGTGATGTTTGTGTTGCTGGTCGCCGCGGTTGGTGTAATGTGTGTGTGCAGTGTGATGAATTAAAGAAGGATATAACCTGATTAATTATGTTTAGCTGCGTCGTTGAGTGATGTTGCTGCGCCGTTGAGTGGAGCCCCTGCGGCGTCTAACCCTTCATGTGCGTCGTTGTCTAGAATATATGCGTCGTTGTCCAATATGGGACGGGCGTCCTGAGTCGTGAGACGGGCGTCCCGCGGTTAAGGGGACGGGTGTTCTAACTTGGGGACGGGGGTTCCAGTAAGGGCGTTATGTTGTACCAATTATCGTGACGGGAGTCCCGGGTAGGGGACGGGCGTCCCACATTTTTTTTTTGGAATTTTTTTTTTATTTTTTATTTATTTTATTATTTTTATTTTTTTATGAATGAAAAATGTACTACGAAAGAAAAGAGAAAGAAAAAAAAAAAACAAACCCGGGTTGCCTCCCGAGAAGCGCTAAATTTTTCGAACGAGTCCTTAGCTTGACTCGATATGCCTCTTGATTAGGTGTTGATGGCGTAAAAGCCATCCTCGATCAGCATTCCATTTTCATCGTCTTCCTCGTGGTATAGCTTGACTCGTTGCCCAGAGACGATGAATGGTTCTCCATGTTCCTTCCATAATTCGACATATCCGGAAGCATATGCTTGTTTAACGGTGTACGGTCCTGTCCATTTCGATCGTAATTTGGGAGCCTTGAATTTATACTTCGACTGAAACAGAAGTACTTTATCGCCCACTTTGAATTCTTTCCTACGAATTTTCCGATCGTGGTATTCCTTTGTTCGCTCCTTGTAAAGGCGGGAACTTTCGTAGGCCTGTAACCGTAACTCGTCCATTTCGTGGAGTTGTAAGAACCGCATATCTCCCGCTAAATCCATATCGATGTTGCAGTTCTTCAATGCCCAATACGCCTTATGCTCGATTTCGACCGGAAGGTGGCATGATTTCCCGTAGATTAGTCGATACGGGGTGGTTCCAATTGGCGTTTTATATGCCGTCCTGAATGCCCACAATGCGTCCTCCAGCTTCTTTGACCATATATTGGGATTGTTGTTGACCGTCTTTTCCAAAATTCTTTTGATTGCTCGGTTTGTATTTTCCACTTGCCCGCTCGTTTGAGGATGATACGAAGTGGCAAATCGGTGATTTACTCCATATCTCTTCAGAACTTTTGCTAGCTGAGCATTTGCGAAGTGGCTTCCTCGATCGCTGATTAATGCCTTTGGCACTCCAAACCTGCAAAATAAACTCTTAAGAAAATCAACAACCACGTTAGCTTTGTTAGTCGGTAATGCCTTAGCTTCAACCCATTTAGAAACATAATCTACAACAACTAAAATATAAATATTTCTATTTGAAGGCTTGAAAGGTCCCATGAAGTCGATTCCCCAGATATCGAAAACTTCACAAACTTGGATCCCTTGCTGTGGCATTTCGTCCCGCTTCGTGATATTCCCTTGGCGTTGGCATGCGTCACAGGTGCTCACGAGTGTATATGCCTCCTTGAAAATTGTTGGCCAATAGAATCATGCATCAAAAACCTTTTTACCAGTAACCGTCGGTTTGTAATGTCCTCCGGTGGGTCCATGATGGCATTCGTCCAAAATCTTCCGAGTTTCTCCTCCGTATACACATCTGCGCACCATTCCATCAGCACATCTACGAAATAAGTATGGTGCGTCCCAGTAGTAGTACTTAGCATCCGAGATCAATTTCTGCTTCTGTTGATAGGTCAGGCTCTTGTTGACAATTTTTCCGGCTAGTAAATTCGCAATATCCGCGAACCATGGAGCGTCGCCGTCTGTGTTACTGATTCTGGCTACCATCTCCCCCGGAAATGTGTCATCTATTTCCTCTTCCTTCAACTCCCCCAAACTTGGGTTCTCCAATCGGCTCAAATGGTCTGCAGCTACATTTTCAGCCCCTTTCTTGTCCTTGATCTCGATGTCAAATTCCTGCAACAATAAAATCCAACGAATTAATCTAGGTTTAGCATCTAATTTAGAAAATAAGAACTTTAAAGCAGAATGATCCGTGAAAACAATTGTTTTGCTCATCACTAAATATGAGCGGAATTTGTCAAAAGCAAATACGACAGCCAAAAGTTCCTTTTCCGTAGTGGTATAATTCTTTTGGGCTTCGTTTAGTGTTTTGCTAGCGAAGTAGATAGGTCGAAAATGTTTATCGATCCGTTGCCCCAAAACAGCTCCCACTGCGAAATTGCTTGCGTCACACATTAGCTCGAAGGGTTGAGACCAGTCCGGCGCTACGAAAATAGGTGTATTGGTGATTCGTTCCTTGAGAAGCTCGAAAGCTTGTAAACAGTCCTCCGAGAAATTGAAAGCTACCTCCTTCTCTAAGAGTTTCGTCATAGGACGAGTAATCTTCGAGAAATCTTTGATAAATCTTCGGTAGAATCCTGCATGTCCCAAAAAACTCCGAATTGCCTTCCCGTTCGTCGGTGGTGGTAGTTTGGCAATGACCTCGATCTTTGCTTTGTCTACCTCTATCCCAACTTTTGAGATTTTGTGTCCCAATACGATTCCCTCTCGAACCATGAAGTGGCATTTTTCCCAGTTGAGGACCAAGTGTGCTTCCTCGCATCTTCCCAACATCTGATCTAAATTCTTGAAGCAGTCGTCGAATGAATCTCCGAAAACTGAAAAGTCATCCATAAACACTTCCATTGTCTTCTCCACCATGTCCTGAAAAATGGCTAGCATACACCGCTGAAAAGTGGCGGGTGCGTTGCATAGACCAAATGGCATCCTCCGATATGCGTAGGTTCCAAACGGGCATGTGAATGTAGTTTTTTCCTGATCTTCGGGGTCGATGGGAATTTGAAAATACCTCGAGAATCCATCCAGGAAGCAGTAGAACTCATTTCCTTCTAGCCTCTTGTAGGTCCCAGTGGTCCGATCTACAGGATTAAACCAACTAATCACGAGGCGGAATCTCGTAATCAGTATATCAAACAGGTTATAAACGAATGCAGTAAATAATAACAAACACGAATTACCGAATTCCAAATACTTTATTATTGAATCACTCAATTACAATAAAGTATTCTCAGAACTCCCTCAGTCTGTTTCTGATGATTCACTAACTGATTGATTGACCCTAAACCTAAACTCAATGTCTCTTTATATAGAGACATGTTCACAGGCTTGGGCCACTAATGGGCTCATGGACTATGCAAAGTCCATTAACACCCATAACAGACTAAATAGCCCACTTAACAATACAATGCTATTGGGCCATTACAGACTCAAATAAACTATAACTAAAGACTTAATTAATCTAGAACAACTGTCACAGATATTGCACTAACAAACTCCCCCTTGACTGTTGCTTCTAGATTCCGTTATACGCTCAAAGTCTTTATAGTCTTTTTCTCCTTATGTTCCTTGCAGGTTCTTCTAACTCATCATTGTCTTGAATAACTCCCCCTGAATTGTTGCAATAATTCAGTCGTCTCCGTTTAAGCTTGTGAAGATTCAGTCTTCTCCGTTAATGCTTGGGAAGAGTTAGGCAGCTCCCTTTGTTGTTGTGAACTTCGTTCTTTATCAGAGTCTTTGTCACAGTTTGACTCAACTAAGTTCATCACTTGTGCTTGTATTCTTCGAGCTTCCATAAATGACAACAAAACTCCCCCTGAGCTGTCTGACGATGAACAACGTCTCAAACAGCAGTTTCAAGAGTAGAGTCTCGTATGCGCTTCTCGTACGCGCTTCGTAACCTGCAAACAAACGTTAGTTCTAAATTTTTTTTTTTTTTTTTTTTTTTTTTTTTGAAATCGACATGAAATTTTTGAGGTTTTCATGTCGATACTAGTTTTCATAAAAAGAAATTACAAAGTTACAAAAATATCAGCTAAATTAGCAATAATCAGTTATGGTGGGGAACCCATGCCATAACACGTCTAGATTGTCCTTTCTCGTTTACGTAGACAAACTCCTTGAAGAAACCATCATCTTTAGTAACCGTAACGTTAACATTAGAATTCAGGTGGTTCCTCTGTGGACGAAAAGATCTCGATTGCTGATAAAAGGAATGTTCTCTCTGACTCGGGCAGTATGGATTAGAACTCCTGAAAGAAGGTCGAAATCGACGTTGTTGAAATGTACGATCATTAGAAACACCCGTGTGTTCCTGTTTCCTAATCCACTTTGGAGGCACCTGTTTCCGTACAGGTGAATAAGATCGAGCCATTGACTTTCGAACAGACTGCACCTGTTTCCGTACAGGTGAATATGAATGATCCATTCGATTAGTCTTTGGTGAAGACGATCTGCTAGCCTGCTCTTTCTTCGGAGAGTACGATCTGTTAGCTTGCTTTCGCTTCTTCTTTGGACATACCAAGGCCACGTGACCATGTTCCCGGCATTTAAAACACTTCAAGTCGTCCATGGGCTGTTTGGGTTTTGAGTTTTCAGCTAATGTACTCATTTTTGTCTCCGAAACACTTGACTCAGTTTGATCGTCCCTTGTAGAGGAAGATTCACAAGAAGAGTCAGCACTGTTTTCCTTCAAGTCACATTCAGCTTTAAGAGAATTGTAATTGTGATTAAAAGGAGGAGGTGTTTCATTATATCCCAAGCCACTACGATCTCCAGTTGGCCTTTGACGACTCATGATTGAATTTAAGGTACTCGAAGAAGTGCGAAACTGTTCGATTTTCCTTTCCTGCTCAGTTAATCTGATTTCACAGTTGTTCAACTCTTGGACTTTCTCAGCAAACTTTCTCTTTTCAGTTTCAAGGCATTCATATAGTATGTCAATTTTTTGTGTCAAAAGACCGACATTCGATAAAAGTTCCGTTCGATCCTTTTCAGTTTTATGATATTGCTTTGAAAATTCATCCCTTTGATAAGTTAAATTTGAGATGGTTTGTCTGAATTCAGTTTGCCGAGACTCCAAATTGGATACTAACTTAGTCAATTTATCGTTGTGAAGAGTTAAGGTTGTACAAGATTTGCAGAGCTCTTTTACGGATTGAAGATCAAGAAGTACCTTTGACTTCTCGGTATTAAGGTCGACCATCTTTTCAACGAAGTTGTCGTTAGATAGGTCCAACGTACAGCTGCAGACCTTTGATTCATGTTCAGTATCTTCAATATTTTTATTATCCTCTTCATTCGAGCTTTCACTTGTAGTACTGGAATCACTTGTAGTAACTCTGACTTCACTGCGAAATCCCTCAATAGATGCCATTGATGCTGATTTATATGCTCTAAATCTTTCAATCACCTTCCACAGAGTTAATTTTTGACGATAATATATAGAATCGATTTCATCTTTTATAAATTTTACCCATACCTCCCAATGCTTAGGCAAAGCCTCCAAAAATCTCTCTATTGTTTTTACATCTCCAATATATATACGATGTTTGTGAAGTTCTGCAAGGAGATCAGTGTATCTGTTGACAGTATCTTCAAAATCTTCGTTAATATTAGCTGTGAACGTATCAAATTCAATTTTGAGGATGGCTCCTCTACTTAAACTTGGTTTATCAGTTGGACTATCGCATGTAAAAGAGTACATTTCTTAATTTTTGTTAAATTAATTAAGTCGTCCAATTAATTTTAAGTCCAACAATAAACGGTTCAGTCCAAATTAACGAGTCCAAAACCGAGTGACAAGTCCAAATAAACAGTCAAGTCCAATTAAACAGTCCGGTCCAATTAGAAAGTCCAATAACCGGTCCAGTCCAAAATAAAAGGCCCAATTAGTAAGTCCAATAAAAAGTCTCAAACAGAATGTCAGCACCACGAAGATGTTCACGAAGATGTCACGAAGATGTTCACGAAGATGTCACGAAGATGTTCACTAAGATGTTTGGCGAAGATGTTTGGTGAAGATGTTTGGCGAAGATGTGTAAGGTCACGAAGATGTTCACGAAGATGTTTGGCGAAGATGTTTGGCGAAGATGTGTAAGGTCACGAAGATGTTTGGCGAAGATGTTTGGCGAAGATGTATGGCGAAGATGTATGGCGAAGATGTTTGGCGAAGATGTTTGGCTAAGATGTATGGCGAAGATGTTTGGCGAAGATGTTTGGCGAAGATGTATGGCGAAGATGTTTGGCGAAGATGTTTGGCGAAGATGTATGGCGAAGATGTTTGGCGAAGATGTTTGGCGAAGATGTTTGGCGAAGATGTGTTCGGCGAAGATGTGTAAAGTCACGAAGATGTAGGTTGACGAAGAAGTGTGTTCGTCAGGGAGATAAGTTCGGCGAAGATGTAAGGTCACGAAGATGGTGTTCGCAAACTTGGAGGATCCACTAACGAAGATGTACTCACGAAGACGTTCCCACGAAGATGTTCCCACGAAGATGTTCGCACGAAGAAGTACTCACGAAGAAGTATCCACGAAGATGTATCCACGAAGATGTATCCACGAAGATGTATCCACGAAGATGTATCCACGAAGATGTATCCGCGAAGAAGTATCCACGAAGATGTATCCACGAAGTCGTATCCGCGAAGATGTATCCACAAACAAGCAAAGAAACCCTAATTTGTCAATACCGCCGCCGAAGATGTAACAAGAACCCTAATTCTCACAAATAGCTGCCGAAGATGTACTAAGAACCCGAATTACCAGAATCGATTAAAAACCTGAATTTAACCCTGAACCAAATCTCGATAGAGAGCAAACAATGCGTTTGCTCTGATACCAATTGTAGGTCCCAGTGGTCCGATCTACAGGATTAAACCAACTAATCACGAGGCGGAATCTCGTAATCAGTATATCAAACAGGTTATAAACGAATGCAGTAAATAATAACAAACACGAATTACCGAATTCCAAATACTTTATTATTGAATCACTCAATTACAATAAAGTATTCTCAGAACTCCCTCAGTCTGTTTCTGATGATTCACTAACTGATTGATTGACCCTAAACCTAAACTCAATGTCTCTTTATATAGAGACATGTTCACAGGCTTGGGCCACTAATGGGCTCATGGACTATGCAAAGTCCATTAACACCCATAACAGACTAAATAGCCCACTTAACAATACAATGCTATTGGGCCATTACAGACTCAAATAGACTATAACTAAAGACTTAATTAATCTAGAACAACTGTCACAGATATTGCACTAACACCTCTCGATCATCTGGTCCATAAACGGTAGTGGAAAATGGTCCTTCCTGGTGGCTTCATTCAGCTTGCGGTAGTCGATGCAAACTCTCCATCCTGTGACTGTCCTTGTTGGCACGAGCTCGTTCTTATCGTTCATCACCACGGTCATACCTCCCTTTTTCGGCGCGCAATGAATGAGGCTTACCCATGGACTGTCTGAAATAGGGTAGATAATTCCTGCATCCAACAACTTAACAACTTCCTTTTTAACGACATCTGCCATATTCGGATTTAGCCGCCGTTGTTTTTGAACAACGGGTTTTACATTATCAATAAAATTTATTTTATGTTTGCAAAAATCGGGGCTAATTCCGGGTATGTCAGAGATACGCCAAGCAAAAGCCTTTTTATGACCTTTAAGGACTGTCAATAATCGAGCTTTTTCGTCACCCGAAAGTGATGACGAAATAACAACTGGTAATAAATTTGTACCTTCAAGGAAAGCATATTCTAAATGTACCGGTAGTTGTTTTAGCTCCAAGTCGGTTGGTGGTGATTCAATTGACGATTTGATCCTCATGCTTTGGTCCAACTTCAGTTCCTCCTTAACTTCAACCTCCACTTCCTCGATCTTCTCGTCTTTCAATTCCTCCTCCAAGCTAGTTTCTATCTCGAGAATTTCCTGCCAATCTAAATCATCAAACACATCAATCCGAAAACAGGTTTCATCAGTAGAATAAGAATGACTCATAGCTCTATCTAGATTAAAAACAATTCGTTCATTCCCAAACCCTAATGAAATTTGCCCATTTTTCACCCGAATAATTGCGTCAGCTGTGTTTAGGAATGGTCGTCCAAGGATCAGTGGAACAGTGACATCCTCATCCATCTCTAGAATCACGAAATCAACAGGGAAAGTAAATTTTCCTACGTTAACTAGCATATTTTCAGCAATTCCTAACGGGTATTGGAATGATCGGTCGGCTAGGCGGATACTCATCCTAGTGGGTTTTAACACTCCTAGGGCAAGTTTAGCTTATAATGAGTAAGGCATCAAATTTATGCTAGCTCCTAAGTCGGCCAAGGCACTGCAACTGTAAGTATTGCTGAAGTTGCACTTGATAAGAAAACTCCCTGGATCATCTAACTTTGGTGGTATCGTGTTCTTCACCAAAGCTGAACATTCTGTGTTTAAGAATGCGGCTTGCTCCTCCGATGGCTTTCCCTTGTTCGTGACCAGCTCCTTGATAAATTTAGCGTATTTTGGCATCCCTGCAATCAAATCAACAAGAGGAACGTTAATATTAACAGATTTAATCATGTCACAAAATTTACCGTACTGCTCCCGCATTCTTGCTTTTCGTAATCGTTGAGGATATGGGATATGAGGTTTATAAGCTTTGATTGGAACTTCCTCCACTGGTTCAGGTGTTTTGGCCTTGGATTGAACTGGTGGTGCCTCGTCCTCATCGTCCTCGATCTCGAAATCATCAAAAATCGGTTCAACAGCTCGGTGCTGCGCACCAGGGCCTTGGTGCTGCGCACCAATGTGGTCAGAGCCTGGGTGATGCGCACCAGAAGGTTGGTGCTGCGCACCTGTGTGCTGTTTTGCTCCATTTTCGTCTTGATTTCCTCCATAAGCTTGTCCCGAGCGTGTAGTGATTGCATTAACATGTTCATCTCTGTGTTTTTGGCAGGGTGGCATTCCGTCTCGTGGTCCTTCGGTTCTTCCAGGATGTTGATATTTTGGCATTTGATTTGTGGAATTATTTCCCTGATTCGGTTGTCGTGGATTTGGTTGAGTATTGCTTGGTATTTGGCCCGGTTGCCGATTTGAGTTCCGCTCGTTCATCCTATCGAACCGTCTCTCTAAGTCTTGATGTGCTGCCTGCTGATTTCTCTGTCCTTGCTCGATTTGATCAGTTAAAACTTTAAATTGTTTACGGACATCGTCATTGGTTGATTTTTGGGTGTTGATAAACGATTTCAAAAGATCTTTAATGCTTGGATCTTCATCTTCGTTCTTCGGTGGATCGTATCTTTGTCGTGGTGGGGAGCGTGTGTTATTTCTTTGTCATCCGTTGTTCCGATTGTCACCCCGGTTGTGGTTATCTCTGTAAGGTGGCCAATTTGATCCCCGATTAGGATAACCATACTGTGCGTAGTTGGCATCCTCCACTTGTTGATTACACTCACTAGCATAGTGAGGTCCTCCGCATCCTTCACATCCATTCTTCACCAAGTGCATGTCCTTCTCTATCCGTCCCATGCGCTTATCAATTCTATCCGCTAATGTCTTGACCTCTTGAACTACCGAGGATATTTCAAGGCTACTCTCAGCTTGAGCAACTTGTCCTCTGTGTTTTCGGCCTCGACCATCGTCTCGATACTCCCTTGATAGGCTTATGACCAGCTTGTCTTCCATTAGGTTGTATGCCTCGTTGGTAGTTTTATACATGAAATCACCTCCTCCAGCTAGATCCAACTCGTTTTGAGACTCCTTGGTTAACCCGTAGAAGAAAATTTCAATAATGTTGTCCTTGCCCAATCCGTGACCATAGCAACCTCTCAGCATCTCTTTTAGTCTAGCCCATGCTTCAGTGGAAGTCTCTCCATCTTCCTGTCGGAATCCTCTGATGTCTCTGAGTAATTTCCTACCCAAGGCGGGTGGAAAAAATCTTTTGATAAAGGTCTCGCGCATTTGCGTCCATGTGGTGATTGAATTTTCATTAAGCTCCTCGAACCACACCTTCGCATCTCCGGTGAGAGACGAAGGGAATAACCTCAGTTTGACAGGATCGCCTTTGCCTTGACCATATTTGAACATCTCACACAGCTCGTTGAATTTGGCTATGTGTTTATGCGGATCTGAACTGTATCGCCCATAGAACGTGTTGTCTTGGATCATCTTGAGATGGTGACCCTTGACAACAAAATCCTCACCCAAGTCCGGGGTGGTGATTGCCGACCCTCGGGTGGGTGGCACTGCTACAGCTTCGGCCCGTCGGTGCATTGGTGTGTCCAAAGGGTCCATAGCTGGTTGCTGTTCCGGTTTGTCTTCACAAAACACTTCTTCGACCTCTGAGTCTGAACTGCTTCCTCCTTCCTCTGAAGACGCAATGTCTTCAAACTTGACGGGTGAAACTTGATCAAAACTTGGTGGTGTCTGAAGCGATAAGTTGCCTCTCCTCTTGCCTCGCCTCTTTGATACTCCTGGATTTGACTTTGGACTCGCGAGTGGTAATCCCGAAGCCCTTGTGTTCATCAACTACCTGAAATACCTGAAAAGACAAAAACAAGAAAAGCGTAAAACGTACCGGTGTTATGACAATAAAAAGTAACTTCTAAGTAAATAAATACTCAAAAGGATCGTATCACAAATTCGAAACAAAAACGAAAAATCAGTCCTCGGCAGCGGCGCCAAAAACTTGATGTGTAAAATCTAGTCTTAAATTTAACCTACTAATTCACGCAATTACACACTTCTAGGCAGTGGACCTATCCGTATATAATATAGTTTAAAGCAAGTAAAGGTTCGTTCGCAGGGACTAATTTGTTTTAAGTTTTCGAATTAATAATACTGAGTATTTGTGGGGGTTTTTATCGTAACAAAAGATTGCAAATAATTAAGAAAAAAAGTGATTAATTAAAATCTATCGAAAGAGTAATTGATGTAATCAAATAATGAGAAAATATACTTGTTTGACACTTCACCTATTTTCCGTTTAAATTTACGAAATCGATTGTTTTCAAAACTTCTAAGTTATAATAAAAGTCCTCCCGAATCTTTCACTAACTTTAATTATCTTTAATTACCCCGTTCCTCCCGAATACAGTAATAACTATTAATAACCAAGCAATAAGCAAAAAGTCCGTTTTTAGTGATTTAATCTTATAGAGTTTCCTCCCGAATAACTCCTCTAATTATCAAGTCCTTCCGAATCTTAACAAATAGACTTACTCACTTAAATTTAATTACCTAAGTTGTGATTACTAAGTCCTCTCGAATCTTAATAATTTCAAACCAGTTATAGACCGACTGATTATTTCATACAACCTATTTAATCTATCTAGATTCCTCTCGAATACCTAGAATGTTGATTAAACAAATTATATATAAACAACTCTGATAATATACTAAAATTTAAGCAATTAAGGATCAACGATTAAACACAAAAACATAAACAATCGATAACGATAAATAAACTTCAAATAGGATCCGTGGTTCAAACAAGCATAAAAGAAGTTTAGCTCCTCATAACTAGGTCTGAAAAAGCAAATAAACTCATGGAAATAATACTGGAATAAAAGTCTAAAAAGGAAAGAAACAAACGAAGAATTCGACAAAACGTGTCGTGACCGCCGTTAGCCGAAAAGTGATCTTCCTAGCCTTGAATCTTGCTTCTAAACGTAAATACCAGCTCCAGACTCTTAGAATAATAATTGATATTTTTCTGGCTGAATTAATCTTGTATTTATAGGCAAAACTCGTGTAGAAAACGTATTCGACTCGAACTCGAAAACTCCAAAAACTGCTGACTGCGTGTGAATTTTTTTATTACTGCGCCGTTGTTATTCTTCTATGCGTCGTTGTAATGTTTCAAAAAATGACTGCGCCGTTGATAACTTGTGTGCGCCGTTGTAATGCATGGGACGGGCGTCCCATTTGTGGAACGGGCGTCCTGTTTCAGCTTTATCATCATTTCTTCTCGTTTAACCCCGTTTCTTTCACCATTTCCACTTCCCGATCATGTAAACCTGTAAAATAGATAAAAACACTTTTCCACACAATTAAATGTAAAAACCTATCCTATCCATCATGTTTACTGTCACACCCCGCTATAGCGAAAACACGGAATGTGAGAGCTGGAATATCATTACACGGTCATAAGCAAATTTAAACGATTCAAGTCATTTCAATAAAAATAAAATAGTTCAAGTTTCAACAACCAAGCAGTTCACAAGTTTTAAATAAAGTACAAGTACAATGTTTCAAAATAAAATTCCCCAAAATTAGAAAGGTCTTTTCCCACTTTGCGCCTCACGTAACCATAATGACCCTTCCTTGCCATGCATTCCATACACTTACATTAATTTCCTGAAACATAAGATAAAGTGTCAACTACATAAAGTAGTGAGTGAGTTAGAGTTTAGAGTTTCGAGAAAAGTTTCCAAAAATAGAAAGCACATGAAAATAGTGACGTCATAAGTAAAAGGAACGGAGCAACGTTAGAACATATATGTGAATAGCAAAAGGTTTGTACACACGCAAGTGAAATAAATAAAACTCGTATAAATAAAGTTGCAGCGGAATCCAAGCGCTAAAAAGGGTATATGCGTAGGGAGTATGTGTTTAACTAAATAGTAACTCGTATCAATCACTTGGCATAATATAAATAGTAAGTATACACTAAACCGATTGTGTGGTCCTGATCTAGCCCAAAAATGTTTCAATAAGTTCCAACTGATCTTAGTAATATGTACTTGGGTCGCTAACCCTGAGTAAGGAGTGACCGCTCCTAAGTATCGATACCCATATGACTAACGGCTATTGCTAATAGTGTATTAAAGTTCCTGAACCAAAAACGGGCAAATGAACAAAGTTTCTAAAAGTAGCAGTAAATTCTTACGGGTTTATATTTTCATCAAGGATTGGTCGCTAACAAGTATCCTAAATTTAGTTAACCGGCTAAGGCATCAACACATATACGCATAATAGTTTACAAGTTTCCAAGTTTCCCAAAGTTCAAAGTTTCATAAGAGTTTCAATAAGGTTTCGTACAAGTTTCCAAAGTTTACGAGTTTCACAAGTTTAAAATGTTTCAAGTTTCCAAAGTTTCACACAAGTTTCCAAAAGTTTCCATAAAGTATCAAAAGTACCAAGTTTCCAATAGTTTCAAATAATTCGCAATTAGTTTTAAAGTTACAAGCATGATATCTTATGTTTCCCCCAAATAATGTTTAAAAGTACAAAAGTAAAACAAAGTGGGGTTGTAACTCACGGTTTCCGGAGAAAAAGAGAACTCGGAATTCGGTCGGAAATAAGATCCGAGAATCACGGAATGCCTAAGGATACCAAGGTTGTACAAAAGTTATTATCTCATTGTGTTACTTTAATGATATAATAGACAATTTTTATTTAACTTCATGTGTTAAGTTTAATATTGTTCCAAAAATGGTCCGAAGCGGTTAACGTTATATTTAGTCCGAAAGTCCATAGTTGAAGTTATTATTATGATAGACATGTTTAGGTTGCTGAAATGGTTTAAGTTTTCTAACGAAATTTGGGCAGCGCTTCCGCGCCCAAATTTTATGTCCAAAACCTAAAGTCATTTCCCGCTCACAAAACACATATATGCACATAATAATTTATTAAACAAGTCCATATAGTCCCAAGAGTTTCATACAAGTTATTACTGTTATTATTTTAGTCATTTCAGTCCCGTAACATTATTAACAAAAGTCCAGAATGTGTACACAAGTTTCCAACGACTAAAACGACGATTTTTCGGGAAGACAGCAGCCCGGTGCGCCGCACTAAGCAGGGGTGCGGCGCACCTCCCTGCTGTCTTTTCCCGTTTTTGAGTTTTTCTTGTCCAAAACGATTTGTTACCCAAAGATTTCGACATGCAATCAGTAGATACTTCATAAAACATCATTTTTACAGTTTGTACATAACTTTATTCACAAAAACATAGATCTAGAGTGTTGTTATAATAAAAACTCGTTTTTGTATAATATGTGTTATGAATCTTCATAAAAACTTGTTTTTATGGTTTAGATCTCACATGCAACTTGTAAAAACAACAAATAAAGATAAGATTAAGGTTTCTACCGGATGAAAGTGGATGGATGATGTTTTTGAAGGATTTAGAGCTCCAAAAGTGAAGAAAATGCTTGAAACCGAAAATGCTTTTGCTCCTCCTTGTTTGCTTTGATTATTGTACGGTTTTGATGGTGAAAATATGGGTTTTGATGGCTGGAACTTGCTGGATTGGGGCTGTTCTTGAGAGGGTTTTGAGAGTGTTTTTGTGTGTGTGTGTGTTTTTCTTCAAAAGAAAATGGTAAAATGAAAAGAAAATAAAGAAATGATGTTAAGAGGCTTTGGGGACTGCCAAAATCAGTAAATGATGGTCTAGGCTCGTTTGTGGCTGGTAGGAATTTTTACAAAAACGAGATAAGTAATAAAAACTTGAAAATTTTGAAATCTGCCAACCAGTGCGTCGCACTGACTTCTTGGTGCGGCGCACTGGGCCATTTTCAGTGTTTTTCTGATTTTTTCGATTTTACGTTTTGCTTCATTGGACCTTTTTGTTAACTGAAAGTTCTTAATTATGATACGTTATGAACTTAGGAAAGTTCATTAGGTGTTTTCTTGGTATTAGGGCTTATATAATTCGATTCCGGGAGTTATTCCGACACTGGTTCCGACACAGTATGTACGAGCTAGAGAATTATGAACACTATAAAAAGAGTAACTGGAGATTCGAACCGATAAATTAACTGAGAATCACCTGAATTTTTTACGGTTGTCACATCTACTATGAAATGTGACCAAATATCGCATATAAATATCTATATAAATATGCGATATCAGGTACGGGCCTGTCCAAAGGACATTATAGGCTGGTGGTGCAATGATTATTCCAAACTTTATCTGTTGCACCTTGTAGCAAAGGTATTCTCCCACATTACCTGCATACTTTGCTTAAACTTATCTGTTCTTGCCAAGCTGTGGAATTAGGATTCGAATTTAATATTGAAACAAGTTGAGACGAAAGATCGATTTGTTGTGGTTGTGTGGATTCCTACCAACAATACTTGTTAATATGTCATAGAGTTAAGATGGCTAGTATGCCATGATGGTTATCATGCTTGGATGGCTAGTACGCCAGGATGCATATCATGTCAAGATGGTTTTCATGCCAGAATGGCTATTATGCCAAGGTGACTATTACGCCAAAATGACTAATATTCTAGGAAGGATAAGAAAGTCTTTGCCAATCGGGGATACCAGGATGGTTATTATGCCAAGATGGTATCATGCCATGATTCCTATCATACAAGGATAACTATTCTTTTAGGAAAGATGGTAGTATTTGCCAGTCGGGGATCACGACCCAGTCGGCGGCTGAAGAATCCCAATCCGCGCCTGCTTGGAAACAGTTCTTTTGGCAACCGGGAAAATGTCTTTTGGATGCTTGGAAGAATGTTGGGTTTGGTAAACCATTTTGGTAAGATCCAATGCTTGCATGATATGTAACAATGCTCAGGCTGTCAAGATTTTGCCAAGTTAGCAATTTTTTTTTTTTTTTTTTTTAGTTTTACCAATGGCATTTTTAGATCCAATTGTGTCCATGACACTTTTAGATCTGGATTGTGCCCATGGCACTTTTTAGATCTAAATTGTGCCCATGACACTTTCAGATTTGGATTGTATCCATGGCAAATTTAGATCTGGATTGTGCCGATGGCAACCTTTAGATTCAGATTGTGCCAATGGAACTTCTAGATCTGTATTGTGCCCCTGGAATTCAAAGCCTTTGTGAGATACAAAATCTGACCACGTTATATGTTCAAGCTCATTGCATTCAATGTCTTTGTGGGATACAAAGATCCGACCACATTATGTCTTCTTTTTTTCGAAATTGTTAGACTAGCATGGCCCATGAGAATTTTTAGATCTTGATTATGTCCGTGACACTATTCTCTCTATGTCATTTTTTAGATCTGGATTGAGCCTATGACACTTTCTAGATCCACATTGTGTCCATGACACTGTTTAAATGTGAATTGTGTCCATGGCACTTTCAAATAGGGATTATGTCCATGACATTCTTAGATCAATGTCCTGGCCATGGCATTCAGCCCCTAACTATGGCTATGCCGACTAGGGTAGTGATTTTAACCACGTCATGGATGGTATATGGAATTCATCCAAATTTTTGAGGGCCTGCCCAATAGAACATTGTAGGCCGACGATGACTAAATTATTGCAATTTTTATCATTTTGACCATGTGGCAAAGGTATTCTCTCACATGCATGATTACCTCGCCTACCCACCAATGTGTCGGAAAGTGTCTGAATATTCCCTTTTTAACTTCATAATTGGCCAGTCAGATCTATATTACAACATGATTGGCTGAACTGGCTTTCATTGGTTGGAAGCAGATTAGGGTCATTATCTAATTGAGACGTGTTGGTGCAAGAATGCAATGACTGGATGTTCTATTACGTTATGTTTGTTTATCACTGTATTAGTTTGAATAGATTTAGCTTTATGGGCTGCTTACGGACTTGCATGTCCGTGAGGCCCAGTAAAGCCCAAGCCCAAACTGGCTGAACATGTTACTCTATAAATAGAGGTGTTCATATCAGTTTAGGGTTGTTGGTTTTCATAGAGAATTCGTGTTTATGCTTCCGGATTGTAACAACGTTTTGTTAATCAGAAGTATTAGAATTCGGTAATTGTGTTTATGCGTTTATTGCTACTTTTCGATTATTACTTGTGTGTTCTACTGATTACGAGATTCCGCCTCGTGATTAGTTAGTTTAATCCTGTAGATCGGACCACTGGGACCTATAATTGGTATCAGAGCAAACGCATTGTTTGCTCTCTATCGAGATTTGGTTCAGGGTTAAATTCAGGTTTTAATCGATTATGGAAATTTAGGGTTCTTAGTAATTTTTCAGCGGCTGCTAGTGACAATTAGGGTTTCTGGACATCTTCGACGGCGATTAGGGTTTCTGGACATCTTCGTGGATTTAGTTCGTGGACTTGTTTCGTGGATTTAGTTCGTGGATTTAATTCGTGGACTTAGTTCGTGGATTTAATTAGTGGACTTGTTTCGTGGATTTAATTTGTGGAGACATCTTCGTGAAGACTTCTTCGTGGATACATCTTCGTGGATCTTTCTTTCGTGGATACTTCTTCGTGGATACTTCTTCGTGGATACGTCTTCGTGATACATCTTCGTGGATACATCTTCGTGAGTACATCTTCGTGGATACATCTTCGTGGGTACATCTTCGTGGATACATCTTCGTGGATACATCTTCGTGGACACATCTTCGTAGGTACATCTTCGTGGATACTTGTTCGTGAGTACATCTTCGTTAGTGGATCTTCCAAGTCTGTGAACACCTTCTTCGTGACGAACAACTTCTTCGCCGAACAACTTCTTCGTGACACTTCTTCGCCGAACAACATCTTCGTGATACTTCTTCGCCGAACAACTTCTTCGTGACACATCTTCGTGAACATCATCTTTGTGGTGAACATCTTCGTGGTGAACATCATCTTCGTGGTGAACATCATCTTCGTGGTGAACATCATCTTCGTGGTGAACATCTTCTTCGTGAACATCTTCGTGAACATCTTCTTCGTGAACATCTTCTTCGTGAACATCTTCGTGAACATCTTCTTCGTGAACATCATCTTCGTGAACATCATCTTCGCCAACATCTTCGCTGAACAACTTCTTCGCCGAACAACACTTTCGCCAAACATCATCTTCACCGTAATATTTCGAAATGGATTCTAAACAATCCGTTAATAAACCTCCCAAGTTACTTAACTCATCACAATATTTCGAATGGGCTGAACTATTTGAACAATTATGTCGTTACAATGATGTACAAATGTGGGTATGCATTCAAGAAGTATATGAACATCCGCGTCAAACTGTAGACGAAGTAACTGCCAAAATTCCCGTCAATAAAATGTCACCTGAATATCGACGAGAATATGATTCTGAGAACAGAGCAATAGCAAGTTTAAAGATGGCTTTGCCAGCAGAAATGCAACATCTTTACAAGAATCTGCAAACGAAAACTTCCCATGATCTATGGAAAGCGATTGAAAAACAATATGCCGGAACTCCTGCTCAGCAAAAGAGTCGAGCGAACCTCCTTAAACGACAATTCAATACTTTCAGATCAGGAGTCAATGAACCTTTTGAGGATACCGTTACCAGATACTTCAATCTTCTTGCAGAACTCAACAGATATAAAATAGATGTATCAAGTGAAAAAGTTGAGCGATTTTTGGACGCTTTGCCTAAGCGTTGGGAGATTTACGTAAATCTTATCAAAGATGAAATTGATAAAAACACCGACGAAGTCTTAACTTTAGAAACACTGCTAGAACGATTCAGAGGTTATGAGCTGACACGTTTCACAACAACTATGATTGCAGATCAAACACCCTATGGGCAAACCTCAGAATCAAACTCCTCTGAAAACGCAACTGCTTTCTTTACGGATAAGGATCCGCCGCCTTCGGAAACACATTCTGGCACTCGACCTACCACTGCAACACCAGCTGTTCCTGCCACACATCAGAAAATGCCAATGAGTGTTAAATCTGCAGAGGAAAGTCTCGAAATATTATCTTGCTTTTTGACTGCCTATGGAAATCAGGTACAAGGAAAAATTGCCGATCCAGGGCTATGGGATGAGGATTTCAGTCAAGTTGATCAGGATGACCTTGAAGAAATGGATTTACAATGGCAAACCGCCATGATTACTAATAGAATAAAGAAATTCATGGCAAGAACAGGACGAAGTTTAAGAACAGGAAAGGCAGGCTTCGATAAATCAAAGGTACGGTGTTACAATTGTCAACAACCCGGTCATTTCGCAAGAGAGTGTCAACAGCCTAAAGTTGAACGTAATTCAAATCAAGACAAAAGCGGTCCTTCACAAGCCTCTCAACCACAGCGTAGCTTAGCTTCACAGGCAATGATCGTCCAACACGATGATCACACATACGAATGGACAATCTGTACCAATCAAGCACTCATGGCTTCTGTTGAAGAGATTCACAGTGAAACAAGTGACTCAGGTTCCGATAATGACACAAGTTCCAGTTCTGATAACGACACAAGCTCAAATGAAGACGATCAGGATGTTAAAGACACTAAGGACGAGAAAACACTATGCAATTGTACGGTGGATGTGTCTAACGACAATTTTGTTGCAAAAATGGCTGGTCTTCAAACCGAGAAGTCTAAGGTACTTCTTGACCTTGAATCTGTAAAAGAATTGTGTAAATCTTTTATTGTCTTAACTCTTGAACATGACAAATTGCTCACTTCAGTATCCAGTTTGGAAACACAGAAAACCAAACTTGAAAAGGAAGTATCAATACAGGTTTTCTTAAAAGATGACTACACAAGAAAATTTAAACAAACTGAAAAAACAAGAGTTCAACTTTTAGCAGATGTAGGTCTTTTAACACAAAAAGTCGCCATGTTGTACGACAGTCTTGAAAATGAAAAGAAAAGTTTTGCCATAAAAGTTCAAGAGTTACATGCTTGTCAAATTAAATTAACTGAACAGGAAAGCAAGATGGAACAATTCCGCACCTCTTCTGTCACTTTGAACTCCATGATAAGTCGTCAACGCACTTCTGGTACAACCACAGGTTTAGGTTATAACGAAACTCCACCTCCATACAACAATGACTTTAGTTTCTTTAGAACCCAACCTCCAATGAATGACGAATGTGAATCATCCAATAGCAAAAGCCAGGAATCTGCACCATCTAAAGAAAAGCATCCCACAAAGATTCCATGTCAAGACTCACCAAATGATATATCTTCGGACTCTGAACCAACTCCACAGAACAAAATGGAATCGTTAAACTGCTTCAAATGTCGTGAAAGAGGACACGTGGCCTCGGTATGTACAAACAAACGAAAGGAACCTCAAGTTAAAGTCACGCCCACACCGAAATCTAAGTTCACTCCCACAAAACCCGTTCACATTCTTCGAAATCCACAACATGAGCGTCCTGATACATATTCACGAACTTCTGGGTATACTAAACCGAGCACGGGAAACTTTAACCAACGTCCTCACCAACGGCCTCAACAACCATTTGTTCCATCCTTTCGTCAACATAATTATGACCAACGTTTTCAAAGTTCTCCACGATACCATCACAACAATTATCAACAAAATTATCACCACTCTCCTCCACGAACTCACTATGCGCCGCGTCATCATCACTCCAATGCAAACCGTTATAATTCCTCCCAAATGAGTCATAGAGTTCCATACAACTCTAACAGTCACTTCTCCTCACGACACACATCTCACGTTTCTCATCAAAACAAGGGAGTTTACAAAAGGGTCACTTATGTGACTGAAAATGGTCAATCCAGGTCCGTTATGGCCTGGGTTCCCCATGAGAACTAATGATTTAAATTTTCTGTGCAGGAACCGAGTCACCGACTCGTTAAGAACTGGTATGTTGACAGTGACTGTTCCAGGTACATGACAGGAGAACGAAGTTTGCTTCACAATTACGAATCAGGAAAGAAAGGACGCGTAAGTATTGCTGGAGATAAAGGTGGCGAAATAACTGGAATAGGATCAGTTACAAATGGCAAAATTACACTGAAGGATGTGTTCTATGTCAGATAATTGGAACACAATTCGCTGAGTGTTTCTCTAATTGTTTTGAATCCCTCATTCACCGTATTGGACTACGCAACTTAGATTAACCAACGTTCACCTAAAAAAAAAAAAAAAAAAAAAAAAAAAAAAATTAGTTTAACTCTTCATGGACTCTAAATTTCGAGATGAAGATATCTTTTGCCTATGACTCTTAGTCTTAGATCGGGTTTTAGCTCTTAAACGCGCACTTATAATTTTCCTTTGTATTTCAGTCTAGCCTCCAGTGTCTTGTGGCCTTTCGTCTTATGGTTGTCCTAAATAGTGTGGTTTGTCTGTTTTAATTCCTCTTATTTCTTACATTAAACGACTTTAATTTGCTTGCCACAATAAAGGTTGAGATTAGATTTTTGTTACGAGTCATATGTTGCGCTCACAGATGGGATTTGCTCATATTGAATTACATGTAAGTAATGTGCTCATAAGTTACTGAATTCATATAAGCGGCCTTTGAAATCTGAGTCAGTATACCCTTGGGGTGCCCTTGTTCACCTAGCCACCTAAGGCCTTTACGGTTTGGGATCGATTGGTAGAAAGCTTGCTATAGGATTTCATAGAAAGTCAGCAGAATTCCTTAATCTTATCAAAACTTCATAGAAGTTAGTCTTTGACTTGCACAAAAACAACTGTTTTAATATTTAATATGAGCTATCCCTTCGCCAGTTTCATATGCTGCCCTTGTCTAGGTTGGTAACCATTCCACACCACTCGTAACTTAAAATACTTCACATATATCTTGAGTGCACTCCGATTTTTGTCGAATGTCTGATTTAAGTGGGTGCTTTTAAGCTTAAATTTTAAACCGGCTTACTTGTAATTAAAACACTATATTGCGGCTATAAGGCTGAACGGTTAAATTGGACAAATACACAAACATGGAGTTAAATTAAATTAACTTTGGAACCCCGATAGGCAATCTGATCGAATTATGTTTCCTAATGTATACTACCGCTTTTACGATTAGTTAAAGCTTTTACTTTACACTTTTCTGTTAATAGTTTTCTTATTTCATACAACGTTGGTTAAAATCATTAATACAATCCATCCGGCCCAATATCCTAGGCTCATCGGCTCAGGCTCACTTCTGGCCTACATATACACTTCATAAGGTTGCAGTTATCCAACAGTCAGATGTTGAGACGTCCGTTCGTAGTTTCACCCTCGAGGCTCAGATCAGGGAACTCTCAAAGCGCCCATCTGCTCAGGGGGAGAATACATGTATTAGTTTATAACGGTCAAGAGAGCAGCTAGGCTAAACTTCTCGAGTTATGATAGTCTATCAGCCTACAGCACAGGGGGAGCAACACCAGCAAAAGCAACAACAACAACAACAACATCAAGAGAAATGGAGACAGTAATAAGGTTGCTCAACAGCAAGGCTGCGACAAGGATAGTATACCTACCGATTGCAATCATGACAGAGATTTTAAGAGTAATTGATGCAACACAACTAGCCAAACTAACAGAGAGCGATCTGAAGGTGCTAAAGAGCAAGCACATTTATGCGCAGGAAGGCTGAGGAGACATCGGTAGAGATTACCATACTGACAGTGATATTTTGATCAGAGAATAGAAGCATCAGTCAAGGGGGAGTTTGTTGGTGCAAGAATGCAATGACGGGATGTTCTATTACGTTATGTTTGTTTATCACTGTATTAGTTTGAATAGATTTAGCTTTATGGGCTGCTCACGGACTTGCATGTCCGTGAGGCCCAGTAAAGCCCAAGCCCAAACTGGCTGAACATGTTACTCTATAAATAGAGGTGTTCAGATCAGTTTAGGGTTGTTGGTTTTCATAGAGAATTCGTGTTTATGCTTCCGGATTGTAACAACGTTTTGTTAATCAGAAGTATTAGAATTCGGTAATTGTGTTTATGCGTTTATTGCTACTTTTCGATTATTACTTGTGTGTTCTACTGATTACGAGATTCCGCCTCGTGATTAGTTAGTTTAATCCTGTAGATCGGACCACTGGGACCTATAAGACGCTTTCCTTTTCTACGATATGACTCCTTCATAGATCATGAATGTGCAATTAGATGAGGTGGGGGATGGGGTGGTGGTGGTGGTTGTTTTTAATTTACCTGAACTTATTTGAGATTGGTGAGTTCCTTCCATGAGGAAGGCGAACTGGTGGTGAGATTAAGAAATAAAATGAAAACAATGAAAATGAAATAAGATGTCGTTGACTAAAACGGTCCCACGGATGGCGTCAATGTTTGATCAAAATATCGTCAAACACAGAAAGGGTGATGTTTGGGTGATTACAACCTTAGATTTCATGCCAAGGAAGTGCAAGCCTAGAAGATCTTAGCGAGCCTAAGGTGATCAAGGTTGGGGTTGATGGTAACTGTAAGTCGTATGAACAAGATGAGAAAGTAGGTGTGTAACTGTATGTGTAGAGGCGTATAAGCGTAGGAGTGATATCGCATATTTTAGTCATATTGTTATATGCGATATTTGTCTTTTTAAAGTTTAATTCATAGCGAATTTTGGGAATTTCGGGCAATTGTGGTATTAAAATGTTATACAGGTATTAGCCGGAGTTCTGGAGCGGAAGTGACACAATTGGAGCTGAAAATGAAGAAAACGGGTCGATGTTGTATTCCCGTTATATTTTGGGACTAGAGGCAATTGGTTGCGAGAGATGAAGCAAAAACGAGTAGCAAAACAAGAAAACTGAAAAAATAGCGTGGGACTCCCGTCCCGCGGAGTTTTGGGCTGCAGTCGTTTTTCACGTTTAATAAAGCAGTTTTTAGGTTTTGTATTATTATCATCATTATCATAGGAGAGCATTGAAACCCTAGTTTGGACCACGAATTTTTGGAGCTATTTGGTATTTTTAGACTCATCTAATTTCGTTGTTTAAGCATTCAGATCATTGGTAATTTAATACTTTTCATTAGTTCTTTTATTATAAAGATGTTTCATTCAATTCTATTGTGTTGCGTTTTTATTATTATGAGTAGCTAAATTTCTTAACGTTCACTTGGATGATGTGATCAATTATGTAGGTTATTGTTTAAATTACGTATATGTTGAACTCGATTTTATGTGTAATCGAAAAACCAATTGTAATCAGTTTTTGAATCTTGTTTAATCTTTTATATAAACTGTTAGTAATTCATCATAGGTATTCGAGAGGAACTTGTGACATTACAAAATAGTTTATGAAATAACTAATCGGTCAATAATTAGTTTAAAGATATTAGTATTCGAAAGGAACTAGCATTAAAGATTTAAACAATAAAAACGTGATTGTGGTTGTTAGTTAACTAGATTAAGAGAGATCGGTTTAGTTAATTAAGAAGCTATTCGAGAGGAAGCTTTATAAGATTAAATCATAAAATCGGCTTAGGTACTTATTGCTTAGTTGTCAAACGTAGAAATTATACACGAGAGTGGTAACTATACATGAGGCGATTAAAGTTTTAATGGGAAACGAGAGTTCAAGTTAAATACCTTTTAAGTAGTTCAACATTGTCAACAATTAAGTGATAAGCGTAGTAATTGTGATCAAGTCCAAGTGAATGTATTTTTCATCAATTGTTTACAAACAAAAATCTTTTCAGCGATTCATCTGAATCAACAAGTTTCTTAAATTTAAGTAGTTTAAGCAAAGTGACAATTCGGTCACAAAAACCCACTTTTTGTTTTATTAATTATTAATTATATTTCAACCATCAGTCCCTGCGAACGAACCTGATTTACCTAAAACTATACTATACTTGATTAGGTCCACTGCCTAAGATTGTGTAGTCGAGTCGTAAGTATTTCTTGTTTTTAAAATATACTCGATTTCATACATCAAGTTTTTGGCGCCGCTGCCGGGGACTGTAGTTTTTGATTTTAATTAATAATTTTTGATTCGATCCTTTTAGGTATTAATTACTTGAAAGTTACTTTAATTGTTTATCAGGTGCTTTTGACGGTTTTTATTTGTGATTTTTCAGAGATTACAGGTAGTGGATGAACACAAGGGCTTCTGGGTTACCGCTTAAAAGTCCACTGTCTAATCCAGGAGTTTCAAAGAAAAGGCGCAACAAGAAACCAAACACTACACCACCATCACCAGTTAAGTTAGAAACGGAGGATCTAGAAGTAAATTTCGAGGATTCAATCAGTTCAGATTCAGAAGTAGAGATAGTAATTGAGATGGCTGATCCAAATGATGTACCGATGCATCAGAAAGCTAGGGTAGTACCGCCAACACCGGGTTCGGCGATTCGTACTCCAGATATGGGAAATGATTTTTCAGTGAAGGTTCATCATCTAAAGATGATCCAGGATAATTATTTTGACGGAAGGATGAGAAAAGATCCACATTCGCATGTGGCAAAATATGTTAAATTGTGCGAGATGTTCAAATACGGGGAATGAAGGGAAGATAATGTCAAGTTAATCCTTTTTCCATCGTCTCTCACGGGAGAGGCACTCACTTGGTTTGAAGAGTTAGAGGAGAACTCCATTGGTACGTGGGCGAAAATGAGGGAAGAATTTGTTTCCAGATTTTTTCCATCATCTTTGGCAAGAAGCTTATTGAATGATATACGGGGATTTAGGCAAGGCGACGGAGAAACCATTGTTGAAGCTTGGAGTAGACTTAAGGATATGCTCAGGGGTTGTCATGGGCATGGATTAGAGAAAGGGCATATTATCGATATTTTCTTCTTTGGATTGGACAAGCAATCGCAGGGGGAGTTAAATTTAGCTGGGGGAGGAAGTTTTCAGTACAAACCCATCAACGATGCGACCAAGATGTTGGATGATCAGTTGTTAATGGATTTATCTAGAGAACAGAATCAGTTTGGTAGAGAAAGAGGAGGAAGAAAGACAGTTGCTAGTGCTGAGAGTAGTAGTGGGAATGCAGAAATGATGTCTGAGATCAAAGCTTTATCTAGTAAAATGGATAATAATTTTTCGAGGATAGATAATCAGTTTAGTAGAGTTGGGAAGGATATGCATGTGATGGCAAATGGTTGTGACTACTGTGATGCATAACCAAACACCTCACGAATTATTGGGAGTAATTCACACAAATCTCTCGAACTAGTCTAAAGGGTATGTAAAATATTCTGTAAATCCGCTCAATTGCTCAGTCATGGTGAGTTTTCTATCATAGGCTTGATAAAGTATCGTTTCTCCACCACTAGAGCCTCGGTACAACTAAACGGGGACTTTTATTCGGGATGTAATGTACAGGTAAAGGCATGTGAATAAATATATAGAGGTTAAATGGGTAAATAAGTAAAAGTATACAAATAAACGTAGTATACATCTAAACTTATAATGAATCCGAACTCCTAAACGCTAATGAACCAATTGCTCCATATAACTTCAAATTCTTCCGAATTACATAACTCATAATACAACTACTTCTACTTTATTTCTTCAAAGACTCAAAATACATAAAACTACATAACTTTACAACTTTTTTTTTTTTTACTTTTGCTAACAAATAAATATATGATACAAAGGCTAACGATATTCAATAATTTCAATGCCTTAACAGTTCTAGCTTCAAGCTTCATGTATACAATCAATAGCAATCTCAAAACTATGTTCGGATTCATCTAAAAATGAAAAGAAAGGCTAATGTACAAAATATTTAGTGGATTTAAATGAAACGAATAAGTTAGGCGCAAAATGGTTAACTAGAGTATCTAACACTAAAGTAAGTGTTACAAAAGGGTTAAACGGAAATTAGCTAACCAATGTGATTAAGGTATAATTATTTAATAAGAAACGAATAAGCTAAATCAAATGGTTTATTCTTAAATTGCCCCTAACGTTGTACCAAATTACACTAGGTTACCCTAATGCAATGCTCATCTATGGTCTCGAAACGTATGACTATGTCAAGTTCTAAAGTCATCAACCATCGACACACTCATACAAAAGAAAAAGTAGCATTTAAAATGAATGCTTTCAAGGCTCAAAATCTCACTTTTCTTTGAGTAGGGTATAAAATATGCTAGGTTATGCAACAGATTAAAAATTTCTCAAGACATGTCATCATTTTTTTTTTTTTTTTTAATTTTTTAATATTTTTTATAAAAATACAATACACTGACCTAACTACACATAACGGATGTTTTTCCTCAACCCCCCATACTAGAGTTGGACAATGCCCTCATTGTACAAAACGATTCAAAACAAAGGAAAAACAAGACAAACAAAGAAGACAAGGTACGTTAACATTAACTAGCACAAATAAATAAATAAAAACAAAAATAAAAAATAACTAAGAAATAAAAAGAAATAGGAAAAAGAAATGTTTATCTGAAAAGACCACCAACTTTCGTACGTTGGATGTTGCCGCATTGAAGAATATTTCGTTGCTTGATCGCTCTGGAAACTTGATTGGAAGTGGGCCTGATGTTGCTGGTTATGCTGGGGCAGATGCAGAGCCTTGCCGACATCCCTCCAAATCACCTAATCTGTCATGCCATCGGGGGGAGGGAAAATAGATGGTTCCCCACTCCCTCCGGAATACGTACCGAACTGCATCTGGCTACTAGGACCACTCTGATGCGGAGGCTGCTGCTGAGACTGAGGGGGATAGTAAAATCCGCCCTGACGATGCGCTGGAATGAAGATATCCGGTGGAGCATAGGCCGGAAGAACCTGACCCATACTCTGAGCCTCTCGCTGCGCCCACTGATCCATATAGGGCTGATAACGCTCCTGCTGATAAGTCACACGAGCCAGCTGAGACCCCATCATCCTCTGATCCTCAAAATAGTACTCCTGGAATCTCTGTTGAGACTCATACATCTGTTGCTGAGATGTCTGCATCGCAGTCAACTGTCGAGCTAGAGCCTCCATAGAATACGGATCACTCTGCTCATCATCTGACTCTGCATCTGCCCCAGCATAACCAACAACATCAGGCCCACTTCCAATCAAGTTTCCAGAGCGATCAAGCAACGAAATATTCTACAATGCGGCAACATCCAACGTACGAACCCCAGCCACCGAATCAACGGTAGTATCCAAAATCTCCCTATTAGCAACCCCTAACTGAAAAGCTAAATGGCATATAAAGGCGCCACCACACACTGCCCCCTCTCCCTTACCATACGCCCTGTCGTATAAATAAGTTTCCAAACATCTGGCAAGGTTGCACGGACGTCGAGCTAGAATACAATAGAGAAAAAATAGATCCTGCTGGGTGCAATTATTCGGGCAATTTGCTCTACCCGAACTGGACTCAACAATCGCGCGAAACAGTATCCGGTGCATCGGGTTTACCATGACGGCCTGTTTAATACTCTTATGATAACTCTCGGTACTAATATGATGTTGTCGCCAAAACAACGCAGCGGTCATCCCAACAGGCCAAGTCGCTAACCCCTCAGTAAAATCTACTCCCAAAACCTCCTCCGCTGTATAAATACCCATGGCAACACCAAACTCAGCGTAAGACATTGTAAATGTCCTTCCGCCCAGTCGAAATGTCATAACCGTCGCGGTGGTAGAACCCAAAGCCGTATTTAAACGGAAATTGCAATAAAATTCCTCCACCAATCCCTGATAAACCCCAGACTTGATTGCAAAAAATCGCTTCCAATCATCGGTCAGAAGCTCCTCTAACTCACGCTTGAAACCCAAAACCTCAACAATCTCCCAATCTAAAGTCCGATGTCCAATGATACGCTTCCGTTGAAGCGCTTCCAAAGAAATTTTCGGTTGATATTTCTCGGGTATATCCATGGGGTTTCGCTCAATCACCTCCGGTTGTGGCACATTTCTGCCTCGTGGTCTCTTACCTACACGTCGACTCATCTACAAAACAAATTCACATATACAAAAATAATACAAATGTTAAACCACAAACTTTACATTAAAACTTCATTCCCGTTCTATTTGCCCATCATAAAACCAAATAAATGATTATAATATCGTCATTTTAATTGACGAAAACACTAAAATAAAATTTCAAACTAAGTTCAGAAATTTCACGTTTAACATAATCAATTTAAGCAATCAAACTAGACGAAATCATAGTATCAAATTAACCATTAACAATCAAATTTTAAAAATTTTCAACCCCCCATAGTAATCGCAAACTTAGGGTTAAAATTTTCAAGCAACAATGCAATTTAATGGTTAAAATCACTTATCTAGCCTTCCCTTTACTTCCTAAACTCATATAAAATCATTACACACAAACCCCCAATTCAATTTCAAAATCTAAACCTAGGGTTCATAAGCAAAAATCCCTAATTAATTGGTTTCTAAAGCAATAATCATGCACTAAATCAATATAGAATCAAAGAATTGAATAATTAAAAGCAATAAAAACTAACCTTGAATTTGTATGCAAAAAATCGAAATTTAGAAGATGAAATTCGTGTGTGTGTAATATGGCTCGGTTGTGAATAAGAAAAGAAAGATGTGGGAATTGTAATGTGCAGCAAAGAACAAAAGAGAATTGGTAACAAGCCCAGGCCCGTGTGACGGGCGTCACAGTTATGGGACGGGCGTCCCACGCCGAATCGTGACGGGCGTTACAATCCTAGAACGGGCGCCCCGAGTCAAAGTGACGGGAGTCCCGTGTTTGGGACGGGGTTTCCAGTGCGTGTTGATTTTGTGCATTTTTTTTGGGACGGGTGTTACAAACCCGGGACGGGCGTCCCTCTCCGCTGACATATTTTTTTTTTTTAATTTTTTTTTTTTAACAATGAAAACGAATACTAAAACAAAGAAAAACTTAAAAATAAAAAACATAAAACGGAAGACGTACCTTAATCGTGACACGTGTACTTCCAAAATAAAAAAATAAAAATATACAAGTTACCTCGGGTTGCCTCCCGCAAGCGCTAAGTTTATCAGTCGAGTCCTTAGCTAGACTCGTGTTCCCTTTTCTTACTTGTCAATGGCATAAAAGCCATCATCAGTTAACTCCACATACTCCTCGTCTTACTCATGATACAACTTCAGCCTGAACCCGTTCACAATAAAACTCTCACCATTCCCGCTCCACAACTCCACATACCCCGAAGCATAAACTTGCCTCACAACATACGGACCTTTCCATTTTGCCTTGATCTTTGGTGCCTTAAACTTGTATTTCATCTCAAACATCAACACCTTGTCACCCGCTTTGAACTCTTTAGGTCTGCTGTGTCTATCGTGCCAAGCTTTCGTCCTTTCCTTGTAAAGTCTTGAATTATCGTAAGCTTGCAACCTCATCTCATCCAACTCATGCAACTGCAAAAATCTCATTTCACCTGCTAAGATCAAATCCAAGTTGCAATTTTGCAAAGCCCAGTACGCTTTGTGTTCAATCTCTAAAGGTAAATGGCAAGTTTTTCCATAAAGTAACCGATATGGTGTAGTACCAATCGGTGTTTTATATGCAGTCCTGAATGCCCATAAAGCATCATCTAACTTTTTAGCCCAAACCTTAGGATTGTTATTAACCGTTTTCTCTAAAATTCTTTTTAAAGCCCGGTTTGTGTTTTCCACTTGGCCACTTGTTTGCGGGTGATAAGAAGTAGAGAATCTATGAGTGACCCCATACTTCTTAAGCACCTTAGCAAGTTGGTGATTCGCGAAATGACTTCCACGATCACTGATTAAGGCTTTAGGAACACCAAACCTACTAAATAGTTTTTTAAGAAAATCAATTACCACATTAGCGTTATTCGTTGGTAAAGCCTTTGCTTCCGCCCATTTTGACACATAATCAACAGCAACCAAGATATATAGATATTTATGGGAAGGAGGAAAAGGTCCCATAAAATCAATACCAAATATGTCAAATACCTCACATACCTGGATACCTTGTTGAGGCATTTCATCCCGTTTAGAGAGGTTACCTTGACGTTGACAAGCATCACAAGTTTGAACCAATGTATGTGCTTCCTTGAATAATGTCGGCCAATAAAAACCTGCATCAAACACTTTTTTCCCCGTCGTAGATGGTCCATAATGTCCACCAGTCGGTCCATGGTGACATTCATCCAAAATTCTCCTAGTTTCCTCTCCAGCTACACACCTTCGGATCATCCCATCTGCACACATTCTAAACAAATACGGTTTATCCCAAAAATAGTTCTTCACATCAGAAAAGAATTTCTTCCTTTGTTGATGTGTCAAACCTTTTCGCATAACACCTGCAACAATATAATTAGCTATGTCTGCATACCATGGATCATCAAGTACATCCGAATCATCATCTATCCTAATCAAATGCTCCTCGGGAAAAGTATCTCCTATATCAGTTTCCCTAAGTTCCTCAAGTTCCGGATTTTCTAATCGACTTAAATGGTCAGCAACTAAGTTTTCAGCTCCCTTCTTATCCATAATCTCTATGTCAAATTCTTGCAAAAGAAGAATCCAACGAATGAGTCTAGGCTTAGCATCCTGTTTAGAAAACAAATACCTAAGGGCCGAATGATCAGTAAACACTATAGTCTTGCTTAACACTAAATAAGGACGAAACTTATCAAAAGAAAAGACTACTGCTAACAACTCCTTCTCTATGGTGGTGTAATTCTGTTGGGCGCTATTGAGTGTTTTACTAGCAAAGTAAATGGGTTGAAAATGATTTCCTTCCCGTTGTCCTAACACAACACCTAAAGCAAAATCACTAGCATCACACATTAGTTCAAAAGGTAGAGTCCAATTAGGTGAAACCATAATAGGTGAATGGGTAACTTTATCCTTAAGAATATCAAAAGCATTTAAACAATCTTGATTAAATTCAAAAGGAACATCCTTCTCCAAAAGTCTAGTCATGGGACGAGTGATCTTAGAAAAATCCTTAATAAACCTACGGTAAAAACCCGCATGTCCAAGGAAACTCCTAACAGATTTAACATTGGTCGGTGGAGGCAACTTAGCTATAACATCAATCTTAGCTTTGTCTACTTCCATACCTAAACTAGACACCTTATGTCCTAACACAATTCCTTCTTTAACCATAAAATGACATTTTTCCCAGTTTAGCACAAGATGCGCCGCTTCGCACCTTTCCAACATTTTATCTAGGTTAATCAAACAAGAATCAAATGAATCCCCAAAAACAGAAAAATCATCCATGAAAACTTCCATGGAAGTTTCAATCATATCCTGAAAAATAGCCAACATACATCTTTGAAACATAGCAGGAGCATTACATAAACCAAAAGGCATCCTACGGTAGGCATAAGTACCAAATGGACATGTAAATGTGGTTTTTTCTTGGTCTTCAGGGTCAATGGGGATTTGGAAATAGCCGGAAAATCCATCTAAAAAGCAAAAGTATTCGTTTCCGGCCAATCTTTCAAGCATTTGGTCCATAAAGGGTAACAGGAAGTGGTCTTTACGTGTTGCATCATTCAATTTCCTATAATCTATGCACACACGCCATCATGTCACTGTAGTGGGAACTAACTCATTCTTTTCATTGGTCACCACAGTCATCCCCCCTTTCTTCGGTACACAATGTACCGGACTCACCCAAGGACTGTCAGATATTGGGAAAATAATTCCCGCATCAAGAAGTTTAACAATCTCTTTCTTAACTACATCTTTCATATTAGGGTTAAGCCTTCTCTGTCTTTGAACTACAGGTTTAATATCATCTAAGAAATTAATCTTATGTTTACAAAAATGAGGGCTTATCCCGGGTATGTCAGATGTTCTCCAAGCAAAAGCTTTCCTATGGGCTTTCAACACATTCATCAAACGAGATTTCTCATCATCCGAAAGTGATGATGAGATTATAACAGGAAGTAAAGATGTACCTTACAGAAAAGCATATTCCAAGTGCTCGGGCAATGGTTTAAGCTCCACATCCTTTGGAGGATTCTCGATAGAAGTCTTTATCTTCTCTTCATCATCCACTTTGATTGCCTCATAACTCTCCTCAACAGTTGCATCCTCTTCAACATCCAAAGCTAATATCTCCTCTATTTCTTCAATAGTGACATCTCCATAATCACTAATCTCCTTCAAAGCTTCTTCATCTTCTTCAAGCAATTCATGTAACTCTAAGTTCAAAATGTCATCAATAACATCAATTCGAAAACATGTATCATCATAAGAATAAGAATGCTTTAAAGCTCGATCTACAGTAAAAACAATCCTTTCCTCATCAACTCCCAAAGAAATTTTTCCGTCCTTAACACGAATGATAGCATCCGCGGCATGTAGAAATGGTCTACCTAAAATCAAAGGTACCTTGCTATCCTCCTCCATTTCTAATATGACAAAATCAACGGGAAACACAAATTTACCTACTTGCACTCGCATATTTTCGGCTATACCTAAAGGGTATTGGTATGAACGGTCGGCGAGTCTAATACTCATACGAGTAGGTTTTAATGCCCCTAAATCCAATTTAACATACAATGAATAAGGCATAAGATTTATACTAGCTCCTAAATCAGCTAATGCCTCACAAGTTATTGTTTTACTCAAAGTACATGAAATTAGAAAACTCCCTGGGTCTCCTAACTTTGGTGGAAGCTGATTTTGAATAAGTGTTGAACACTCTGCATTTAAAAACGTGGCTTCAGCTTCCTCCAACTTCCCTTTTCCAGTTACAAGCTCCTTGATAAATTTGGCGTAATTTGGCATTCCTGAAATCAAGTCAACCAAAGGAACATTAATATGCACAGATTTAATCATATCAACAAATTTACCGTACTGTTCTTGCATCTTCTCCTTCCTCAAACGTTGAGGAAAGGGAACTTTCGGCTTGTATGCCTTCACTTGAGGTGACACAGCCGGTTTAGATTGAACAGCTGGCGTAACTTCCGGTTCCTCTTCGTCCTCACTCTCCTCCACCTCAACATTAGATTCCTGCACAACTGGATTAGTAACACCTGCAGAATCATTCGAATTACCATAAACTCTACCAGACCTTGTAGACACCGCATTCACATGCTCGTTTCGATTGTTAGGAGGTTGATATTTTTGCCCTACAGTGTTAGGAAATGGTTGCCTTGGGTTCTGTTGGGTGTTACTTGGCAACTGACCATTAGGCCTAGCAGCATGTTGATCACTTAGTCTCTCCAATCTCTTCCCGAAATCACTAAGTGCTGCTTGTTGATTCCTTTGTCCTTGCTCCAATTTCTCATTAAGGACCTTAAACTGGTTGTTTGTTGCTTCATTTTTCGCTGACTGAGTGTGAATGAAGCTTCTCATCATGTCCTTCAAACCGGGTTCCTCGTCTTCCTGTTTTTGACCAGACAATCCTGACTGCTGTTGATTCTGGTTGCTGTTCTGATACTGATTCTGGTTATTCTTTGGGTACCTGTTTTGAGAATTTCTAGAATTGTTAGTATTAAAATTATTATGACCAGAGTTATAATTACCCGAATTACGGTTATGAAAACTGGTTCTCTGAAATGCTCCTTGGTACTGATTTTGCGCGTACTTCACATCTTCACTTTCTGCTTCTCTTCTAACATCACAATCTTCAGTGTAGTGCATTCCCCCACAGTAGTCACAACCATTTGCCATCACATGCATATCCTTCCCAACTCTACTAAACTGATTATCTATCCTCGAAAAATTATTATCCATTTTACTAGATAAAGCTTTGATCTCAGACATCATTTCTGCATTCCCACTACTACTCTCAGCACTAGCAACTGTCTTTCTTCCTCCTCTTTCTCTACCAAACTGATTCTGTTCTCTAGATAAATCCATTAACAACTGATCATCCAACATCTTGGTCGCATCGTTGATGGATTTGTACTGAAAACTTCCTCCCCCAGCTAAATTTAACTCCCCCTGCGATTGCTTGTCCAATCCAAAGAAGAAAATATCGATAATATGCCCTTTCTCTAATCCATGCCCATGACAACCCCTGAGCATATCCTTAAGTCTACTCCAAGCTTCAACAATGGTTTCTCCGTCGCCTTGCCTAAATCCCTGTATATCATTCAATAAGCTTCTTGCCAAAGATGATGGAAAAAATCTGGAAACAAATTCTTCCCTCATTTTCGCCCACGTACCAATGGAGTTCTCCTCTAACTCTTCAAACCAAGTGAGTGCCTCTCCCGTGAGAGACGATGGAAAAAGGATTAACTTGACATTATCTTCCCTTCCTTCCCCGTATTTGAACATCTCGCACAATTTAACATATTTTGCCACATGCGAATGTGGATCTTTTCTCATCCTTCCGTCAAAATAATTATCCTGGATCATCTTTAGATGATGAACCTTCACTGAAAAATCATTTCCCATATCTGGAGTACGAATCGCCGAACCCGGTGTTGGCGGTACTACCCTAGCTTTCTGATGCATCGGTACATCATTTGGATCAGCCATCTCAATTACTATCTCTACTTCTGAATCTGAACTGATTGAATCCTCGAAATTTACTTCTAGATCCTCCGTTTCTAACTTAACTGGTGATGGTGGTGTAGTGTTTGGTTTCTTGTTGCGCCTTTTCTTTGAAACTCCTGGATTAGACAGTGGACTTTTAAGCGGTAACCCAGAAGCCCTTGTGTTCATCCACTACCTGTAATCTCTGAAAAATCACAAATAAAAACCGTCAAAAGCACCTGATAAACAATTAAAGTAACTTTCAAGTAATTAATACCTAAAAGGATCGAATCAAAAATTATTAATTAAAATCAAAAACTACAGTCCCCGGCAGCGGCGCCAAAAACTTGATGTACGAAATCGAGTATATTTTAAAAACAAGAAATACTTACGACTCGACTACACAATCTTAGGCAGTGGACCTAATCAAGTATAGTATAGTTTTAGGTAAATCAGGTTCGTTCGCATGGACTGATGGTTGAAATATAATTAATAATTAATAAAACAAAAAGTGGGTTTTTGTGACTGAATTGTCACTGTGCTTAAACTACTTAAATTTAAGAAACTTGTTGATTCAGATGAATCGCTGAAAAGATTTTTGTTTGTAAACAATTTATGAAAAATACATTCACTTGGACTTGATCACAATTACTACGCTTATCACTTAATTGCTGACAATGTTGAACTACTTAAAAGGTATTTAACTTGAACTCTCGTTTCCCATTAAAACTTTAATCGCCTCATGTATAGTTACCACTCTCGTGTATAATTTCTACGTTTGACAACTAAGCAATAAGTACCTAAGCCGATTTTATGATTTAATATTATAAAGCTTCCTCTCGAATAGCTTCTTAATTAACTAACCGATCTCTCTTAATCTAGTTAACTAACAACCACAATCACGTTTTTATTGTTTAAATCTTTAATACTAGTTCCTTTCGAATACTAATATCTTTAAACTAATTATTGACCGATTAGTTATTTCATAAACTGTCAGGATCGTATTAGTTAACTTAAACTAATAGATTTGCCTTCGTTAAGATCGTGATCTATTGAAGAAGTTCAGCAGCGGATGAACACTTCAATATTACAAGTTATCGAACAATAAAATATGAATACGAATGAACAAATATTATTGTCGAATTATAAGCCTCAATTGCATTAATTAAGATATCAATACAACGTGTTTCTATCAATACAAGGATCTATCTATTTATAGACCTTGAGGCCGACCTAGATAAACTAGGAAACATCAACTATCCTTATCTAAATATATCGTTATCTAGAAATAAGGAAACTCTATCCAATAACCAAAGGGAAACATAATCTAATTATAATTCTATAACTTAGATTATACTTGCACGGCAAGTTGGTCTTCCGTAGTAATTTGACTCCTTCCGTAGCAGTTTGACTTTGCCCGTAGTAACTTGATTACTTCCGTAGTAACTTAACCAGCCGTAGTAACTTGTTGGACAGCCGCACTAACTTGTTCTTCCGTAGTAACTCTTAATGTCTTCCGCATTGATAGTTTAAGCTACTATTCTTGTTTGTTAGGCGTATTGTTTATGGTTAAACTATTTTAACTAAGTTATAACCCAACAATCTCCCCCTAACCTTGAACTTTTATGACACATCAAAAGTACAAGTTTTATGCTCCAACAGTACTAAATTCTTTTCATTAACAAAATAGTTTTAACTATTTTACGTTAAGTACAACTATTTGTTTTGCCAGTCAGATTCTCCCTTGGACTTTTCTTCTATGCGTTGAACCAAAATTCTCCAAATGAGTTCATGAGCAATTCTTGAGTCTTGCGATCCATTCAGCTTTATCTCAATCATCTCATCCAATGTCTTCAATGTGTGTGGGTACTTAACATCCACCAAGTAAAATTCTCTTGCTCCATGTCTTTTCACAATGGAATATACACCACTTCTTTCATAGACGAACCAATTGATGATAGGATTGTTTGGTCCTCCTTTCTTGAAGACTGAACTCTTCTTCTTGTACCCTGGTTCAAATAGTCCACATAAAATATCCATAGCCAGATCAGTACCAGAACATACGCCTCTTCTTTCATGAGAGTACTTAACTTTTCCAATCTTGTACATCCTCTCCAAATCATCTCTGTCGAAGTCTCTAATTATCCAATGGAAGGCTTGAAGAAATTTCTTTGACTTGTCTGATCTAATGACTTCATATTCAGTTCCCAATGCTCCACCAATAAACTTCCAGTCTATGATCATTGGAGGTTTCACATTCAATGGAGTAAACCTAAGACCTTCAACATGATTTATGTATGCAGAATAATCTCCCCCTTGAGTAGTGCTAGGAGGATCTTGTTCCATACTTTCAGGCTCTGGTTTAACATCCATAAATGGAATGTCTGGACTTTCTTGTTGAGAAGTAGCAGCAGCATCTTCATTCATATTCTGTCTTTTAGCTAGAGGTCTTGGAATCCTCTTTGATGGACGCTTGTGTCTTTTGGGCTTCTCTTCTGGCTTCTTTACTTCAGGAACAGGTTCTGATTGAATGAACACTTTCCTTCCAGTTTTCAGGGCTGCTTCTAATGCTTTTTCAGCATCTTGCTTCTTTTTCTCTTGAATCTTTGCAAGAGCAGCTTCCCTTTTTGTTTCCTTCTGTCTTTCTTCCTTCACAAGATCCAACATGTTAGTTAACTTCATAGGGCCTAATGATCTACCACTGTGACCTTTGCTTTTGAGGTATGTGGTGTCTTTCTCCTTGTCTTGAGCTAACTTTGCTTGTGTGGATTTGGACACTTTCTTCTTCTCAGACTTGGTTTTGGCTTTTGCTTGCTGAAGAGCAATTTCATCCTCTTCAACTGTCTTCAAAGCATATCTCTCATCTGCTTTCACCAAGCCTTGATAAGCTAAATCATTCAGAATCTCCTCATTAAGCATCTCATGTGCATGAATTGCATCCTCCTCAGCAATTCTAGCCATTTCTTCTCTCTCCTCATTAAGCATCTCTTGTGCATGAATTGCATCCTCCTCAGCAATTCTAGCCATTTCTTCTCTTTCAGCTGGAGTTGGAGACTTGTTTAGCCTAGCATGAAGTTCATCTTCTTCAGCTATCTTCCTCTTTCTTGCTCTTTCTTCCTCTTCTTGCTCAGCAGCTATTCTGTTGAACAGTTCAGCTTCAGCATGCTCTTGTCTTAGACTTTCAATCTCTTCTTCAGTCATATCTTGAAAATTTATTCTTTCTTGAGCAAGCCTTTCTTCCTCCTGTTTTTCTTCCTTTGATTTCTCCACAACAGTGGTGTGACAATCCGTCTTTTTGAAGTATTTTTCATTACCGTTATTTATTCTTTTATTTGCAATTATTTGGACCCTTGTATTTCGCTTTATTTTTACTCACGTTTTATGCATTTGAGTCGGGTTTATGTGTTTTAATTTCTTTGTCTCTCGAGACAAAAGCTTTAGAATCACCGAAGTGCCTAATAGTTAGTATGCTCACGTTATTTAAGTAGTGTGTTTACGCCATGAAAGTCGGTTAAGAAAATCATATTTGGAAATTTCATTACAAAGTTAGTCCTCTAACTTATTCTATTACAAAGTTAGTCCTTTAACGGAGAACTAACGGAATCTGTTACAAATCTGGTCCTTTAACGAAATTGACCCCAAGGGGCCACGGTGCTAAGCACCTCTCTCTTGGTGCGCAGCACCACCCCCATTTTTGACTAAATTCCAATTCGACTTTTTGAGTCAAATCCTTGAGATGCCAAACCTTTTAGCACGTGAAACCTTCTGCAAAATGCCCTATTTGGGTGTGTTTGATCCCATTGTGGATCTCTAAACATGTTTGGACACTCTCTCATTCCAAAACTCTAAGTTTACATCAAAATCTTTTAACACTTTTTCTTTCATTCTCATTTCATCTAAACTCTTATTCTCTCTCAATTATTCCAGAGAAATAAGAGTATGTTACACCATTATTGAAGTGAGAATCCAAGTAATCAAGTTGGGGGATTTATCTCTTACACACATCCTTCAATTCTACACATTTCGGTAAGTAGTTCCTTGCTAATTTCCTTCACTTTTCTACTATCTTCCTCCATTAGGTTAAAGTTCTCTAACACTAAACTTATTTCTTTTATCTTACAAGCTACATGTTACCATTTCCATCTTGAACCCAAAGGGTTTTGTTGATTTCTTTGGAGAAACATCATCTTGGTTTTGGTATGTAACTCTCCCAAACTTTCTCTATTTCCTTTTCTATTTGAAAACCCCTAACACATTTCTTGTTTATGTGTGAATGGAGGTCTATTGTTCCCATATTCTCTAAAAATACCCTTGGAGTTGACTACTTTCCGGAGAAAACTCCATCTTGTTTGGTAAGAAAGTTTCTCCGAAAATCCTTATTTTCTTTCATTTTAAGAATCTTTGCTAATGGTGGACATTTTTGTGTTATGGAGCTTATTACCTCCTCACCACCACCATCAAAGTCTCTATCCGAAATCCTTGCAAGTCTCAAGTGTTTACTCTTCTTGCGGGTGAAATCGGTAAAATCATTACAAACTCTTAACTACTTCATTTCATTCTATTCATTTCGGTTTAAGCCTTGAAAATGGTTAGGTTAACATATTAGACCAACACCTTTCGTTCTCGGAAATTTGGACTTAAAACGTGTAAAATATGTTAAGATGTGCTATTTACCGAAATTAACGTATTTACTATAAATATATGTAAAACTACACATATAAATACATATAACGCTTGGTAGATGTTATTTGAACCTAATTTAACTTTCGGACAATTTACCTTTTTACCCTAAAACATCAAACGAATCAGATTTCGGCTAAAACGTAAATTTCATAAATTTGGAAAATGGCTCGGTGCTAAGCACCACCCCCTTGGTGCGCAGCACCGAGGGTCTGATCCTCAAAAATTCGTTTTTTGTTAATTATTCAGCAAAGGTTCTTAGCGTATTTGGTACTCCTAATCAATTTTAAACTTATATATAAGTAATCTAGTATATATAAAGGTATTATATAATGTCAAAATAACGTCTTTTGACTCAAAGACACTACCGCAATCTTAACGTTATCAAATTTAATTAAAACAAACGTCTTACTTACTTTTTCGTCAAAATCATGTAAAACCGTTCTAAAACTTTTTACTATACTATTTTGAAAATAAAAGACTTTTTACTCTTAAATTGTCAAAGTTGACTTTCAATCTAGAAATCGTTGACTTTGACTCTTTCTTCAAAATCGTTGACTAATCTAAATCAACATCTTAAATTTTGACTTTCATTCAAATGATTGACTTTGACTTTGACCAAGTCAACATCTTTGACTTTGACCAAGTCAACATTTCCAACGTTGACTTTGGTCGCTCAATAAACTTTGGTAACAGTATTCCTTTCAATTGATATTCCTGGTAGTCATTCTTTGGGGCTTGGAATGTTATTCCCTTCTAATAGTCTTTATGACGTGAAATTATCGATATTTTCCTATCGTCTCTATCGACGCGGAACATCGTCACCTGAATCCGTCATCATGACACCACTTGGAAATCGTTGGAATACTTTAATAAATCTTAAACATTTAACTTAACCGACAAGGCTAAACCGTACTATGTTATTGAGATACTTAGACTATGTTATGTTGTTTTAGGGCACTTAGGCGGCGGATTATTAGCTCCTTATTGATTATATACCCGATATCTTGCCGAGCTTATTTTGTGAGTTATTCGTAGCCCTATTCTCTTACTATTTTTGGGCTGGAAAGCGTATTTTGAATTGTTTAAATGAATGTATATCTTGTATGCCTAGTGTATTAGTATCACCTCAGATTAGATGGTTCATAGGCTTGGGTAAGCCCCCCTTATATACACTTGTTAGCTTTTGCCCACGGTTGCATATATATAGATCTATATGGGTTTGACCCACCCTCATTGCTCGATAGGACATCCCTATGAGTGGATGTTATGGCCGTATGTTTGTTACCTTTGGTTTGCCATCACCTTAGGATAGGGGATACAGGGTGGTCAGGTTCAGTGTATGCTTAATCTAGGTATCTATACTCAAACTTAGGTTATGATTCAAGATATACTATTTGAAACTTATCTTTTTACTAAATCTTTTATTGGGTCAACTTTTACTTAAATATTGCGAATAATTCACCAACATTGTGTTGATGTCGTTTTTAACGCTTTTTCAGGAGTTTGAGGATTTATTTGATCATGCCTTGCTTATTTTCGGATCATCTATTTATTGTATTTGGAATGCGTTTTGCTTGATGAAATTCCTTTATGATCCACGCTATGACATTTGTATTGTATTTGTATTTGACATTTGGATTCACTTTCGACTATGTATCGTATTTTATAACTTTGAGGCATGATTATTATGTTTTGATGTTTTGTTTATGGTGATATTGTTGTAATCCTTGACTCTTGATATCATTAACTGGAACACTCCGTGTTTCCGCTTTGAGCGGGGTGTGACCGAAATTGGTATCAGAGCCAATGGTTATAGCGAACCGAGTGATTTTAAGAAGGAAATCACTTGGACTATGACCGTAGGCTTTTCAAATCGATTTTCTCTGATTTGCTTTGTGCGCATCATTTTGCCTTATGTGCTTATTTTCGCTTTTGTTATTTTGTCACTTGGCCTTATTTTTCGTGTTGCACACATCTTGCTTATCGAGTTCTTTCTTTCTAGTTTCAGAACGATGCCGCCTGTGAAGACGACAGCGACGAGATGGTCAGCGAGACATGGTCGTTCGAGCGCGAGAACTTGTAACGCGATTCCGAGTATGGAAGGCAGTGATGAGGAAATGAACATGACGACAGACATCAGCCAGCTCATCGTCGAGCAGTTGACAGCTATGATGCCCTCTATTGTCGCCCAGATCAGGGATAGTACAGTGCAGTGTGGTGATGGTGGATTACCATCAGTTGAAGTTAAGCAGAATTCCGGAAAGAAACGAAGTGGTAGCTCTCTTCATGGTAAGTCGTGGAAGAAAGCTAGGAGACAGAATATTCGTCGGGTGGTGACTCCAGAGATCCGGAGTACGTATCAGCAGTGTGAACGGTGTGGTAACAAACATGCCAAAGATGTGACTTGTTGGGAGTGCTTTAAGTGTAAGAAGCTAGGACACACATTTGGGTTTTGTAAGTCATACAGGGGCAAATGTTACGAGTGTGGTTCTGCCGAGCATCTTAGGAACAGGTGTCCCGAGTTGGTTGCAGTTGGTGTTGGTACGTCGTCCGATTTGGATTCCCGTGGTAAAGCACTTGTTATTGAAGCTCAGGAGGCTCAACAGGATCCTCGCGTCGTTACGGGTACTTTCCTTACCTAACTTCAGCATGCATTTATTCTATTTTTGATTTTAAGGTTTGTCCCTAATTCTCTTAGTGTTGTGCACTTTCCTTTCCTTTTCTTTTATTTTCGTCTTCTTTTTACGTCTCTTTCGCGTTGGAACCAAAGAAAACTCATATCTGCAAAGAAGTCGACGAGACGAAGTTGTCCTACTAGTGCGATTCCGAGAAGTTCGACTCCAGATTCTAGTCCGCTATTTGAAGAATTTTATATCTAATGAGTATAGGACTGTGATTGCTCGTACTTCTAGACTGATAGTGTCTTCCTTCGAGATAGAGTTAGCCGATGGTGAGTTTTGCCCGCTATTGAAGTACTTTCTGCCTGTAGTGTTAGTTTCGACGATCACTTTTTCCTATTGACTTGATTCCGATTACGCTGGGTAGCTTCGACGTTATTATCAGTATGGATTGGGTAGCGACACACCGTGGAGAGATCGTATGTTTCAAGAAGATGATTCGCATTCCGTTACTAGTTGGTGGACCGTTGTTAGTTCAGGGGAATAAGGCGGGGAAGCGCCTTAAGATCGTTTCGTGTATGAAGGTTCGGGAGTACATCAAACGGGATTGCACACTCTTTGTTGCACACCTCGTGAAGAAAGACTCTGCGGAGAAGATTGAGGAGAAGTCGGTGGTTCGTGACTTTCCCGATGTATTTCCAGAGGACTTACCTGGTTTACCCCCTAGTAGACAGGTAGAGTTTCGTATAGATTTGGTTCCCGGAGCAGCGCCAGTGGCAAAGGCTCCTTATCGGTTAGCACCTTCGGAGATGTTAGAGCTATCGAAGCAGATTCAGGTTTTGGTGGATAAAGGCTTTGTTAGACCGAGTTTCTCTCCTTGGGGCGCGCCGGTACTCTTCGTGAAGAAAAAGGATGGATCTATGAGGTTGTGCATCGACTACAGGGAGCTGAATAAGCTGACAGTGAAGAATCGGTATCCCTTGCCACATATAGATGACTTATTCGACCAGCTTCAGGGTTCATGCTTCCTTTCGAAGATTGACTTACGATTCGGATATCATCAGTTGAGAGTGCAGGAGGACATTCCGAAGACGGCCTTCAGCACGCGTTACAGTCACTTCGAGTTTTTGGTTATGCCTTTCGGTCTTACGAATGCGCCTGCAGCTTTCATGGACATGATGAACCGTATATGTCGTCCTTACCTCGACAAGTTCGTGATCGTTTTCATCGACGACATTCTGATATATTCTCGTAGCCGGGAAGAGCACGAGGAACATTTGAGATTAGTGTTGGAGTTGCTTAGACAGGAGAAGCTCTACGCTAAGTTCTCGAAATGCGAGTTTTGGTTATCTGCGGTTCAGTTTCTTGGCCACGTGGTTAGCGGGGAGGGTATTCACGTTGATCCTGCCAAGATTGAAGCCGTTAGAGATTGGGTCACTCCGAAGACGCCCACTGAGATCCGTTCATTCTTGGGTTTGGCAGGTTACTATCGTCGTTTCATCGAGAATTTCTCGAAGATAGCCTCGCCTATGACTAAATTGACCCAGAAGAGCGAGGAGTTTGTTTGGGGTGAAGAACAGAGGAAGCCTTTCAGTTGTTGAAGAAGCGGTTGTGTAATGCTCCTATATTGAGTCTTCCCGAGGGTACCGAGAATTTTGTAGTTTATTGCGACGCTTCGCATAAGGGACTCGGTTGTGTGCTGATGCAGAATGGGAAAGTGATTGCCTATGCTTCTCGTCAGTTGAAGATTCATGAGCAGAATTACACGACACACGATTTGGAGTTGGGCCCGGTAGTCTTTGCTTTGAAGATCTGGCGCCACTATCTTTACGGTACTAAGTGTACTGTATTCACCGATCATAAGTCGTTACAGCACATCTTTGATCAAAAGATGTTGAATATGAGGCAACGTCGATGGGTTGAGTTGCTCAACGATTATGATTGTGAGATTCGCTACCATCCAGGTAAGGCGAATGTTGTAGCCGATGCGTTGAGTCGCAAGGAGTCGGTTAAGCCGGTGAGGATTCGTGCTATGATGGTTTCTATTCAGTCGAGCTTGAAGGCTCGTATTATTCAGGCTCAGCAGGAGGCTCTCACCGAGGATCGCCTCAAGGATGAGGGACTATTCATTTTAGCGAGACAGTTGGAGCCGAAGGACGACGGGGTGTTGTATTTCTTGGATCGTATTTGGGTTCCCGTTAGTCTTAGGCAGTTGATTTTGGATGAGGGTCATAAGTCCAATTATTACGTTCATCCTGGAGTGGATAAGATGTACCATGACCTGAAGGAGTTCTATTGGTGGCCTGGTATGAAGCGGGCGATTGCCGAGTATGTGGGCAAGTGTTTGACGTGTTCAAAGGTCAAGGCTCAGAATCAAAAGCCTTCCGGCCTTCTTCAGCAGCCCGAGATCCCACAGTGGAAGTGGGAGAGGATCACGATGGATTTTGTTACAAAGCTTCCTAGATCTACAGGAGGTTATGATACTATCTGGGTTATCGTCGATCGGCTGACTAAGTCAGCGCACTTTCTTCCTATTCGAGAAGATTACCGAGTAGAGAAATTATCTAGATTGTACATCGACGAGATTGTGGCTAGACATGGCATTCCAGTATCAGTTATTTCAGACCGTGATGCACGATTTACTTCGAGGTTTTGGCAGTCTTTACAGCGAGCTTTGGGTACTAGATTGGATATGAGTACGACTTATCATCCTCAGACAGATGGTCAGAGTGAGCGCACTATTCAGACATTGGAGGAGATGCTTCGAGCGTGTGCGTTGGATTTTGGTGGGAGTTGGGATCGACACTTACCATTAGTCGAGTTCTCGTATAATAACAGTTACCACTCCAGCATCAACTGTGCACCATTTGAGGCTCTTTACGGGAGGAAGTGTAGATCTCCGATTTGTTGGGCCGAGATAGGAGATAGCCAGCTTACCGGTCCCGATTTGATCCAGGAGACGACTGATAAGATCTTCAGGATCAAGGATCGTCTGATAGCCGCTAGAGACCGTCAGAAGAAGTATGCAGATATTCGTCGGAGACCTTTGAAGTTTCAGGTCGGGGATATGGTGTTGTTGAAAGTTTCTCCGTTGAAGGGTGTGTTCCGATTCGAGAAGCGCAGCAAGTTGAGTCCACGTTTTACATGACCTTTCAGAATTTTGGCTCGTGTTGGTCCAGTGGCTTACCGTCTTGAGTTGCCAACTGAGTTGTGCGGTGTGCACAACGTATTTCACGTATCGCATCTCAAGAAGTGCCTTGTTGATGAGTCCTTGATCATACCACTGGAGGAACTACGTTTGGCTGATCAGCTTCAAGTGAATGAGGAGCCAGTGGAGATTGTTGACCGAAATGTCAAACGGTTACGACGGAGTCGGATTCCGATAGCGAAGGTCCGATGGAACTCTAAGATTGGAGCTGAGTTTACTTGGGAGCGGGAGGATGAGATTCAGCAAAAGTATCCATATCTTCTCTTTTCTAGCAGCAGTGCTCAGTAGTCATTTCGAGGACGAAATTCTTTTTACTGGGGGAGGCTGTGACAATCCGTCTTTTTGAAGTATTTTTCATTACCGTTATTTATTCTTTTATTTCCAATTATTTGGACCCTTGTATTTCGCTTTATTTTTACTCACGTTTTATGCATTTGAGTCGGGTTTATGTGTTTTAATTACTTTGTCTCTCGAGACGGAAGCTTTAGAATCACCTAAGTGCCTAATAGTTAGTATGCTCACGTTATTTAAGTAGTGTGTTTACGCCATGAAAGTCGGTTAAGAAAATCATATTTCGAAATTTCATTACAAAGTTAGTCCTCTAACTTATTCTATTACAAAGTTAGTCCTTTAACGGAGAACTAACGGAATCTGTTACAAATCTGGTCCTTTAACGAAAAGATAACGGAATTGACCACAAGGGGCCACGGTGCTAAGCACCTCTCTCTTGGTGCGCAGCACCACCCCCATTTTTGACTAAATTCCAATTCGACTTTTTGAGTCAAATCCTTGAGATGCCAAACCTTTTAGCACGTGAAACCTTCTGCAAAATGCCCTATTTGGGTGTGTTTGATCCCATTGTGGATCTCTAAACATGTTTGGACACTCTCTCATTCCAAAACTCTAAGTTTACATCAAAAT
>CAJVGC010000508.1:18707728-18757406 GCA_910822075.1 Senecio squalidus
CCCAGGAGGAAATGGTGATCGAGGCAAAAAGCCAGTTTGCTTCGAATGCGGAAGCGAAAAACATTTCCGAAAGGCTTGCCCTAAGTTGCAGAATGCTCAACCAAATCAGGTCGGGCAAGGCCGGGGACGTGCTTTTGTAATCACCGCCGAGGAGGCAAGGCAAGACCCGAATGCAGTAACATGTACGTTTATAGTGAAAAACCATTATGCATCAATATTATTCGATTCAGGAGAAGAGAGAAGCTTCGTGTCCTTAGAATTTAGACCCCTTATCAATCTAGGATCTAAAGTTCTTAAGGATGGCTTTGTGACAACCGTCAAAATTCGGGTACTTATTCTGTTGTTATATCAGTTCGAAACGTTAGTACTTCTTTGTCTCGTTCGCTCTATTCTGGTTCGTAACTTTTGAGTCTATACTTTGTCGGAACTAGTGTCGGAATAACTTCCGGAATCAAAATTATAAGTCCTAATACCAAGAAAACGCCTATTGAACTTTCCTAAGTTCATAACCAATGATAATTAAGAATTTTCAATTAACAAAAAGGTCCAACGAAGCAAAAACGTAAAAACGAAAATTTCGAAAAGGCCAAAAATGGCCCGGTGCGCAGCACCTCGCGCCATATTTTCAAAATATTTACAGTTTTAGTCCTTTTCTCGTTTTACACCACCACCACCCAAATTGGCCAATCACAAACGCCCCTTTTACTGCCAAATACCAGTCCCAATGCCAGAATTATTACCCCCTTTATCATCCCTTTTTCATTTTCTTAATTCATTTTAATAAAAACAAACACACACACAAAAACACCTACACCCCTTTTCTCTCTATTTTCTCTCTAGTTCCAGAGATTTCCAGTGACCTAAACCACATTTCAAACCATACAAATCGTTCTAATCCTCTAGAGAAGCAAGAGGGTGTTGTTATTTCGAAAAAGGACCACGGTTGTAAAGATTTTTGGAGCAAGAATCCGACCAAAACTCATCATCCAAGCTTTTCCTTCGGTAGATTTCTTTATTTTTACTATTCTTACATAAACATTCAATTGCATGTAAGATCTAACGGTTGAAAATGTATTTTTACATAAATCTATGACTTTTTTACGGTCAAAAACGTTTTTAAAATAAATAATCTTTAGATCCACGGATTTGTAACCAAATACTCTTTAGAAACTGTTAAAAAGGTGTTTTAATAAGTTTTAACCGGTTGCATGTCGAAATCCATGGGTGAAAACACGTTTTTAAGCAAAGAAATCACGAAAACGGGAAAACAGCAAGGAGGTGCGCAGCACCCCCTGACAGGTGCTGCGCACCGGGCTGCTGTCTTCCCGAGAAATTGTCGTTTTACTCGTTTTGAGAATATGTTACTTTCTGGACTTTTACCAAAATCATGAGGGGACTGAGATAAATGAAATCCATAATAAAAGTGACTTGTGTTGGACTATTTGGACTATTTTGAACTATATTATGTATATTATTGTGTTTTAGGTGATTTGTGAGCGGAAGTGACGATATAATTTTTGGGCATGAAATTTGGGCGCGGAAGCGCTGCCCAAATTTCCCTAGAAATTATAAAATCACTTCAGTAAGCAAAAGCACTTAAGACGTAATAATCAAAAACAATAAACTTTCGGACTAAACGCAACGTTAATCGCTTCGGACCAAATTTTCGGAACAATATTGGACTTAACACTTAATTACAACCAAAAGTTACATAATCTCCTATATTATTATATAAGAACATAATAATGTAACAACTCATTAAACTACCTTGGTATTATTATTAGGCAATCTGTGATTCCCGGCTTTCGTACTCCGACCGAATTTCCAAGTTCTCGATCTCTTCGCAATCCGTGAGTTACAACCCCTTGTTTTATATACTTTACATGAATTTGGGGGAAACATAAGATTAATTGCATTTTAAGCTTTATGAAACCATTTGCAATACATCAAACTTTGACTTTATCAAAACTTTGACATTGAAACGTCTACTTAGTTTCTTATGCGTAAAACATTTCTTTCTCTATTTATAACTATTGTTTCGTCTCTTTAACTCAACTATTTATTGATACTTGTATGCGTAACCGACCCTTGATGGAACTATAACACGTTCTTAAGTGATATTGATTCTCTCTCATTTAAAACAAAATTACATAGTGCCCAATTATTCTTTAGTTTCTCTCTTACACACTATTAACTACTTAGCCGTATAGTAATTATGGGTATCGATACTTAGGAAAGAACCGTTCCTTGCTTAGATGGCAGTCTAAGTACATATTTACTGAGTTTCTTTTAATTTCCCGTTCGAGAGGCGGGGAGTTGGGGCCGCACGGTTGATAATCGGATTAGTGTGAACACTTAAGTTATAGATGCCAAGTGGTTGATACAAGAAATCTATTTAGTTACTTACGCATAAACTTATAAATTTTTAGCGACTGTTATCCGCTTCTACTATTTGACTAAATTTGATTCTATTTAGTCTTTACAAGTTAGGGCACAATTCGCCCGTTACTTAAACTTTACAAGTATATAAACTCTTTAAGCGACTTTTCTCCGCTAATCTCCCTTATGGGAAAACTCTTACTTTATATACTTTACTCATACTTTTTATGCCAACTATTTAAACTGTAACTCACTCACTACTTTCGTAGTTGACACTTTATCTTATGTTTCAGGAAATTAGTGTAAGCCTGAGGTGCATGGCATGGACGGGTCGAGGCGGTTGTGTGAGAACCTATGCGGGAAAAGACTTGGCCAGTGTTTTTGGGAACTTTTAATGAAACATTTTTATTGTGTAACAATGTATTAAACTATTGATTCTTGGTTGTTCGAATGGGATTTTAAACTCTTTACTTTTAATCAATGACTCATTTACCATTGTGTTTTATATGACCTGTGATATGATTTTCCAGCTCTTCACATTCCGTGTTTCCGCTTTAGCGGGGTGTGACAGGCTTCACCGTAGAGTATGCTAATGGTGAAGAGTTTGAAGCTAAGGATGTAATCCTAGGATGTTCAATGTGCTTAGCCAATAATATTTTCCCCATAGACCTCATTCCCATTGAACTGAAAAGTTTCGACATCATTTTCGGAATGGACTGATTAGCTCGATTCCGAGCCGAAATAGTCTGTTTCGACAAATTTATCCGAATACCCCTCGCAAACGGTGAAACCCTTATTGTACAGGGAGACAAACCTGGACAACAACTTCGTATGTCTCAGTCATGAAAATGCACAGATACCTCGAGAAGGACTGCGAAGCCTTCTTAGCGCACATTGTTGAACGAAAACCGAAAGAGAAACGTATGCAAGACATCCCTGTAGTCAAGGATCATCCCGAAGTTTTTCCAGAGGATTTACCCGGGCTACCGCCACCTCAACAAGTGGAATTCCGAATTGACCTCGTTCCTGGCGCAGCACCGGTTTCCAAGACATCTTACCGTCTAGCACCACTCGAAATGCAAGAACTATCCGAACAGCTGCAGGAACTCCTATATCATGGTCTAATTCGTCCTAGTACCTCCCCCTCGGGAGCCCCAATACTCTTCGTGAAAAAGAAAAACGGATCCTTCAGGATGTGCATCGACTACCGTGAACTCAATAATCTGACCGTCAAGAACCGATACCCTATCCCTCGAATCGAAGATCTATTCGACCAGTTTCAGGGTGCAACTTACTTTTCTAAAATCGATCTCCGTTCAGGGTATCATCAGGTTCGAAGCAGTGAACCCGATATTCCAAAAACTGCTTTCCGAACCCGCTACGGGCATTACGAATTTCTTGTTATGCCATTCTGTCTGACCAATGCACCGGCAGTGTTCATGGATTTGATGAACAGGGTGTGTAGACCGTACCTGGACAAGTTCGTGATCGTATTAATAGAAGATATCCTCATCTACTCACGGAATAAGCAACACCACGCGAAACACTTGAAACTCACCCTAGAACTTCTTAGAGATCAGAAGTTGTACGCTAAATTCTCGAAATGTGAATTCTGGCTCCGAGAAGTACATTTCCTTGGTCATGTGATCAACCAGGAGGGAATACACATAGACCCAGCCAAGATCGAAGCGATTGAGAAATGGAAAGTCCCAACGACTCCTACGGAAATCCGTCAATTCCTAGGACTGGTTGGCTACTATCGAAGGTTGATAGAGAATTTCTCAAAGATCGCAAAGCCTTTAACAGAACTTACTCAGAAATACAAGGATTTCCTTTGGGGCAAGGAACAAGAGGAATCATTCCAGAAGATCAAACACAAATTGGGCCACACACCTATCCTGTCCCTACCGGAGGGTACGGATAACTTTGTAGTATATTGAGATGCATCTCACCAAGGTCTTGGTTGCGTTCTTATGCAAAAAGACATGGTCATCGTATATGCATCAAGACAACTGAAGGTACACGAGCGGAACTACACGACTCACGACTTAGACCTGTGAGCAGGTGTTCGCTTTGAAAATTTGGAGGCATTACCTATACGACACTAAGTGCACCGTTTTCACAGACCAAAAAAGCCTTCAACATATCCTCGACCAGAAAATGCTCAATATGAGGCAACGAAGATGGGTAGAACTGCTACGTGACTACGATTGCGAGATCAAATACCATCCCGGTAAAGCGAACGTAGTAGCAGACGCCCTGAGTCGGAAGGAAAGAGTAAAGCCATCACGGGTTAGAGCATTGGGGGTACAAGTTCAGACAAGCCTACGAACTCAAATCTCTAGAGCTCAGAGCGAAGCATTGAAACCCGAGAACCTCAAGGGTGAAACGATGGATAACCATGAGAAGGAATTTGAGGTTAAACCCGATGGAATCCACTATTTCAAGAACCGAGCGTGGATTCCGAGATCTGAAAGCCTCCGGAAACTTATTCTAGACGAGGGCCAACATTCCCGATACTCTATCCATCCGGGATCCGATAAACTATACAAAGACCTTCGAGAATATTACTGGTGGCCGGGCATGAAGAAGGAAATTGTCTTGTACGTAGCTAAGTCCTTAACTTGCTCTAAGGTCAAGGCGGAATATCGGAAAGCATCAGGTCTACTACAACAGCCGGAAATCCCAATGTGGAAATTGGAACAGATCTCCATGGATTTCATAACCAAATTACCCCGTACGGAAAATGGGAATGACACGATTTGGGTCATCGTGGACCGGTTAACGAAATTTGCACACTTTCTACCTGGCCGAGAGAACTACTCGATGGAAAAGTTCGCTCAAGTTTACATCAATGATATCGTCTCTCTTCATGGAACGCCTCTCTCCATCAAATCTGATAGGGATAGTCGATTCACGTCCCATTTTTGGAACGCCCTTCAGAAATCTCTCGGGACTCGATCAGACCTTAGCACAACCTACCATCCCCAAACCGATGGTCAGAGTGAAAGAACGATCCAAACACTAGAGGACATGCTAAGAGCGTATGAAGTTTACTTCGGAAGAAGTTGGGACGCTCACCTACCTTTGGTCGAGTTCTCCTACAATATCAGCTACCATGCTAGCATCAAGTGCGCGCCATTCGAGGCCTTATACGGACGCAAGTGTCGGTTACCGCTTTGTTGGATAGAAACCGATGATCGAAAATTAACAAGCCTCGATATCGTTCAGGAGACCATCGACAAGATCACGACCATCCGGGAAAGGTTGAAGACATCGCGCAACCGACAGAAGAGCTACGCCGACGACCGAAGGAAACCCCTCGAACTCAAGGTCGATGATAGGGTGCTCCTCAAGATATCGCCATGGAAAGGGGTAATCCGTTTCGGGAAACGCGGCAAGCTAAGCCCGAGGTACACCGGACCGTTCGAAGTTATAGAACGAATCGGCCCGGTAGCGTATCGACTCCAACTCCCTCAAGAACTCTCCAGTATTCATAACGTTTTCCACATCTCGCACTTGAAAAAGTGCTTGTCTGATGAGACCATTGTAATTCCACTGGATGAAGTCCAGATCGACAACAAACTCTCCTTCATCGAAGAACCACTTGAGGTTGTAGACCGAGAGGTCAAACAACTCAAGCAGACTCGTATCCCTATTTTCAAAGTTCGATGGAACTCCCGACGAGGTCATGAATTCACGTGGGAACGTGAAAACCAGATTCGTCAAAAATATCCACATCTATTCAAAGACTTTTCCACTCCCGATGAGGCGAATTAATTTCGGGACGAAATTCCTTTTAACTGGGGGAGAATGTGACAACCGTCCAAAATTTCAGGTTAATTCCGCTATTTTTAGCCTCGAAATTTTCTAATATGTTTTCATTTATACTTGATCGTAAACGTGTGTGTCTTGGAATCGAAATCGGAATCAATAAATGAACCCTGATACCAAGAAAACCTATAATGAACTTTCCTAAGTCCATTTCAAAAACAAACGTAAACTTTAAACAACGCAAATGCTTAACGATAACGTAAATTTAAAACGAACTTTAGCTGGATCAGCAATCCAGCCGACAGCTGAATACCTTCAGTCGGCTGCTGAGGACCAGATCCAGCCACCAACTTTTTGGTGACTCATTTTTGCATGAACACCCATTGGACCTTTTTGCCACAAACGGTATTGGACCCCAAATTGGTCCAGACCTGGCACCAACAACTTCATATTCACCTCTTAAATCATTTCTTTCATTTCACCAAATCTTTATACATAAAGTTGTTATTTGAGAATATTTATAAATACTTTTCATGTTTTACCAGTTGCATGTTTAAATCCACCATAAAATTGTAAGTTTTACAACATAAAAATACTTAAATATCGCTAAAATGACAAAACAATGAAACTGCTCACGAACTTTCAGCCGGCGACTGAAATAGTTCTGCCAGCGACTGAGGTCCAGCCGACGGCTGAATAATTTCAGCCGCCGTCTGAATCTCACTGTTAACACGAAATTTGTATTTTAACGTATTAACAGTAAAGATTAACGAACGTATGATATTTTTACAGTTAATAAAATGTGTTAACAGAATGTTAATAAAACAATATAAAGTGTGGAACATGAATGATAAGTTAACTAAATTATCATGTCGTTAATATATTGTCGCTAAATGTTTGAATTGAGCGGGAAAGTGTTGGAAATTTTGGACATAATTTTGATAGCGCGGAAGCGCTGCCCAAATTCCATTAGACCAGATTATAACACTTAAAAACGAGCTAATAACATAACGTACTATTATTAACCTTGGACATCGAGTATATTGGACATCATTTGGACTAAAAGTTAATTATAACGATATAAACAATATTTCAGACATATTAAGTTTTGGTGATAACATTTTGGTAACAAAGTTAAGCAAAATGGTACAAACTTGTAAAATGTTAAAAGAGATTTTTGACATAAAGTAATTATAATACTTACTCGAGACTTGATATGATTAGGATTTCCTTGATTCCGACGCGTTTCGACTTCTTTTCCGCACACGTTTAATTCTTCGCAAACCGTGAGTTACATCCCCATTATTTCTACCATTTTTATACAATTTTTTGGGGAAACATGATAATTGAGTATGTTTTCACTCGTTATACTATGAACTCGATAATTGATTGTTGTCTTTTCAAACGCCCTGATTGGCATCTACACTGACTCTTGATAGGAATATAACCAAACTTAAGTGCCTACTATCAATTTTAAATTAAATTAGTGCCCGGTTTTCATTACACACTATTAGCTTTGCGTAAGCCGTCTAGAATTATGGGTATCGATACTTAGGAAAGGACCGTTCCTTTATACGCATATCCTTGCAACTATATATAGATATATAAGGAGCCAAAAATAATAACTTTGCACGTGTGTATATATATATATATATATATATATATATATATATATATATATATATATATATATATATATATATATATATATAGAGAGAGAGAGAGAGAGAGAGAGAGAGAGAGAGAGAGAGAGAGAGAGAGAGAGAGAGAGAGAGAGAGAGAGAGAGATGCGGAGCCTATAAACATCTTTTCAAGTATTGTTATACTTTGTCGGAACACTTTTATTGTAGTCGAGGATTAGAAAACTGTATCTCACTCACTACTTTTTGTAGTTGACACTTTTTCTCATGTTTCAGGAAACGCAGTGTAAGGACTTGAAGTGCATATCCATTTGGTCTCGGGTCAAGCAAGTCACGTAAATCAAGAATCGGGAAGACCATATTGTTATTTCGGGATATTTCATGAAGTCTTTACATATGTATTTTGTTGTAATGAATTGCTAAATACTTGGTTATCCTTGAACTTGTAAGCGCTTTTATGATTTCAATGACTTAAAAACCGTTTAAATTTATTATACCTCGTGTAATGATATCGATGCTCTTCACATCATGTGTTTCCGCTTTAGCGGGGTATGACAAAACGGAAATCTAAAACTCTTGAAAAAGATTCGAAAAAGGAGGTTAAAGTTCCATTGAAGGTTTACAACGGTAAATCTTCCAAAACATTTTCAAAAGTGGTTTCTCCGAGTACTAATTCTTTCCCGAAAAAGAATCAAAAGTATTCTCCGAAATCACATACTAATAGAACTTTTACATCACATTCGAAAACTTCGAGTTTGAAATCAACAATCATATGAAGAGAACATGTTGAAAAACAAGCACTTTGTCCTCAAATGAACAAGAAGGAAACGAAATCTTTCACTTAATCAATGCCCGAGTTATTTGAATTTGAACCATCACATTTTAAATATTCGGTGCAAAAAGTGAATAGTTTTGTTTCTACAATTAAACAACGAACTTCAATGAAGTCATTCAAATCAAAGAAACAATTATTTCCAAATGTTCCATCAAATGAATCAAAAACGGTACATTCACCAAATGATTTTGTCCCAGGAACTCCTTTACCAACTCATGAACGGAAATGGATTCCAAATTCTCCACAAATTTCAAAAACAAGCACACTGATTGGAAAATCAACTACCACAAATGAGTGTTTACCGGAGAAATGGAATTCATATTCTTTGCACATAATCAATACGAATTATCAATGAATTTCGAACAAAGCTAACCAAAAAGGACAAAAAATGCAATGGGTACCAAAAGAAGTTGGGATTGATTGTGCAGAAACGTAGGTTATCAAAATGACTCCGGAATACTTCAGTTTCGGACTCGAACCTCATGGCGTGCTTATAAGAGAATTCAAAAAGGATAGGAAAGAAAAGACATCGAAACAATTCGGTTTCGGACTCGAGCTTCATGGAGTGCCTCCACGAGATATCTAAGCGATTGGAACAAGCGATGACTCCGGAATACTTTAGTTTAGGGCTCGAACCTTATGGAGTGCTTACACGAGATATCAAGAAATATTGGAACACGATGCGACACACCCCGCTTAAAGAGGAAACACGAGGTGTTCCAGTTACGATATCAAGAGTCAAGGATTACAACATTACAACCAATAAACAAAACATCGGAATAAAATTAATCATGCCAAAGGTTTACAAAATACATTACAAAGTCAAATGCGATAAAACGCCAAGTACAAATACATATCAAATGTCATAAAACGGATCATAAAGGAATTACATCGAAACGGATGAATTCCAAATAAACAATAAATAAATGATCCAAAGTAAGCATGGCATGATCAAGAACATCCTTAAACTCCAAAAAAGCGTTAAAAACGACATCAACACATGTTGGTGAATTATTCTCAATTTTAAGTAAAAGTTGACCCAACGAAAAGATTTAATAAACATGGTAAGTTTCAAATAACATATCTTGCTTTACAACCTAAGTGCGACGTACATTTCCTAGACTAGTCAAACACTTAACCTAACCACCTCAATCCCCAATCCTAAGGCGTATCAACCAAAGGCAACAAATAATCAAATCGGCCATAACATCCACTCATAGGGACATCCTATCGAACAAATGAGGGTTTGGTCCAACCCATATAGATCTATATTTATGCAACTGCGGGCATAAAAGCTTAACAAGTGTATAAGGGGGGCCTACCGAGGCCTAATGATACCTAATCTAAAGCAATCATGATCCACTAGGTAAACAAGATATACATTAACGTCTAACATACATGCAGACAATTTAAAATACGCTCCCCAGCCCAAAAATAGTAAAGACATAGGGCTACGAATAACTCACAATCAAAACTCAGCAAAATATCTGGTACCCAATCACGGAGCTACAACTTCACCGTCTAAGTTCCCTAAAACAATAAATAACATAGTGTAAGTATCTCTATAAGTCTTGTTCGGTTTAGACTTGTCGGTTAAGGTTAAGTTTTAAAATTTAAAATATTCCAATGATTATTAAGACAAGCCAAGATGACGGATTAAAGAGACGATGTTCCACGCCAAAAAGGACGATAGGAAAGATATCGATATTTCACGTCATAAATGACAATTTGGGAAGACTGATATTCCGAGCCGAAATTGACTAGCGGGAATGTCGATTGAAAGGAATGCTGTTACCAAAGTTTTATTGAGATCGACCAAGGTCAACGTAAAAAATGTTAACTTGGTCAAAGTCAAGGATGTTGACTTGATCAAAATCAAAGCCAACAATTTGAAAGATAGTCAAAGTCAACAATTTGAAGGAAAGTCAAAGTCGATTTGAGAGTCAAACTTTGATATTTGGAGAGTTTAAAGTCTTTAATTTTCAAAACAATAGAGTAAAATAACATTTAAAATGATTTATAAAAGTTTGTCGTAAAAAACATCCTTTGATGATTTTTGATTACGGTCGCATTTGTAACAAAGGTTTATTTAGCGAAAAGTAGTTAAGACGCTCGTTTTAAATACATATTATGACATTTATGATAGCGTTAGCGTCTTTGAGTCCAAAGACGATGTTTTAGCATTATGTATTACTTTTATATATATTAGTTTACTTATAAAAGTGTTTAGGGTTGTTTAAAGTCATAAGATGTAATCAAAAGCTTCGTTGCGGCGCTCCACGGAACCAAGACGTTGCGGCTGTTAAAATGCAAAACTGGAATTTTGATGGAAAAAACCCCGGTGCGTCGCCTTAGGCATAGGGGGCGATGCCCTTGGCCAATTTTCAGGTTTTTGAAAGTTGTCGTTTGGTCGAAATCTGATTTATACGAAGTTTTAAGGTTAAATGTAAACTGTTAATAAATTATATTAAGTTCCAATGACATTTACTAAGCTATATACATATGTATATATGTCATTTTACATATTAATATAGATAATAAGTTATTTTTGGTTAAATTTACATTTTAACGCATTTTAGCCCAAACTTAGTCCAAAATCCAAGAGTATTCAAAGTGTTTGTCTAATAGTTTATCCTAACTCTTTTTCAAGGCTAAATCCGAAATAATAAGAATAGATATGAAAAAGAGGAATTTGGGAAAATAACGATTTTACCGTTAACACCCTCAAAAAATCTACAAACTTGAGAAATATATGAACCCGGTAACAAACTTCGGTTGTGTGGTGGTGAGGATATATCCGGCTCCAAAACACAATACACCCACCATTAGTAAAGGTTCTTAAAATGAAAGAAAAGTTAGAGAGATCTTGGAGGATTTACTTACCAAAACTCAAAATAAAGTTTCTTCGAGAAAACTAACCGAATCTTCCAAAGTGAAAGGTAAAAAATGGAAGCAAGGAGCTTATAAGACAAGTGAATATGGTTGGTGTTAGAATCTCCACCAAAGTAGAAGAAAAATGGAATAAAAAGTGAAGAATCTTAAAAGAAAATGATATTAGATGACTTTGGACTTGAAAACCCTCTTCAATTTTGTGTTTAGTCTCTTTCAACTTCTGGAAATGGTTTGTTTGTTGAGAGAGAATTGATAGAAAATTGCATGAGATTGAAATGAAATGAGAGGAAGAGAGAGATAGGTAAGAGTGTTGGGTTTGGGTTAGAAAAGTGTCTCATAAGCCAGAAATTCCGTATTTTGAGGCTCAACACGTGTTCTAGAAGTTGGTGTGGGTGTAAGTCTCGGATTGGTGCATGTTAGAAAGAAGTTGTTGGTTGGCTGACAGGGGAGGGAGTCGCCCTATCTTAGGGGGGAGGCGCACTCCTGGCCATTTTTGGTTCCATCTGTTAACTCTCCGTTAAAGGACTGATTTTGTAACAGATTCTGCTAGTTCCCGTTAAAGGACTAACTTTGTAATAGATTTTGAAATATTAATTTTCTTAACCGACGATTTCGGCGTAAACACCCTAACTTAATATCGCGAGAATACTAACTATTCGACACTTAGGTAAATAATAAGCTTACGAATCAATAAAACACATAAAACCCGACTCATAACAATAAAATGTGAGTAAATATAAAGCGAAATGCAAGGGTCAAACCAAATAAAAGTAAAATAACACGGTAACAAAAGTACCTAAAAATGACGGGTCGTCACAGCCTTCCCCAGTAAAAAGAATTTCGTCCTCGAAATATTTACTGAGCATTGCTGCTAGGAAAGAGATGGGGGTACTTCTGTTGCATCTCGTCCTCCCGCTCCCAAGTAACTCAGCTTCAATTTTAGAGTTCCACCAGACCTTCACTATCGGAATCCGACTCCGCCGCAAACGCTTGACATCTCGGTCAACGATCTCCACCGGCTCCTCTATAACATGAAGCGAATCATCCAAACGTAGTTTCTCCAGTGAAACGATCAAGGATTCGTCAGCAAGGCACTTCTTGAGATGCGATACGTGAAATACGTTGTGTACACCACACAACTCAGGTGGCAACTCAAGACGGTAAGCCATTGGGCCGACACGAGACAATACTCTGAAAGGGTTCGTAAAACGTGGACTTAATTTGCTGAGCTTCTCGAATTGACACACTCCCTTCCACGGAGAAACCTTCAACAACACCATATCTCCGACTTCGAACTCAAGAGGTATCCGACGCAGATCCGCGTACTTCTTGTGATGGTCTATAGCGGCTAACAAACGATCCTTGATCTTAAAGATCTTGTTAGTAGTCTTCTGGATCAACTCCAGACCCGCAATCTGACTATCACCAATCTCAGCCCAACAAAGTGGAGATCTACACTTACGACCGTAAAGAGCCTCGAATGGTGCGCAATTAATGCTGGAGTAGTAACTATTATTCTACGGAAACTCGTCTAACGGAAAATGTCGATCCCAACTCCCACCAAAGTCTAAATCACATGCGCGTAGCATATCCTACAACGTCTAAATCGTGAGCGCACTCTGCCCATCGGTCTGAGGGTGATAAGCAGTACTCATGTCTAATCTGGTACCCAACGCTCGTTGTAACGACTGCCAGAACCTCGAGGTAAATCGTGCATCTCAATCAGAAATAACAAATACTGGGATGCCATGCCTGGACACGATCTCGTCAATGTACAGTCTAGATAACTTCTCTACTTGGTAATCTTCGCGAATGAGAAGAAAATGTGCTGACTTAGTCAGCCGATCGACGATAACCCAGATGGTATCAAAACCTCCCGTAGACCTAGGAAGTTTCGTAACGAAGTCCATCGTAATCCTCTCCCGCTTCCACTGTGGGATCTCTGGCTGCTGAAGAAGACCGGAAGGCTTCTGCTTATGATCCTTTACCTTTGAACACATCAAACACTTGCCCACATACTCGGCAATTTCCCGCTTCATGCCAGGCCACCAATAAAAATCCTTCAGGTCGTGATACATCTTATCTGCCCCGGGATGAACGGAATAATTTGACTTATGACCTTCATCTAATATCAACCACCTAAGACCAACGGGAACCCAAATACGGTCCAAGAAATACAAAACCCCGTCGTCCTTCGGCTCCAACTGTTGCGCCAAACTCAACAATCCCTCATCCTTCAGGCAATCCTCGGTGAGAGCCTCCTGCTGAGCCTGAATAACACGAGCCTTCAAGCCCGACCGAATAGAAATCATCATGGCACGAACGCTCACCGGCTTAACCGACTCCTTCCGACTCAACGCATCGGCTACAACATTCTCCTTACCTGTATGGTAGCGAATCTCATAATCATAATCGTTAAGAAACTCAACCCATGGACGTTGCCTCATATTCAACATATTTTGATCAAAAGATGTGCTATAACGACTTATGATCGGTAAACACATTACACTTAGTACCGTAAAGATAGTGGCGCCAAATCTTCAAAGCAAAAACTACTACGCCCAACTCCAAATCGTGTGTCGTGTAGTTCTTCTCATGAATCTTCAACTGACGAGAAGCATAGGCAATCACCTTCCCGTTCTGCATCAGTACGCACCCGAGTCCCTTATGCGAAGCATCGCAATATACAACAAAATTCACGGTACCCTCGGGGAGACTCAAGATAGGAGCATCACACAACCGCTTCTTCAATAACCAAAAAGCTTCCTCCTGCTCAACACCCCAAACAAACTCCTCGCTCTTCTAGGTCAATTTCGTCACAGGCGAGGCTATTTTCGAGAAATTCTCGATAAAGCGACGATAGTAACCTGCCGAACCCAAGAATGATAGGATCTCGGTGGGTGTATTCGGAGTAACCCAATCTCTTACGGCCTTAATCTTTGCAGGATCAACGTGAATACCCTTCCAGCTAACCACGTGGCCAAGAAACTGGACCTCAGATAACCAAAACTCGCACTGCGAGAACTTAGCGTAAAGTTGCTCCTTCCTTAGCAACTACAACACTAATCTCAAGTGCTCCCCATGCTTCTCACTTTCACGAATTTGACGAGGTAAGGATGACATATACGGTTCATCATGTCCATAAAAGCTGTAGGCGCATTCGTGAGACCGAATGGCATAACTAAGAACTCGTAATGCCCGTATCGCGTCCTAAATGCAGTCTTCGGAATGTCCTCTTCCTGAACCCTCAACTGATGATATCCGGATCGTAAGTATATCTTCGAGAAGAAACATGAGCCCTGAAGTTGGTCAAACAAATCATCTATACGTGGCAAAGGATAGCGGTTCTTCATCGTCATCTTATTCAGCTCTCTGTAGTCTATATATAACCTCATAGAACCATCCTTCTTCTTCACGAAGTGTACCGGCGCGCCCCAAGGAGAGAAACTCGGTCTAACGAAGCCTTTGTCCACCAACTCCTGGATTTGCCTTGATAGCTCCAACATCTCCGAATGTGCCAACCGATAAGGAGCCTTCGCCACCGGCGCTGCTCCTAGAGCTAAGTCAATATGAAACTCTACCTCTCTACTAGGGGGTAAACCAGGTAAGTCCTCTGGGAACACATCGGGAAAGTCACGAACTACATGCCTCTCCTCCAACTTCTCTGCGGTGTCTTTCTTCACAAGGTGTGCAAGAAAGAGTGAATAATCCCGTTTGATGTACTCCAGAACTTTCAAGCATGAGACGATCTTAAGGCGCTTCCCCGCCTTATTCCTCTGAACTAACAACGGCTCTCCCCGCGGTAACGGAATGCGGATAATCTTCTCGAAACATATAATCTTTGCACGGTGTGTCGACCACCAATCCATACCGATAATAACGTCGAAGCTACCCAATGTAATCGGAATTAAATCGATAGGAAAAGAGTGGTCATCGAAACTAACACTACAAGAAGAAAGTTCTCAGTAGCATGCAAAAACTCACCATCGGCTAGCTCTATCTCAAAAGAAGGCACTAAAGGTCTAGAAGTACTTGCAATCTTAGTCCTAAACTCATTAGATATAAAACTCCTATCCGCACCAGAATAGAATAGATTAAATGTAGGCTGACCTCAAATAAGAAAAGTACCCGTAACAACGCGAGGATCTTGCTTAGCCTCCTGAGCTTCGATAACAAATGCCCTACCACGAGGACCCGAACCAGATGAAGTACCAGTACCAGAAGATGATCGCTTGAGACACTTGTCCCTAAGATGCTCAAAAGAACCACACTCAAAACAGTTGCCCCTCCGGGCTTTACAAAACCTCTCAGTGTGCCCTAGCTTCTTACACCGCCCGCACACCCAACAAGCCACCTCCTTGGCGTGGTGGTTACCACACCGATCACACTTCGAATGCCTACCCTGGGCACCCGGAGTCACAGAAGCGTATGACTGCACAACCTGAGGAGCATCATGTCTCGTAAACTTCTTCCGGGAATCACCATGACAGAAGCCACCACTCCGTTTCCCTTCGTAGCTCTGTCTGATCTCTAGTAGAGGTAAACCACCATCACTCTGCAAGGCGCTATCCCTAATCTGAGCGACAATAGCGGGCATCATCACTGCGAACTGTTGGGCGATAAGCTGACTGATGTTTGGTTTCGTACTCGTTCCCGCGTCACTCACTCTCACCCTCGGAGTGGCACCTCTAGCTCTCGCGCTCGGGCGAACACGACTCGTTGACTGCCTCGTCGCGGTCTTCTTCTTACACGGCATCGTCCTAAAGGAGTAAAAACGCGTTCAATCAAAGTGGGCAATACAAAATAAAGCGAAACACAAGAATAAAAGAAGCGAAAAGAAAGGAAAAGAAAAAAAGATAAACACGTAAGGCAAATATTGCACACTTAGCAAACCAGAGAAAATCGATTTAAAAGCCTACGGTCATAGTCCAAGTGATTTTCTTCGTAAAATCACTTAGTTTGCTATAACCATTGGCTCTGATACCAATCTCTGTCACACCCCGCTTAAAGAGGAAACACGAGGTGTTCCAGTTACGATATCAAGAGTCAAGGATTACAACATTACAACCAATAAACAAAACATTGGAATAAAATTAATCTTGCCAAAGGTTTACAAAATACATTACAAAGTCAAATGCGATAAAACGCCAAGTACAAATACATATCAAATGTCATAAAACGATTCAGAAAGGAATTACATCGAAACGGATGAATTCCAAATAAACACAAAATAAATGATCCAAAGTAAGCATGGCATGATCAAGAACATCCTTAAACTCCTGAAAAGCGTTAAAAACGACATCAACACATGTTGGTGAATTATTCGCAATTTTAAGTAAAAGTTGACCCAACGAAAAGATTTAATAAACATGGTAAGTTTCAAATAGCATATCTTGCTTTACAACCTAAGTGTGCGAACATTTCCTAGACTAGTCAAACACTTAACCCGACCACCTCAAACCCCAATACTAAGACGTATCAACCAAAGTCAACAAATAATCAAATCGGCCATAACATCCATTCATAGGGACATCCTATCGAGCAATGAGGGTTTGCTCCGACCCATATAGATCTATATATATGCAACTGCGGCCATCAAAGATTAACAAGTGTATAAGGGGGGCCTACCGAGGCCTAATGATACCTAATCTAAAGCAATCCTGATCCACTAGGTAAACAAGATATACAGTAACGTCTACCATACATGCAGACAATTTAAAATACGCTTTCCAGCCCAAAAATAGTAAAGACATAGGGCTACGAATAACTCACAATGAAAGCTCAGCAAAATATCTGGTACCCAATCACGGAGCTACAACTTCACCGTCTAAGTTCCCTAAAACAATAAATAACATAGTGTAAGTATCTCTATAAGTCTTGTCCGGTTTAGACTTGTCGGTTAAGGTTAAGTTTTAAAATTTAAAATATTCCAATGATTATTAATACGAGCCAAGATGAGGGATTAAAGAGACGATGTTCCGCGCTAAAAAGGACGATAGGAAAGATATCGATCTTTCACGTCATAAATGACAATTTGGGAAGAATGATATTCCGAGCCGAAATTGACTAGCGGGTATGTCGGTTGAAAGGAATGCCGTTACCAAAGTTTTATTGAGATCGACCAAGGTCAACGTAAAAAATGTTGACTTGGTCAAAGTCAAGGATGTTGACTTGATCAAAATGAAAGTCAACAATTTGAAAGATAGTCCAAGTCAACAATTTGAAGGAAAGTCAAAGTCGATGTGAGAGTCAAACTTTGATATTTCGAGAGTTTAAAGTCTTTAATTTTCAAAACAATAGAGTAAAATAACTTTTAAAATGATTTATAAAAGATTGTCGTAAAAAAACATCGTTTGATGATTTTTGATTACGATCGCATTTGTAACAAAGATTTATTTAGCGAAAAGTAGTTAAGACGCTCGTTTTAAATACATATTATGACATTTATGATGGTGTTGGCGTCTTTGAGTCCAAAGACAATGTTTTAGCATTATGTATGACTTTTATATATATATATTAGTGTACTTATACAAGTGTTTACGGTTGTTTAAAGTCATAAGATGTAATCGGAAGCTTCGTTGCGGCGCTCCACGGAACCAAGACGTTGCGGCTGTTAAAATGCAAAACTGGAATTTTGATGGAAAACACCCCACTGCGTCGCCCTAGGCATAGGGAGCGGCGCCCTGGTCCAATTTCCAGGTTTTTGAAAGTTTTCGTTTGGTCGAAATATGATTTATACGAAGTTTTAAGGTTAAATGTAAACTCTTAATAACTTGTATTAAGTTCCAATGACATTTACTAAGCTTTATATATATATATATATATATATATATATATATATATATATATATATATATATATATATATATATATATATATATATATATATATATATATATATATATAGGGGATAACATGGCTACATCACCATGTAGCTATGTTAGCTACATTCAATTCTAAAAATGGAAACAAAATTAACTCTAACGTGTAATTAATTTATGGAATGTGTATTTTAATTAAAATTTTAGAAACAAAATCTTATCAAACTTATTAGTTTTTTTTATGTCAGTTAGCAATAAACTAAAAGTTTTGAAATCGATATTATAAACAATTACTTTAAATTGTAAACCATAAGTCGTAATTTATGAATCAAAAATTTAAACACCTAAACCATAAGGCTATACTCTAAACAAAATTCTAAACCCAAAAACAATAAAATCCCAAACCATATGTTTACAAACCAAGCATCAGTGATACAATATAATTGAATATTCATGTTATCACGTTTAATTTCATAAAGGTTGGTTTTTTTAATTTAAATATTCACATACCACGCTTTATATAAATACAATTCAAATGGGCATTGGAATTTATACATATAATTAATGGTTAGTAGTGGACTTAAAATAGAGAAAGTTACCATTTTTAATTTTTTGATGTAGTTAGTTGGCTACATAAAAATGTAGCTAATATATACCCATATATACCCATATATATATATATATATATATATATATATATATATATATATATATATATATATATATATATATATATATATATATATATATATATATATATATATATATATATATATATATATATATATATGTCATTTTACTTATTAATATAGATAATAAGTTATTTTGGGTTAAATTTACATTTTAACGTATTTTAGTCCAAACTTAGTCCAAAATCCAAGAGTTTTCAAAGTGTTGGTGTAATAGTTTATCCTAAGCCTTTTTCAAGGCTAAATCCGAAATAATAAGAATAGATATGAAAAAGAGGAATTTGGGAAAATAACGATTTTACCGTTAACACCCGCAAGAAATCTACAAACTTGAGAAATATATGAACTTGGTAACAAACTTCGGTTGTGTGGTGGTGCGAAGATATCCGGCTCCAAAACACAATACACCCACCATTAGTAAAGGTTCTTAAAATGAAAGAAAAGTTAGAGAGATCTTCGAGGATTTACTTACCAAAACTCAACATAAAGTTTCTTCGAGAAAACTAACCGAATCTTCCAAAGTGAAAGGTAATAAATAGAAGCAAGGAGCTTGTAAGACAAGTGAATAAGGTTGGTGTTAGAATCTCCACCAAAGTAGAAGAAAAATGGAAGAAAAAGTGAAGAATCTTAAAAGAAATCTTACCAAAGGTTAGAGAAACCAAAAGGAAATGATATTAGATGACTTTGGACTTGAAAACCCTCTTCAATTTTGTGTTTAGTCTCTTTCAACTTCTGAAAATGGTTTGTTTGTTGAGAGAGAATTGATAGAAAACTGCATGAGTTTGAAATGAAATGAGAGGAAGAGAGAGATAGGTAAGAGTGTTGGGTTTGGGTTAGAAAAGTGTCCCATAAGCCAAAAAGTCAGTATTTTGAGGCTCAACACGTGTTCTAGAAGTTGGTGTGGGTGTAAGTCTCGTATTGGTGCATGTTAGAAAGAAGTTGTTGGCTGACTGACACGGGAGGGCGTCGCCCTAGCTTTGGGTGGGGGGAGGGGGGCACTCCTGGCCATTTTTGGTTCCATCCGTTAGCTCTCCGTTAAAGGACTAATTTTGTAATAGATTCCGTTAGTTCCCGTTAAAGGTCTAACTTTGTAATAGATTTTGAAATATTAATTTTCTTAACCGACGATTTCGGCGTAAACACCCTAACTTAATATCGCGAGAATACTAACTATTCGGCACTTAGGTAAATAATAAGCTTACGTCTCAAGGGACGAATCAATAAAACACATAAAACCCGACTCATAACAATAAAACGTTAGTACATATAAAGCGAAATACAAGGGTCAAAAGAATTGCGAATAAAAGTAAAATGACACGGTAACAAAAGTACCTAAAAATGACGGGTCGTCACACGAGGACTTTGAAATAATTAAGTTTTGGACTCGAACTTCATGACGCGCTTTCACGACAAAAATAAAAACGACCTACCCACAAGGACTTCACAAGATTTCAAGTCATATCTCAAGAATTTGAATGAAGTGCAATTCAATTGCTTTCATATGAATAAGCAACGACGCGACAACAAATTTGAATGATGATACCCAACATTGATAAGATTTGAGCAACAAATAAACGTGGTGATTCAAATAAGGCATTCATTCGAACAGAAATTTTCTCAAGATTGATTCGAACATGGTGTGATTCTATCAAGGTGTCATTCGAACAAGATGTGATTCGAAAAAGTTGTAATCCGAACAAGGTGTTATTGATTCGACCAACATGATGATTCAAATTGCAATGACAAAGACACGTCAACACAATGAAATTTTCATGCAAGGATGCAATGATTTTGGGAATTTAACGGCTTTTACAAGAATGAAACAACAACGTACAAACAAAACCAACATCATCAATTTAATTCATGATCAACAACGCAAAAATGGCTAAGCATCAACATCAAAATCATCAACATCTGAATTTGATACATTTGATCATGTTCAACAAAGTAAGGAAGTGGTTAATAGAAGCTATTCTCTCCGTCACTCAAGCTTCACAAGGCATCTTCCTTAATCCATCATCTCGAACACAAAGACGAATTTCAATACTCGAAGAAAGTTTCATATCACAAACAAAGCCTTCATCAAATGTGAAAATGGACAAAGTGAGAAACGTCTCAACAAAAGTGTAACGAGTTTGAGAAGACAAAGTGACAACGTCTTCATCAAAGAAACATTTTCTTGAGCAAAAAAAAGTGAAACGAAGAAATATGCAGTCAAGTTCACAAACTCAAAGTTTCTCCCGAATGATGAAAGTAACGTCTATTATTTCGAGGGGGAGTTTCCATGGTGTTTCACAAACAAGGAGGCGAATATTATACAATGTTTTCATTCAAGGAGGATACATTTGAAAGGGATTTTACTTCAAGATTTTCATATTTTCGAGAGGGAGAATACGAGATTTTCACATACATAATCTTTATTGAGAAAAACATGAAAATATTTTGACATACAAATTAGATTTTTCCCTTAAAACGACGATTTTTCATAAATAAATCCATTTGTTAAAAAGCGTCTTTGTTGAAAGAATCAAACATGAATGAATTGAATGAACATATTAAAGATTTTATGTTTGAGAAAATTTGAGGAAAATCATCATTATTTAAAAAAATGTTAATTTCGAACTTCAAATGATGTGATTAAATTCGAACGTTGAGAATTTCAAGATATTTGAACTTTAAACGTTTTAAAACAAATTTCAATGTCTTGAATTTCAAATATTTTCAAAAAAAAAATCGAATTTTAAAGAAATTGGTTTTAATGACTAATTTTACATATTTGTGATAGGTACGGATTTAGTCTTCATTATTGATGCTTTCACATCATATTTAACATTTGAGAGAAGGATTTTGACACTCGACATGGAAACATCTTCTCAAATATCTCAACGACTTTGGAACGACTCTGTTTCGGACTCGAACTTCATGGAGTGCGTACAAGAAATATCCAAAGGTGTAACCCCAAGGATTTCAAAATCTCGACTAGAACTATCATTTTCAAATGTTTCAACGGATTCAAAACGACTTCGTAACAAGACGGTTGCGGACTCGTGCTTAATTGTCGAAGCGATTATGTCATATCTAAACGTTTGGGGAATCGACTTCAAATGTTTCAACGGATTCACGACGACATTGTAACTATACGGTTGCGGAATCGTGCTTAATTGACGGAGATTTCATGGTGTATCTAACATTTGAGGAAGCATAATTGGAAACGAACTTCACAAATTTCAATGGATTCAAAACGACTTCTAAACACATGGTTTAGGACTCAATCTTCAAGGAGCGCTCAACGCATATCATAAAATTTGAGGGGAGTTCATTATACATATAGAAGATTTTTCTTCATTTTTATGAAATGAATCATGAATCACCTCCAATGAATCATTTATGTTTTACGGGAGGGGATTCAAGATTGATTTGGAAAACTATTTGTGATTTGCTCAAAAACTTTTCAAAACATTTTCATCCATATGATGTTAATGAAAATCACAAAGTTTTTCAAAACGACTTCCTTTTAGGAACTCGAACATGATAAGTATATCTTTTAGGGGGAGTTCTATACAACTTGAGAAATTTCCGATAAATGTTCTCTTCAAGTCTTTCAAAATGTTGGTGTAGAACTCGAAATTAAAACGAAATACTCATCATTTTCGCAAAAAAAATTGATATTGCATACGTTCAAAGTATAAACTATTCAAATGTTTTAAGCAAATACTTACAAATTGAAAACTTCCAAGTGTTTCGACTCATTCATAAATCTAACACTTTGGATGAATTTTCACAAATTTGAGAGAGAGCTTCCATTCTTCCGCCTTTTGCAAAGAAAATAACCATCGAATTTTCGTGGGGGAGAAGTATTAAAAACGAAAATATTAAATGTATTTTAAAAAGGGAAGGTTTCAAGTTTTATCGACAAACTCAAATGATGAAAATGTATTTTTGAATGGAAAGATATTATTTAGGATGTGTTTTAGTAGAGGATTTTAAATCTCGACTATAACTAGCACATTCTTGTGGTATCGATCTATTTTAACAAAATATATTTTCTATCTTTTTCGATAATCTCAAAAACAAGTTTTGTTCAAAACATGATTTTTGTCTAATTAATGACATTATTTCATTTGGATGTATTTTAGTAGCGGATTTCGAAATCTCGACTAGAACTAGTACATTCACATGTTATTTTGTTATTCGTCAACAAATTTCGTATTTCCAAAATATAATTCTTTTCTAAACAAAATTACAAACTTAGTTTATCACTTGAAAGACGTAATATTTGGAAGTGTTTAGTAGCGTATTTTCGAAATCTTGACTAGAACTATCGCTTTCGAGTATTATTATCTTATATATTTTGAGTTTGTTTAGGCTTTCAATTATTTCCAAGTGAAACCCGTTCTAAAACCGGAAAATTACGAATTTATTTATCTAAATACAAGTTTAATATGATGAATGTGAATAGTAGCGGATTTTCAATCTCGACTAGAACTAACATATTCAAAGTATTATATTTGTGTTTGATAGTTTCTTTGTAATTAACAAGTATTTTTCGAAATGACAAATCTTTTCAAATTTGTAAACTAGCAAATTTGATTAACTTGAATAGAACTAGATTCAATCGAAAAAGATGATTTAATAGCGGATTTTGAATCTCGACTAGAATTATTTCATCTTTTAGAGAGGATTTAGTAGCGATTTTTCTTATTTTATCTAGTTTTCAAAACACTTGTTTGATCGAACATGGAGAATCTCACTTTGAGGGGGAGTTCATAAACTCATTTTTTGAACTATCTCCTAAATCTTTCAAATGAGCTTCAACGAATCAATTTTTCAAATAAATCTTCTGAAATGCAATATTTTTTCATGAACACATCAAATGTATTTTCGAAAAAGACTTCCTATAATCAAAAACGTTTTTGTCATAACATCGGTTTTTCACTCACTCTTCATATGCTAATTTTTTGATAATGAATGCATATATTGAGGGGTAGCGTCTTTTCGAAAATATTGCAAACTTCCAAGTCATTTTGGAAATTGTCACCATATAGTAAATTCCACATCTTTTGGTTGACAAATATTTCTCAAAATTTGGCAAAATATTGATGCACCTTGAGCGTTTTTAGAAAATATATCTTTTTCCTATAGTCCATCCAGAGCCGGGGGGACTTTCCCAAGGAAATACTTTCGAATGTGAGGGTCCTTTAGGTCTTGGATTGGATATCAAAGGTGTAAAATCAACACAACATTGTTTTTAAAATGCCAAAATGAGGGTGGAGTTGAAAAATTATGAGAGGTTGAGTGAGGAGTGTGAGACACGGTTAAAAGAATGAGAGACCGTTTCTCCACCGATTAACTCGCCGGGTAGCCAAGTTTCTATCGAATTTCATGCGTTGATTTTCTATATTGAAAAAGACATCATGGATCTAGTGATGCAATGCACATATACCTTATCTCCACTCAAATTCTTCACAAGATTTTGTTTCAATATTCACGGAGAATTAGCACATTCCTATCATATTCTCACTGTAGAATGTTGATAATGAAACAAGAGAAAACCAAATCCATTTCGCGACTTCATTTCATGCACTATTGAGTCTAGCTTCAAAAATGTTAAACATTTTCTAGGACACAAACAAATTTTCAATAAGCATGTCTTTTTGATATAGCTCGGAACATTTGTAGTGGTACCAACGATCTTGGTATTTCACGATGATCGAATGGAAATCCTACCAATGTTAACGCTTTTCCAACATTGAACGTAGGTCACACAATCGATTTCTTTTGTGATTTTGATTGTTGTATTAATGAGCAATCTAAGTGATCTAGTAGTTACTTTCCCATATTCACGATTATCGATACTATTTGAGCTCATGATCAAGATTCCAAAGATCAAGACTTCGGAACAACGAGATTTCCTTTAAGTCTTCAAGTGTTGCAAGTTAAAAGATTTCAATGATTTTTCATGATCGCAAACAACACACGGGAATCGAAAGATCATATTCAACAATTGAATATCACCGGATATTTCATCGATTTGGAACGTTACTTTTATCAAATTCTGATATTTGGGGGAGTATGTATAGTTTTGTCACGAAGTAATTCATGTTCACATGATAATCACAACGAGTCATAATCATCATGAGCACGAAGAACGTGTAACAAAGGGAAGATCGTGTGAATGAAGAAATGGGAAGAACGTGTAACAAAATCATTGGCGTGTACAAAAGCAAAGATTGGGAAGAACGAGCAAAAATGGAGCATCTAGAGAAACAAGTACAAATGGAAAGGAAAACACAAAGAATGCAAAGAATGAGGAATTGTGAAAAGAGTGAAATAATGGGAATTTGTGAAAGAAAAGATGGGTACATACAATGGAGAATTCGAGTAAATAAATAAAAGACGGATGCATTACGAAGTATATATGTGAAATAAAAGAGGAATGTTTGATGAAAATGCATCGGGTCAAATGGAAAGTTTTGGGAAGGAAGATGTACATAATGGACGTATTTGCGAGAATTTCTCGGTTTTGGTTGACTTCTCGGGTGTTGTGGAAGTAAAGGGATTGTGATAAGATGTCAAGGTAAATCAATACTCTAGAAGTTTTAAAGAATAAGTATTCATTCACAAAACAACTGAAATGTGACTTCAAAGAAGACATAATCAAGATTGGAGAATAAATGCAAGTTAACCAAGTTTGGAAAGAATAAGAGTGTAATGTACAAGCTTCATGGAGAATTCAAATGATCAATATTCAAACTTTCAAAGAATAAATATAAGCAACAACATGACAAGTATGCAAGCAAAGAATATTGTTCATCATCAAGCTACAACGAAGTAACATATCAACTTTCGAATAGTTGATTACAAGTATGTGTTGAGGGGGAGCTAAATGAAAGATCAAAACTACAAAGAACTTGGAAATGATTATTCAATCAAAAGAAACTTCTAACAAAGAAATCTAATCAAGCTTCTACAAGTTGAAAGATAAAGTGAAACTACTCAATTAAGGGGGGAGAGTTCCATTTTATGGTTCAAACGATCAAAGGAAACGAATGTTATTTCTACATCGGAATCAAGAAATCAAAGACTACAAGCTTACATTCAACATTCGTTTGAAATGAAAGATTCTTCAAGTCAACTTTCAAAGTGTGCTTTCCGCGATGCAAAGATTCAAACGCTACTCTGATGAAATCTAAAGTTGAAGTTGACGATCACGAAGATAAAGGAAAATGAGGAGATCGTTAAGACTATCATTCAAGGTTCGCCAAAAAGAGCTTTTGGGTGACTAGTCTCTTTATACTTCTTCAAAGAGAGAGACCTTCGGAAACACTTCATCAATGACATATTCAATTCAACATCAAGGTCGAGCTTTCAAGAGAAAAGAAAATGATTCTTCAAGCAACTTATCTTTACATACAAAAGTGTCAAAGATTACAACAAGCTATTCTGATGAAATCCAAAGTTGCGATTGAAGATCAAATCAAGCATCTACATGTTCAGAATAACAACAAGGAAGATGCTTCAAGACAAAGACTTCATATTTTGAAGAACTACAAATAAGGGGGAATTGTTAGGAATAGAATATTCATAACATTGTAATTGTATTTGTTATTAGGGGCATTATTGTAATAACTAGGAAGTCTTTGTAAAACCCCCACACTCCTATAAATAGGAGTGTGGGGTGTGATTAATGTAATCTTTGGAGCTTAATGCTAAATCTACTTTCTCTCTGTAGATTAACTTTCTCTCTCTAAACTGATCAAACCCAACACTAGGTTTAATGGTGATGAGATACAGGAATGGTTGTTTAAGGTGAATCAATTTTTTATGTTATATAAAGTACAATCACATATAAAGTGAAAATAGACAACCTGTCTTACGTTTAGTTTCTGACGGGTCAATTGAAACAACTGCCTTAAGCGAATCACAAGCCGATTCAAAGTGATTTCCACCCCTCCAACTGAAAATTCCGACAGTTGGAGGGGTGGAAATCACTTTGAATCGACTTGGGATTCGGTTAAAGGCAGTTGTTTCAGTTGAACTGTCAGAAACAAAACGTAAGACAAGTTGCATTTTTCTACCATTATCGGATCAGGGTCTCTATCTATATTAGGTTGAACTTGTTCTTGCAGCTAGTGTTTGTTTACTTTGACAATTACTATTACGCAACTCGGACGTGGACCATGCCACCTTTTTTGCACACAAACTCGGGCGTCGAAGACATTTTTACTATTGGAAAATGTATGAGATAGGAGATATACAAATTATTAAAACTAAAAAGTTAACAGTTTTTAGTTTTAATAAAATCTTATATTAATCTTATTTAAATGTTAAAAAAAAAGTAGGGGTCCCACATCTCCCACAATCACCCACAATCCTCATTATCACACCACCAAAAAACTCGGAATCATGATTCTCAATGCTAGATCAGCAAAAGTAATCCCAAAATTACCAGAATCGTGATTATCATACCGTATGCTCTTACTAGGGTAAAATCAAAATTAAAGCAAAATAAGAACACTTACAGTTTGGTAAGATACAAATCTTCTTTTCGACTTTTTGTGTCTCCATAACGTACGAATGAACCGTCTTGCTCCACATTGATGTAATATTTTTAGTGCATTTTCAACCTTTACTCTATTTTTTTTTTTAAATTTAGAGATTTAAAGTTTAAAAGTTAAAGGAAAATTTCTCCAGTCTTGGCTTCAAACTTAAAGAAAATTATAGGAGAGTCCAACTTTTTTCTATATTCGAAGAAATACTATTCATACTATTTTATATTTGCTTAAAATTTTTAGAGTTACGATTGAAGATGAAATATTCTTAAAAGATTCTATTTCTTTTTTTCATATTTGGAGATGAAGAAAACATAAAAGTTGTAAATGCTCTTACTAGTTTGTGAGTGTTTTGTTTTTAAGAGATTGATTTATATAGATATAATAAATGACATATAAGAATCTTATATGGATTAAAAATAAATAAACCGTTTAGACGTTAGGATAAACAATATAAAAAGGTAATGTGTTGTAATGTTTTGAAAAAGATAGAGAGTTTAATATATATAATAAAGTTTGAAAGTACAATACGCAAAATAATAAAATGAGAAAAATTTGTTACATTTTCCTATATTTTGTTCTTAAATAATAAATGTGTTGTCAAATTTTATTTCATAGCTAACGAGAAACCTAGCCAGCTTGTTTTACTATTTTTTTTTTCTTTTTCTGTTTTAATTTAAACTTCTATTTTTGGGCTATTTTTATCGAATTTTAGATTTTATGTTTTTTTTTCCGATAAAAGTAATTAAATTTCATGTCGATTATTTGTTGATGTTCTTTTTTTTTTCTTTTTTCTGACTTACGTAATTTAGTTTATTATTTTGGAATTATTTTTTTTACATACAATCAATCGTATAAAAACCCGTGGTAACTTGCGAATATAAATAATCTATTTGTTAACAAATGATTAAAAAGATGTGTATATTTGTAGGACTAAATTTGTAAAGTCGATATACCACGGGAGGTATGCAATTTACATTGAATATTCGAGAAACTTGGAGGGCATAAAGTAAAACAGAGTGTAGTGGGTGGACATTACTGAGTTTGTTGTTGGTATAGGGTTTTTCTTATTTGTGGCATACATTTGTGTGAGAATGCCTTGCTTGAATCTGTCAACAAATGTTAACTTGGAAGGCATTGATACTTCCTCCATCCTCTCCGAAGCTACTTCCGTCGTCGCCAAAATCGTCGGAAAACCCGAAGCCGTATATTCTTTTCTTTTAATTCATATCATTATGTGTGATGGTAATTAGGGTTTTACACTAAATTGGAAATGAAAAACTGCAATTTTCATAATGTAATCATGTGACGGTGTAACTTGAACTGTCTGCAAAAGTTTCGTATATATACTACTGCTTATACAGTTTATTGCTGTTCCCCTGGAGCATCTTGTGTTAATTTACTATTTTTGTGGTTCTGTGTTATGCAGTATGTGATGATTGTGTTGAAGGGATCTGTTCCTATGGCTTTTGGAGGTACTGAGCAACCAGCAGCATATGGTGAGCTCGTCTCTGTTGGCTCCCTCAATGCTGACTTAAACAAGAAATTGAGTGCTGCAATTGCTGAAATACTTACCACAAACCTCTCCGTTCCAAAGTCACGATTCTTCCTCAAGTTTTTTGATGTTAAGGCAAGCTAATTTTTACCTCCCAAATATACTTTAATGCTAGAGGTGGCAAGCTGTACGTTCAATGCGGATTGAAATGTTCTTATTTTTTAGTTCGGTTCAGTTAGGGCCATGTTGGGTCGGGTGAACCTGCAAACACTTTTTGTCCATATTTAGATTATGCCTTAGTTTTAATTACCCAAACTCTATTATACTGTTGTCAGACGATAAAAATTTAAATCTTTGAATGTACCTGTTTAGGAGGTGCCTGCATTTGAAAATAGTCTTTGGGTACTTTCAACCTGTTGACTGTTTACCGTGTAGCTAATCCTTTTAGTTTGACGTTTCTGAGATAAAGTACAACCCAAATCAACTCATTCATAAGTTAACGACTCCAGTTTGCCACCTATACTAAATATGGTCATTATCTTCGTTTATGTGTTCTTATTACATTTTCGTGTGTGTTTAGGCCAGTCAAGGTCAAGAACATGCACAGTGTATGCATGCGTTACACCAGAACTAGATCATGTAATTCACCCTTCACTGTTTTCGAATCAAGAACAAGCAGTCACTAACTAATTAGTATTTTTCTTCACCTTTTTTAGAAATTTCTCAGTTTTAATATACCAAGGCGAGAATTGGTGTATCATTATACATTAGGTTTTATGTTTGAATCTTACTAAACTAAGCATGGCAAACATTATAAAGGTGACTCGAAACACTTTCCAAACTGTCAACCTTTATATGAAAATTGTCGTATCCAAATTAGCTATGCTGCATCTTTAGACAAGTTGAACTAATAACTAATTTGGATACTACAATTTTTATAAAAAGGTTACCAGTTTGGAAAGTGTTTCGAGTCACCTTTATAACCAATAGACTAGTTGATCCAAATTTGTTTCATATCCTATTTCTGATACGAATGAACCTGTGTTTGTATTTCTTTCTTTCTTTTATTATCATAATGTGACTAATTCTGTAGTATTTCTTCTCATTTGAACGAAACAGTTAACTGATGGCATAGTTTGTTTTTGCAGGGCTCTTTCTTTGGATGGAATGGATCCACTTTCTAATATGTTTGTTCCTGGCCTGGAAGGAGGATCATTCGGTGTTTGTGAAATTAAACATTTCTCTCTATCTTGGAATGAAACTATGAACAATTAATATTAGTATTTCAAACGTCAAAATATTGACAGCAAATGTAAGACCTTGACCAGTGGGTTTAATGTTTATTGTAATGAAGAGTAATGTTTGTCATTGATGACTCAAGACTGCTTGTGTTGGGAGTTACCTGTAGTACTGTAGAAGTAGGATTAATGAACGGGTCAAGCAGATGATAACGATTGGAGTGAGATAGAGTAGTTTTCTAGTGTGTGTCAAAACGGGTCGGGTTGGGCTACCCAAACCCTCTGTATGTTTTCTTTTCTCCACTTTCATTAACGATCAATGTTTGAGTTTTGAAAAAACTATATACTTGAAATAATTTTTATAATCCTGGAACAAGTTGTTAAGATGTTTTATACATTAGGAATACACTTTAAGGAGACTTTCAATTTGTTTTTGACGGTTCAAAGATTCTATCCAATTGGCAAAGTAAAATTATCAGTTTGGACTAATATATCTGTAAATATGTTGAAATTGTCATTCCTAATTGCCTACGTTCTTCTAGTTCAAGGGCCGCAAATGTGATATATCTGTCGATATTGATTTATTATTCCTTGCCTAGTGGTATGCCTTTTGATCCGTTTGAAGATATGCTGTAAGTCATGGATTCAGTTAAATAGTACTAGCTTGGTTTTTCGAAAAAATGGAAAATAAATATTTGATTTATTATAGAACCGTTGGATGAAGTCGTCTCGGTTATTCTACCTTACTGTGTTGCCTACAAAAAAAGAACAATTAAAAAATAAACCTTCATATCAGCTGTGAATTGCTTCAGTCAATTGCAACTTTCAACTTGTTAAACGAAAAGGGTATACTGTTTTTTTTCTTCAGGAAGACAATTTAATACATTCATTTTCCCTTCATACTTTTACTCATTTTGTTATTCATATTTGGTATCCAACGAGAAACCTCAATAGAGGGAAACACACTTTCACTCATTTTGTTATTTCTATTCTTTCTAAATATCGAGCTGTAATATTAAAGTTTTACAAACACATTAATGTAATATGCCTACTTAAAAATTAATTAGTGTGACACAATTTGACATATTGTTTCGCTTTTTTGTATAAATAGTATTTACGATAAAAACACATCAGTGCCGATTTCTTTTGACAACTGTTACACTAACTACCAAAAGTTTACAAACTCATATTCATCACATCATGACAAGTGTAATTAAATCTCGTTTCTCTTTGTTCACTCTTTGGATTCATTACACATGATCAAAAAATGTATGTAAACTTTTGTTCAGGTCATCAATTAGTCGACGAGCTTTCATTCAGTGTAAAGAATCCATCAGCGTATGTATTGATCGAAAAAGAAATTGGAAGGAAAAAAATAAATGATGTCAAGTTTTGTATATGCAGGAATTCTTAATTTGAGCAGCAAGTAATAGTTGGACTTCTAAAAATAATGAAGTTTGGTTTTTTTTTGTTATTGCAAATGATCATGTTAGCTGTATCATATGGAAACACTTACTTCATACTCAAAGTAACAAAGTAACAACTAAGCAAAATACATATCTGTTAAGGCCGAAAGTAGTCGACAATTTGCAAAATAAGTGCGGCACAATCTGTTGTATCGATCATATTCATATACCAGTTACTCGTATCAAAACAATAAAGCATAACATATATCATAACCAACAATATAAACCAAAATTAGTATTTGACTATATAAAAAAAAAATTCATGAATAGTTCATATAGATCCAGCTGCAGAATCAATTGTTTCCAATTACATTTTTCAAATTAACAAAACAAAAAAAACATAGATAACATATAACCGAATCCAACATCTTAACCTCTGGCAGCAGCAACAACCGGAGCAGCAGAAACCGCAGCATTCGCAGCCGCACCGCTTAAGAAGGATAAAAATCCAGTAGAAGCCCCAGCCTCTTGTTCATCAAGGAACAAATCCTCAGGCGTCCTAAACGCACCATGAGCCGAAACAATGGCGATCCCAATCATCAAAGCCGACATCAACAAGGATCCCACACTCGTAAGAAAAATCACAAAAACACTCGTAATCGACAACAAAGCAAGCGTTTCATATTCAGAGAAAGTCCGTCCGAATATAACTAAAGGCGGATCTGATGGCCTAAACAAGTACATAAACATCCAAGCAGCAAGTAATCCAACTAAGATAATCAAAGATAAAGGATTTGTTACGAGAGAGATTCCGAGGACAACCGCCATGACGGTTATGTAATTGACACGGAAGTAGGAATAGTTTTTCCTGATGCGGCTGACGGCGTCGGTGATTGATTCTGGTTTTGTGAAAGATGATCTGTCTAACAGCTCGGACCATGGACGGCGAGTTGAGAAGCCAGATCTGGCGGTTTCGGTGATGTTGTTGATGAAGGAGCGGAATGCTGGAGTAGCGATTGGTGGTTGTGATTCGCCGGTTTGTTGGTTTGTGATTGGGAGGATTGCTGGAGATGAGGAAGCCATTGTTGTTGATTTTGGGAGGAATATTTTTGGTGGAGATTTGTAGACAGATTTTTGCTTAATGGTTAAGGCTTTGGATTTAAGTGTGTTGAAATTGAAAGAGGGTAACGCGTCGGTGGATGTGGATCTGATTTCGACTTATTGCATTTCAAAGTTGTACGTCTTGGAGTAAATGTTGTACTAGGAAGGCCTTCACACGTTATTCGGTTATTGTAACTCTTACGGAAGATTAAGGGGACACAATAAAATATTTTGGTAATTATCTAAAACAAGGAGGTTAGTCCCTTGCGATGGAATCACCTTTAAGGTAAAAATAGGAAAAAAATAATTTATTTGAAACGCAATTAAGGGAAAATATCGGCAATTTTTTATTAAACAAAACATTACTTTAAATTAAAAGTTAATCCAAAACTGTAGTGAAACAAATAAAGAACAAGAATCATAGAGAAAAGAGAATGAAGAATTGTGTTTTATTCATTTTATATAGAGGTATATTTATAGTTAAAATATGGAGTATTCTACAAGAAACAAATCTTCTAATAGTATACAAATATATTCTAAAGATATAGACATCCACACCATAATTATTCATAACACTCCCCCTTGGATGGATTATGCCTCGTTAAAACCATACTAGATAAAACTCAGTGGGACAAAAATCTAGTGAGGAAAAAGAGTACATAACTGTTCAATACGCTTGAGGATGTTGTCTCATTATAAACCTTGCCAGGAAAACCCAATGGGACAAAACCACGGTCAAGGAAAAAAGAGTGCAACGCGTATTTCTTCCCCTGATGATCACATCACTTAAGCTCTTTGAGTTGACACAATCAAATGTCATCTCTTCATAATACATATATGGTTTGGGAGCTACTAATATGATGATCAACTAAATTTCCCCATAATGATGAGATATCAACCATATCTCGGAGATAACATTTCGTAAATAATAACATCTCATATAAGCAACTCAATGCTTCAATATCAATCAAATATGGTACTTCACGACCATTAATATCATAATCATTTTTGGTTGTCAAAAGGGGTCATATCAATCTAAAGTTACCTCTTAACCATTTAAGTGCTCAATGCATAACTGTTATTAGTGTGTAAGGATTTCATCCTTCACATAGTAAATATATAACTCAAGATAAAACTTATGTCTTTTAAAAGGTATTTCCTTTAACATTACTTACATGACTATTCAATCGCCTTTAGAATCTCATCACGAATTCTAGATGTAGTCATACATCATAATTATAACATATATAGATCCGAATCGCTTTATTAGATGTGTGCACAAACATAATCATTTCATAGTTATATCTATCTAAATTATCATGGCGATTGTATCACATATGTCATCATTACTTCAACTGATCTAAGGACTTTTTGTTTAATCCAGTGTTCTCGAGAACGTTTCTTATATGCTTCATGCATTTAAATTGTGAGACATGCTTCAGACATTTTATCCTTCTGGGAATCTCAATATCATGAGCTCTTATGATATTAATTAGACCCGAATCAAGTATCTTTTATATTGTCAGACTTATCGATACAAATAGTTGCATCCAACACTTAATAATAATCAAACGCGAGTCTTTGAAAATAATCATTATATATACATCTTGCCTTATATCAAATAATATCAGCTCAACCAAAGACTACTTTATAATACACCTTCATGTGTATTGTCACACCCAGCTAAAGCGGAAACACGGGATGTGAAGAGAAATAGCATTCGATACACAAGTTTATAATTCCACACCAAGTTATATTAAAAGAAAACATAACATCAGAAGTTTACAAGTGTTTAAACAACGTTTACATATCCGAAATACAAAATAGGTGTTCATAGCCAAACCACCCGAACCCTTTCCCATTCTTGAAGTCGTCAACCAAAAACAAGCATCGTTCCCAAAGCTTACTCGTTACCTGAAAATACTAGTCAAGTGTTAACTACGGGAGACTTAGTTAGTGAGCTACAAAGTTTAAGTAAACGCATTCAAGTTTTCGACGCACATAAAAATGGCGTAAAGTATGGCATTCAAATAGTTGTCGCATAACCATGCGTAAAGTATTAATATTCGCGTTTGTAGGCATTGACCACATAGCGCGACTATGTGACAATCCTATGTATTGCCCAATGATCGTTGCTAAGCCTAAAGCCTACCCATTTAGTATTATGCACCATCGTTATTTGGCTTGTGGTGAGGGTCAATCTACCCTAATAGCGCTATCCATATCTACTAACGGTCCTTTCCAAAGGGATTAATAGCAACTAATGTCCTTGGTAGTATCGGGAATTTTAGTGGTATCTCACGTCCATGTTGTACAACGTCCGCAACATGACGATCGATGTTTAGTCATTGGCAAAAACAGTGTTTGTATCCTCAGCATTGTTGGCAAAACCATCAACAATGCTGGCAATAATAGTTTTTGTAATAGTATTCGAGTATCAAAGCGTTTTCGTTTAGTATTCAAGTATCAAAGCGTTTTCGTTTAGTATTCAAGTATCAAAGCGTTTTCGTTTAGCATTTAAAGCGTATTTCAACTTAAATATAATGTTTAAGGCTAAGACTCGCATTTCACCCAAAATGTATTAAAAGCGTTTAAAAAAGGAGGGGTTTGTAACTCACTGTTTGCGAAGATCGTAGCGTGCTCGGAAAAGCTCGAAAAGTGCTCGGAATCGTAATATGTGTCAAATTCGGGTAAGTATAATATTGTTTGTTAACTTTGATAATCGTATATCGTATAATATTTTACAAGTTGTAACTTTTTGTTTAACTCTTAGTACCAAAAGTTACTATGTTCGAAAATCGTTTAAATCATTTATCGTTACGTTTAGTTCAAAAGTGTCCAAAGTCAATATTATTATGATAAGTTATATGTTCGTTACTGAAGTGTTATGATATGATTTAACGGAATTTGGGCGGCGCTTCCGAGCCATAATTTTTATGTCCAAAATGTCCACACTTTCCCGCTCACAAAATACATACATTTAATCGATACATTTCACCAAGTTTATTTAAATGTAATAGGTCAAATAAATCATCCCAAACACAAGTCTTTTATCTAATTCAGTTCCAAATATTCAGATTCGAAAAACCAGATTGCGTAGATAAGTTTTTAACTACAAACGAAGATCTTCGGGAATCTGCCAGCAGCACGGTGCGCCGTTCTGGGAGCCCAGGACGGCGCCCTGGTCGCTGCAGTTTTCCCGAAAATCGTTTTCTTGGCCGAAATGGTTATTTTAAACAGTAGATTTCGACATGCAATTGATATAAACTTTATTATTCATCATTTTATCAGTTTATACATAATTTTTAACCACAAAATGAAGATCTAAGTCACATTTTATATAAACCCGTTTTTGTATAAAATGGTTATGAAACTTTATAAAAACTTTTTTTTACATCCATGCAATGACTTATTTCAGTAATAAAAGTAAAAAAGAAGAGTTTCTACCTGATGAAAAGCTTGGATGATGATTTTGAAGAGATTTAAGCTTCAAAAAGTGTAGGAAACGTCTTTTGACCGAAATGAGTGAATCCTTCTTGCTTCCCTTGCTATTTGGAACGATTTGTATATGTTTTTAGGGTGATTTTTCTGAGATTTTTATGTGTTTAATCTCTATAAATGAAAAGGTAATAGAGAGCTTTTGGAGAGTGTTTGTTTAGAGAGAGAGAGTTAGTGTGTGTTTGTGTTTGCAATTGTGAGAGAGAGATGAGGGTTTTTGGGGTTAAGTGATGGCAGGTTCTGCTCATTTGGGAGGTCAAATCGTCAAGGGGCAAGTGTTGGCTAGGTGCAACACTCGAGATTGAGTCATCAAGCACCAAATTTTGAATCTCTGCCCAGCAGGGCGTCGTTCTGGGAATTCCAGGGCTGCGCCCTGGGCACAGTTTCTGTAGTTTTCGCTTTTCGTTATTGTTATCGTTAAGCCTTTTCGTTAGTTGAAAGTTTCCGATTTCGATACGCAATGAACTTAGGAAAGTTCATTATGTGTTTTCTTGGTATTAGGACGTATTTTAAGATTTGATTTCGATTTCCGAATCCGATTCCGAGACACGCGTTTAAAGTTTAAGTAACGTAAACCTATGTTTAAAGTTTTGTATGAGTTACATCGAGCTTAGCTTAAAGAGTTACGTTTACGAAACCACGTAACACATATAGTTAGTTAAAGCAAGTATCAAATATACGTGTCGAGGTTATCAGTTAGTATTATCGACCTGAGTTTTGACGGTCGTTACATGTATGGACTTTAATTCCAATATATCTCTTACTCCGAGAGACTTCAATTTTTATTTTATATTTGCGCCTTTTCCATATTGGTCAATCAATTCTATCTCTGCACTTCTAGGCAGGTATGCTTTCACGATCCTCTTTAATATTCAAATATCTAGCGCTATATTATATAAAAATTATTCACGACGTCGATTTCATTTTTATTTTGATTCCATATTTTCCTAGACATGATATAACATATTGAGATCTCTTTATATTTTGGTACCTTAGGTTCTTCTGGAACCATCATGTTTAGTTACTCTTCAGGAGTATCTTTCGGGGTCTTTATTACCTCGATTTAACCATCTTAACTCATTGCTCCATTATTTATTTCGAGGATTTTTATTTGGAATCAATTACTCTACCACGCTTCAGGCGTGTCGTAGATTTATTACCAATCACATGATGTCCTTCAATGACACATTTTAGTCGGAGCATTAGCAGCTAATGTACGTGACATGGTCACTCTCTTTTGTGAGTAAACCTATTTGGCGATTACTAAATAAGGAAAATGAATTATCCCATGAACTTCTGGTTTAAGTTGTGTAGTGTGAGGATCGGTAATTCATTGCAATCTTTCTTAATGTTAGCTGCTCATTCTCTGTGACAACCGTCCAAATTTCAGGTGATTCTCAGTTACTCAATCGGTTCAAAACTCTAGTTCTCTTTTAACGTGTTCATATTGTTCGGGTTCATTTTGTCGTACTTTTAAATTTGTCGGAACAAATGTCGGAATCAAAAATATAAATCCTAACACCAAATAATCAATACAAGAACTTGACTAAGTTCATAACGGTAGCTAAAATGATTCTAGTCCCTAACTAATTATAACGGAAAAACTTAAAACGTCAAAAAGCTGGATTTTCATTCCAGCCGGCGGCTGAAATTACTTAGCCGGCGGCTGAAGCCAGCCGGCGGCTGGATTTAGCCAGCCGGCGGCTGAATCTGGCTGTCCAGCTAGATGATGACTCATTTTTTTGCATGTCTCACGATTGGCCAACGATTTTTACTCGATTGTTGAACAATAATCACTGCTTTGTAGTCTCCCTAGGCCAGAAATAACACCACCTTAACACTCCTTTCATTTTGTTTGAATCAAAACACACACACAACACACACACACTCTAAACTCTCTCTATTTTCCCAAAAACGAAACAGAAACTTTCCACCATTTCCAGCCACTCAAACATCATTTTATCAAGCATCTAAACCATCAAAATCATTCTAAGATCAAAGGGTATTAAAGGAAAAGGTTTAAATCGGGTTTCCAAGTCATTTTTGGAGCTAAATCTTGTTCAAACCATCACATCTTTGTTCTCTTCGGTATAACACTCTCTTTTTACTATTTTTATACTTATCTTCACTTGCATGTTCAATCCATAACCTGAAAATATGTTTTCATAAACTTTCAAAACGTTTTCTTGCTTAAAAACGAGTTTTTATGTTAGATCTATATATTTTACATGTAAATCTAAAAGAAAATAGTGTTTTTACTTCAAAAATACATAAGTTTATGTTATATCTGCTTGCATGTAAATTTAACCGTTCAATAAGCTTAAAATCGAAGAAACAACAACTTTAAAAACTGGCCGAAGCCTTTTGGCCGGCGGCTGAAGGATTTCAGCCGGCGGCTAAAGGTCAGCCGTCCTTCAGCCGCCGCCAGAATGCCACTGTTCACTATTTTCGTCGTTTTAAAGGTCGTAAACGTGATTTTAAGCTCAAACAAATTATCACAGATTATATACGATAATAAGCTACTGTTTTGACATATTATATTGTTGGAAAAGCTTTTTGAACTTGAAACTTGTGTGTTATATATTTAAACGTTGTATTGTGCATTTAAAGCGGGAAAGTGTTTTGAAAATGGATATAATTTTTATAACGCGGAAGCGCTGCCCAATTTTCACCGTAAATAACATTTCAAATTCAGAAACTTAATAACTTCGAGACTTATACACTTTAACTTGGAACTTTGACACTTTTGGACATAATTGGACTTATCGGACTATAAAACGTACACGAACATACAAACCTTCCGTATTAAACTTTTGGGACAGAATCTAAGTATGATAAATTGAGACTTAAATATGTTAAATTGGAACTTAACATAACTCAATAAAACTTATACAACTTTCCGGTGTTCTATTGTGATTCCCGACGCGTTCCGCTCTCTTTGTGCTAGTCATATCTCTATCTCCGCAAACCGTGAGTTACAACCCCACTTGTTTTTACTTTTGTACTTTTAAAACATTATTTGGGGGAAACATAAGATCATGCTTTGTAACTGTTTACACTATTTGCGAACTATTAAACAATTAGAAACTTGATACTTTTGGTACTTCCTGAAACTTGTTCAAAACTCTGAAACATTTAAACATTTGAAACTGTTCAAAACTTGGTACTTTTGCAACTTATTTGAAACTATGGAACTGTTCAAAACTTGGTACTTGTACAAACTATTATGCGTATTTGTGTTATTGCCTTAGCGGGTTAACTAAACTAGGATACTTGTTAGCGACCAATCCTTGATGGATATATAAGCCCGTAAGAGATCAGTACAATTTTTGCAACTTTGTTCAATTGCCCGTTTTTGGTTCAGGTTCACTTATACACTATTAGCATTAGCCGTTAGTCATATGGGTATCTACTTAGGAGCGGTCACTCCTTACTAAGGGTTAGCGTCCCAAGTACATATTACTACCACTCTTTAGCAACTTATTCAAACATTTTTGGGCTAGATCAGGACCATACAACCGGCTTAGTGTATACTTACTACTTATATAATGCCAAGAGATTGATACGAGTTACTATTTAGTTAAACACACATCCCATACGCATATACACACTTTTAGCGCCTGGATTCCGCTACAACTTTACTTTACGCGTTTATTTATTATTAAATTTACTTGCGTACATACAAACTTTTATTTTTTTTCATATATGCTCAAACGTCGACTCGTTCTTTACTCATGACGTCAATATATGTTTTGGCAACTTACTATTTTTGGCAACTTACTATTTTCGGCAACTTTCTATTTTTGGAAACTTCTCTCGAAACTCTAAACTGTAACTCACTCACTACTTTATGTAGTTGACACTTTATCTTATGTTTCAGGAAATTAATGTAAGCATTCGGAATGCATGGCAAGGGAGGGTCGATATGGTCACGTGAGGCGATTATTGGGAAAGACCTTTCATTTTGGGAATTTAATTGTTGAAACTTGTATTGTACTTTAAGTTAAATCGTGAACTACTTGGTTGTTTTATTTTCAATGTCGAAACTTGAACAAATTTCTTTTTAATCAGAATGACTTGAATCGTTTATATTTGCTTATGACCGTGTAATGATATTCCAGCTCTCACATTCCGTGTTTCCGCTATAGCGGGGTGTGACAGACTTGGAGGGCACGTCAATGACCATTAGCAGCAGTAACGGGTCTAGCCCAAGGACGGTATTGCCTCCTCCCCGATCGGCACCCGTTACAGCGCCACCTCAGCCCCAAGGGCCCCGCGTCAGCAACCAGACCCGTTCCGACCCGCACCCCCTCAGCCCTTCGTGGACCCATACGATCCCGCCATGCGCACTCCGGTCATGGTGCGCTACGCGTGGGAACGTCACTTCATGGAGGAGAGGCGACGTGCCCAGGAGGCCGGAGCCTCCCGACCGACGGTGCCACCCACTCTCCAGCCTCCTCCACCGGCCGCATTTCTTCACCTGCACCGCGAGGTTCGGGCACTCTCCGAGGAAGCCCGACAACAGGGCCTCTACCTTTTCGAAGTCTCTGACGCCGCGCACAAGCTGGCGGAGCAGTCGATCCGAACTATCGCATCGGCTCGAGCCACTGCACGTACCGTGCAACGCCTTGTCAGCGTATGCTTCGTCCTAGGGGCATTGGTAGCGGCCATGGTAGCCAAGGTGTTTCTGGAGAAACGCCACTAGTTCATTTCCTTTATGTATTGTAGGCCGAGTTGTAATTTTCAATGTACACAGCTTCGAGCCATTTTCTCTATTTCCTTTATAGTATTGTACTGTACTTTTCTTATTTCGAACCTTGTACTCAACTTTTATTAATGAATGAAGTTCCATTTATCATTATCTATTGTTACTTATCTTGTGAATCTTGTACTATGTTGAACCATCTGTTTGCGTGTGAACCTTTGAACCTTGTCGTGCGTGTGCTATCTGTTCTATTACCTTACTCTTGCGTGATTATTAACTTGTTCATTGAATCATGTTCTTATCATACTCAAATCGTGCGTTTCTAAACTGAATCTGTTGTCTGTTGTAGAATCATGGCACCCCGTACTAATGCCGCGATCATCGCTGAGCAAGTGGCCGAACAGTTGCAAGCAGCGATGCCCAATATGATCGTCCAGATCACTGCGGGAATCAATGCTAACGTCAACGCCCACCAGCAACAGCAGCAACAGCAACAGCAACAGCAACAGCAGCAACAGCAACAGCAACAGCAACAGCAGCAGCAGCAACAGGACAACCACCAGAACCACCAGAACCAACAGCAACCCCCGAACCCACCAGCCTGCACTTACAAGAGCTTCATGGCTTGTAAGCCTAAGGAGTTCCATGGCACGACTGGTGCCGTAGGCTTGGTATCCTGGTTCGAGAGCATCGAGTCAGTGCTGCACATCAGCGGATGTGCTGAGACAATGAAAGTACAATACGCTTCTTGCGTGTTACACGGGAAAGCACTGACATGGTGGAACAATGTGGTCCGCAACAGGGGACGTGAGAACGCCAACGCCCTTACCTGGGAACAATTCAAAACCCTCCTGATTGAGGAGTACTGCCCCAAAGGGGAGATCAAGAAGCTCGAAGCCGAGCTCTGGGATCATGAGATGGTCGGAAACGACATCGAAGGGTACACTGCCCGATTCCATGAGTTAGCTCGACTCGTCCCAAGGCTAGTAACTCCGGAAGAGAACAAGATCGACCTTTACATCTCTGGTCTTGTTCCTGAAATCAGAGGAATGGTTCTCACTAAGGAACCCCAGACTCTCCAAAGCGCTATCATCCTAGCTCATCGCCTCACGAGCAACCTACTCACCACTCCTGCCTCGTCCAAGAAGGAGACGGGTGAGAAAAGGAAGTCGGACCAGACTCCGAGGCGAAGTGACCGGAACAAGAAGAAGAAGACCACCCGCAACCTTGCCATAGCAGCCGTAGCACCGCCACCGCCACCTCCACCAGCTGGAAACCGATATACGGGGACGAACCCCAAGTGCAACAAGTGCAATTTCCACCATCACGGTAACTGTCCCGTGTGTCTGAGGTGCCAGAAGGAAGGGCACTTTGCCAAGTACTGCACAGAGAAGCCGGCAGCCCAAGGTCCAAAGCCGGCATGTTACGAGTGCGGAAGTGACCAGCACCTCCGGAACGCTTGCCCCAGGCTCCGCAACGCCCAACCTAACCGTGGCGGGCAAGGCCGAGGACGTGCGTTCGCACTCACAGCTGAAGAGGCACGGCAGGACCCGAACGCGGTGAACGGTACGTTTCCTGTTAACAATCATTATGCATCTGTTCTGTTCGATTCTGGTGCCGAGAGAAGCTTTGTGTCCTTAGAATTTAGACCCCTCATTAACTTAGGATCTAAGGTTCTTAAGGATAGCTTCACCATAGAGTACGCTAACGGTCAAGAGTTCGAAGCTAAGGATATAATCATAGGATGTTCCATATGCCTGTCCGATAAAACTTTCCCTATCGATTTAATCCCAATCGAACTGAAAAGCTTTGATGTCATCGTCGGAATGGACTGGCTCTCTCGTTTCCGAGCCGAGATCGTCTGTTTTGACAAACTCATTCGCATCCCTCTTTCCGACTCTGAAACTTTGGTTGTTCAAGGAGACAAACCCGGACGTTCACTCCGTCTCGTGTCGTCCATCAAAATGCGTAAGTACCTCGAGAAGGACTGTGACGCATTCCTTGCCCACGTTGTTGAACGTAAGCCCAAGGAGATCCGTATTCAAGATATCCCAGTAGTCAAGGATCACCCCGAAGTCTTTCCTGAAGATTTGCCCGGGTTACCCCCGCATCGACAAGTGGAATTCCGGATAGACCTCATTCCTGGTGCAGCACCGGTCGCTAGGACACCGTATCGTCTAGCCCCTCCGGAGATGCAAGAGCTGTCTAAACAGCTTCAGGAACTCTTAGATCATGGCCTTATTCGTCCTAGCTCGTCACCCTGGGGAGCCCCTATACTCTTCGTTAAAAAGAAAGACGGATCCTTTCGTATGTGCATCGACTACCGTGAACTAAACAAGCTGACCGTCAAGAACCGATACCCACTCCCGAGGATCGATGACCTCTTCGACCAGTTGCAGGGTGCAACTTACTTCTCGAAAATCGACCTCCGCTCGGGTTATCATCAGGTTCGTGTCAGCGAGACCGACATTCCAAAGACCGCTTTTCGTACTCGTTACGGTCATTACGAATTTCTAGTCATGCCTTTCGGTCTAACCAACGCACCAGCAGTGTTCATGGACTTAATGAACCGAGTGTGTAGACCTTACCTGGACAAATTCGTGATCGTGTTCATTGATGACATTCTTATCTACTCGAGAAACAAGGAGGATCACGCGAAACACCTGAAACTCATTCTAGAACTCCTCCGAGAACAGCAACTGTACGCCAAATTCTCTAAGTGCGAATTCTGGCTTCGAGAAGTACATTTCCTTGGTCATGTGGTCAACCAAGAAGGGATCCATGTGGATCCGGCTAAGATAGAAGCGATCGAGAAGTGGCAAGCGCCGACAACTCCTACGGAAATTCGTCAATTCCTAGGGTTGGCCGGCTACTATCGAAGGTTCATCGAGAATTTCTCGAAGATCGCTAAGCCACTCACCGAACTCACCCAGAAGGATAAGGATTTTGTTTGGGGTACAAAGCAAGAGGAATCCTTCCAAAAGCTGAAGCACCAGCTTTGTCACGCACCAATCTTGTCTCTACCAGAGGGTACGGACAACTTTGTAGTATTCTGCGACGCGTCCCACCAAGGACTTGGGTGCGTCCTTATGCAGAAAGACAAAGTCATCGCCTACGCCTCAAGACAACTCAAGGTCCACGAGCAGAACTACACTACTCACGACTTAGAGCTAGGAGCGGTCGTTTTTGCACTTAAAATCTGGAGACATTACTTGTATGGGACTAAGTGCACGGTTTTCACCGACCACAAGAGTCTTCAACACATCCTAGATCAGAAGATGCTCAACATGAGACAGAGGAGATGGATCGAACTGCTGAGTGACTACGATTGTGAGATCAAATACCACCCGGGTAAAGCAAACGTAGTAGCAGACGCCCTGAGCCGGAAGGAAAGGGTGAAACCATCTCGAGTTAGAGCATTAGGTATCCAGATTCAAACTAACCTTCAAACGCAAATCGCCGAGGTTCAGCGAGAAGCGTTGAAGCCTGAGAACCTAAAGGGAGAAACCTTGCACAATCATGAGCAGGAGTTCGAGCTCAAATCCGACGGAATTCACTACTTCAAGGGCCGAGCATGGATTCCGAAGTCCGAGGATCTTCGTAAGTTAATTCTGGATGAAGGCCACCGTTCCCGATACTCTATCCACCCCGGTTCAGACAAGTTGTACAAGGATCTTAAGGAGTATTATTGGTGGCCAGGCATGAAGAAGGATATCGCCTTGTATGTAGCCAAGTGCCTCACTTGCTCCAAGGTCAAGGCGGAATATCAAAAACCTTCAGGACTTTTGCAGCAACCGGAAATCCCTATGTGGAAATGGGAGCAAATTTCCATGGATTTCATCACCAAGTTACCCCGGACGGCAAAGAGTAACGACACAATTTGGGTAATTGTGGACCGTTTGACTAAGTCTGCTCACTTCTTGCCAATACGAGAAACCCACTCGATGGAGAAGCTCGCGCAAATCTACATCAACGAGATCATCTCTCGCCACGGTACACCTCTCTCAATTATTTCTGACAGAGATAGTCGGTTCACGTCTCGCTTTTGGAACGCACTTCAAAAATCCCTCGGAACGCGACTAGACCTTAGCACAGCTTACCACCCTCAGACCGACGGTCAAAGCGAGAGGACGATCCAAACGCTTGAGGATATGCTTAGAGCATGCGTAGTCGACTTTGGAGGAAGTTGGGACACTCATCTTCCATTAGTCGAGTTTTCGTACAACAACAGCTACCACGCTAGCATTAAGTGTGCTCCGTTCGAGGCCTTATATGGACGTAAGTGCCGATCGCCGCTTTGTTGGCTAGAAGCTGGTGATCGACAGCTCACAAGGCTCGATATTGTTCAAGAAACCATCGACAAGATCACCACCATCAGGGATCGACTGAAGACGTCCCGCACTCGGCAAAAGAGCTATGCCGATAACCGGAGAAAACCCCTCGAGTTCCAGGTCGGCGATCGGGTACTTCTCAAAGTATCGCCATGGAAAGGGGTAGTTCGCTTCGGGAAACGCGGTAAACTCAGCCCGAGGTACACCGGACCGTTTGAAGTCATCGAGCGCATTGGTCCTGTAGCTTATCGACTCCAACTCCCGCCAGTTCTTTCTAATGTTCATAACGTGTTCCATGTCTCACACTTGAAAAAGTGCCTATCCGATGAGACCATCGTCATCCCGCTCGACGAGGTCAAGATCGACAACAAGCTCAACTTCATCGAGGAACCGCTCGAAGTTGTAGACCGAGAGGTCAAGCAACTCAGGCAAAGCCGTGTTCCTATTGTCAAGGTTCGTTGGAACTCCCGACGTGGTCACGAGTTCACATGGGAACGTGAAGACCAGATACGTCAAAAGTATCCTCACTTGTTCAAAGATACTTCTACCTGATTGGGCGAGTCAAATTTCGGGACGAAATTTCTTTCAACCCGGGGATGATGTGACAACCGTCCAAATTTCAGGTGATTCTCAGTTACTCAATCGGTTCAAAACTCTAGTTCTCTTTTAACGTGTTCATATTGTTCGGGTTCATTTTGTCGTACTTTTAAATTTGTCGGAACAAATGTCGGAATCAAAAATATAAATCCTAACACCAAATAATCAATACAAGAACTTGACTAAGTTCATAACGGTAGCTAAAATGATTCTAGTCCCTAACTAATTATAACGGAAAAACTTAAAACGTCAAAAAGCTGGATTTTCATTCCAGCCGGCGGCTGAAATTACTTAGCCGGCGGCTGAAGCCAGCCGGCGGCTGGATTTAGCCAGCCGGCGGCTGAATCTGGCTGTCCAGCTAGATGATGACTCATTTTTTTGCATGTCTCACGATTGGCCAACGATTTTTACTCGATTGTTGAACAATAATCACTGCTTTGTAGTCTCCCTAGGCCAGAAATAACACCACCTTAACACTCCTTTCATTTTGTTTGAATCAAAACACACACACAACACACACACACTCTAAACTCTCTCTATTTTCCCTCAAGAACACAAAAACGAAACAGAAACTTTCCACCATTTCCAGCCACTCAAACATCATTTTATCAAGCATCTAAACCATCAAAATCATTCTAAGATCAAAGGGTATTAAAGGAAAAGGTTTAAATCGGGTTTCCAAGTCATTTTTGGAGCTAAATCTTGTTCAAACCATCACATCTTTGTTCTCTTCGGTATAACACTCTCTTTTTACTATTTTTATACTTATCTTCACTTGCATGTTCAATCCATAACCTGAAAATATGTTTTCATAAACTTTCAAAACGTTTTCTTGCTTAAAAACGAGTTTTTATGTTAGATCTATATATTTTACATGTAAATCTAAAAGAAAATAGTGTTTTTACTTCAAAAATACATAAGTTTATGTTATATCTGCTTGCATGTAAAATCTAACCGTTCAATAAGCTTAAAATCGAAGAAACAACAACTTTAAAAAACTGGCCGAAGCCTTTTGGCCGGCGGCTGAAGGATTTCAGCCGGCGGCTAAAGGTCAGCCGGCGGCTGTCTTCCTTCAGCCGCCGCCAGAATGCCACTGTTCACTATTTTCGTCGTTTTAAAGGTCGTAAACGTGATTTTAAGCTCAAACAAATTATCACAGATTATATACGATAATAAGCTACTGTTTTGACATATTATATTGTTGGAAAAGCTTTTTGAACTTGAAACTTGTGTGTTATATATTTAAACGTTGTATTGTGCATTTAAAGCGGGAAAGTGTTTTGAAAATGGATATAATTTTTATAACGCGGAAGCGCTGCCCAATTTTCACCGTAAATAACATTTCAAATTCAGAAACTTAATAACTTCGAGACTTATACACTTTAACTTGGAACTTTGACACTTTTGGACATAATTGGACTTATCGGACTATAAAACGTACACGAACATACAAACCTTCCGTATTAAACTTTTGGGACAGAATCTAAGTATGATAAATTGAGACTTAAATATGTTAAATTGGAACTTAACATAACTCAATAAAACTTATACAACTTTCCGGTGTTCTAGGTCATTTGTGATTCCCGACGCGTTCCGCTCTCTTTGTGCTAGTCATATCTCTATCTCCGCAAACCGTGAGTTACAACCCCACTTGTTTTTACTTTTGTACTTTTAAAACATTATTTGGGGGAAACATAAGATCATGCTTTGTAACTGTTTACACTATTTGCGAACTATTAAACAATTAGAAACTTGATACTTTTGGTACTTCCTGAAACTTGTTCAAAACTCTGAAACATTTAAACATTTGAAACTGTTCAAAACTTGGTACTTTTGCAACTTATTTGAAACTATGGAACTGTTCAAAACTTGGTACTTGTACAAACTATTATGCGTATTTGTGTTATTGCCTTAGCGGGTTAACTAAACTAGGATACTTGTTAGCGACCAATCCTTGATGGATATATAAGCCCGTAAGAGATCAGTACAATTTTTGCAACTTTGTTCAATTGCCCGTTTTTGGTTCAGGTTCACTTATACACTATTAGCATTAGCCGTTAGTCATATGGGTATCGATACTTAGGAGCGGTCACTCCTTACTAAGGGTTAGCGTCCCAAGTACATATTACTACCACTCTTTAGCAACTTATTCAAACATTTTTGGGCTAGATCAGGACCATACAACCGGCTTAGTGTATACTTACTACTTATATAATGCCAAGAGATTGATACGAGTTACTATTTAGTTAAACACACATCCCATACGCATATACACACTTTTAGCGCCTGGATTCCGCTACAACTTTACTTTACGCGTTTATTTATTATTAAATTTACTTGCGTACATACAAACTTGTATTTTTTTTCATATATGCTCAAACGTCGACTCGTTCTTTACTCATGACGTCAATATATGTTTTGGCAACTTACTATTTTTGGCAACTTACTATTTTTGGCAACTTACTATTTTCGGCAACTTTCTATTTTTGGAAACTTCTCTCGAAACTCTAAACTGTAACTCACTCACTACTTTATGTAGTTGACACTTTATCTTATGTTTCAGGAAATTAATGTAAGCATTCGGAATGCATGGCAATGGAGGGTCGATATGGTCACGTGAGGCGATTATTGGGAAAGACCTTTCATTTTGGGAATTTAATTGTTGAAACTTGTATTGTACTTTAAGTTAAATCGTGAACTACTTGGTTGTTTTATTTTCAATGTCGAAACTTGAACAAATTTCTTTTTAATCAGAATGACTTGAATCGTTTATATTTGCTTATGACCGTGTAATGATATTCCAGCTCTCACATTCCGTGTTTCCGCTATAGCGGGGTGTGACATTCTCTCCCCTAATGTTGGGATAACTAATTCATTGCAATCATTAATCATGCCATAAACAAATCTCCCCTTGATGACATATTAAATTGTAATTATATGTGGATGCTTACCAAACATATATTCCCAACATTTTTACGTCCCATATTTATGCATTGTGGTGGAACAAATTTAAACATATAAGCATAATCAAATTTTTTTTTTTATGGGAATTACTTATGACCCAAAAGTAATCATAATGGGGGGTAATCATTACAAATATTGGCATGATGCGAACTAGTGTTTTTTCATATAAATACATGGCCCCAAACAAAATCTTTGTGTTTTACTCTCATGATTATTGGCTTTACAATCAATCGAAGACGCCTGATAAGCGTTTCAACAAAAGCAATTTGCGTAAGACATACCAATGTCAACACTTATTCCAATAATCATTTATAAAAAAAATTCTAAAGTACATTCACCACTATTGCCAAAAAGAATATGATAATCTGGAATAATGTGCTCACTATCCCATTAGCTGAGTCACTAATCATGCAAACTTCAGGTTGCCACTTGATAATCATTTAGACGATGCATCGATTTTAAAACTCTAAATGCTCCATGTTATGGGTGTATAGGCCTATTCATAGCCCGTTAATAATTTCCAAAATTATAGAATTCAATCACTAGTTTCGTTGGCAATTAGTTAACATCTCCTGAGAGAAAACAACACATAAAAATCATGAAGAATCTTCTAATTCTTCAATATATTGATTATCATTGACCCGGGATGGTCTAACCGGTCATGCCAATCAATTAAATAATCAAGGTCTATAAACATCTGGTTTATAACTAAATAACCACGATCTATAAACTTCTGGTTTATGATCATATATAACCACGGT
>CAJVGC010000508.1:18757506-18815367 GCA_910822075.1 Senecio squalidus
GATCATTGGTACTTTAATACTTTTCGTTAGTTCTTTTAATATAAAGATGTTTCATTCAATTCAATTGTGTTGCGTTTTTATTATTATGAGTAGCTAAATTTCTTAACGTTCACTTGGATGATGTGATCAATTATGTAGGTTATTGTTTAATTACGTATATGTGAACTGGATTTTATGTTAATTGAAAAACCAATTGTAATCAGTTTTTGAATCTTGTTTAATCTTTTATATAAACTGTTAGTAATTCATCATAGGTATTCGAGAGGAACTTGTGACATTACAAAATAGTTTATGAAATAACTAATCGGTCAATAATTAGTTTAAAGATATTAGTATTCGAGAGGAACTAGTATTAAAGATTTAAACAATTAAAACGTGATTATGGTTGTTAGTTAACTAGATTAAGAGAGATCGGTTTAGTTAATTAAGAAGCTATTCGAGAGGAAGCTTTATAAGATTAAATCATAAAATCGGCTTAGGTACTTATTGCTTAGTTGTCAAACGTAGAAATTATACACGAGAGTGGTAACTATACATGAGACGATTAAAGTTTTAATGGGAAACGAGAGTTCAAGTTAAATACATTTTAAGTAGTTCAACATTGTTAGTAATTAAGTGATAACCGTAGTAATTGTGATCAAGTCCAAGTGAATGTATTTTTCATCAATTGTTTACAAACAAAATCTTTTCAGCGATTCATCTGAATCAACAAGTTTCTTAAATTTAAGTAGTTTAAGCACAGTGACAATTCGGTCACAACAACCCACTTTTTGTTTTATTAATTATTAATTATATTTCAAACATCAGTCCCTGCGAACGAACCTGATTTACCTAAAACTATACTATACTTGATTAGTTCCACTGCCTAAGATTGTGTAGTCGAGTCGTAAGTATTTCTTGTTTTTAAAATATACTCGATTTCATACATCAAGTTTTTGGCGCCGCTGCCGGGGACTGTAGTTTTTGATTTTAATTAATAACTTTTGATTCGATCCTTTTAGGTATCAATTACTTGAAAGTTACTTTAATTGTTTATCAGGTGCTTTTCACGTTTTGGTTTTTGTTTAGTTGTGATTTACAGGTTGTAGATATTAGACGATGTACAGGAGATATAGCAACTATTATGGATATTCGGATAAGGGGAATTACCAAGACCCAATATGTGATTTTGGATATGGTTATAGGTACGATAGAGGACGGGGGAACAACCAATCTTACGAACGGGAATTTTGGTATGAGGAAAATCAACCGAAGGAAGAAGAAGAGCAAGAGTTAAAAGACTTGTTTAAATCCTTTGTTGAAATGAACAAACAGTTAGATGATGGGATTCTTAACCAATTGGAATTGCTAAATCTTCGACTTGAACTTGATCGTCAGGATTTTGATGTCACAAAACAACGGTTAGAATGGCAGTTGGAGGAGTTGGAAGAAAGAGCAAGGGGTCAACAAGAGGAACAAGTAAATGCAATTTCAACACGGTGGGGATATGAGTATTGGGATGAAGAAACTGAAAACAAAGAAGAAGCTGAACCTGAACCCACTGCGCCGCAGTCACACTCACTGCGACGCAGTGTTATCTCAGAACCCGTTTCCGATTTTGACAGTGATTTTGAGTCGGACGAGGAAGAATGGGAGGACCCGGTAGTTCAAATATATATAGCCACATCCGAATCAGCTACTAGTCCACCGGTTCAAGTTTATGACACGGAAATTTTTCAACAATTTAAAGATTAGGAAGCGAAGGTACAACCTGAACCGCCAAAACCGTTTGCAAGAGAAGCTGAATTTTGGGATAAAATGCATTGGGTAAAGAGTTTAGATGAGGAATTGGAAGACTTCCTCGGATTGGATATAGGAATCTCGGATGGGTCAATTATTGGTGACTATGGAGATATTACTTGGGACGGATTAGAAAGAATGTTCGATTCAAATGTCGACTTAAGTACCACAAAGAACGGGGAAATAGGCGATGGAGTAAACAAGGAAATAGAGTGTTGGGAAACTATCATGGAAGAGGTTGAGGGGGATACGCATGTTGCGGTTTGGGATTTTTATAAGAATATATATGTGAAACCGGTTAGGAGTTATTTCAAAGAAGAGCCTGAAAATGTTCATGTCCACTTCCGACCATTTGTGACTTGTTTAATTTATCGGGAAACGAGGGAGTGGAATGACGAATGGGTCAAAAGGAATGATGTGCTTGATGCCTCCAACGATCTCTTTATCTTGGATGACTCGATTGACACGTGTATGGGAGGCAACCCGGTTTGTTGTATCATTCCCTTTATTTTTTATTTTATTTTCTTTTTACATTTTCAGTAGTTTTAAGTAAGTTAGAAGTTTATCGAGTAAAAAAAAAAAAAAAAAAAAAAAAAAAAAAAAAATTGTCGAGTGGGACGCCCGTCCCAAAAGGGGGGACTCCCGTCACTAAATTTTGCACGAAATCACACAAGCCTTGTGACTCCCGTCACAAGGGGCTTGGGCCAAATACATATCCTTTTTGTTCTTTGCTGCACCATATTATTCCCCCATTCTTTTCTTTTCTTCTTATTTCAAAACCGAGACATACGAATTTCCTCTTGTATTCTTCAATTTTTTTGTATTCTTATTTCTTTTTATTTCTTAGTTTATTTTTATTTATTTTATTTTTTTTTTGTTTTTATTTTTTATTTGTGCTAGCTAATGTTAACGTAACTTGTCTTCTTTGTCTGTCTTGTTTTTTCCTTTGTTTTGAATCGTTTTGTACAATGAGGGCATTGTCCAACTCTAGTATGGGGGGGGGGGGGGGGGGGTTGAGGAAAAACATCCGTTATGTTTAGTTAGGTCAGTGTATTGTATTTTTAAAAAAAAAAAAAAAAAAAAAAAAAAAAAATGATGACATGTCTTGAGAAATTTTTAATCTGTTGCATAACCTAGCACATTTTATACCCTACTCAAAGAAAAATGAGATTTTGAGCCTTGAAAGCATTCACTTTAAATGCTACTTTTTCTTTTGTATGAGTGTGCCGATGGTTGATGACTTTAGAACTTGACATAGTCATACGTTTCGAGACCATAGATGAGCATTGCATTAGGGTAACCTAGTGTAATTTGGTACAACGTTAGGGGCAATTTAGGAATAAACCATTTGATTTAGCCTATTCGTTTCTTGTTAAATAATTATAGCTTAATCACATTGGTTAGCTAATTTCCGTTAACCCTTTTGTAACACTTACTTTTAGTGTTAGATACTCTAGTTAACCATTTTGCGCCTAACTTATTCGTTTCATTTAAATCCACTAAATATTTTGTACATTAGCCTTTTCTTTTCATTTTTAGATGAGTCCGAACATAGTTTTGAGATTGCTATTGATTGTATACATTAAGATTGAAGTTAGAAGTGTTAAGGCATTGAAATTATCGAATATCGTTAGCCTTTGTATCATATATTTATTTGTTAGCAAAAGTAAAAAAAAAAAAAAAAAAAAAAAGAGTTGTAAAGTTATGTAGTTTTATGTATTTTGAGTCTTTGAAGAAATAAAGTAGAAGTAGGTGTATTATGAGTTATGTAATTCGGAAGAATTTGAAGTTATATGGAGCAATTGGTTCATCAGCGTTTAGGAGTTTGGATTCATTCTAAGTTTAGATGTATACTACGCTCATTTGTATACTTTTACTTATTTACCCATTTAACCTCTATATACTTATTCACATGTCTTTACCTGTACATTACAACCCGAATAAAAGTCCCCGTTTAGTTGTACCTAGGCTCTAGTGGTGGAGAAACGATACTTTATCAAGCCTATGATAGAAAACTCACCACTGAGCAATTGAGCGGATTTACAGAATATTCTACATACCCTTTAGACTAGTTCGAGAGATTTGTGTGAATTACTCCCAAAAATTCGTGAGGTGTTTGGTTATGCTTTTTAAATCATGGTTTGGTAATTGAATTGAATTGAACTGGATTTGCTTGAGGGCAAGCAAAGGTTAAGTATGGGGGGATTTGATATCGAATATTTTAGTCATATTATTATATGCGATATTTGTCTTTTTAAAGTTTAATTCATAACGGATTTTGGGAATTTCGGGCAATTGTGGTATTAAAATGTTATACAGATATTAGCCGGAGTTCTGGAGCGGAAGTGACACAATTGGAGCTGAAAATGAAGAAAACGGGTCGATGTTGTATTCTCGTTATATTTGGAGACTAGAATGAATTGGTTACGAAAGATGAGGCAAAAACGAGCAGCCAAACAAAGAAAACTGAAAAAGGCCCTGGGACTCCCGTCCCCAAAATGGCACTCCCGTCACACTCCCTTGGGACTCCCGTCCCCAAAGTGGGACTCCCGTCCCGCGGAGTTTTGGGCTGCAGCTGTTTGTTACGTTTAATGAAGCAGTTTTTTAGGTTTAATTATTATCATTATCATTATTTGTAAGCAAGTTTTGGAGGATCGAAACCCTAGCTTGGACCGACGAATTTTTGGAGATATTTGGTGTTTTTAGACTTAGCAATTTCGTTGTTTAAGCATTCGGATCATTGGTAGTTTAATACTTTTCGTTAGTTCTTTTAATATAAAGATGTTTCATTCAATTCAATTGTGTTGCGTTTTTATTATTATGAGTAGCTAAATTTCTTAACGTTCACTTGGATGATGTGATCAATTATGTAGGTTATTGTTTAATTACGTATATGTGAACTGGATTTTATGTTTAATCGAAAAACCAATTGTAATCAGTTTTTGAATCTTGTTTAATCTTTTATATAAACTGTTAGTAATTCATCATAGGTATTCGAGAGGAACTTGTGACATTACAAAATAGTTTATGAAATAACTAATCGGTCAATAATTAGTTTAAAGATATTAGTATTCGAGAGGAACTAGTATTAAAGATTTAAACAATTAAAACGTGATTGTGGTTGTTAGTTAACTAGATTAAGAGAGATCGGTTTAGTTAATTAAGAAGCTATTCGAGAGGAAGCTTTATAAGATTAAATCATAAAATCGGCTTAGGTACTTATTGCTTAGTTGTCAAACGTAGAAATTATACACGAGAGTGGTAACTATACATGAGACGATTAAAGTTTTAATGGGAAACGAGAGTTCAAGTTAAATACCTTTTAAGTAGTTCAACATTGTTAGTAATTAAGTGATAACCGTAGTAATTGTGATCAAGTCCAAGTGAATGTATTTTTCATCAATTGTTTACAAACAAAATCTTTTCAGCGATTCATCTGAATCAACAAGTTTCTTAAATTTAAGTAGTTTAAGCACAGTGACAATTCGGTCACAACAACCCACTTTTTGTTTTATTAATTATTAATTATATTTCAAACATCAGTCCCTGCGAACGAACCTGATTTACCTAAAACTATACTATACTTGATTAGGTCCACTGCCTAAGATTGTGTAGTCGAGTCGTAAGTATTTCTTGTTTTTAAAATATACTCGATTTCGTACATCAGGTGTGATTAATGTAACCTTTGGAGCTTAATGCTAAATCTACTTTCTCTCTGTACATCTCTCTAAACTGATCAAACCCAACACTAGGTTTAATGGTGATGAGTTACAGGCGTGGTTGTTTAAGGTGAATCAACTTTTTATGTTAGATAAAGTGCAATCACATGCTAAGGTACCTCTAGCTTCACTTCATCTCGAAGGCAAAGCTTCACATTGGCATCAAGGTTATATGTAGAACAAAGGTAATATAACTCCTACTTGGGAACAATTTGTGTTGGATTTAATTGTTAGATTTGGTGAAATTATGAATAATCCTATGTCTGAGTTAATGGAATTAAGGCAAACACGTTTTGTTAAGGAATACCATGATGTTTTTGATGATATCATAAGCAGGTTGAGTTTGTCAGTTTCATATTACTGGTTTAGATGAAGATATTAGGACATTGGTGAGAATGTTAAATCCAGCTACTATTCAGCAAACTTATTCTTTAGCAAAACTTCATGAAAGCAATTTAGTTAGGCAGAGAACTAAAGTTTATGTGAAGATTGGGTTGTTGTCATCTAGCGACACCTATAATCAAAGGAGAAATGTTGGAGAAACTGTTGTTAATATGCATGTTCCTGCTGCGTTTCAAACTAATAAACCTCCAACATTGTTACCTAAACCTTTGCTTCCTTTGTCTAAACCTTTTCCTATAAGAAGAGATGTTACTGCTGAAACGGAAGACAAAAGAAGAGAAGGTTTATGTTATTTGTGTGATGAGTAATATTTCTTTGGTTATGTTGCATGGGAAAAGGGAAGGAGATCTAAGTTGTATAGAATAGAGTTAGAGGAAACTGATGACTCACCAGGGGAAGAAGATGATGCATTGGTCATGGAGGAACCACCTGAAGTTGCTCACATTTCTTTTAATGCTCTTAATGGTGTAGATTATTATCAAACCTTGAGAGTCACTGGTGTACATCTTTACAAATTCTCATGGACACAAATACAAATCATAATTTAATGGATTAAAATTTAGCTATTAAGCTTGGGTGTTCATTGGTTAAAAGGCTAGAATGGATAGTGGTAAGAATGTGATTTGTGATATTATGGTGAGGCAGTTTGAATGGGAAATGAAAGGCATGACTTACAGTACTAATGTCATTTTTAATTCCTTTGGGAGGTTTTGATCTTGTGTTAGGTGTCTAGTGGTTCTCTTCCTTAGGAAAAGTTCAATTTGTTTTTATTGAACACACTAATGGATTTCAATGGCGAAGGAAGAATGTATTATTGAGGGGTGCTACAAAGACTCTACTCAAGGAAGTTTCTTCACAAAAGGTGTGTAAACATGTGCAACAAGGGTTGGAGTTGTTTATGTTGCAGATTTTTGCTACACATGAGGATGATGAAGTCAAATATCCTCAGGTAGTCCCTTCTTCTATCACTCTTGATGATAGTCCTGCAGTCCAGTCATTGTTAGAACAGTTTAGTATTATCTTTGAAGATCATGTTTCTCTTCCACCTTCTAGTCTGGTTTCAACAATAAGATTGTTTTGAAAGATGGTTCTAATCTTGTTATTCCAAGGCCTTATAGATACCCTTTTCTTTAAAAAGATGTGATTGAAAGCATGACTAGGGAATTATTGAAAGGACTAGTAGTGATTTATGCCATTCAAAAATGGAGTTCTTATGTTCCAGATAGACATTTTGTTATCAAGACTGATCAAGAGAGCTTAAAGCATTTGTTAGAAATTAATGTGGTTACTTCTTATCAACAAAAATGGCTTTCCAAGTTACTAGGCTTTGATTATGAGATCCAATATAAAAAGGGGTGTGAAAACAGGGTGGCAGATGCACTTCCAAGGGTTTCTAGTAGTGATTTACTATTCATGGCATTATCTGCACTTTCTTCTGACCTCATAATTTTGCTTAAACAATCTTGGGAAGAAGATGAGGGGTTACACTCTATTATCATTGTGAGCTCTCATCCTAAGTATACATGGCTACACTACGAACTTAGAAGAAATGGAAAGCTAGTATTGGGTAATTCTTCTACATTAAAGAAAGCGTTGTTGTCCTAGTATCATGATTCGAGTCAAGGAGGGCATTATGGAATTAATGCTACCATGCCCATGATTTCTTCTTTATTCTTTTGGCCTAAATTGAGATTGGATGTTACTCAATAAATTAAAGAGTGTGCAGTTTTTCAGAGGTGCAAAGCTGCTCTAGCAGCCTTCCCAGGCCTTTTGCAACCCCAATGCCATTTGGGAAGACATTGTCATGGATTCCATTGAGGGTCTTCCTATGTCTAAAGGGTTTACAGTTATTTTAGTCATAGTTGAAAGATTAAGTAAGTACAATCATTGTCTCCCTCTTAAACATCCATTCACTGCCATGGATGTAGCTCAATTATTTTTGGATTTCATTTTTAAGCTTCATGGTTTCAAAATCAATTGTTTATGATAGAGACAAGGTATTTTTTTAGTAACTTTTGGAAAGAATTATTAGCATTACATGGTATTGATCAAAGAATGTCTAATGTTTATCACCCCCAATTTGATGGTCAATCTGAAGTTGTTATCGGTGTTTGGAAGGGTATTTGAGGTGTATTTGCCATGATCATCCTACTGATTGGGCTAAATGGTTGTCTCTTGTTGAATATTGGTATAACACTACATTTCATTCTCCCATTGGTACTACTCCATTTGAAGTAGTTTATGGACAACCACATGCGTTGCACCTTCCTTACTTACCTGGTGAGAGTAAGGTTGAGGCTTTTGATAGGAGCTTGCAAGCAAGAGAGAGTACGGTTGTGTCCCTTAAACATGATTTAGCTCAAGCTCAAAATAGAATGAAACAGGTTGCAGATTTACACAGAAGTGAAAGGGAGTTTCAGGTTGGAGATTTGGTATATTTGAAACTACAAACTCATAGGAAATATTTTGTAATGCAAAGAACTAACCAGAAGATGTCTGCAAAATTTTATGGTCCTTACCATGTAATTTCTAAAATTGGTGTTGTAGCCTACACTCTTCAATTACCTACTTCTTCTTCCATTCACCCCACATTTCATGTCTCTTTGCTCAAGAAACATCCTGGCTCTATTACCCCTATTAATTTACCACCCATCTATCACAGCCCAAGTGACTTACAGGTTTTACCACTTGTTGTTTTGGATGTGAGACATGTCAAAAGGAACAATGTTGCTCAGGTGGAATGGTTGGTTCGGTGGGATAATCAAACCAAAGATGACGTTACTTGGGAATCTGCTTCTTTAATGGTGCATAAATATCCTTTTTTTGAACCTTGGGGACAAGGATCTGCTTGAGAAGGGGGTATTGATACATGTTCAGGGTGTTACTTGTCATTTACTTAAGTTTAGGAGTATAAGTTGTAATTTACATTTAAGTTTGTTACAGAGATGTAATCCAGTGTAGTATAGAACACCGGAAGATATAGTATAAGTAAGAAACTACATGTAAGAATCATTTCTATGTTTTAATCAATGAAAATTGCCTTTGGCACCATCTTCTCTATCTCTCTCTAAATTCTATCTTAATTACAATAATCATCATTATCGTGAGCTATTCTTTAATTCTAGGTCACCACACTGTTTGATTTACATAGCTATCCATTAAGTAATTGGTCTTAGCTAAATACATGTGTCAATCTGTTTGATGCATGAATCTTTAGTGGTTGACAAGATTAGCAAAAGACTTAGAATGTTTAATAACCATTAATTTAATACAACGAAACAAGAGATTGATATTGATATAAAACATAAATGAAGAAGAAGAAAAAGAAGGAAAGAAATAGTGCGTAATGTAGTATTTTTCAAAAGAAAAGGACTAGATTGAAAATGAGTTTATGAGTAATGAGTAACCCCTACACTAAGGGGGTGCTTGGTTGAAAGTGGGTAATGGGAAAGGGAAACGGAAAGGATATACTATGGAATGCAATGATTAATGATTTCCATTAACCTCAAATCATAGAGTAATGGGTTATTGACTATTAGTGGGTAATGAATGATTACCTTGTATATAACCAACTATTACTTTTCATTCCATTAGTTATTCATTACCCCTCATTACCCCTAACCAAAGGGTGTGCTTGGTTTAAAGTGGGTAATGGAAAAAGGGAATAAGAAAGAGAATGTAAAGGAATGCAAATAGGTATTATCATTGCATTATTAATGGTTGTTAAATTTATAAATATATCATCAATACAATGAAATGGATTAATAAAACCATTACTACCTTATTTCCCCCAATTTAATGGGTAATGATGAATTGACCAATACTAAGTAATCATTAACTACATATTAAGTAACCAACCACAATTAATGATAATCATTTCCATTACCCACCATGTATTCCTCTATACCAAGCACACCCTTAATATGTAGTTAATGATTACTTAGTATTGGCCAATTCATCATTACCCATTAAATTGGGGGTAATGAGGTAGTAATGGTTTTATTAATCCATTTCATTGTATTGATGATATATTTATAAATTTAACAACCATTAATAATGCAATGATAATACCTATTTGCATTCCTTTATATTCTCTTTCTTATTCCCTTTTTCCATTACCCACTTTAAACCAAGCACACCCTTTGGTTAGGGGTAATGAGGGGTAATGAATAACTAATGGAATGAAAAGTAATAGTTGGTTATATACAAGGTAATCATTCATTACCCACTAATAGTCAATAACCCATTACTCTGTGATTTGAGGTTAATGGAAATCATTAATCATTGCATTCCATAGTATATCATTTCCGTTTCCTTTTCCCATTACCCACCTTCAACCAAGCACCCCTAAGTAACCAACCACAATTAATGATAATTATTTCCATTACCCACCATGTATTCCTCTATACTTTTATAGTATGTGTCCTTACGATGGAAATTCAATAAATCTGGAGGACATAAAACAATACAAAGTGTTAGATGTAGAGTAAACCTTACTCAATTTGTTGTTGATATCTTTTCCTTTCCTACTAGGGCTAAATCAAAATTAAAGCAAAATAAGAACACTTAATGTACGATTGGACAGTCTTGCTCCATAATGTGTCTCCATAATGTACGAATGAATAGTCTTGCTCCACATTGATGTAACATTTTTAGAGCATCTCCAACCTTTACTTTATTTTTTTTCTAAAATTAGAGATTTGAAGTTTAAAATTTGAAGAAGAACTTCTCCGGTCTTGACTTTAAACTTGGAAAAAATTATAGAGGAGTCCAACTTGTCTCTATATTTGAAGAAACACTATTCATACTACTTCATATTTGCTTAAAGATTTTCTTTTTTCTTCATATTTTGAGATGAGGAAAACATGAAGATTGTAGATGCTCTTACTAGATGGTGGGTGTTTTGTTTTTAAGAGATTGATTTATATGGATAAAATAAATGACATATAAGCATCTTATATGGATTAAAAATAAACAAACCGTTTAGACGTTAGCATAAACAATATAAAAAGGTAATGTGTTGTATTGTTTTTAAAAAATATAGAATTAAATATATACAATAAAGTTTGAAAGTACAAAACGCAAAATAACAAAATGAGTAAAATTTATGTTTTTTTTTTACAATCAATTATATAAAAACAAGATTTTCATTTTTATGTCCGGTGGTAAGTTGCGAATACAAATAATCTATTTGTTAACAAACGATGAAAAACATTTTATAGGACTAAATTTGTAAAGTCGATATACCACGGGAGGTATGCAATTTACATTGAATATTCGAGAAACTTAGGGCATAAAGTAAAACAGAGTGTAGTGGGTGGATAATATAAACCTTACTGAGTTTGTTGTTGTTGTTGTTGTTGTTGTGTATAGGGTTTTTCTTATAAAATCGATTTGTGTGAGAATGCCTTGCTTAAATCTGTCAACAAATGTTAACTTGGAAGGCATTGATACTTCCTCCATCCTCTCCGAAGCTACTTCCGTCGTCGCCAAAATCGTCGGAAAACCCGAAGCCGTATATATCTCAATTTTCGTTCATATCATTATCTGTGATGTTAATTAGGGTTTTACACTAAATTTACTATTTGTGGTTCTGTGTTATGCAGTATGTGATGATTGTGTTGAAGGGATCTGTTCCTATGGCTTTTGGAGGTACTGAGCAACCAGCAGCATATGGTGAGCTCGTCTCTGTTGGCTCCCTCAATGCTGACTTAAACAAGAATTTGAGTGCTGCAATTGCTGAAATTCTTACCACAAACCTCTCCGTTCCAAAGTCACGATTCTTCCTCAAGTTTTTTGATGTTAAGGCAAGCTAATTTTTACCTCTTTTAATGCTAGAGGTGGCAACCTGTATGGGATCGGTTACTGTTCAATGCATGTTCGTATTTTTTACTTCGGTTCAATTAGGGCCATGTTGAACCTGCAAACACTTTTTGTCCATATTTAGATAATGCATTAGTTTTAATTACCCAAACTCTATTATACTGTTGTCAGACTATAAAAATTTTAATCTTTGAATATACCTGTTTAGGAGGTGCCTGCATTTGAAAATAGTCTTTGGGTACTTTCAACCTGTTGACTGTTTACCGTGTAGCTAATCCTTTTAGTTTGACGTTTCTGAACCCAAATCAACTCATTCATAAGTTAACGACTCAAGTTTGCCACCTATACTAAATATGGTCATTATCTTCGTTTATGTCTTCTTATTACATTTTCGTGTGTGTTTAGGCCAGTCAAGGTCAAGAACATGCACAGTGTATGCATGCGTTACACCAGAACTAGATCATGTAATTCACCCTTCACTGTTTTCGAATCAAGAACAAGCAGTCTCTAACTAATTAGTATTTTTCTTCACCTTTTTTAGAAATTTCTCAGTTTTAATATACCAAGGCGAGAATTGGTGTATCATTATACATTAGGTTTTATGTTTGAATCTTACTAAACTAAGCATGGCAAACATTATAAAGGTGACTCGAAACACTTTCCAAACTGTCAACCTTTATATGAAAATTGTCGTATCCAAATTAGCTATGCTGCATCTTTAGGCAAGTTGAACTAATAACTTATTTGGATACTTCCATTTTTTATAAAAAGGTTAACAGTTTGGAAAGTTTTTCGAGTCACCTTTATAACCAATAGACTAGTTGATCCAAATTTGTTTCATATCCTATTTCTGATACGAATGAACCTGTGTTTGTATTTCTTTCTTTCTTTTATTATCATAATGTGACTAATTCTGTAGTATTTCTTCTCATTTGAACGAAACAGTTAACTGATGGCATAGTTTGTTTTTGCAGGGCTCTTTCTTTGGATGGAATGGATCCACTTTCTAATATGTTTGTTCCTGGCCTGGAAGGAGGATCATTCGGTGTTTGTGAAATTAAACATTTCTCTCTATCTTGGAATGAAACTATGAACAATTAATATTAGTATTTCAAACGTCAAAATATTGACAGCAAATGTAAGACCTTGACCAGTGGGTTTAATGTTTATTGTAATGAAGAGTAATGTTTGTCATTGATGACTCAAGACTGCTTGTGTTGGGAGTTACCTGTAGTACTGTAGAAGTAGGATTAATGAACGGGTCAAGCAGATGATAACGATTGGAGTGAGATAGAGTAGTTTTCTAGTGTGTGTCAAAACGGGTCGGGTTGGGCTACCCAAACCCTCTGTATGTTTTCTTTTCTCCACTTTCATTAACGATCAATGTTTGAGTTTTGAAAAAACTATATACTTGAAATAATTTTTATAATCCTGGAACAAGTTGTTAAGATGTTTTATACATTAGGAATACACTTTAAGGAGACTTTCAATTTGTTTTTGACGGTTCAAAGATTCTATCCAATTGGCAAAGTAAAATTATCAGTTTGGACTAATATATCTGTAAATATGTTGAAATTGTCATTCCTAATTGCCTACGTTCTTCTAGTTCAAGGGCCGCAAATGTGATATATCTGTCGATATTGATTTATTATTCCTTGTCTAGTGGTATGCCTTTTGATCCGTTTGAAGATATGCTGTAAGTCATGGATTCAGTTAAATAGTACTAGCTTGGTTTTTCGAAAAAATGGAAAATAAATATTTGATTTATTATAGAACCGTTGGATGAAGTCGTCTCGGTTATTCTACCTTACTGTGTTGCCTACAAAAAAAGAACAATTAAAAAATAAACCTTCATATCAGCTGTGAATTGCTTCAGTCAATTGCAACTTTCAACTTGTTAAACGAAAAGGGTATGCTGTTTTTTTTCTTCAGGAAGACAATTTAATACATTCATTTTCCCTTCATACTTTTACTCATTTTGTTATTCATATTTGGTATCCAACGAGAAACCTCAATAGAGGGAAACACACTTTCACTCATTTTGTTATTTCTATTCTTTCTAAATATCGAGCTGTAATATTAAAGTTTTACAAAGACATTAATGTAATATGCCTACTTAAAAATTAATTAGTGTGACACAATTTGACATATTGTTTCGCTTTTTTGTATAAATAGTATTTACGATAAAAACACATCAGTGCCGATTTCTTTTGACAACTGTTACACTAACTACCAAAAGTTTACAAACTCATATTCATCACATCATGACAAGTGTAATTAAATCTCGTTTCTCTTTGTTCACTCTTTGGATTCATTACACATGATCAAAAAATGTATGTAAACTTTTGTTCAGGTCATCAATTAGTCGACGAGCTTTCATTCAGTGTAAAGAATCCATCAGCATATGTATTGATCGAAAAAGAAATTGGAAGGAAAAAAATAAATGATGTCAAGTTTTGTATATGCAGGAATTCTTAATTTGAGCAGCAAGTAATAGTTGGACTTCTAAAAATAATGAAGTTTGGTTTTTTTTTGTTATTGCAAATGATCATGTTAGCTGTATCATATGGAAACACTTACTTCATACTCAAAGTAACAAAGTAACAACTAAGCAAAATACATATCTGTTAAGGCCGAAAGTAGTCGACAATTTACAAAATAAGTGCGGCACAATCTGTTGTATCGATCATATTCATATACCAGTTACTCGTATCAAAACAATAAAGCATAACATATATCATAACCAACAATATAAACCAAAATTAGTATTTGACTATATAAAAAAAAAATTCATGAATAGTTCATATAGATCCAGCTGCAGAATCAATTGTTTCCAATTACATTTTTCAAATTAACAAAACAAAAAAAAACATAGATAACATATAACGGAATCCAACATCTTAACCTCTGGCAGCAGCAACAACCGGAGCAGCAGAAACCGCAGCATTCGCAGCCGCACCGCTTAAGAAGGATAAAAATCCAGTAGAAGCGCCAGCCTCTTGTTCATCAAGGAACAAATCCTCAGGCGTCCTAAACGCACCATGAGCCGAAACAATGGCGATCCCAATCATCAAAGCCGACATCAACAAGGATCCCACACTCGTAAGAAAAATCACAAAAACACTCGTAATCGACAACAAAGCAAGCGTTTCATATTCAGAGAAAGTCCGTCCGAATATAACTAAAGGCGGATCTGATGGCCTAAACAAGTACATAAACATCCAAGCAGCAAGTAATCCTACTAAGATAATCAAAGATAAAGGATTTGTTACGAGAGAGATTCCGAGGACAACAGCCATGACGGTTATGTAATTGACACGGAAGTAGGAGTAGTTTTTCCTGATGCGGCTTACGGCGTCGGTGATTGATTCTGGTTTTGTGAAAGATGATCTGTCTAACAGCTCGGACCATGGACGGCGAGTTGAGAAGCCAGATCTGGCGGTTTCGGTGATGTTGTTGATGAAGGAGCGGAATGCTGGAGTAGCGATTGGTGGTTGTGATTCGCCGGTTTGTTGGTTTGTGATTGGGAGGATTGCTGGAGATGAGGAAGCCATTGTTGTTGATTTTGGGAGGAATATTTTTGGTGGAGATTTGTAGACAGATTTTTGCTTAATGGTTAAGGCTTTGGATTTAAGTGTGTTGAAATTGAAAGAGGGTAACGCGTCGGTGGATGTGGATCTGATTTCGACTTATTGCACTTCAAAGTTGTACGTCTTGGAGTAAATGTTGTACTAGGAAGGCCTTCACACGTTATTCGGTTATTGTAACTCTTACGGAAGATTAAGGAGACACAATAAAATATTTTGGTAATCTTAATATATAATAAAAGAGAGTCCTAAAATGTCATTTGACAGAGTATTAACCATTAGATGGAAATCCAACTTTAATTTGAACCATTAGATCATTTTGATGATGTCATCATTAATAATTTAAGTTTAACCTCTTTACTTATATAATTTAACCCTTATTATAGATAGTAATAATTAAATAAAACTAATTAACCTTTCTAATTTAAATAATCTAACACTTGTATATTTTAAATTAATTCTAAAAAAGTACAAAACATATTTTTTCTTCAAACACATACACATTTTTAGTATAAAAAGAAACTAAAATTATTTTATTGTTTTATGAGTGTTTTGCATATAAACCGAAAACATATCATATAAAATAATATTCTGTTTTTTTCTTCCTATTTACCCAATATTTTTAGTTTTTTATATATTATAAAAAGAAAATAAAATTATTTTATTATTTTACGAGTGTTTTGCATATAAACGGAAAACATATCATATAAAAAAATCTTCAGTTTTTTTCGTCCTTTTTAAGCAATATTTTTAGTTTTTTTTATATATTATAATTACTTTATTTTTAATAAGGTTTTTTTCGAATTACACAGTAAATGTTTTATTTAACTTCATATTTGCTCATATAATCATTTTGTCTACATGACTAATAGCTGTCTATTAATCTTTTTATATAAGTTATATGTTATTTATTAAAATTATATATTTTTTGATATAATTATCCGCGTATTAGGCGGAAGAATAAGCTAGTTATCTAAAACAAGGAGGTTAGTCCCTTGCGATGGAATCACCTTTAAAGTAAAAATAGGAAAAAAATAATTTATTTGAAACGCAATTAAGGGAAAATATCGGCAATTTTTGATTAAACAAAACATTACTTTAAATTAAAAGTTAATCCAAAACTGTAGTGAAACAAATAAAGAACAAGAATCATAGAGAAAAGAGAATGGAGAATTGTGTTTTATTCATTTTATATAGAGGTATATTTATAGTTAAAATATGGAGTATTCTACAAGAAACAAATCTTCTAATAGTATTCAAATATATTCTAAAGATATAGACATCCACACCATAATTATTCATAACACTCCCCCTTGGATGTCCTTTGAAAGATTATGCCTCGTTAAAACCATACTAGATAAAACCCAGTGGGACAAAAATCTGGTGAGGAAAAAGAGTACATAACTGTTCAATACGCTTGAGGATGTTGTCTCATTATAAACCTTGCCAGGAAAACCCAATGGGACAAAACCACGGTCAAGGGAAAAAGAGTGCAACGCGTATTTCTCCCCTTGATGATCACATCACTTAAGCTCTTTGAGTTGACACAATCAAATGTCATCTCTTCATAATACATATATGGTTTGTGAGCGACTAATATGATGATCTACTAAATTTCCCCATAATGATGAGATATCAACCATATCTCGGAGATAACATTTCGTAAATAATAACATCTCATATAAGCAACTCAATGCTTCAATATCAATCAAATATGGTACTTCACGACCATTAATATCATAATCATTTTTGGTTGTCAAAAGGGGTCATATCAATCTAAAGTTACCTCTTAACCATTTAAGTGCTCAATGCATAACTGTTATTAGTGTGTAAGGATTTCATCCTTCACATAGTAAATATATAACTCAAGATAAAACTTATGTCTTTTAAAAGGTATTTCCTTTAACATTACTTACATGACTATTCAATCGCCTTTAGAATCTCATCACGAATTCTAGATGTAGTCATACATCATAATTATAACATATATAGATCCGAATCGCTTTATTAGATGTGTGCACAAACATAATCATTTCATAGTTATATCTATCTAAATTATCATGGCGATTGTATCACATATGTCATCATTACTTCAACTGATCTAAGGACTTTTTGTTTAATCCAATAGTGTTCTCGAGAACGTTTCTTATATGCTTCATGCATTTAAATTGTGAGACATGCTTCAGACATTTTATCCTTCTGGGAATCTCAATATCATGAGCTCTTATGATATTAATTAGACCCGAATCAAGTATCTTTTATATTGTCAGACTTATCGATACAAATAGTTGCATCCAACACTTAATAATAATCAAACGCGAGTCTTTGAAAATAATCATTATATATACATCTTGCCTTATATCAAATAATATCAGCTCAACCAAAGACTACTTTATAATACACCTTCATGTGTATTGTCACACCCAGCTAAAGCGGAAACACGGGATGTGAAGAGAAATAGCATTCGATACACAAGTTTATAATTCCACACCAAGTTATATTAAAAGAAAACATAACATCAGAAGTTTACAAGTGTTTAAACAACGTTTACATATCCGAAATACAAAATAGGTGTTCATAGCCAAACCACCCGAACCCTTTCCCATTCTTGAAGTCGTCAACCAAAAGCAAACAAGCATCGTTCCCAAAGCTTACTCGTTACCTGAAAATACTAGTCAAGTGTTAACTACGGGAGACTTAGTTAGTGAGCTACAAAGTTTAAGTAAACGCATTCAAGTTTTCGACGCACATAAAAATGGCGTAAAGTATGGCATTCAAATAGTTGCCGCATAACCATGCGTAAAGTATTAGTATTCGCGTTTGTAGGCATTGACCACATAGCGCGACTATGTGACAATCCTATGTATTGCCCAATGATCGTTGCTAAGCCTAAAGCCTACCCATTTAGTATTATGCACCATCGTTATTTGGCTTGTGGTGGGGGTCAATCTACCCTAATAGCGCTATCCATATCTACTAACGGTCCTTTCCAAAGGGATTAATAGCAACTAATGTCCTTGGTAGTATCGGGAATTTTAGTGGTATCTCACGTCCATGTTGTACAACGTCCGCAACATGACGATCGATGTTTAGTCATTGGCAAAAACAGTGTTTGTATCCTCAGCATTGTTGGCAAAACCATCAACAATGCTGGCAATAATAGTTTTTGTAATAGTATTCGAGTATCAAAGAGTTTTCGTTTAATATTCAAGTATCAAAGCGTTTTAGTTTAGTATTCAAGTATCAAAGCGTTTTCGTTTAGCATTTAAAGCGTATTTCAACTTAAATATAATGTTTAAGGCTAAGACTCGCATTTCACCCCAAAATGTATTAAAAGCGTTTAAAAAAGGAGGGGTTTGTAACTCACTGTTTGCGAAGATCGTAGCGTGCTCGGAAAAGCTCGAAAAGTGCTCGGAATCGTAATATGTGTCAAATTCGGGTAAGTATAATATTGTTTGTTAACTTTGATAATCGTATATCGTATAATATTTTACAAGTTGTAACTTTTTGTTTAACTCTTAGTACCAAAAGTTATTATGTCCGAAAATCGTTTAAATCATTTATCGTTACGTTTAGTTCAAAAGTGTCCAAAGTCAATATTATTATGATAAGTTATATGTTCGTTACTGAAGTGTTATGATATGATTTAACGGAATTTGGGCAGCGCTTCCGAGCCATAATTTTTATGTCCAAAATGTCCACACTTTCCCGCTCACAAAATACATACATTTAATCGATACATTTCACCAAGTTTATTTAAATGTAATAGGTCAAATAAATCATCCCAAACACAAGTCTTTTATCTAATTCAGTTCCAAATATTCAGATTCGAAAAACCAGATTGCGTAGATAAGTTTTTAACGACAAACGAAGATCTCCGGGAATCTGCCAGCAGCACGGTGCGCCGTTCTGGGAGCCCAGGACGGCGCCCTGGTCGCTGCAGTTTTCCCGAAAATCGTTTTCTTGGCCGAAATGGTTATTTTAAACAGTAGATTTCGACATGCAATTGATATAAACTTTATTATTCATCATTTTATCAGTTTATACATAATTTTTAACCACAAAATGAAGATCTAAGTCACATTTTATATAAACCCGTTTTTGTATAAAAATGGTTATGAAACTTTATAAAAACTTTTTTTTAGGTGTTAGATCATCCATGCAATGACTTATTTCAGTAATAAAAGTAAAAAAGAAGAGTTTCTACCTGATGAGAAGCTTGGATGATGATTTTGAAGAGATTTAAGCTTCAAAAAGTGTAGGAAACGTCTTTTGACCGAAATGAGTGAATCCTTCTTGCTTCCCTTGCTATTTGGAACGATTTGTATATGTTTTTAGGGTGATTTTTCTGTGATTTTTATGTGTTTAATCTCTATAAATGAAAAGGTAATAGAGAGCTTTTGGAGAGTGTTTGTTTAGAGAGAGAGAGAGTTAGTGTGTGTTTGTGTTTGCAATTGTGAGAGAGAGATGAGGGTTTTTGGGGTTAAGTGATGGCAGGTTCTGCTCATTTGGGAGGTCAAATCGTCAAGGGGCAAGTGTTGGCTAGGTGCAACACTCGAGATTGAGTTATCAAGCACCAAATTTTGAATCTCTGCCAAGCAGGGCGTCGTTCTGGGAATTCCAGGGCTGCGCCCTGGGCACAGTTTCTGTAGTTTTCGCTTTTCGTTATTGTTATCGTTAAGCCTTTTCGTTAGTTGAAAGTTTCCGATTTCGATACGCAATGAACTTAGGAAAGTTCATTATGTGTTTTCTTGGTATTAGGACGTATTTTAAGATTTGATTTCGATTTCCGAATCCGATTCCGAGACACGCGTTTAAAGTTTAAGTTACGTAAACCTATGTTTAAAGTTTTGTATGAGTTACATCGAGCTTAGCTTAAAGAGTTATGTTTACGAAACCACGTAACACATATAGTTAGTTAAAGCAAGTATCAAATATACGTGTCGAGGTTATCAGTTAGTATTATCGACCTGAGTTTTGACGGTCGTTACATGTATGGACTTTAAGTCCAATATATCTCTTACTCCGAGAGACTTCAATTTTTATTTTATATTTGCGCCTTTTCCATATTGGTCAATCAATTCTATCTCTGCACTTCTAGGCAGGTATGCTTTCACGATCCTCTTTAATATTCAAATATCTAGCGCTATATTATATAAAAATTATTCACGATATATTATATAAAAATTATTCACGACGTCGATTTCATTTTTATTTTGATTCCATATTTTCCTAGACATGATATAACATATTGAGATCTCTTTATATTTTGGTACCTTAGGTTCTTCTGGAACCATCATGTTTAGTTACTCTTCAGGAGTATCTTTCGGGGTCTTTATTACCTCGATTTAACCATCTTAACTCATTGCTCCATTATTTATTTCGAGGATTTTTATTTGGAATCAATTACTCTACCACGCTTCAGGCGTGTCGTAGATTTATTACCAATCACATGATGTCCTTCAATGACACATTTTAGCCGGAGCATTAGCAGCTAATGTACGTGACATGGTCACTCTCTTTTGTGAGTAAACCTATTTGGCGATTACTAAATAAGGAAAATGAATTATCCCATGAACTTCTGGTTTAAGTTGTGTAGTGTGAGGATCGGTAATTCATTGCAATCTTTCTTAATGTTAGCTGCTCATTCTCTCCCCTAATGTTGGGATAACTAATTCATTGCAATCATTAATCATGCCATAAACAAATCTCCCCTTGATGACATATTAAATTGTAATTATATGTGGATGCTTACCAAACATATATTCCCAACATTTCTACGTCCCATATTTATGCATTGTGGTGGAACAAATTTAAACATATAAGCATAATCAAAATTTTTTTTTATGGGAATTACTTATGACCAAAAAGTAATCATAATGGGGGGTAATCATTACAAATATTGGCATGATGCGAACTGGTGTTTTTTCATATAAATACATGGCCCCAAACAAAATCTTTGTGTTTTACTCTCATGATTATTGGCTTTACAATCAACCGAAGACGCCTGATAAGCGTTTCAACAAAAGCAATTTGCGTAAGACATACCAATGTCAACACTTATTCCAATAATCATTTATAAAAAAATTCTAAAGTACATTCACCACTATTGCCAAAAAGAATATGATAATCTGGAATAATGTGCTCACTATCCCATTAGCTGAGTCACTAATCATGCAAACTTCAGGTTGCCACTTGATAATCATTTAGACGATGCATCGATTTTAAAACTCTAAATGCTCCATGTTATGGGTGTATAGGCCTATTCATAGCCCGTTAATAATTTCCAAAATTATAGAATTCAATCACTAGTTTCGTTGGCAATTAGTTAACATCTCCTGAGAGAAAACAACACATAAAAATCATGAAGAATCTTCTAATTCTTCAATATATTGATTATCATTGACCCGGGATGGTCTAACCGGTCATGCCAATCAATTAAATAATCAAGGTCTATAAACATCTGGTTTATAACTAAATAACCACGATCTATAAACTTCTGGTTTATGATCATATATAACCACGGTCCATAAACTTCAGGTTTATGACCAAATAAACACCGTCCATAAACTTCTTGTTTTGTGACTATATTTCCTGAAATTGCACATGAGTTTTTATGCCATATAATACAAGAGAATTATCATTTTAATCCTTTTCTCATAACAAATTTATATTTACTCTTCACGAGCTTTCAATAAATTCCATAATATTCGATATAATACTCATGTGATATATTCTCAAAAGAATACTTCTTAGATTTTTCATGTAATCAAAACGTACATTTAAAATATTAAATCATACATATATAACAAACTTTACGGTAATGCAAATTAATAAGATAATGCATCTTAATCTTAATTCACTTTTACCATTTTCATAAAGAATGAATATTAGATTATTGCATGACGTATAATGTAAGATAGGCAAACAACTAATGACTCGAACGATAGGGTAAATTTCATATTTCCACTTGTCTTTCTTTCTAATGGCCAATATCACATTCATATGGCAATATAAACATCGTCTATCACTACAAATAATTGTCACGTTCACTTCAGGGAATAGCACAAAATCAATTCGACGGGTTAATAGCTTTCATTATGTTACATATCGAGCGTTGACATTATGTTACATATCGAGCGTTTAGTCCAATATCACAAGTGGTAAAAGGCATAAGTGCTACACCCTTTCATGCTTGGTGAGAAGACACGACTAGTGTTCTTTTTTCTAAATTAACCACATGAAAACTGAAGTGTGACTGTCATAGAAACACACTTCAATGTATTAAAACACATTTTACAATACATTCGTGGTACATTGTAGCATGGTCTTGATATTCATGCGTCTACTTCAGCGTATTATTGCGTACTCTGATACATGATACAGACAGGTTGTCCTACCTCTCATGGATTGACATTTGGCTATTGTGTGACTCTTGGTAATAATCTTATTTCATGGTTTAGCGAGAATATGTTTTCTGGATCCAGTGCAGAAGCGAATATCGTGAAGTGGCTAATAAATTTGATGAGACATGTTTGATACGTAATCTTCTTCGAGAGCTTTTTTTAGCGCCTACCAAGGAGACCATTGTATATTGTGATAACATTAACTCTATTTATATGACTGCGAACCCGGTGCAACACCAGCAAACCAAACCCATAGAGATGGATATTCATTTTTTTCGTGATATAGTCGCATTTTGGTCAAGTTTGGGTTCTCCGTGCCCCTTTACGATTCAGTACGCTTATATTTTTACGAAGGGACTCCCGTCAACCTTTTTTATCGACTCAAGATCCAGTTTCAACGTTTGAAATTCTCTTTCTGATAAAACTGCTAAAGTGGGCGGGTGTTTATATGTATATGTTCATTAGATTAGCTCATATGTATATTTAGTAGTTTAGTCTCTTACATCGTATTAGCCCTTAAAGGCCTACTCATGTACTATATATTTGTTGTATTTCTAATAAGAGTAACAAATTAAATCATAATAACTTATAGAGCTAAGACAAGGTTTAACATGTAAAATTTTCTTATTAATCGAGTTCAAGCTATAAGCCCTTAATAGAGTCTTGACTAGTATACACCCCAAAGTTAGAGGATATGCACACTTTTATATTATTCTATCTTAACTTAGTTTTGATAATGACAAGTATAAGAGTTTGTTTTAAAATTTTATTATATGGTTGTATTTTGGATAGAAGGAAAAAATATAATAATAATAAGATTAAAACATTTATAACCACGTCTTTAAATGATGTGATCAAAATTTAAAGATATTGTAATAAAAATTAAAAAAATAATTGTCAGACCAAATTGATACGTATAATAATCAACTTCATTCATTGAATGTTTATATTTTATGCATTGAATGTATACAACATTTTCTTTCTTTTCAAATATTTGGTTATAAGCATGCCTATTATGGCGACGCACGAAGATGCAGGAGATGGATGGCAAACTGTCAGGCGTCGAAGACCGGAAACAACCACGCTCTTCGTTTCTAACATACCGGAGAAAACTAACCCCAACGAATTGAAAAAGATATTCCACCAATTCGGTAGGATTGTGGATGTCTTTATCCCCAAGAAAAAAGAGAAGAGTGGAACACACTTTGGCTTCATTAGATTCACAGGAGTTCATGATAACAAAGCTTTTGAGCAATCAATTGGATTAATCAAATGTGAACACAACATCCTTTCTTTCAATATCGCCAAATACGCTAGAAAACTCATTGGTAGAAGAATCGCGAAGCAACAGACAACTGGAGCACCCAGGAATATCCCTCCCACCTTCCGCCCACCACCACCCCCTCAACAACATCACCACACCAATGGCAGATTCAAGGACTCAAGGTCCTACGCTAATATCGTTACCGGTTCTGTTGCTACACACACACACACGATACACCTCAAACCTGCACCTCGTATGGAATCCATGACCCGTAATATGGTTCTCATCGGTGAATTGTGGGACTTTCACAAACTGAAAAATCTACCCATGCTCCTCGAAGACGAAGGCATTCCAGATGTAAGTGTTCATTATTACGGTGGACTGTACGTCTTGCTACGCCTTAAATCTTCATCCGAGACCACTGGTCTTATGAAAAATGAAAACTGGTGGAAACAATGGTTCAAATGGCTTAAGCCACGCGATCTCACTAATAACCTGCCATTTGTAAGATTATCGTGGGTGCGCATTATGGGACTCCCCTTATCACTCAGGGATTGTGACAATATCCCGAAAATTATCCACCGCTTCGGCGAGGTTCTTGAATAAAGTGAAAGATTATGGGACACCGCAAACCTTTCCAATTACAAAGTAGCCATTCTAACTAAATCGTTGAAAAGAATAAGCGAAGAAATGACTATTGAATGTAATGACAACACATTCAACATCGGGGTCTCAGAGATTTTCTATGACTGGCAACCTTTTTCGCTCAATGATTTCTCCCTCCAACCACGTGATGTCGATGCCATGGAAGATGAAGAAGGCAATTCGGAGGATGAAGAAGGAATTTCAGATTCAGGGAATAATAAGTATGAGGAAGGTGAGTTCATTCCTGAAATCGATAACAATCACAGAGTAAATGATGAGCCTGCAAAAAATTCTCCGATGGCTACAACAAATCCGGTGGCAGATGGCGACGACCAAGCTCAAGTCAACAGTCAATTAATGATGGACGATGAAGAGTCTATCATCAATGCAAGCAGTAATGTGGGAGATAATAATAAGGTTGTCGAGGAGACTCGTGATATTACTTCTAGTCCCCATGCATCGAACATTCAAAATTGCACGCTTAACATTCCATGGGCCCCCCAATCCCTATTGGTTCATGCTTCAAGTTTGGCCCATTTCCCTCTAGTGCTCCTGCTGGACCTAGAAAAAAAAATAGAAGACTTAGCCCATTTGGTGAAAACTTACCCAACCCATTTAATTATACAGGCCCTTACTCAAAAAAGAGAAGAAGATCTTCCCCACTTAGAAATCAATCAAATCGATCACCACCTGCACCAACATATCCTCCTCCTTCGATCGTCTTGAACACAACTATTGAACAATCTAACCCTCTCTCACCAAACGATGAATCTCAATCATCGCTCCCAGAAATTTCAAAAACCGTCAACATTGGGTTGCAAATTGGTTTCCAAGTTGCGAACTCAAATCAGGTTTTACATGAAATCCTTCAAGGTGGTGATGTCAACTTGGTACCTCAATGAATCTCTTATCATTAAATATAAATGGAGTGAGTGAATCTCGAAAGATTATGTGGGTGCGAGAAATAAAAGATAAGAATAATATTGACTTTATTAGGATACAAGAGTCCCACATAAACAACTCGGAGAATATTGATGTCAAGGGGATGTGGGGAAACAATGAATTTTCCTATGAGTCTGTCGATTCCATTGGCAGGTCAGGAGGTATTATCAGTATATGGAATCTAAACAGATAGGGGGAGATTGTTGGGAAAATCAAAGATTTAACCCAAGTTATAAATCTGTTTATTAAAGTCTTAGTTTTGAGTCTGAGTGACATTTTGAGTCTGAGTGACTAAAATAAACTAAGGCATTGTGGAGCTGACTACTCAGCTCCATAATGAAACGTAAGACACTATTTTAGGTAGGTTTGTTAGATAAAATCTTCTATCCTTTTAGAAGATTTACTAAGATTCGTACTTATCAAGCTCACTACTATTGTGTATAAATAGTGAGCTTGAATCTTGTTATCGTTGAACCTTTTTGAATAGATAACTGTGTGTTATTCTCGTTACCTTGTTATTATAATTCCGCTATAATTAAACAAGAAACTGAGTGTTAATCTATTCGTGATAATTAACGTTTAAATACTAATTTGTAATTGATTAGCTAGTATTTGGGATCTTATTGAGACCTAACAACTGGTATCAGAGCAAATAAGATTTAAATTTTAATAAATTTACAAATCTTAAACGATAAATACATAAAACTCAAATACAATGTCATCATCTTCATCTAATACACCTGCTATGGCCGGAAAAGGTATTCCCATCTTCAATGGACATAACTTTGCCCATTGGAAACTTAAGGCTGAATGGCACCTATCTGGAATTCATGAGGAAATGATGAGAACCGTTACTGAAGGACCAATCATTCCTGGAAAACAAATCGAAGAAGTTAAGGAAGGAGACAAAATCATTCAACGTGCAAGATGGGTCCAAACTCCAAAATCTCAATGGACTGATCTTGACAAACAATTGTTCAATCTGGATCCAAGAGCTAGAAGTATTCTAGGAAATGCTGTGTCTGAGCAAATCTTTTCAAAGATTGCTGGATGCAGATCTGCTAAAGATATATGGGATACACTAATTGTATCATATGAAGGTGTACCAATAGTAAGAGAGCAAATATTGAATAGTGTGACGTCCCGTCAATTTGAAGTACTTATGTTACCGTTATTATTTATATTTTTATTCGCAATTGATTTCGACCCTTGTATTTCGCTTTGTTTTGCTCACGATTTACTGTTATTGAGTATCGGGTTTTCTGTATTTGCTGAGTCGTCCCCTGAGAAGTAATAATATTAATTTATCTAAGTGCCAATTAGTTAGTATCCTCATAATTATTAGTTAGAAGGTTTATGCGAAATTTGTCGGTTAACGCATTCTTTATACTCGAGATATCGCACTTTTGCTCTTGTTTATCTTTTACCGAAATCGTGCGTTTCTCGAATCCAAAACTTAAAAGTTATCATTTAATGAATCAAAATACCAATAATACTTAATGGACTTGCCTAAGTTCATTTGGAATCAAACGGGAACTCCTAACGATCGAAAACGCCAAACGGGAAGTCTGCCGAACCAGTCGACCAGCCAGCAGCTGGCAGGGCTTCAGCCGGCGGCTGAGCCCCTCCAGCCGACGGCTGGATCTGTCTGGTCAGGCTTTGGTGACTCACTTTTGCATGAAAATCGATTGGGACAAGTGTCTAAACCCGATTTGACCCCCCCAAATGCCAGAAGTTGCAGTTTCTAGGTAATAATACCTCTTTCTTTTCCATTTTCTTTCAAACAAAAACACACACACAAAGTGTGTTTCTCTCAAAACTCTCTCCATTCCTTCACTTTCCTCCATTTGTTGCTGTGATTTCCAGCCATATTTCACCATAAAAACACCATAAACATCACAATAATCAAGTATGTTCATCAAAGGGAGCAAGAGGTGGTGATTCTTCTGGGTTGTTTCTTGAGTTCTTCATTATTTTCGGGTTTAATCTCCATCAAAACCTCCATCAAGTTCAAGCTAGATCATCACACACACTTTCCTTGCGGTATAATAACTTTTACCCACTGTTTTTATTTGCATTTTATCATTTTTATAAATGCATGTTTCTTCAAAGATCAAATAAAGGTTTTTATAAAAGTTTTATGGTGATTTATCTAAAAACATAAGTTTTATAAACTTTTACATTAGATCTTGATATAAAAAGATGTTATTTGAAGAAATCTATGGATGTTATTAAAGGTTTTTAAGTTGCATGTCGAAATCTACCGAAAATACTCTTGAAAAAGCTTAAAAACGCAAAATTTACGAAAATCCGGAGCTGACTGAGGAGCTCCAGCCGGCGGCTGGATCAGTCTGATGTCACAAATTTTCGTTTTTGCTAACTATCGGTGGTTGTCTTGTGTTTGGGAGGCGGATATTCTCATCACTACACCACTGAAGTTGTTGATTCCAGATCCTTGTCAAATCAAGCGGGTGTTAGCGGTATAAATTATTATCCTTGTGAAACTTTCGATTTCGTTATATTCGTTATTCGGTTTTAGCCTTGAAAACGGTTAGGATTAATTATTAGACCAACACTCGTCGTATTTTATCGGTTTGGACTAAGATTGGACAAATAAAGTTAAAATATAAGTTAACCAAAGTATTGCATTAAACTTAATATGGTATTATGTATTATGAATAATGGTTTAAAATGCAATTGTTGTTAAGCGGGAAAGTGATTGAAATTTGGACGAATATTTTATGACGCGGAAGCGCTGCCGAAATTTCATCTCACGACTTTTTACGGCATTAAAACACTTATATAAATAAATTGTATACAAAATTAACATATTATACAATAACATTGTCTTTGGACTCAAAGACGCCAACGCAATCAAAAATGTCATAATATTACTTAAAACGGACATTTTTAAACCTCTTTGCGATATATTAAACCTCGCCACGAATTTTGATCGTCGTTTTAAATTCATCGAAATATGTTTTACGGCAAACTTTATAAATGGTTTTGAAAGGCATTTTACTCTAAATATTTTGGTAAGAAAAGACTTCAAATTATTCAAAGTGTCAAATTGGACTTTTAAATTGAATTTGACTTTTAATAAGTCAACATAATTGACATTTGACTTTTATAAGTCAACATCTTTGACATTTGAATTTTGTAAGTCAAACTTCCTTAGCATTTGACTTTATGAAGTCAACATCTTTGACTTTGACCAAGTGTTGCCATTGATCTTGGTCGGTCTCGATAAACTTATAAACAATTTTCCTTTCAACCAATATTCCTAGTAGTCGTTTTGACTCGGAATGTTATTCTTTTCGGATTGTCGTTATGACGTGAAATGTCGATACCTTTCCGGTCGGCCCTTTTTGGCACGGAACATCGTCATCTTAAATACGTCATCTTGAGTAAACTGAGTTATCATTGAAATATTTTATTCAACTTAATCCTCACCGACAAGGCTAAACCGAACTATACTTATAGAGATACTGAGAATATGTTATTTACTGTTTTAGGGCACTTAGACGGTGGGGTTGTAATCCCGTGATTGTATTACCCGAGATTTGCCGAAGCTTGTATTGTGAGTTATTCGTAGCCCTTGTCTTAAATATTTTTGGGCTGTAAAGCGTGTTTTAAAAATTGTCTGCTTGTATGCGGGACTTTACTGATTATCTTGTTTACCTAGTTGAATAGGTCTGCCTTAGATTGGGTGTCTTATACACTCGTTAAGCTTTATGCCCAACGGTTTCATATATATAGCTATATGGGTTATTTTACCTAACCCTCATTCCTCGGTAGGAAGCTCCTATGTGTGGATGTTATGACCGTACCTCATTATTTACCTTTGGTTGACACTGCCTTAGGATGTGGGTCTTCAGACTGGTAAGGTTCGATGTATAACTAATCTAAGCATGGTATCCTCACTAGGGTCGAAAAACAAGATATGTTTTGAAATGATTTGATATGAGATATGATATTTGAAAATTTTAATGTTTACTGAAACTTGTCGATGGGTCACTTTTTACTTAAAATTGCGAATAATTCACCAACATGTAGTTGATGTCGTTTTAACGCTTTGCAGGAAATTGTGGATTTCCGTTGGTCATGCCATAGTTGTTTTCGGATCGCTTGCTTTTGTGAAATTTGAATTTGTAATGTTATTGTAATTTCCTTGACGATCCGTTTGCTGATTTCTTTTGAAGTTGTATTTGTACTTGGCGTCTTACCGCCCTTGACTTATCAATGTATTTTGTAACATTTGGCATGATCTATATTATTTGATGTTTTGTTTATCGGTTATATTGTTGTAATCTTGACTCTTGATATTATAACTGGAACACCTCGTGTTTCCGCTCTAAGCGGGGTGTGACAGAAGTTGGTATCAGAGCCAAAGTTTATAGCGAACCGGGTGATTTAAACTGAGTAAATCACTTGGACTATGACCATAGGCTTTTTGAATCGATTTTCTCTGATTGCAATGTGTGCACTATTTTTCATGCGTGTTTATTTTCGCTTAGGTATTTTGGCGTTTGGCCTTGTTTTTGTGTTGCACACATTTGCTGATCGAGTTTTATTTTCTTTCGTCTCTTTTAGAGCGATGCCGCCTGTGAAGACGACAGCGACGAGATGGTCAGCGAGACATGGTCGTCCGAATGCGGAAACTGATGACGCGACTCCGAATGTGGTAGTCAGTGATGAGGAAATGGATATGACGACGGACGTCAATCAGCTCATAGCCGAGCAATTGAAAGCCATGATGCCTACCATGATTGCTCATATTAAGGATAGTATCGGTACGGAAACTGGTACGGGGTCTGATGGTTCGGATCAGGATGGTTCCGAGCCGAGGATTAAAGGTAAAGGTCCTGAGGTTGATGGTACCGGTGGAGGAACGGGACACGATGGTCCCGAGGATATGGATACCGGGTCTAGTGGACCCGAGGTTGGTGTACTTGACGGTGTTGTTTCCTCCAACACGAACATTTTCCAGAGCGTTGTGGAGATGGTGACCATGTTAATCCAGAACGCGGTCCGTGAGGGTGGAGTACCTCCAGATGTAGTTAAGCTGAACTCCGGAAGGAAACAGAGTGGTAGCTCCCGTCATGGTAATAAACGGAGGAAGCGTAGTAGACAGAATGCTCGTCAGGCAGTGACTCCGGATACCCAGACTAGGCCTCCGAAGTGTGATCGATGTGGTAACCCCCACGCTAAGGGGATAAAATGTTGGGTGTGCGGACGGTGTAAGAAATTAGGGCATACCGAGAGGTTTTGTAAGATCCCGAAGGGCAATTGTTATGAGTGTGGATCTCCCGAGCATCTTAAGAACAAGTGTCCCGAGTTGGTTACAGTGGGTGCTGGAACTTCGACTGATTTGGATCCTCGAGGCAAATCATTTGTGATTGGTACCTAAAGTAAATACCCGAAGTGTGACCGGTGTAAAAGGCACCACACCAATGTTGTGGCTTGTTGGGTGTGTGGTAAGTGTAAGCAGCTAGGACACACAATTAAGTTCTGTAAGGTCTTTAAGGGCAAGTGTTACGAATGCGGTTCTCCGGATCATCATAAGGAAAGATGCCCCGAGTTAGCTTCAGCCAATGCAGGTTTCTTCTTAGTTAAGTTCATCTTGTATATATTCTATTCGATTATGATATTTGACCTTATTTTTCCTTGCATTGCACGCTCTTCTTTCCTCTTCCTTTATTTTCGTCTTCTTTTACGTCTTTTGCTTTGGAACCGAAGAAAGCTCCTATCAGCAAAGAAGTCGACGAGACGAGGTTGTCCTACGAGTGCGATTCCGAGAGATTCGACCCCAGATTTTAATCCGCCACTTCGCTTCGATTTAGTAATCATTGGTACACTACGAAATTATAATCAAAACGCTTCACAAATCATTTCACGAACTTCTAAACTTTAGTGAATTAATTCTGCAAATGCATGGTTAATTTTGAACTATGCGTAATTTGGCCAACTACGCCTAGTTCGGAATAAATTATGTAAGAACGTAACGTAATTTCTATTGCTTACAGTTTACTTTTGAGTCAATAATTCTTAATTCTACTAATTCCGATGTTATTCCGTCATTCGAAGAGTTTCATATTTGATGCGTTTAGGACTCTGTTTCCTTGTACGTCTATACCCTTAGCGTCTTCCTTCGAAATAGAGTTAGCCGTTGGTGAGTTTTCTTGCTACGAAGTACTTTCTACCTATTGCGTTAGTTCCGATGACCATTCTTTTTCTTATCGACTTGACCCAGAACTCTTTAAGTAGCTTCGACGTTATTACCGGCATGGATGGGTTGTCGACACACCGTGCAGAGGTTATATGCTTCGTGAAGATTACCCGCATACCGTATCGCGGGAAGAACTGTTGTTAGATCAGGGGGATAAGGCGTGGAAGTGCCTTAAGATCGTCTCATGTTTGAAAGTTCGGGAGTACATCAAACGGGATTGTTCATTAATTCTCGCACGTCTAGTGAAGAAAGACTCTGCAGAGAAGCCCGTGGCTTATGACATTCCCGATGTGTTGCCAGAGAACATACATGGAATACCCCCTAGGCGAGAGGTGGATGTTTCAGATTTGACTTAGTTCCGAGAGCAGCGCCAGTGGCGAAGGATCCTTATCGGTTAGCACCTTCGGAGATGTTAGAACTATCAAAGCAGATTCAGGAAGTTGTGGACAAAGGCTTCGTTAGACCGAGTTTCTCTCCTTGAGGTGCGCCGGTGCATTTCGTGAAAAGGAAAGATGTTGAGTACAAGGCGACTCGGAAGGGTTGAGTCGCATAACGACTATGATTGAGAGATTCGCTACCATCTGGGTAAGGCGAATGTAGTAGCCGATGCATTAAGTCGCACGGAGTCGATTAAGCCGGTGAGAGTACGCCCCATTATGATTTCGATTCAGTCGAGCTTGAAGGCTCGTATCATTCAGGCTTAACAAGAGGCTCTCACCGAGGGTAGTATCATTCGGATTATCATGGATCGGCTGAATAAGTCAGCACATTTTTCTTCTTACTCGTGAGAATTATCGAGTAGAAAAATTTTCTAGGTTGTACATCATCGAGATTGTGGCCAGTCATGGTATTCCAGTAGCTGTCATTTCTGATCGAGGCGCGCAGGTGCTTCAGACTTTGGTAGGAGTCGGGATCGACATCTATCTTTGGTCGAGCTTTCATACAATGATAGTTACTGCTCTAGCATTTATTGCGCGCCGTTTGGGGATTATTTACTGTCATAAGGGTAGGTCTCCACCTTGATAGGCTAGGATGGATTATAGCCAGTTTACGGGTCCCGAGTTGATCTAAGAGACTACCGATAAGATCTTTAGAATTATTGATCGTCTGTTAGCCGCAAGAGATCGTCAGGAGAATTACGCGGATTTGCGTCGGAAACCTTTGGAATTCAGTTCGGCAACGTGGTGTTATTAAAAGTTTCTCCGTGGAAGGATGTGTTTTGTTTCGAGAAGCGCAGCAAGTTAAGTCCACGTTTACGGGTCCTTTTAGAGCTTGGTCTCGTGTTGGCCCAGAGTTGCCACCTGAGTTGTGCGGTGTGCACGACATATTTCACGTAGCGCATCTCAAGAAGTGCCTTGCTGACGAGTCGTTGATTGTCCCTTTAGAGAAACTACGCTTAGATGAGTCGCTTCACCTGACTGAGGAGCCGGTAGAAATCGTTGACCGAGAGGTTAAGTGCCTGCGGCGGAGTAGAATCTCTATTGTGAAGGTCCGATGGAACTCTAAGATTGGAGCTGAATTTACGTGGGAACGGGAGGATGAAATGCAGCGGAAATATCCCCATCTCTTTTCTAGCGGCGAAGCTAAGTGAATATTTCGAGGACGAAATTCTTTTAACTGGGGGAGGCTGTGACGTCCCGTCAATTTGAAGTACTTATGTTACCGTTATTATTTATATTTTATTCGCAATTGATTTCGACCCTTGTATTTCGCTTTGTTTTGCTCACGATTTACTGTTATTGAGTAGGGTTTTTTGGATTTGCTGAGTCGTCCCCTGAGACGTAATAATATTAATTTATGTAAGTGCCAATTAGTTAGTATCCTCATAATTATAAGTTAGAAGGTTTATGCGAAATTTGTCGGTTAACGCATTCTTTATACTCGAGATATCGCACTTTTGCTCTTGTTTATCTTTTACCGAAATCGTGCGTTTCTCGAATCCAAAACTTAAAAGTTATCATTTAATGAATCAAAATACCAATAATACTTAATGGACTTGCCTAAGTTCATTTGGAATCAAACGGGAACTCCTAACGATCGAAAACACCAAACGGGAAGTCTGCCGAACCAGCAGACCAGCCAGCAGCTGGCAGGGCTTCAGCCGGCGGCTGAGCCCCTCCAGCCGGCGGCTGGATATGTCTGGTCAGGCTTTGGTGACTCACTTTTGCATGAAAATCGATTGGGACAAGTGTCTAAACCCGATTTGACCTCCCCAAATGCCAGAAGTTGCAGTTTCTAGGTAATAATACCTCTTTCTTTTCCATTTTCTTTCATTTTCTTTCAAACAAAAACACACACACAAAGTGTGTTTCTCTCAAAACACTCTCCATTCCTTCACTTTCCTCCATTTTTTTGCTGTGATTTCCAGCCATATTTCACCATAAAAACACCATAAACATCACAATAATCAAGTATGTTCATCAAAGGGAGCAAGAGGTGGTGATTCTTCCGGGTTGTTTCTTGAGTTCTTCATCATTTTCGGGTTTAATCTCCATCAAAACCTCCATCAAGATCAAGCTAGATCATCACACACACTTTCCTTGCGGTATAATAACTTTTACCCACTGTTTTTTTTTTGCATTTTATCATTTTTATAAATGCATGTTCCATCAAAGATCAAATAAAGGTTTTTATAAAAGTTTTATGGTGATTTATCTAAAAACATAAGTTTTATAAACTTTTACATTAGATCTTGATATAAAAAGATGTTATTTGAAGAAATCTATGGATGTTATTAAAGGTTTTTAAGTTGCATGTCGAAATCTACCGAAAATACTCTTGAAAACGCTTAAAAACGCAAAATTTACGAAAATCCGGAGCTGACTGAGGAGCTCCAGCCGGCGGCTGGATCAGTCTGATGTCACAAATTTTCGTTTTTGCTAACTATCGGTGGTTGTCTTGTGTTTTGGAGGCGGATATTCTCATCACTACACCACTGAAGTTGTTGATTCCAGATCCTTGTCAAATCAAGCGGGTGTTAGCGGTATAAATTATTATCCTTGTGAAACTTTCAATTTCGTTATATTCGTTATTCGGTTTTAGCCTTGAAAACGGTTAGGATTAATTATTAGACCAACACTCGTCGTATTTTATCGGTTTGGACTGAGATTGGACAAATAAAGTTAAAATATAAGTTAACCAAAGTATTGCATTAAACTTAATATGGTATTATGTATTATGAATAATGGTTCAAAATGCAATTGTTGTTAAGCGGGAAAGTGATTGAAATTTGGACGAATATTTTATGACGCGGAAGCGCTGCCGAAATTTCATCTCACGACTTTTTACGGCATTAAAACACTTATATAAATAAATTGTATACAAAAGTAACATATTATACAATGACATTGTCTTTGGACTCAAAGACGCCAACGCAATCAAAAATGTCATAATATTACTTAAAACGGACATTTTTAAACCTCTTTGCTATATTAAACCTCGCCACGAATTTTGATCGTCGTTTTAAATTCATCGAAATATGTTTTACGGCAAACTTTATAAATGGTTTTGAAAGGCATTTTACTCTAAATATTTTGGTAAGAAAAGACTTCAAATTATTCAAAGTGTCAAATTGGACTTTTAAATTGAATTTGACTTTTAATAAGTCAACATAATTGACATTTGACTTTTATAAGTCAACATCGTTGACATTTGACTTTTGTAAGTCAAACTTCCTTAGCATTTGACTTTATGAAGTCAACATCTTTAACTTTGACCAAGTCAACATCGTTGCCATTGATCTTGGTCGGTCTCGATAAACTTATAAACAATTTCCTTTCAACCAATATTCCTAGTAGTCGTTTTGACTCGGAATATTATTCTTTTCGGATTGTCGTTATGACGTGAAATGTCGATACCTTTCCGGTCGGCCCTTTTTGGCACGGAACATCGTCATCTTAAATATGTCATCTTGAGTAAACTGAGTTATCATTGAAATATTTTATTCAACTTAATCCATACCCAAAAGGCTAAACCGAACTATACTTATAGAGATACTGAGAATATGTTATTTACTGTTTTAGGGCACTTAGACGGTGTGGTTGTAATCCCGTGATTGTATTACTCGAGATTTGCTGAAGCTTGTATTGTGAGTTATTCGTAGCCCTTGTCTTAAATATTTTTGGGCTGTAAAGCGTGTTTTAAAAATTGTCTGCTTGTATGCGAGACTTTACTGATTATCTTGTTTACCTAGTTGAATAGGTATGCCTTAGATTGGGTGTCTTATACACTCGTTAAGCTTTATGCCCAACGGTTTCATATATATAGCTATATGGGTTATTTTACCTAACCCTCATTTCTCGGTAGGAAGCTCCTATGTGTGGATGTTATGACCGTACCTCATTATTTACCTTTGGTTGACACTGCCTTAGGATGTGGGTCTTCAGGACTGGTAAGGTTCGATGTATAACTAATCTAAGCATGGTATCTTCACTAGGGTCGAAAAACAAGATATGTTTTGAAATGATTTGATATGAGATATGATATTTGAAAATTTTAATGTTTACCGAAACTTGTCGATGGGTCACTTTTTAGTTAAAATTGCGAATAATTCACCAACATGTAGTTGATGTCGTTTTAACGTTTTGCAGGAAATTGTGGATTTCCGTTGGTCATGCCATAGTTGTTTTCGGATCGCTTGCTTTTGTGAAATTTGAATTTGTAATGTTATTGTAATTTCCTTGACGATCCGTTTGCTGATTTCTTTTGAAGTTGTATTTGTACTTGACGTCTTACCGCCCTTGACTTATCAATGTATTTTGTAACATTTGGCATGATCTATATAATTTGATGTTTTGTTTATCGGTTATATTGTTGTAATCTTGACTCTTGATATTATAACTGGAACACCTCGTGTTTCCGCTCTAAGCGGGGTGTGACAGAAGTTGGTATCAGAGCCAAAGGTTATAGCGAACCGGGTGATTTAAACTGAGTAAATCACTTGGACTATGACCATAGGCTTTTTGAATCGATTTTCTCTGATTGCAGTGTGTGCACTATTTTTCATACGTGTTTATTTTCGCGTTGGTATTTTGGCGTTTGGCCTTGTTTTTGTGTTGCACACATTTGCTGATCGAGTTTTATTTTCTTTCTTCTCTTTTAGAGCGATGCCGCCTGTGAAGACGACAACGACGAGATGGTCAGCGAGACATGGTCGTCCGAGCGCAGAAACTGATGACGCGACTCCGAATGTGGAAGTCAGTGATGAGGAAATGGATATGACGACGGACGTCAATCAGCTCATAGCCGAGCAATTGAAAGCCATGATGCCTACCATGATTGCTCATATTAAGGATAGTATCGGTACGGAAACTGGTACGGGGTCTGATGGTTCGGATCAGGATGGTTCCGAGCTGAGGATTAAAGGTAAAGGTCCTGAGTTTGATGGTACCGGTGGAGGAACGGGACACGATGGTCCTGAGGATATGGATACCGGGTCTAGTGGACCCGAGGTTGGTGTACTTGATGGTGTTGTTTCCTCCATTCCAAACATTTTCCAGAGCGTTGTGGAGATGGTGACCTTGTTAATCCAGAACGCGGTCCGTGAGGGTGGAGTACCGCCAGTTGTAGTTAAGCTGAACTCTGGAAGGAAACGGAGTGGTAGCTCTCGGTATGGTAATAAACGGAGGAAGCGTAGTAGACATAATGCTCGTCAGGCAGTGACTCTGGATACCCAGAGTAGGCCTCCGAAGTGTGATCGATGTGGTAACCCCCACGCTAAGGGGATAAAATGTTGGGTGTGCGGACGGTGTAAGAAATTAGGGCATACCGAGAGGTTTTGTAAGATCCCGAAGGGCAATTGTTATGAGTGTGGATCTCCCGAGCATCTTAAGAACAAGTGTCCCGAGTTGGTTACAGTGGGTGCTGGAACTTCGACTGATTTGGATCCTCGAGGCAAAGCATTTGTGATTGGTACCCAAAGTAAATACCCGAAGTGTGACCGGTGTAGTAGGCACCACACCAATGATGTGGCTTGTTCGGTGTGTGGTAAGTGTAAGCAGCTAGGACACACAGTTAAGTTCTGTAAGGCCTTTAAGGGCAAGTGTTACGAATGCGGTTCTCCGGATCATCATAAGGACAGATGCCCCGAGTTAGCTTCAGCCAATGCAGGTATCTTCTTAGTTAAGTTCAGCTTGTATATATTCTATTCGATTCTGATATTTGACCTTATTTTTCCCTGCATTGCATGCTATTCTTTCCTCTTCCTTTATTTTCGTCTTCTTTTACGTCTTTTGCGTTGGAACCGAAGAAAGATCCTATCAGCAAAGAAGTCGACGAGACGAGGTTGTCCTACGAGTGCGATTCCGAGAGATTCGACCCCAGATTTTAATCCGCCACTTCGCTTCGATTTAGTAATCATTGGTACACTACCAAACTATAATCAAAACGCTTCACAAATCATTTCACGAACTTCTAAACTTTAGTGAATTAATTCTGCAAATGCATGGTTAATTTTGAACTATGCGTAATTTGGCCAACTACGCCTAGTTCGGAATAAATTATGTAAGAACGGAACGTAATTTCTATTGCTTACAGTTTACTTTTGAGTCAATAATTCTTAATTCTACTAATTCCGATGTTATTCCGTCATTCGAAGAGTTTCATGTTTGATGCGTTTAGGACTATGTTTCCTTGTACGTCTATACCCTTAGCGTCTTCCTTCGAAATAGAGTTAGCCGTTGGTGAGTTTTCTTGCTACGAAGTACTTTCTACCTATTGCGTTAGTTCCGATGACCATTCTTTTTCTTATCGACTTGACCCCGAACACTTTAAGTAGCTTCGACGTTATTACCGGCATGGATGGGTTGTCGACACACCGTGCAGAGGTTATATGCTTCGTGAAGATTACCCGCATACCGTATCGTGGGAAGAACTGTTGTTAGATCAGGGGGATAAGGCGTGGAAGTGCCTTAAGATTGTCTCATGTTTGAAAGTTCGGGAGTACATCAAACGGGATTGTTCATTAATTCTAGCACGTCTAGTGAAGAAAGACTCTGCAGAGAAGCCCGTGGCTTGTGACATTCCCGATGTGTTCCCAGAGAACATACATGGAATACCCCCTAGTCGAGAGGTGGATGTTTCAGATTTGACTTCGTTCCGAGAGCAGCGCCAGTGGCGAAGGCTCCTTATCGGTTAGCACCTTCGGAGATGTTAGAACTATCAAAGCAGATTCAGGATCCTTGAGGCGCGCCGGTGCATTTCGTGAAAAGGAAAGATGCTGAGTACAAGGCGACTCGGAAGGGTTGAGTCGCATAACGACTATGATTGAGAGATTCGCTACCATCTGGGTAAGGCGAATGTAGTAGCCGATGCGTTAAGTCGCACGGAGTCGATTAAGCCGGTGAGAGTACGCCCCATTATGATTTCGATTCAGTCGAGCTTGAAGGCTCGTATCATTCAGGGTTAACAAGAGGCTCTCACCGAGGGTAGTATCATTCGGATTATCATGGATCGGCTGAATAAGTCAACACATTTTTCTTCTTACTCGTGAGAATTACCGAGTAGAAAAATTTTCTAGGTTGTACATCATCGAGATTGTGGCCAGTCATGGTATTCCAGTAGCTGTCATTTCTGATCGAGGCGCGCAGGTGCTTCAGACTTTGGTAGGAGTCGGGATCGACATCTATGTTTGGTCGAGCTTTCATACACTGATAGTTACCGCTCTAGCATTTATTGCGCGCCGTTTGGGGATTATTTACTGTCATAAGGGTAGGTCTCCACCTTGATAGGCTAGGATGGATTATAGCCAGTTTACGGGTCCCGAGTTGATCCAAGAGACTACCGATAAGATCTTTAGAATTAAGGATCGTCTGTTAGCCGCAAGAGATCGTCAGGAGAACTACGCGGATTTGCGTCGGAAACCTTTGGAATTCAGGTCGGCAACATGGTGTTATTAAAAGTTTCTCCGTGGAAGGATGTGTTTTGTTTCGAGAAGCGCAGCAAGTTAAGTCCACGTTTACGGGTCCTTTTAGAGCTTGGTCTCGTGTTGGCCCAGTGGCATGCCGTCTTGAGTTGCCACCTGAGTTGTGCGGTGTGCACGACATATTTCACGTAGCGCATCTCAAGAAGTGCCTTGCTGTCGAGTCGTTGATTGTCCCATTAGAAAAACTACGCTTAGATGAGTCGCTTCACGTGATAGAGGAGCCGGTAGAAATCGTTGACCGAGAGGTTAAACGCCTGTGGCGGAGTAGAATCCCTATTGTGAAGGTCCGATGGAACTCTAAGATTGGAGCTGAATTTACGTGGGAACGGGAGGATGAAATGCAGCGGAAATATCCCCATCTCTTTTCTAGCGGCGACGCTAAGTGAATATTTCGAGGACGAAATTCTTTTAACTGGGGGAGGCTGTGACGTCCCGTCAATTTGAAGTACTTATGTTACCATTATTATTTATATTTTATTCGCAATTAATTTCGACCCTTGTATTTCGCTTTGTTTTGCTCACGATTTATTGTTATTGAGTATCGGGTTTTCTGTATTTGCTGAGTCGTCCCCTGAGACGTAATAATATTAATTTATCTAAGTGCCAATTAGTTAGTATCCTCATAATTATAAGTTAGAAGGTTTATGCCAAATTTGTCGGTTAACGCATTCTTTATACTCGAGATATCGCACTTTTGCTCTTGTTTATCTTTTACCGAAATCGTGCGTTTCTCGAATCCAAAACTTAAAAGTTATCATTTAATGAATCAAAATACCAATAATACTTAATGGACTTGCCTAAGTTCATTTGGAATCAAACGGGAACTCCTAACTGTTGGTGCAAGAATGTGATGACTGGATGTTCTATTTTGTTTTGTTTATTTATTACTGTATTAGCTTGTATAGACTTAGCTTGATGGGCTGCTCACGGACTTGCATGTCCGTGAGGCCCAGTAAAGCCCAAACCCAAACTGGCTGGACATGTTACTCTATAAATAGAGGTGTTCAGATCAGTTTAGGGTTGTTGGTTTTGATAGAGAATTCGGAGTTAATGCTTGTGGATTGTAACAGAGTTTATCAATCAAAGTATTAAGAATTCGGTAATTGCGTTTTTGTGTTTATTGTTTAATTCATTCGATTATAACCTGTGTGTTTTATTGTTTACGAGATTCCGCCTCGTAATTGGTATAGTTTAATCCTGTAGATCGGACCACTGGGACCTACAATTGGTATCAGAGCAAACGCATCGTTTGCTCTCTATCGAGATTTGGTTCAGGGTTAAATTCAGGTTTTAATCGATTCTGGAAATTAGGGTTCTAATTACATCTTCGGCGGCTGTTCGTGAAAATTAGGGTTCTTATTACATCTTCGGCGGCGGTTTGTTAAAGATTAGGGTTTTCTGCTTGTTCGTGGATCAACGTTCGTGGACCTAGTTCTTGGATTAAATTCGTGGAGACATCTTCGTGGATTTCCTCGTGGATCATCTTCGTGAACATCTTCGTTCGTGGATCATCTTCGTTAGTGGATCATCTTAGTTCGTGGATCATCCAAGTCTTCGTAGATCATCTTCGTAGACATCTTCGTTAGTGGATCATCTTCGTAGTGGATCATCTTCGTAGACATCCTCGTTAGTGGATCATCTTCGTTCGTGGATCATCCAAGTCTGTGAACACCTTCGCCGAATATCATCTTCGTGACCCACCATCTTCGTGACTGACACCCATCTTCGCCGAACACCATCTTCGTGACTGACATCCATCTTCGCCGAACACCATCTTCGTGACTTACACCCATCTTCGCCGAACACCATCTTCGTGACTTACACCTATCTTCGTGATTTACACCATCTTCGTGACTTACATCCATCTTCGCCGAACACCATCTTCGTGACTTACACCTATCTTCGCCGAACACCTTCTTCGTGACCTCATCTTCGTCGAAGACTATCTTCGTGACACTACATCTTCGTACCACTAATCTTCGCTGAACATCATATCCGTTATGGATTCAAAACAATCAATTAATATTCCTCCCAAGTTACTTAACGCCTCACAATATTACGAATGGACTGATAAATTTGAATCTTTTTGTCGTTACAATGACGTACAAATGTGGTTATGCATTCAAGAGGTATATGAACATCCGCGTCATACATTAAACGGTGTAACTGGCAAAATTCCCGTTAACAAACTCACACCTGAGCTTCGACGAGAATATGACGCTGAAAACAGAGCATTAGCAAGTCTAAAGATGGCCTTGCCAGTTGAAATGTCACATCTTTACAAGAGCAACAGTAAAACTTCAAATGATCTATGGAATGCTATTGAAAAACATTATGCTGGAACTGCTGCTCAGAAAAAGAGTCGAGGGAATCTTCTTAAAAGACAATTCGATACATTCAGATCAGGAGTAAATGAACCTTTTGAAGATACTGTCACCAGATACTACAATCTCCTTGCAGAACTTACCAGATATAAAATAGACGTAGAAAGCGAAAAATTTGAGAGATTTTTGGACGCTTTGCCTAAGCGTTGGGAGATTTACATAAACCTAATAAAAGATGAAATTGATAAAAACACTGGCGAAGCATTAACTTTGGAGAAATTGCTAGAACGATTCAGAGGTTATGAGTTGACACGTTTCACAACAACCATGATTTCAGATCAAACACCTTATGGACAAACCTCAGAGTCAAACTCCTCTGAAAACGCAACTGCTTTATTTTCGGATAAGGATCAGACGACTTCTGACACACATTCAGGCACCCGACCAACTACAGCAACACCAAATGTTCCTGCCACACATAAGAAAATGACGATGAGTGTTAAATCAGCAGAGGAAAGTCTAGAAATTTTATCTTGTTTTCTGACTGCTTATGGAAATCAAGTCCAAGGAAAAATTGCTGATCCAGGGCTATGGGATGAGGATTTTAGTCAAGTTAATCAGGATGACCTCGAAGAAATGGACTTACAATGGCAAACCGCTATGATTACCAACAGAATCAAGAAATTTATGGCAAGAACAGGACGCAGTCTAAGAACAGGAAAAGCAGGTTTCGATAAGTCAAAGGTACGGTGCTACAACTGTCAAGGACACGGTCATTTTGCAAGGGAATGTCAACAGCCTAAAGTGGAATGTACCCCAAATCAAGACAAAACTGGATCCCCTTCTTCTCAACCACAGCACAGTTTAGCCTCACAGGCAATGATAGTCCAACATGATGATCACACATATGATTGGAAAATTTGCAATGATCAAGCACTCATGGCCTCCATCGAAGAAATACGCAGTGAGACAAGTGACTCAGGTTCTGATAATGAAACAAGTTCAAATGAAGACAATCTGGATGTTGAAGACAATGAAGACAAGGAAACGCTCTGCAGCTGTACTAAAAGTCGACATGTTATATGAAAGTCTTGAAAATGAAAAGAAAAGTTTTGCTGCAAAAGTCCAAGAGTTAAATGACTGTCAAATAAGATTAACTGAACAGGAAAGGAAGATCGAACAGTTCCGCACCTCTTCCAGCACTTTGAATTCCATCTTAAGTCGTCAACGTGTTTTTGGTAAAACTGAAGGTTTAGGCTATAACGAAACTCCACCTCCGTTCAATAATGACTTTAGCTTTTTCAAAATCGAGCCTCCAAAGAATGACGAATGTGAATCATCAAATAGTAAAGACCAGGAATCTGCACCATCTCAAGAAAAGAAACCCGAAAAGGTTCAACCTCAAGACTCATCAAATGGCATACTCTCCGATGTTGAACCAACTCCACAGAACAAAATGGAGACTTTAAATTGCTTCAAATGTCGTGAAAGAGGGCATGTGGCCTCAGTATGTACTAATAAATGAAAGGAACCTCAGGTTAAAGCCACGCCCCCACAACAATCTAAATCCATTCCCACCAAACCCGTTCAAATCCTACGAAATCCACAACATGAACGCCCAGATACAAATTCTCGAAATTTTGGGTATAATAAACCGAGTATGGGAAGCTTTAACCAACGATCTCACCAACGGCCTCAACAACCGTTTGTTCCATCCTATCGTCAACACAATTATGACCAACGATTTCAAAGTCCTCCACGATACCATCATGACAATTATCACCACATTCCTCCACGACCTCACTATGAACCACGTCATCATCATTTCAATAACCACCGTTATAGTTCCCCACAAATGAGTCATAGAGTTCCATATAACTCTAACAGTCATTACTCTCCACGCCACACATCTCAAATTTCTCATCAAAATAAGGGAGTTAACAAAAGGGTCACCTATGTGACTGAAAATGGTCAATCCAGGTCTGTTATGGCCTGGGTTTCCCATGAGAACTAATGATTTAATCTTCTGTGCAGGAACCGAGTCACCGACTCGTCAACAACTGGTACGTTGACAGTGGCTGTTCCAGGCACATGACAGGAGAAAGAAAGTTGCTCAACAACTTCGAATCCGGAAAGAAGCCATGATTTGGCTCGGAAAGATGGCACATTTACACTTTCGGAAAATGAACGAGATCACAAAGAAAGGGCTAGTTAATGGAATTCCACTCAAACGTTTTGAGTATGAAGATAAATGTATTCCATGCAAACTCGGAAAACAACACAAGCAACATCACAAATCCAAGGCCATTAATACAATTGAGACACCATTCGAGTTGATCCATACTGATCTTTTCGGCCCCATTGCACAAAGAAGTTTCGGAGGAAAATATTACTGTCTAGTGATGATTACACTCGCTACTCTTGGGTTTACTTTTTGGTTACTAAGAGTGAAACAGCTGGCACGCTCATCAACTTCTTTGACATGATCAAGAATGTTTACAACGCCACTGTCAAACGTTTACGCAGCGATAACGGGACAGAATTCAAGAACTCTACTATGACCTTCTATTGCCTTGCAAATGGGATAGTTCAACAACACAACGCTCCATATGAGCCACAACAAAATGGAGTCGCTGAGAGGAAAAACAGAACCTTGATAGAAGCCGCACGTACCATGTTAGCTGACTCACTCCTCCCTGTTACTTTTTGGGGGGAGGCCGTGAATACAGCTTGTTACTTCCTTAATCGAGTGTTGACGGTGAAACGGTTTGATAAAACAAGTTATGAACTGCTTAATAGTTGTAAGCCAAATCTTGCTGGTCTGGAACCATTTGGGGCTCCCTGCACCGTTCTGAAAACAAAGTACACCACTACGTTCGCACCTAAAGCAGTCCAGGGTTACTTTCTTGGGTATGTTGAGGGTTGCGCTAACAAAAGAGTTTATCTAAAACCTTCCCGCACAGTGGAAATTATTTTTAACTTGGAAATAACTAGCTATACTTTTGAAAAACAGAACGGTCCAGCAATTGCTTTCGACTATGATGCATTATTTAAATCATTTAACCTTTCTCCTAGTGTGACTCATACAGGAACAGAGAACCCGAGTTTCTCTTCTGATGATGAAGATTCAGTCTTTCCTCGTACACAAGTCATTCAAGACATTGTTGCTGAACCTGCTGACACCGTCGCTCAAGCAGATGATCAAGAAGTTGTGGCAGAACCACTCGTTGACGACACTCCAGCCGATGATCAAGAAAATGTGGCAGAACCACTCACTGCAAACGCTCAAGACGATGCTGCAGAACCGCACGTCGTGTCTCGAATTCACCAGGATCACCCATTCGAAAACATTATTGGCGATCCCAACGCAAACGTTCAAACTCGAGCGCAACTGGAGGATCTGCAAGGCATGTATGTCTTTGCCACAACCTCAGAGGATTTCAACAACTGTCGCTATTTCTGCTTCGTTTCTCAAGAGGTCCCTGCCAATATCCATATGGCCCTCAAAGACGCAAATTGGGTACACGCCTGTCAAGAGGAATTAGCTCAGTTTGAGAAACTAGGGGTCTGGGTACTCGTGATCCTACCCGACGACGCCTACGCGATAGGCACTAAATGGGTTTTCCGATGCAAACGGGATGACCGTGGAATTATCACTCGAAACAAACCTCGCTTAGTGGTACAAGGCTTTTATCAGGAAGAAGGATTGGATTTTCAGGATGTCTTTGCCCCAGTCGCTCGCCTCGAGGCCGTTCCCTTATTCTTAGCTTATGCCTCTCACATGGGACTTACGGTTTACCAGCTTGATGTTAAAAGTGCTTTCCTATATGGTAAAATCGATGACACCGTGTATGTTTAGCAGCCCCCAGGTTTCGAAGACCCACAACACCCTGATAGGGTATACAAGCTCAACAAAGCGTTATACGGTCTTCATCAAGCCCCTCGTCTGTGGTATGGAACATTATCAACTTTTCTCTTAGAATCCGGTTTCAAGAGAGGTCGCATCGATAGCACCCTTTTCATCAAAAATCCGCCCACGGCTAAACTATTGGTTCAAGTCTACGTGGACGACATTATCTTCGGTTCCACTGATAATCAAATGTGTAAGGATTTTGAAAAGCTTATGAAAGACAAATTCGAGATGAGCGCCATGGGAGAACTCAAGCTATTTCTAGGGTTACAAGTCGAGCAACTACCCGACGGTATGTTTGTCCATCAATCAAACTACGTCACTGAAATGCTCAAGAAATTCAACATGGCCGACGCCAAGTCCATTGCTACTCCCATTCCTCAGCAGCACAATCTGGAACCAAACGCACAAAATGATCCTGACGTGGATCCAACTGTTTATCGCGGCATTATAGGCTCATTAATGTATCTCACTGCATCTCGTCCTGACATAATGTTTGCTGTATGTTTATGTGCCAGGTTTCATGCTTGTCCTAAAATGTCTCATCACTCTGCTGTAAAGAGGATTCTTCGCTACCTCAAAGGCCGACCGCGGCTGGGTCTCTGGTATCCCAAGGGAAGCGACCTCTTTCTCGAAGCATTCACCGACTCGGATTTGGGTGGATGCAATATCGATCGTAAGTCAACCTCCGGTGGTTGTCAATTTCTGGGAGGACGCCTCGTGTCTTGGCAATGCAAGAAACAGACAACTGTTTTCGTCTCATAATGTGAAGCCGAATACATCGCTGCGGGTAGCTGTGTGTCACGGGTTCTCTGGATTCAACAACAGATGCTGGATTACGATTTATCCTATACCTCTACTCCTATTAATATAGATAATGAGGCTGCCGTTTCCGTTATTAAAAATCCTGTTAAGCATAGCAAGACCCGTCACATAGATTTTAAGCACCACTTCATTAGAGACTATTATGAAAAGAAACTCATAGATATAATTCGTGTCTCTTCCGAAAACAATATGGCCGATCTCTTTACGAAATCCTTTGACAAATCTCGCTTTGAATCACTCATTCACCGTATTGGACTACGCAACTTAGATTAACCAACGTTTCCTTAAAAAAAAAAAAAAAAAAAAAAAAAAAAAAAAAAAAAAATTAGTTTAATTTTGTTTGAAATCTAAAATTCGAGATGAAGATAACTTTTGCTTATGACTCTTAGTCTTAGATCGGGTTTTAGCTATTACATGCGCACTTATAATTCTCCATAGTATTTTAGTTTAACCTCCAGTGTCTTGTGGCCTTTCGTCTTTTAGTTGTTCTCGATAGTGTGGTTTGCCTGTTTTAAATACCTCTTACTTCTTACATTAAACGACTTAATCTTGTTTGCCACAATAAAGGTTGAGATTAGATTTTTGTTACGAGTCATATGTTGCGCTTACAGATGGGATTTGCTCATATTGAATTACATATAATTGGTGTGCTCATAAGTTAATGAATTCATATAAGCGGCCTTTGAAATCTGAGTCAGTATACCCTTGGGGTGCCCTTGTTCACCTAGCCACCTAAGGCCTTTATGGTTTGGGATCGGTTGGTAGAAAGCTTGCCATAGGATTTCATAGAAAGTCAGCAGAATTCTTTAATCTTATCAAACTTCATCGAAGTTAGTCTTTGACTTGCACTAAAACAACTGTTTTAATATTTAATATGAGCTATCTCTTCGCCAGTTTCATATGCTGCCCTTGTCTAGGTTGGTAACCACTCCATACCACTCGTAACTTAAAATACATCACAAATATCTTGAGTGCACTCCGATTTTTGTCGAATGTCTGATTTAAGTGGGTGCTTTTAAGCTTAAACTTTAAACAAGCCTACTTGTAATTAAAACACTATCTTACGACTATAAGACTGAAAGGTTAAATTTGACAACTACACAAACATGGATTTAAATTAAATTATCTTTGGAACCCCGATAGGCAATCTGATCGAATTATATTTCATAACTGTATACTACCGTTTTTACGATTAGTTCAAGTTTTTACCGTTCATTATTTTTTTTTTATTTTTTAGTTTTTATTTTTTTTTTATTATTCTGTTTACTTCTTTATTTAAAACGTTGGTTAAATATCTTTCACATCGTCCATCGGACCCAACATCCTTGGCCCAGTCTTACAAGGCCCACAGGCCCACTAAGGGCCTATAAATACTCAAAAAGTGAATTCACTTTTTCACTTTTCACTTTTTTTTTCTTACTCGGCGCTAAGGATCTCGAAATTTTTCTCTCACAAAGTTCTTCATTCGTTCGATCATTCTCTCATTTAAGTTCTTCCTTGTTCGTTAAACTTCATACATGTTCGTCCAAAATCTGCTATATGTTGCTTAGATCGTTCGTTTAGTATGTGTTCATGTTCATAAACTGGGATTAAACTTAATGATTTCTGATAAACTTGTTCGTCTTCATCACTTGTTCGTCCAAAATTGCTATAATCTGCTATGATGATCTTGTTCGTTGATGTTATTGCCTGCTATTGTTCGTATGTTCATGTTCGCCCTCATAGGTGCCCAGAAATTCAATGACTTAGGATTTTTCTCATGGACATAGACGAACATACTTGTTCGTCACCCTGGACGAACATACTTGTTCGTCACCCTGGACGAACATACTTGTTCGTCATCATGCTAGTGATCCCTGACGAACATACATGTTCGTCCCCTGTGCATGTTCCACAACGAACATCTTGCTCCTTTGTCCTTGACGAACATCTTGTTCGTCACCATACATGTTCGTGCTAGCTTGAATACTATCTTCGTTTCTCTCTACGAACATACATGTTCGTGATATGTGAATTACTTGCTTATCTGTTACACGAACATGCATGCTCGCCAACTTTCATGTTCGGCATACATGTTCGTGACTATCAAATCTAATGTGTTTGTTTATACAGATTTTACAGATGGAGAGACATTTTGATAAAAGGCACAATCAGGCAGTCAGCTTCACACTGAACGATCCTTCATCACTTCGTTTTCGAGAGACGATTCTATTTCGCCAACACTCAAGGATGGCTTATATTCTCAGTGAAGATCTCCCAATCAATATTTTGTTGGTCAACGAGTTTCTCACCAACCTCATACATGTCGATCTCACACCTCCGGGTTCCGATAAGACCAAAGATAGTTTACGCACGGTTGTCAATGATGTTGAAATCACCTTTAGTAGCACGACCCTCCGACAGATCTTTCAACTTGGTCGTAGCTCCCACGAACACGCACCCTCTTCTTTCGGCAGCAGATTTCTCGCCCGAAAAATGCCACTACTAGGATATGCAGGGCCTCTTCCCACTACTTCATTTCCTAAGGGCAAATTCATCAGCCCATGGCGTTATTTAGTACATGTGTTCGTCTCGGTGTTCAAGAATTCCAAGACCGCTCATGATACTATTGATAATCTGCTTCTCTCTATGATGCTCAGTCTGGTTCTTAACAAACCGTATCCAGTGGCGGAGTATGTGTTCCAAATGATACAAAACGATCTGCTTAAACCTAAGCCGCTTATGCTATACCCGCGCTTCATCATGATTATCCTTAGGCATTTTATTCTTGACCTTCCTCAGAATTCCATTACGAGGGTAGGTCAGATCGGTGGACCTAAGTTGTTTCACACATGCCTTACGATTCACTCTACTAAAGCAGAAGAGGCTCAAGCAGTGGACACCCCACTTTTCGGGGCAATTGTTGATCTACATTTTGTTGATATCGACGTTGATGAGGATGCTGGTGTCCTAGATGGGGAACCGGGGACTGAAAATACTACCTCTTCCACTACTCCTCACGCACCTCGCAGGACAAAATCCCGCCCAAAGCGCAAGGCTAAAGTTCCCATCTCTTTGGACACTACATCTAGCGATACGACCTTCAGACAGATCGAGAACTATCCAGGAAGTCCACCTTTATCTATTATTCATGAGCAGCCACATATCACTCCATCCAGGAGTCCTCAGACCGTTGCCACCGAGGTTGTCGTCACCTCTCCTGCTCCTGATACTGAGGCCGCTGCAACTCCCACTGATATCAACGATGCCGCTACTGAGGAGCTTAATATTGATCTTAACGAAGTTACTTCTTCGTTTTACCCAGTTGATACTCGCACGTCCAACCGTGGGAAACGACCTTTCCTCAGTGGTGATGAGTCGGAGTCCTCCACCGCTATTGAGCGCCCGCACAAGAAACGGGCCGCGGAGACTGTACCCCCTACTGCAACTCCTAATCTTAATGATTTACATTTACTTGTTTTGCAGCTATCTTCTCAGGTTGCAGCTCTTCAACAGTCTGACGCTGAAAAGACAAACCGCATTTCCAACCTTGAAGCCCAAGTTCAGATGCTCTCAAATTTACTATCTGCTCAGGGGGAGGAAACGTGCAGAGACAACACTGTCAGACATCAAAGAAGAGATGATCAAGACGATCCAAGCGCTGCACGACCAAGAGAGCAGATTGCCTCAACTTCTAGAGCCTTGATCGTTTATCGGTCTGCAGCCCAGGGGGAGCAACAGCAACAGCAAAAACAAGGCAATAATCAACAACAGGAGTTCGGGGACAGTAATGATGATACATGGCTACTTGAGGATAAAACTGAAGAGAATCAAGATGAAGAAGATGAATACATTTTCCAGGAACCAGTAAGTGTTGAAGAACAGGGTGAAAGAAGCGCGAAGCCAAGCCTTGAAGAACGAAAAGGGTGGTTTCGAGAACTTGATCTGAAGAAACAGACACCGCTGATTCGAAAGTTCTTTACTAGAGAACGCCAGCCGCATCTGGGTATCATTAGCTGGATGTATGATTCAGAGTTGCAGGCTTTTGTGATCAAGAGATATGATGACGTGCAGTATTTGAGTAAGAAATGGGAAAATTTCAACTCGTTCCCGAAGTCGGAGCTTATTTGCTTATCAAAGCTCCACCTGATAAATAGAGGAAAGGACGAATACGCAAGCTGGGTTGAACGCATGATTAAGGAAGAAGGAAGAGCAGGAATATTCAAGGAATTCACGCCGGCAACAGGAAAACTTATGATTCACAAAAAGAAAATTAATCCTGAAACCGGTAGAGCGGCAACGAGAATGTTATATCCACCGATCGCCAGCATGACAAAGATCCCCATGAAGAATTTTGGTAGAGATATTCTTGGTGACATGTATATATGGGCGGTAGATACCACAACTGGCGAGGCCGTGGTATTCAAGGAAGATGATGAAGTCGAAGAAGGTATGACAGTGATTTTGAGAGTGATCGATGCTACTCAACTGGCAAATCTGACGGAAAAAGATTTGAAGATGTTGAAGAAAAATCACATTATTACTCATGAAGGCTGGGGAGACATCGGTAGAGATTACCAGAGAATAGTTGATGGTTGTTTAACTTTGCAGGTTAATACTGACAGTGATATTTTGATCAGAGAATAGAAGCATCAGTCAAGGGGGAGTTTGTTGGTGCAAGAATGTGATGACTAGATGTTCTATTTTGTTATGTTTATTTATTACTGTATTAGCTTGTATAGACTTAGCTTGATGGCCTACTCACGGACTTGCATGTCCGTGAGGCCCAGTAAAGCCCAAGCCCAAACTGGCTGGACATGTTAGTCTATAAATAGAGGTGTTTAGATCAGTTAGGGTTGTTGGTTTTGATAGAGAATTCGGAGTTAATGCTTGTGGATTGTAATAGAGTTTATCAATCAAAGTATTAAGAATTCGGTAATTGCGTTTTTGTGTATATTGTTTAATTCATTCGATTATAACCTGTGTGTTTTATTGATTACGAGATTCCGCCTCGTAATTGGTATAGTTAATCCTGTAGATCGGACCACTGGGACCTACACTAACGATCGAAAACGCCAAACGGGAAGTCCGCCGAACCAGCCGACCAGCCAGCAGCTGGCAGGGCTTCAGCCGGCGGCTGATCCCCTCCAACCGGCGGCTGGATCTGTCTGGTCAGGCTTTGGTGACTCACTTTTGCATGAAAATCGATTGGGACAAGTGTCTAAACCCGATTTGACCTCCCCAAATGCCAGAAGTTGCAGTTTCTAGGTAATAATACCTCTTTCTTTTCCATTTTCTTTCATTTTCTTTCAAACAAAAACACACACACAAAGTGTGTTTCTCTCAAAACTCTCTCCATTCCTTCACTTTCCTCCATTTGTTGCTGTGATTTCCAGCCATATTTCACCATAAAAACACCATAAACATCACAATAATCAAGTATGTTCATCAAAGGGAGCAAGAGGTGGTGATTCTTCCGGGTTGTTTCTTGAGTTCTTCATCATTTTCGGGTTTAATCTCCATCAAAACCTCCATCAAGATCAAGCTAGATCATCACACACACTTTCCTTGTGGTATAATAACTTTTACCCTCTGTTTTTATTTGCATTTTATCATTTTTATAAATGCATGTTTCATCAAAGATCAAATAAAGGTTTTTATAAAAGTTTTATGGTGATTTATCTAAAAACATAAGTTTTATAAACTTTTACATTAGATCTTGATATAAAAAGATGTTATTTGAAGAAATCTATGGATGTTATTAAAGGTTTTTAAGTTGCATGTCGAAATCTACCGAAAATACTCTTGAAAACGCTTAAAACGCAAAATTTACGAAAATCCGGAGCTGACTGAGGAGCTCCAGCCGGCGGCTGGATCAGTCTGATGTCACAAATTTTCGTTTTTGCTAACTATCGGTGGTTGTCTTGTGTTTTGGAGGCGGATATTCTCATCACTACACCACTGAAGTTGTTGATTCCAGATCCTTGTCAAATCAAGCGGGTGTTAGCGGTATAAATTATTATCCTTATGAAACTTTCGATTTCGTTATATTCGTTATTCGGTTTTAGCCTTGAAAACGGTTAGGATTAATTATTAGACCAACACTCGTCGTATTTTATCGGTTTGGACTGAGATTGGACAAATAAAGTTAAAATATAAGTTAACCAAAGTATTGCATTAAACTTAATATGGTATTATGTATTATGAATAATGGTTCAAAATGCAATTGTTGTTAAGCGGGAAAGTGATTGAAATTTGGACGAATATTTTATGACCCGGAAGCGCTGCCGAAATTTCATCTCACGACTTTTTACGGCATTAAAACACTTATATAAATAAATTGTATACAAAAGTAACATATTATACAATAACATTGTCTTTGGACTCAAAGACGCCAACGCAATCAAAAATGTCATAATATTACTTAAAACGGACATTTTTAAACCTCTTTGCGATATATTAAACCTCGCAACGAATTTTGATCGTCGTTTTAAATTCATCGAAATATGTTTTACGGCAAACTTTATAAATGGTTTTGAAAGGCATTTTACTCTAAATATTTTGGTAAGAAAAGACTTCAAATTATTCAAAGTGACAAATTGGACTTTTAAATTGACTTTGACTTTTAATAAGTCAACATAATTGACATTTGACTTTTATAAGTCAACATCGTTGACATTTGACTTTTGTAAGTCAAACTTCCTTAGCATTTGACTTTATGAAGTCAACATCTTTGACTTTGACCAAGTCAACATCGTTGCCATTGATCTTGGTCGGTCTCGATAAACTTATAAACAATTTTCCTTTCAACCAATATTCCTAGTAGTCGTTTTGACTCGGAATGTTATTCTTTTCGAATTGTCGTTATGACGTGAAATGTCGATACCTTTCCGGTCGGCCCTTTTTGGCACGGAACATCGTCATCTTAAATACGTCATCTTGAGTAAACTGAGTTATCATTGAAATATTTTATTCAACTTAATCTTCACTGACAAGGCTAAACCGAACTATACTTATAGAGATACTGAGAATATGTTATTTACTGTTTTAGGGCACTTAGACGGTGGGGTTGTAATCCCGTGATTGTATTACCCGAGATTTGCTGAAGCTTGTATTGTGAGTTATTCGTAGCCCTTGTCTTAAATATTTTTAGGCTGTAAAGCGTGTTTTAAAAATTGTCTGCTTGTATGCGGGACTTTACTGATTATCTTGTTTACCTAGTTGAATAGGTCTGCCTTAGATTGGGTGTCTTATACACTTGTTAAGCTTTATGCCCAACGGTTTCATATATATAGCTATATGGGTTATTTTACCTAACCCTCATTCCTCGGTAGGAAGCTCCTATGTGTGGATGTTATGACCGTACCTCATTATTTACCTTTGGTTGACACTGCCTTAGGATGTGGGTCTTCAGGACTGGTAAGGTTCGATGTATAACTAATCTAAGCATGGTATCCTCACTAGGGTCGAAAAACAAGATATGTTTTGAAATGATTTGATATGAGATATGATATTGGAAAATTTTAATGTTTACTGAAACTTGTCGATGGGTCACTTTTTACTTAAAATTGTGAATAATTCACCAACATGTAGTTGATGTCGTTTTAACGCTTTGCAGGAAATTGTGGATTTCCGTTGGTCATGCCATAGTTGTTTTCGGATCGCTTGCTTTTGTGAAATTTGAATTTGTAATGTTATCGTAATTTCCTTGACGATCCGTTTGCTGATTTCTTTTGAAGTTGTATTTGTACTTGGCGTCTTACCGCCCTTGACTTATCAATGTATTTTGTAACATTTGGCATGATCTATATTATTTGATGTTTTGTTTATCGGTTATATTGTTGTAATCTTGACTCTTGATATTATAACTGGAACACCTCGTGTTTCCGCTCTAAGCGGGGTGTGACAAACAGCCTGATCAGAAACTATGAAAACTTCTACCTGAAAGAAAAGGAAACCTTGGTTGATTTGCACACAAGGTTTCAAATCTTGTTGAATGATCTATCAGCTCTGGGTGTAATGAAGGAGGATGATGAAGTGTGCAAGAAATTCGTTGATGTCTTGCCTAACAGATTTGAATCAGTTATCACATCTCTTGTAGTCAGTGAGAAATTGTCCACCTACAAGCTGCCTGGTCTCTTTGGATTGTTACTAAACTTTGAAGAATCTCAAGAGAGGAAGAAGATAAACAATAGAAGAACCGCAAGGGATCCTGAAGCTGCATTGGTTGCAACTAGAAAAAGGAATAAAGAAATTTATTCTAAGGCTGACTCATCTGAGTCTGAGTAAAACGAAGATTCAGAGTCAGGTGATGAAACTGAAGTCAAGAAGCTAAAGAATCAGCTTGCTTTATTGACTATGAAGCTGGAGCAGAAGACTGGTTACAAAGGAAAGAAACCTTTTGATTTAAAAAAGGTAAAATGTTTCAAATGTAATGAGTATGGACACATGGCTGCTGATTGTAAGGTAAAAAATGCTCAGACTGAGCACATGGATGAGGTTGCTGAAAGGGCTCAGAGATACAGAAAGAAGTATCTTAAATGCAAAAATGGCAATAGCTCCAAGACTCCAAAGCCTCAAACTGAACAAAAAGCATTCTTTGCTGAAGAGTGGTTAGATGAGGAATTGTCATCTGATGAGGATGAGGAAGTGGTTGATAAGTGTTTGATGGCCTTTGCAGAAGAAGTAACTGAAGCTGATGAGTCTGCATCTCAGTTTGAAAAGGATCTGAAGGAAGCTGAGAGACTTAGCTACAACTTAGACTGGAACAAATCAAAGTTATATAAGGTACATAACTTCAATACTTATACAAATGATCAAAAACTTCAAATGTTTGAGTATATCTTTATTGATTTGACCACCACTTTGGAAGAACAATCTGAATCTAAACAAAAGATTAAAGATCTTGAAAATGTTTTGAAAATTAAAGATGATAAAATAATTGAACTAGAAAGTTATAAAGTTCTTCTAAATGCTCAGATTGAAGCTTATAGTGATCTTGCAAAAGAAAACTATAAATTTAGAGAAGAAACTGAGCATTATAAAAGAATTTGTAAATCATGGTGCATATCATCCTTAAAAAATGAAGATTGTTTGAGCAGACAGGTACCCAAACAAGTTCAAGCTGTGTTGGGTGAGGACTTCAGTCTGAAGAAGCATATGACTGAAGAGGAAGAAGAAGCTGAAAAAGCTGAAAGAGAAAAAATCATTTTCAACCAGAAATTCTTCCAAATACTTTCACTTACATGAAAGGAGAAAAAACTATGCTGTCAAATGTTTTTGTTAAACCTGTAATTTCTCAAGTTTCTAATAAAAGTGATTCTTCAAATTCTTCTAAGTCTGAATGTGTTAATTTATCTGAAACTGATAAAAATGTGCATGTTGTGAACAAATCTTTGCATACAAACAATGTTTTACCCAAGGTTGTGAGTAAACTTAAGGTTCAGAGTCAAGTCAGTTCCAAAATCATTAATAAGAGTCATGAAAACAAAACTATTGATAAATTGGGAAATCAATTGTTGGAACTGACTAATATCGTAAAAACCCTAGTCAGAAATAAATTATCTCTTCACGTCAGACCAAAGACTCCTCCAAAGAGGAAATGCTACAATTGTGGTGAAAAAGGACATGAAGTTGTGTTTTGTAAACAACTGACTCAGTCTCGACCAAAGAAAAATACTTCCCAGAAGTCAGTCTCACCAACACTTAAGTCGGTTTCATCCATACAGAAGTCAGTTTCACCAAACTTTAAGTCAGTGTCATCAAAATCGAAGTCAGTTTTACCTCAAAAACAAAGACAAATTTTTCAAACTAAGCCTAAGTCAGACAAAGATACCAAAAACAAGTCAGTCCCATCTCAAGTCAGTCTCAAAGATTCTCCATGTAAATACTGTGGAGTCATAGGTCATTATTCTGTTAACTGCATGAAAGAACTCAATAAATGGAATTATACATGCTCCAAAACTGACTGCAAGATTGAACCTAAAATTAACTCAGATTCAGTTCATGGATCCACTCTAAAGTGGGTACCCAAAAGGAACTAATTTATTTTGTGTTATGTGCAGGACTCTACAAAATGGTATCTAGACAGTGGAGCATCAAGGCGCATGACAGGAATGAAGTCTTTCTTGCAAGACTATAAAGAAGAAGCTGGTCCTCAAGTGAGATATGGTGACAATGGTGTGTCAATGACAAGAGGATATGGAAAGATACATGTTGGAGCTGTCACATTCAAAAGAGTTGCTTATGTAGAAGGTCTACAACATAACTTACTAAGTGTAAGTCAAATCACTGATGAAGATCATGAGGTTAGATTCAGAAAGCAAGCAGGAATAATCTACAATGCCAAGGGTAAACCATTTCTGCTTGCCAAGAGAGAAAGAGATGTGTTTTGCTTAGATCTGAGTACAGCTAATGATGAAGCTGATACATGTTTGTTTACAGAAACAAAAGAGGAACTCAATTGGTTATGGCATAGAAGATTATCACATCTAAACTTCAAAAACATAAATGCCCTGTCAAAGAGTAAATTGGTTAGAGGACTTCCTGAGCTGACCTATTCCAAAGACAAAGTCTGCTCAGCTTGTGTTCTTGGAAAGCAAACCAAGACTCAATTTCCTTCCAAGATGCTGCATTCAATTGATGAACCCCTGTTTATGTTACACATGGATCTGTTTGGTCCCATTGGAATTGAGAGTCAAGGTGGAAAGAAATACACTCTTGTGATTGTAGATGAATTTACATATTTCTAAGAACTAAAAGTGATGCAGCTGAGGAAATTATCAGTCTGATCAAAAGAGAGCAGAGACAGAAGAACACCCTTGTCAAGCAAATGATAAGTGACCATGGAACTGAGTTCAAGAATTCAGTATTAATTAACTTTTGTGATCAACTGGGAATAGTTCAAAACTTTGCATCAGTTCGAACACCTCAACAAAATGGTGTTGCAGAGAGAAGAAACATGACTTTAATTGAAGCTGCAAGAACTATGTTGTGCTATGGAAATATGAAGATCAAATTCTGGGCTGAGGCTGTGAACACTGCATGTTTTACTCTAAACAGATCCATCATTGTGAAAATACATGGGAAAACTGCATATGAAATGTA
>CAJVGC010000508.1:18823912-18878234 GCA_910822075.1 Senecio squalidus
TAAACTCCCCTCCAATGCTGTAGATCAGTCCACCCTCCCTCTACTAGAGCAGGAGGTGGACCTGACTACTGAGACTACCCAAAGCCCATCTAGAGTAGTCATCTTGGAGAAACACATTGTTGCTGCCACACTGACACATGTGGTAAGCATTGAAGACGATATTCCACTCCTGAATATCCCTGTACTTAATATGGGACCACCCCCCTCAGTTTCAAAGCCTATTCCTAAGGCTATTTTCACTAGTTCTGTACTAGTTCACTCTAATAAACCACCAAATCTCTCTCACTCTTCTGCACAAGTCGTCAATGCTTCACTCCTCAAACTGAGTAAGGTACAGACTTCCACTTCTATGGCCAAGGATTGCTCTCCTAGTCAACAGGCGGGATGTGAGGCTGTACCAACTGTACCCATCTCTACTGTTACTTATACTTCTCAGTCTGAGGTTGTTGTGGTTGTTCCTTTGCTATTACAAGCAATTAAGGACATGTCAACTCAGTCTGATGTCAAGATGAATGCGATGCAGGCTGAGATGAGTGCTCTAAAATGTCAAAATGTTGTGGAGTTGGAGGAATTGAAGGGGATGGTGATGAAGCTGACCTCTGATATCAGTTTGATGAGGAAGGGGAAACAGGTGGTTGAGGAGTTACCAAGGGGTGATCAGACTCAGGGGGAGAAATATGTCAAAGCATTGAGTGAGTCTGACCTCCCCAAGAAAAGCTTGAAAAGAAAGAGAGGCAAGTCATCAGTTGAGGGGGAGAAAAGATACATCAAGAAGAAGATATTCAATCTTAAGACTGGTCAGACTGAGGATCACTATGAAACTGATTACAGTGATATCTCAAGTGAATCTGAGGAAGAAAATCAAGAGAGTGAAAAGGAGGAGGAAGAAAAGGCTGAGACAGATACTGAAATGGAGAATCCAAATGTTCAAGCTGAGGAAACAACAAAAGAATCAACTGAAGATCTGACAGAAGCTGAAAATTTGTCAAAGCTACAAAGATACGCATACAATGTTAGGATGTCAGTAGAGAGATACAAGGATTACATCAAAGGTCTGTACTTTGAAAATTTTGAGAATAAATCCATGGAAGTACAAGACAAAAGTGATAAAGCAGCTGAGGTGCTTAAAGCTGAGTTGAAAGAGGAAGAGGAATTGGATTTTAATGAAGAACATAAGAGGGTTGAAGCTGATAGGCAGATGGCCAAGCAAGTTATGAGGGAAGAAGCCAGAGTAGACTACATTGAATCTAACTTCACCCTCAGTAGGTATGGGAAGAGTATTAATAATTTGGATTGTCATGATACTGGTGGAGCTGAGCTGATGCTGGTATGCTACCTTAAAGGGAATTCATTCAGAGTTGGGGTGAATAGAATGCACACTTTGGGTTTGGAAGAATGGAAAAGAATTGCCAATCTGAGCTCAAGAATCCCTAACATTGAACATCAGTTTGTGGTGAAAAGAGAAGCAGTCTCAAATGTCAATGCTGCTCATATGTTGAAGCTGATCTCAGATGAAGACTACAGAGAATTCTGCACTGTTAACAGAGTGAGAGCTGGGGCTAAATCACTTGGAATGGAATCAAGAAATCTTCATCCAGTCCCTTCAGGTTTGATTTTTCAAGAGAGAACATATTGTTTTATGTTGACTGCGGGGGAGAGGAATGCTTTCAAGCAAAGGACAATCTAGACAAGTCCTCCATTTTTCACTGCATTGCCCTGCTGAATGAATGTCAATCTGACCAATGTCTTCCATTTCGCTTGAAGCTGATAAGCTGGTTATTTAATAATCTAAGGAGAATTGAAGAAATGGGGACATTAGTGGACAAAGTGGAGCTGATTAAGAAAGATTATCAACAACTGTTCAACAAGTCAGATGCTGAGATGGAGAAGCTGATGGGGTGGAAAGCTGAAAGAATAGAATAGGCTAAGGAAGCATTAAAGCCTACTCCATGGGATTTACCATTGAAGCCCAAGAAAGCATCCAAAAGGAGAAAATAATTTTTTTTCTTCACAAACTGTTTTATTTTAACATATTTTAAGTTTGTGTTTGCTTTTGATGTGTGTCATTGTAAAAGACTTTAATCTAAACAGATAGGGGGAGATTGTTGGGAAAATCAACGATTTAACCCAAGTTTATAAATCTGTTTATTAAAGTCTTAGTTTTGAGTCTGAGTGACATTTTGAGTCTGAGAGACTAAAATAAACTAAGACATTGTGGAGCTGACTACTCATCTCCATAATGAAACGTAAGGCACTATTTTAGGTAGGTTTGTTAGATAAAATCTTCTATCCTTTTAGAATATTTACTAAGATTCGTACTTATCAAGCTCACTATTATTGTGTATAAATAGTGAGTTTGAATCTTGTTATCGTTGAACCTTTTTGAATAGAAAACTGTGTGTTATTCTCGTTACCTTGTTATTATAATTCCGCTATAATTAAACAAGAAACTGAGTGTTAATCGATTCGTGATAATTAACGTTTAAATACTAATTTGTAATTGATTAGCTAGTATTTGGGATCCTATTGAGACCTAACAGAATCCTTTGGTGTTCATATCGAATTTTGTCAGAAAGTCTAGATCATGGTTAGCAGTAGGTGGGCAATGGAAGGGAATTAATGGCACCATATTTCTCGTAAATGTATATGCGCCACAATCTAGATCAGATAAACGGAATTTATGGCAAGAGTTGGCTGATTTTTATAACTCACATCAGGGTATGTGGGTCTTTTTTGGTGATTTCAATGTAGTAAGGAAAGCGGACGAAAGAATAAATTCCTATTTTTGTCAAGCCTCGGCTAACGAATTTAACACTTTCATTGACTCATTGGGTTTAAAAGAGTTTAATATGGGTGGAAGAAGGTTTACATACCTTAGTCCTGATTGCAGCAAGTTAAGCAAATTAGATCTCTTTTTGGTTTGCCGCAATTTCTTCGAAGCACAACCCACATCCGTTGTCATGGCTTTGCCTCGAGATCATTCTGATCATTCACCTATAACTTTGTGCAGCTCGGTTATTGACTTTGGCCCATCACCATTTAGATTTTTCAACTCCTGGTTACATAAAGATGGTTTCAACGATATAGTTAAAAAGGCATGGGCCTCTTTTCATGGTTTTGGCACCCCCGACATGTTTTTTGCAGCAAAGTTAAAGTTTTTGAAAAACGCCATCAAAAAATGGAGAGCATTGGAAGCCGCAAAAGAGAACAAAGAGCTTAAAGCCTTGCACAACCGTTTGAATGAACTAGATATTGCGGCTGAATCAAGATCACTCACGGAGTTAGAAACTAAAGAAATAAAAGACGGTAAAATAAAAATCGTTGATCTTGAACTAATCAAGAAGCTCGATCTCAAGCAAAGATCTCATATTAAATGGGCCACCGATGAGGATGAAAACAGTGCATTCTTTCATGGTACATTAAGAAACAAACACCAAAAAAAATCGTATTCACGGCCTAACGATCAACGGTGAATGGGTAGTGGATCCAGACCGCATCAAGGACGAAGTTCACATGTTCTTTTCATCAAAATTCTGCGATCGCTGGACCGAGCGTACTCCTCTCATTAGCCCTCTTTTCCAGAAACTAAGCGATACACAACAACTATCCATCGAAGCCTCATTCACTGTGGAAGAAATTAAAAATGCCATATGGGCTTGTGGTGGTGATAAGGCTCCCGGGCCAGACGGTTTCACTTTTAAATTTCTAAAAACCTATTTCGAATGTATTATTGACGATGTTATGAGTTTTGTCAGGTACTTTGAAGTCACAGGTCTAATAGGAAGGGGCTGCAACTCATCATTTGTTACCTTAATCCCTAAAGTCAATGATCCCATATCCCTCAATGATTATCGGCCCATTTCCTTAATTGGTTGTATGTATAAGATAATCGCTAAAGCTGTATCTTTTCGATTATAAAAGATCGTCGGGACCGTAGTTGATGTTGCACAATCAGCCTACATCAGTGGCCGTAATATATTGGAGGGTCCTCTCATCATTAATGAGTTATGTTCATGGGCGAAAAAGGAAAAAAAGAAAATGTTTATGTTCAAAGTGGATTTCGAAAAGGCATTTGACTCGTTAAATTGGGGATACTTAGAATCCATCATGGTACAAATGAATTTTGGTGATAAATGGCGAAGATGGATAAGAGGCTGCCTATCGTCATCATACGCATCAGTTTTAATTAATGGCTCTCCAACAAATGAATTTCCTATTTTGAAAGGCGTTAGGCAAGGTGACCCGCTCTCATCTTTTCTAATCATCATTGCAATGGAGGGTCTGAATGTGGCTATGAAATCAGCTTGCGAGAAAGGAATATTCCATGGTCAACAGGTAGGTAGCAACGGCCCATCAATTTCACACTTATTCTACGCGGATGATGCGATATTCGTGGGTAAAGGCACCAAAACAAATATGAAAATCTTGCCAGAATTCTGAGATGTTTTCATGCTTCATCTGGTCTGCAAGTTAACTTCCACAAATCCAAAATTTTCGGCATCGGTACTTCCACCTCTGAAATTAACACTTGGGCTTCGCTTCTTGGATGTCTTCCAGGAGCTTTTCCTTTCAATTATCTTGGTGTTCCAGTGGGAGCAAACATGAACCTAAAAAAAAATTGGCAACCGATTATTGACAAGTTTGGCGCAAGGCTCTCGAGTTGGAAGGCAAAGTATCTATCTTTTGGCGGACGCTTGACTCTTATTAAATCAGTTCTTAGTAGTCTACCATTATATTACTTTACATTATTTAAAGCTCCTAATGGTGTTCTTGATAGGCTTGAGCAGATTTGTAGGCGTTTCTTATGGGGCGGGAACGACAACACCAACAAAATAAGCTAGGTAGCATGGTCTACTGTTACTGCATCTAAAGAGTTAGGGGGGCTCGGTATTGGATCTTTAAAAGCTCAAAATCGTGCTCTTCTTATGAAGTGGTGGTGGAAATTAAACGATGGGAGTCAAAACAGCTTATTGAAAGAAACGATAAAGGAGATTCATTGTCTTCGTAATAAATCAGTTAATCTCATCTCAAATCCTAACTCGAGCGGCACTTGGAGCAACATCGCAAAAATAGAAGATGATCTAAACGGGATGGGGTTAGCCTTCCGAGACATCTTCTCGTTAGCAGTTGGTGTTGGAGACAAATTTCTATTTTGGAAGGATTGCTGGATAAGTGAAACACCATTGTGCGTAAGTTTTCCTTCTTTATATTCCATAGAATCGAATAAGGAGTGTCGTGTCAAAGACCGAATTCACAACCATGGATATTCGTGGACTGGAATACCGGATTTTATGACCAGTCCGTCATCAACGAATTTTGTAATTTACTTCACCTCATCGCGGACATTAAGCTAAATCATATTCCGGATAAATTAAAAAGTAAACTATCCCCCGATGGTAACTTTATGGTGCATCATGTGAGGAGTTTCATTGATGAAAAAACCACCACCAGCAGTTTCACTCAAATGCCATGGACAAGAACAGCTTCATTAAAAGTTAATTGCTTTGTATGGAGAGTTGGCCTTTGCCGCATTCCTGTCGCAAAAAGCCTCAACGATAGAGGGGTTCATATGGACTCCACCCTATGTAAGGTTTGCGAAGTACACGAGGAGAATGTAGATCACGTGATTGTCCTATGTCCAAGGGCACTTGATACTTGGCGATGGATTTTTAGATGGTGCAATATTTCATATCCCACATTTTCGTCAGCAAAAGATTTATTGGAATTTGGAATCAAGTGGGGTAATTGCCCAAAAAGAGAACAGTGTTCCTAACTATCATATTTGGTTCCATGTGGTGCATTTGGAAGGCTAGAAACGACTACATCTTCAACAAGAATCACAAATCTTATACAGCGATTGCAGCAGAAATTATCTCTACAACCTTTTTATGGATTAAACATAGGAGTAATCATCCATGTAATTGGATTGAGTGGGAATGTTACCCTTTTTCTATTTTATTGTAATAATGTTACTCCTTTTCGCCCTCTCTTAGTTTCTTGCTAAGTTGAGGTGTTAATAAAATTTGTCGTTTCTAAAAAACAATACACAATGGATAACCTTTTAAAATATTATATTGATTTTTAGGCCTATAAATTAGGTTTTTCTATCATCTTTTTAAAAATTGTAGTCAGTAAAACTATAGAATGGGATCCACAAATACAAGAGTCATAACGTATTAATTATATATCATAAAACGATACATGTCTAAACCTTTAAACCTTTAAATTACAGAGTACAATTTATAGAGCTAAGATTTTTCTATATTTTTGGTAGACTCGGAGATCCTCTTTTAGATTTTCACAAGTAGAAAAATAGTAAAAGAGGGACAAGAAGAAAGGCATAATGTGAAAGATTTAAAGAATATAGCCGTTGGTGATGGTCAAAAACCCTAATCAACAGTTTCAAGTAAAAACAACATTTATTTGTTTAATAGTTTATATTCTTATATTCATGTGAGTGTTATCAGTCTCGCCATTATTCCTCACTAGCCGTTACTTTTTGTTTTTCAACGTAAACCAAAGACTTTGTAGATTAGCATAAACCCACCGCTATCTCTATCTCTATTAAATATCCACAATTTTTCATTTCTCATTTTCCCATTAATTCTTTCTTTCTCTTTTCACCTTTTCTAAAGATTTCTGTCTCTAATGGTGTAATTTATAGAAAATTAAAGAAATCCCATTTGTATTTTTGATTGATAATCATAACCCAGATTTTAGTTTTTCTTTTAATTTCGAATTTTTGGTGTTTTTTTTCATGGAAAATCATAATTTTTCATTGAGGCATTTTCCCAAACAATTGGTGTGCATAAATGAGTTAAAATCTGTTTGTTTATGCAGGAATTCGGTCAACAACAGAGAGCAATCAAGACGTTATTCGTTTCATAATGCACTTTTTATGCTTACCCTTCTTGTGATTCTATGTTCCCCTCTTGTTTCAGGTAAATCGGGTGAGGAGGCGAGTACGGTTACGCTTTCGGATTATTCAGCTCTACAAGCTGTGAAGCAAGAACTTGTAGATTTCCGAGGAGTTTTGAGGACATGGAAGGAGAGAACAGGAGTTTGCTCGGGTGGATGGGTTGGAATCAAGTGTGATCAAGGTCAAGTCATTGCTATACAGCTTCCATGGAAGGGATTAGGTGGCAAGATCTCGTTGAAAATGGCGAATCTTCATTCGCTTAGAAGAATCAGTCTCCACGACAACTTATTATCCGGTCCTATTCCGCAATCTTTATGGTTGTTACCGAACCTAAGAGGCGTTTATCTCTTTAACAATCGACTTTCGGGTTCAATCCCACCGTCCCTTCCACCTTCTTTACAGAATCTTGATTTAAGCAATAATCGGCTTAATGGTACACTCCCACACATTGTTTCAAATTCGACAAAAATATACAGATTCAACCTTAGTTACAATGCCTTTTCGGGTTCCATTCCACCAAGTTTTACCCTTATCCCCTCGCTTACATTCCTAGCTTTAGAACACAACAATCTCTCCGGTTCTATTCCAGACACTTGGACAGCCGGCGAACTCACATCTTTGACTCTTGATCATAATTTTCTTAATGGTTCCCTTCCGGTTTCATTGAGCAAGATGAGTAATCTTGAAATTGTCAATCTTGGTTATAATCACATTGATGGGGTTATACCGAATGAATTCAAAAATCTTTCGAAGCTTCAAATATTGGATTTGTCTAACAATGCTATTAATGGGCGGGTTCCTTCTTTTAGTTCTTCGAATTTTTCGGTTTTGATATTGGATAACAACCAATTGAATGGCCCCATTCCTGATAGTGTTGGGAGTCTTTCGTCGCTTACCCAGCTTAGACTATCCCACAATAATTTCAGTGGTGAAATCCCAAAATCCGTTGGTAATTTGAAGAATCTTGATTCTTTGAATGTTTCGTATAATTCACTTTCTGGGAGTGTTCCTAGTTCGCTGTTGAAGAAGTTTAACTCAAGTTCTTTTGTGGGTAATCTTCAGCTATGTGGGTACAGTGAATCGACACCGTGCCCTTCTCTGTCTATAGCACCATCTCCGTCTTCTTCACAAGCTCTTCCTTCAAAAAAGAAACACGGAAAACGAAAGCTTAGTACAAAAGATATTATACTTATTGCAGCTGGTGCGCTTTTGCTAGTTTTGCTTATTTTGTGTTGTTTACTTCTCTGCTGTTTGATCCGAAAGAGAGCAGCGAGATCGAAGTCTAAGAAGGAAAAAACCGACATTTCTAGGGCTGTAACAGTACCAGCAGGGGCTGAAGTTGTTGAATCAGGGGAAACCGGTGGTAAATTGGTGCATTTTTCCGGTACTTCTGTTTTTACTGCTGATGATTTGTTATGTGCAACTGCTGAGATAATGGGAAAGAGTACGTATGGAACATCGTATAAGGCTACATTAGAAGATGGTAACATGGTGGCAGTGAAAAGACTAAGAGAAAAGGTCACGAAACCACAGAAGGAATTTGAAATCGAAGTTTCTGAACTGGGAAAGATTCGTCATGAAAACATCTTGGCCCTTCGAGCTTACTATGTGGGACCTAAAGGAGAGAAGCTTCTTGTGTTCGATTACATGCCTCATGGCAGTCTTGCTTCATTCCTTCATGGTATGTTTTTTTCTAACTTTTTCATAATATTGTGTCAAAACGAGTACTTTTAAATATATTTCTAAATGAGTTGGACCACATTAAAAAGGTTCAATTAATCAAAACGTGTGTGGTCGGGCACAAAACTGTATTAATGATACTTTCTTCTAACGGTTTGACTCATTTTGTGTCGGTTTTCTTCCTAGCTAAACGTTATCGTTTTTACTCAATATAGAAATAAAACATAACTATCAACGTGAATCTCAAGTAGTCTTTAGATGAGAATAATATATATTCTGATGTGTGTTTTTATATTTTTGAATCTTTTTACAGCTCGTGGACCCGAAAGTTTGATTACCTGGTCAACAAGATTGAATATAATCGTGGGTATTACAAAAGGCCTCGTTTTCCTTCATACCCAAGAGAACTTGGTCCACGGGAACTTGACTTCAAGCAACGTGTTACTAGACGAGCAAAAGAACCCCGCGATTGCAGATGTCGGTCTATCCCGACTCATGACAAATGCAGCCAATACGAATGTGGTTGCAACCGCTGGAACCCTAGGATACCGTGCTCCAGAGCTTTCAAAGCTCAAAAACGCCAATATAAAAACTGATGTTTATAGCCTTGGTGTGATCATGTTGGAGCTTTTGACTGGTAAATCTCCTAGTGAGGCGACAGATGGTCTTGATTTGCCACAGTGGGTGGCATCGATTGTAAAGGAAGAGTGGACTAACGAAGTTTTTGATTTGCAACTTATGGGCGATCCCACAAATGTTGGCGGTGAGGAGCTGCTTTCTACTCTTAAATTGGCTATGCATTGTGTGGATCCTTCACCAGAAGAAAGGCCGGAAGCTGGGCAAGTTTTAGAAAAGCTTAAGGAGATTAAACCGGAGATTGCTCAGAGTTCCGATGACGCTGTGGCCATGGAGCCTGCCGAAGTTCCATCAAAAAGTGAATAAGGATTTCCCAGATTGATATGGTCGAAAAAACATCATTCTTTTGTAAGATAATACATATATATATGATTGATAAAAGTGTGTAGATTGGTTTGTAACATATATCGAATTTGTTTATTCATTTTTCTAATAAGAACAGCGAAAAGCTTCATTCTTTTTTCTTACATAATTATACATATAAATTTGTTGATTCTTTTTTCTCATTACTCAAAATCAGGCTTGTAAACCACAGTGCACATCTCAGAACCTGTTGATCGTGTACATAGTTATCCAATTTGATCCAACTTCACCCCTTTTATTCCAACTTTGCCGCTTTTTAAGTTGCCAATACTGCCTATCAGTTTCTCTTTATATCAGTTTACCTGATTAGTGAATGAATCTGATTTCGTTCAACGACTCATTTGTTGATCAAAAACTCATCTCAGTTTGGAAACTGGAAAGTGACTTGTTTTATACAATTTCAAAAGATATGCGGTCATTGAATTCATTACCCTACAGGCCTACACACCCAAATTTATAGTACGTCACTAGACACAACCTAATCGGAAAAGCTTGCCATGCTCTTGGAATCTGAAACAAAAAACGAAAAACTCATTATATCGAGACTTGTTCTTTCTATAAACACAGGGACTAGACACCCAACCACAACAAACACGGAAGGCTCTAACAAGCACACCCATTCTTGCTACTTATTATCATCTACATTATTCAACCACATAACTTGATGCTTTATTCCTGCTATTTTGACCACAGAACACCTCCGGTTTTTCAAACAATCTCTTCCACAGATACTTACATAACTCAACACATACCTCCCTTTACTTAAACCGTGGCCCTCTCGTGTTTTTAGAACTCTTAAGCATTAAGTTTTGCACTGTTCACACTTTAATTTTCATCTTCTCCAGATACATATACATATACTTGTTACTGAATAACCTGCTCAGATGGTTTTGACCACATGATAAACGTTCTCCTCAATGTGACTGACACATAACTAGGAATTGATACTGAAATTCCACACAAATCAGACGGAAAACTGTGGGTGGACAAACATGAACATGTTGTTGCTAAAACATTGGAAGTAGTTCCATACAAGGTATCTATAATGTTGCATTTCAAATGATGCAATTAAATAAGTAAAAAATCGACAAAACGATTTTGTTAAGCATATGTTACAATTGTGCATTTTTCTGCACAGGTACCTTAATAGAGTCTCTCATTGTCAAGTGCATTTGCTATTTACTGTTGAAATGATCCATGAAATATGTACACTTTTTCATATCCAATTGTGTTTGCTAGTCTCCTTTTTTGATGATCGTTGGCCCATATCGTTATTGTTAAAATATTTTGATTATGTTATAAAAATTCCATACGAAAGGGTCTAGATGTCAAGTGAGTCTTTCTTATCTCGTTAACTCCTTTTCGTGAACTTCACCAATTTCATTTCATATTCTTTATTGTGAAAAGTAATAAACTGATAGTAACAACAGTATCAAAACATAAACACCAAGAACTTCTTATTAAGACCAAGGGTTAATTGTTTTGAAATACATCGAACTTTACACTAGAAACTATTGTATACATCCAAATTACAAATGCTCCTTTGTATACATTAAACTCTTATACACAACTATTATATCTATCTTTTTACCTTCTGTACAGGTTACCGGTATATTCATCTTTTTAATTTATTTTTTAATGACATGTCAAAATATATTAAATTGCCATGTCAATAAATGGACCAAATTTATGTTGACTTTCCCATTTCTTCATTTTCCTGTTTCACCAATTTCATCTTCTCCACTATGAAACAAAACCACACCCAAATCCCACCACCACAATCCGACCCAAATCCCACCACCACAATCCTCCCTCTCCGTCTCCACCGTCACACCACCACCACCACCGCCTCTCTCCGTTCCTCCACCTCCACTTTCCTAAACCCACTTCACATCTCCCCACTCACTACAATAGCGACGGCGACGGCGGTTTCCATTGAAAGAGAATACGGCGGTTTTCATTGAAAGAGAATACGGCGGTTGCCATTGAAAGAGAATACGGCGATTGATTCATTTTCATGTGGTTTTGAATCTCAGATTTGATTCTTTAATTCTTAATAATATGTTTTAAGTTTTGAGGTTGAAAACAAACATATACAATGGTTTTATAATGATCTACAGTATTTTCGAATCTCAGTATTTATAATGATATACAATGGTCTTAATAATGGTTTCATAATGATGTACAATGGTTTTATAATGTTTTAATCTAGTTTTTGAATCTCAGTATTTTCTCATATATATTAATATTAATTATTAGTATAATTGTAAAGGAAATTCTAGATGACGTGGAGGCCTGTGTGGACTAATAAAAAACATGACTTGTTACAAGTCAGCATATAGCCGGTTAAAGGTAAAACTATGCTGACATTAGACAAATTAGGAAGATAAATGAATACAATAAATGGTTTAGAAGATGGATGAATACAATAGTTTTTGATGTAAAGTTCGATGTATTATCAAACAATTAACCCATAAAGACCAACACCAGACTTATTTGTGAGACTAACAAGACTTACAAACAATCAAATCAATTGAATGTAAACAGACTATACTTGCTTAAGGTTTCAATATGAAACCCTAGCTATTTCTGGAGAGAGAGACAGTGCCGAATAAAGAGAGAAACAGATTGTAGTTATGTAACCCTCACAAACTAGAAAAGTTGTTTATATAACACAACTTTACAAATAACACCCTGATCATAACGAACTTTCAATCCAGTCCTTCAAGTTCCAGAACTCTACTTCCAATAGTAAAACAGCAACATACTTTCATCAGTAGACAACTTCAGTCCCTCAAGTTATTCTGCACAAACCGACTTAAGTTAGATCCGAATATATTAAGTTAGGACTGAACTCGTTAATGTTATTTTAACATCCTCCCTCAGTCCTAACTCTAAAAGGATTATGAAGTCCCAATTTTTTGCACAAATAGTTATGTGGAGAAGGAGAGAGTCCCTTTGTAAAAATATCGGCTAGTTGCTCATTTGACTCGATTTTTATCAACTTCAAAACTCCAGAACAGACTCTTTCACGCACAACATGCAAGTCTATCTCAAAATGCTTAGTCCGCTCATGGAAAACTGGATTATTTGCAATCATCATTGCAGCTTTGTTATCACAGTAAAAGTCAACAGGAGTTAAACCACTTATTTTCATGTCATTCAACAAGTTTATTAACCACAAAACTTCACAAGTAGCAGCAGCCATGGCTCGGTACTCTGCTTCAGCAGACGACCTGGAGACCGTAGGCTGCTTCTTACTTTTCCATGACACAAGGGAATTTCCAACATACACACAAAAACCAGTAACAGAACGTCTAGAAATTTTACATCGACCCCAATCAGAATCAACATATACAGATAACATAACACTTTTAGACCTACATAACTGAATGCATTGACCAGGAGCTGTTTTCAGGTACCTAAGGACTCTAAGTGCTAAACTAAAATGCTGCTGAGTGGGAGCATGCATAAATTGAGACAGATTTTGCACAGCAAAACTTATATCTGGTCTGGTAAGTGTTAGATATATTAATTTCCCCACCAGTTTTTGATAAACAGAAATATTGGACAGCAATTCACTAGATTTACCACTCACTTTATCAAATAAAACAGTCATATTTGCATCTAAGGGAGTAGCAGCAGGTTTGCAACCTAATAAACCAAATTCATCCAATAATTCAAGGCAATACTTTCTTTGGGACAAACAGACACCCAAATCAGTTTCAAGTAATTCAATACCAAGAAAATATTTCAAGTTACCTAAATCCTTAATCAAGAACTTAGAATTTAAGAACTTTTTCACAGCATCAATTTCAGCATTAGAATTTCCAGTTATTATAATGTCATCAACATAAACTAATAACATAACATGAATATCAGCTTTGGTCAGCACATAAAGAGAATAATCAGATTTACTTTGCACAAATCCAAATTCACAAAGACTCGCAGTTAATTTTTCGTTCCATTTTCTAGGGGCTTGTTTCAGACCATACAAAGACTTTTTTAACTTGCATACACGATTATCAGACTTGTCAAAATACCCTTCAGGTAGAGACATATATACATCCTCATCCAAATCACCATATAAGAAGGCATTATTAACGTCAAGTTGAAATAAAGGCCAACTATTACAAACAGCAAGGGTAATTAAGCATCTAACAGTTACCATTTTCACAACTGGTGAAAATGTTTCCTCATAATCAATGCCATATTTTTGACTAAAACCCCTAGCAACTAAACGAGCCTTATATCTATCTATTTCTCATGAAGCCTTATATTTAATCTTAAACAGCCACTTACAGTCAACAATATTTATATTTTTATTTTCAGGCCTTTTAGTGACATCCCAAGTATGATTTCTAAGTAACACCTCCATTTCTGTGTTCATGGCATCTACCCAGTTAGGATCTAAACATGCTTCAGCAAAAGACTTAGGTTCACTACTTTTATTCAAGTTTGCAACAAAACAAGCAAAATCATTTTTCAAATTAGCATAACTAACTACCTTATCAACTCCATATCTGTGTTTCCCCCCTAAAACATAGTCATCCCATTTTCTAGGGACATTTGTTTTTCTGGAAGATTTTCTAGAATTTGCAGGTTCATTAATAACAGAATCATCCAGATTTTGAAAAACATTGCCCTCAGGGATTACTGTGTTTTCATCAATCGGTGTTGCAGTGGTGTTCTCCTCCACAACAGTTTCATTCACAGGAGACGACTCCTGAAAACTGTCATGTGAGGTAGAATCAGACCCACTACCTTCACCATCAGTATCCATCCCTTCATCATCGGGACTTTTTGGGAGTTGGTTATACATGCTATCAAAAAATTTTCATGTGTTTGTAGTGGTCTCAGTGTGCAAGTTTAGATGATCATCATTAGTGGATTTGAAAGGAAATACATTTTCATAGAATTTAACATCTCTAGAAAATATTACACACTTCTGATCAAAACTATACAATTTATAACCTTTCTTAGAGTTAGAATAGCCAATAAATGCACATTTAAGAGACCTACTACTAAACTTATCAGTATTATTAAGCACAATAGCATAAGCAAGACAACCAAAACTCCTAAGGTGGGACAGATTAGGTTTATGGTTATAGACATATTCATAGGGGGATTTTCCATTTAACACAGAGGATGGAGTCCTGTTAATAAGATAGGTAGCAGTTAGAACACATTCTGGCCACATAGAAAGAGGAATACCCCCTTGAAACATAAGAGATCTGGACACATTTAAAAGATGTCGATGTTTCCTCTCAGCAATTCCGTTTTGTTGTAGAGTATATGCACAACTTGTGTGATGAAGTATTCCGTGTTGATTAAAAAATTCAGTCAGTTTGATATTCACAAATTCTGTACCATTATCACTTCTATAAACTTTAATAGTTTTGGAAAACTGATTTTTAATCAGGTTATAGAAGTCAATAATATGATAAAACACTTCATCTTTAGTCTTAAGCATGTACAACCAAACAGCCCGAGAGAAATCATCAACGACAGTAAGAAAGTATCGAAAACCTTCCTTGCTAGTTACTTTATAAGGTCCCCACAAATCCAGATGAACCAACTCTCCCAATTGACTTGATTTATGGTCACTTAGAGGAAATGGTTCTCGGGTTTGTTTGGCCTTATGACAAACATCACAAGGAGCAGTTTCCGTACTTTCTACCAAGTTTAAGGAATTTTTTAAGACATTTAAGACCTGATCAGAGGGATGACCAAGTCTATTGTGCCACAGATCAAAAGACAAACAAGTAAGCACATTAGGCACAGAATCACGAATACCTTGACTAATCATATTAAAGTAATATAAACCATCAGAAACACTACCAGTCCCCAGGGTGTTCTTTAGAGTTGAATCCTGAATGAAGCAATTGTGTTCATTAAACACAACAGAAAGTTTACTATCTTTAGCTAGTTTGAAAACAGAAAGTAAATTCACATTGTATTCAGGTACAACCAAGACATCGTATAAAGTTATATGTTCATTTAGTTTCAAATTTCCAATTTTAATTATTTTTGCTTCGGTTCCATTTGGGTGTCCTACCTTCAGATTCAAACCAGCAATGTTGACAACACTATCAAGATGGACATCTGATAGTGTCATATGCTGATTTGCTCCTGAATCTAGGATCCATCCATTATGAAACTTAACAGACTTAAGATGAGTATTTGAGCAAAAGAATTTTTGAAAATTAGAATTAAAGAACACATTATTGTTATGAAAACAAGTACCTGCCATATTGGCATGCACACCCCCTAGGGCCGACTTATCTCCAATAAGTCTCAAAATCCTATCCATTTGGTCACTAGTAAAGGACATAGAACCACTAGAAACCACATTGTTATCAATCAAGGCATTATTATTGTTAAATTTGCTCTTAAAGCCTTTTTTCCAGCCTGGAGGATACCCAACTATCTCATAACATCGTTCACACAGTGTGCCCAATCATACCACATTTTGTACAAGTAAGGTTAGGATTAGGACCTCTCTTCTCAAATTTTTTATTAAAACTATTATTCCCATTAAAGTTTTTATTAGGTTCAAAAGTTTTTGCCATGAAAACAGTATTTTGACCTTTGTTTGAAGAGGATTGAGAAGAACCTCTATGGGATTCTTCTCTAGACACAATAGCAAATGCAGTTTTAACAGAAGGAAGAGGGTCTGTAGTTAAAATATTACTACGTATGAGAGAGTAGTTATCATCCAGGCCCATCAAAAATTGCATCAATTTAATGAGGTTATTATGGTCACAGAACAATTTAGCACCTTCACAAGTACAGACAGGCAGTTTAACAAGAGAGTCAAATTGTTTCCACAAAGAGTTCAACTTATGATAATAATCAGACACAGAACTACCACTTTGAGTTAAGCTATTAATTTTATGATGCAGATTAAAAGTGATAGAACCATCTACTTTAACATAGGTTTCTTTTAGTTCATTCCAAACAACATGAGCAGACTTAGAAAACACTTGACCCAAATACAGTTCATCAGAAATGGAGCTAAGAATCCAAGTAAGTACAACAGAATTACATCTATCATATTGTCTACCTAGCACATCATCAACCTCATCACGTTTTAAACTACCATCAATAAACCCAGTTTTATTTTTAGTCTGTAAAGCAAGTAACATAGCACAACTCCACACATTATAGTTTTCAGTTCCTTTTAGTTTAAAAATGATCAAAGAAGTAGTGTTAGTGTCACTAGCATGCAGAAACAAAGGGTCACTAAAGTCCAAATTATTAACTTGAGTCATTTTAGGTTCGACACTAGCACCAGATTTTTCAGCACTCATTTAAGCAGATAAAAACACACAAGACAAGGACAAAGACAAGTAATAAGCAGTAGCAGAAACAACAACTAAAACCCTAATTAAATCACAGTGTATATTGCACCCTATACTGTTCGATTCAGTGGTCTACTAAGAAGGGGCTCAATCTTCTACCATGCAAACGTTAGTACAAACAAAGAACAAAAACCAACAGATCACAACCAACAAACACCAGGCTTAAATCCTCTGGCACCACAAGCAACCACAATCAACCAACCAAAGCAGAAAGGTAATAAAGGAGAGGGAAAGAAGACTTACAGTGGGAGCAAGGAGCACCAGCAGCAATATTACAGACAATAAACCGAAAAGGAAATAAAATAATAATACAGACCAAATAATGAATGAATAAAAGACAAACAAAGTAAAAAAAAAATAGCAGCGGAAGAACAAGGTGTAACCAGCAGTCAGCGATCCTGGAACAGCCAAGGAGTCCACAAGCCAGTAAACACCAAATAACCCAGATCTAGCCCGAACAGAACCGATCAAACCACGGACAGCAACCAAAACCCTAGATCCACCCGATCAAACCGTAACCAGTCACAGATCCACCAGATATAACCGTAACAGAACCCTAGATCCACCATATCTAACCGTAACCAGTCACAATCACCTCTAGATCCACCGGAAATAATATCAGATCTAACAGATCTAACAGGTCTAACAAACAATATACCAGATCTAATCAGATCTAACCAACAATATACCAGATCCAATGGATCTATGTCACCAATACCTCACAACGTCGGTCAACAAACAGATCCAGAAAAGAACCAACAAAATAACTACCGCGATTCAGATCTAAATCAACAAATAACCAGGAAACTTACACAAGTTACCTCAATACCGTAGATCGGAAGAACAGCCGCCACAAAACCCTAGAGCGAACAAGACAGCCGCCAGAAAACATTAGATCGAACAACCGTCGCCTCAGATCGAAAACAGCCGCCTCAAACCCTAGATCGAGAGACCGTCGCCTCAAACCTACCGTTGCTTCAAACGTCACCATCGTGAATCCAATCGGAGATATTCAGAGCACCTCGGTGCTCTGATACCATGTGAAAAGTAATAAACTGATAGTAACAACAGTATCAAAACATAAACACCAAGAACTTCTTATTAAGACCAACACCAGACTTATTTGTGAGACTAACAAGACTTACAAACAATCAAATCAATTGAATGTAAACAGACTATACTTGCTTAAGGTTTCAATATGAAACCCTAGCTATTTCTGGAGAGAGAGACAGTGCCGAATAGAGAGAGAAACAGATTGTAGTTATGTAACCCTAACAAACTAGAAAAGTTGTTTATATAACACAACTTTACAAATAACACCCTGATCATAACGAACTTTCAATCCAGTCCTTCAAGTTCCAGAACTCTACTTCCAATAGTAAAACAGCAACATACTTTCATCAGTAGACAACTTCAGTCCCTCAAGTTATTCTGCACAAACCGACTTAAGTTAGATCCGAATATATTAAGTTAGGACTGAACTCGTTAATGTTATTTTAACATCCTCCCTCACTCCTAACTCTAAAAGGATTATGAAGTCCCATTTTTTTGCACAAATAGTTATGTGGAGAAGGAGAGAGTCCCTGTGTAAAAATATCGGCTAGTTGCTCATTTGACTCGATTTTTATCAACTTCAAAACTCCAGAACAGACTCTTTCACGCACAACATGCAAGTCTATCTCAAAATGCTTAGTCCGCTCATGGAAAACTGGATTATTTGCAATCATCATTGCAGCTTTGTTATCACAGTAAAAGTCAACAGGAGTTAAACCACTTATTTTCATGTCATTCAACAAGTTTATTAACCACAAAACTTCACAAGTAGCAGCAGCCATGGCTCGGTACTCTGCTTCAGCAGACGACCTGGAGACCGTAGGCTGCTTCTTACTTTTCCATGACACAAGGGAATTTCCAACATACACACAAAAACCAGTAACAGAACGTCTAGAAATTTTACATCGACCCCAATCAGAATCAACATATACAGATAACATAACACTTTTAGACCTACATAACTGAATGCCTTGACCAGGAGCTGTTTTCAGGTACCTAAGGACTCTAAGTGCTAAACTAAAATGCTGCTGAGTGGGAGCATGCATAAATTGAGACAGATTTTGCACAGCAAAACTTATATCTGGTCTGGTAAGTGTTAGATATATTAATTTCCCCACCAGTTTTTGATAAACAGAAATATTGGACAGCAATTCACTAGATTTACCACTCACTTTATCAAATAAAACAGTCATATTTGCATCTAAGGGAGTAGCAGCAGGTTTGCAACCTAATAAACCAAATTCATCCAATAATTCAAGGCAATACTTTCTTTGGGACAAACAGACACCCAAATCAGTTTCAAGTAATTCAATACCAAGAAAATATTTCAAGTTACCTAAATCCTTAATCAAGAACTTAGAATTTAAGAACTTTTTCACAGCATCAATTTCAGCATTAGAATTTCCAGTTATTATAATGTCATCAACATAAACTAATAACATAACATGAATATCAGCTTTGGTCAGCACATAAAGAGAATAATCAGATTTACTTTGCACAAATCCAAATTCACAAAGACTCGCAGTTAATTTTTCGTTCCATTTTCTAGGGGCTTGTTTCAGACCATACAAAGACTTTTTTAACTTGCATACACGATTATCAGACTTGTCAAAATACCCTTCAGGTAGAGACATATATACATCCTCATCCAAATCACCATATAAGAAGGCATTATTAACGTCAAGTTGAAATAAAGGCCAACTATTACAAACAGCAAGGGTAATTAAGCATCTAACAGTTACCATTTTCACAACTGGTGAAAATGTTTCCTCATAATCAATGCCATATTTTTGACTAAAACCCCTAGCAACTAAACGAGCCTTATATCTATCTATTTCTCATGAAGCCTTATATTTAATCTTAAACAGCCACTTACAGTCAACAATATTTATATTTTTATTTTCAGGCCTTTTAGTGACATCCCAAGTATGATTTCTAAGTAACGCCTCCATTTCTGTGTTCATGGCATCTACCCAGTTAGGATCTAAACATGCTTCAGCAAAAGACTTAGGTTCACTACTTTTATTCAAGTTTGCAACAAAACAAGCAAAATCATTTTTCAAATTAGCATAACTAACTACCTTATCAACTCCATATCTGTGTTTCCCCCCTAAAACATAGTCATCCCATTTTCTAGGGACATTTGTTTTTCTGGAAGATTTTCTAGAATTTGCAGGTTCATTAATAACAGAATCATCCAGATTTTGAAAAACATTGCCCTCAGGGATTACTGTGTTTTCATCAATCGGTGTTGCAGTGGTGTTCTCCTCCACAACAGTTTCATTCACAGGAGACGACTCCTGAAAACTGTCATGTGAGGTAGAATCAGACCCACTACCTTCACCATCAGTATCCATCCCTTCATCATCGGGACTTTTTGGGAGTTGGTTATACATGCTATCAAAAAATTTTAATGTGTTTGTAGTGGTCTCAGTGTGCAAGTTTAGATGATCATCATTAGTGGATTTGAAAGGAAATACATTTTCATAGAATTTAACATCTCTAGAAAATATTACACACTTCTGATCAAAACTATACAATTTATAACCTTTCTTAGAGTTAGAATAGCCAATAAATGCACATTTAAGAGACCTACTACTAAACTTATCAGTATTATTAAGCACAGTAGCATAAGCAAGACAACCAAAACTCCTAAGGTGGGACAGATTAGTTTATGGTTATAGACATATTCATAGGGGGATTTTCCATTTAACACAGAGGATGGAGTCCTGTTAATAAGATAGGTAGCAGTTAGAACACATTCTGGCCACATAGAAAGAGGAATACCCCCTTGAAACATAAGAGATCTGGACACATTTAAAAGATGTCGATGTTTCCTCTCAGCAATTCCGTTTTGTTGTAGAGTATATGCACAACTTGTGTGATGAAGTATTCCGTGTTGATTAAAAAATTCAGTCAGTTTGATATTCACAAATTCTGTACCATTATCACTTCTATAAACTTTAATAGTTTTGGAAAACTGATTTTTAATCAGGTTATAGAAGTCAATAATATGATAAAACACTTCATCTTTAGTCTTAAGCATGTACAACCAAACAGCCCGAGAGAAATCATCAACGACAGTAAGAAAGTATCGAAAACCTTCCTTGCTAGTTACTTTATAAGGTCCCCACAAATCCAGATGAACCAACTCTCCCAATTGACTTGATTTATGGTCACTTAGAGGAAATGGTTCTCGGGTTTGTTTGGCCTTATGACAAACATCACAAGGAGCAGTTTCCGTACTTTCTACCAAGTTTAAGGAATTTTTTAAGACATTTAAGACCTGATCAGAGGGATGACCAAGTCTATTGTGCCACAGATCAAAAGACAAACAAGTAAGCACATTAGGCACAGAATCACGAATACCTTGACTAAACATATTAAAGTAATATAAACCATCAGAAAACACTACCAGTCCCAGGGTGTTCTTTAGAGTTGAATCCTGAATAAAGCAATTGTGTTCATTAAACACAACAGAGAGTTTACTATCTTTAGCCAGTTTGAAAACAGAAAGTAAATTCACATTGTATTCAGGTACAACCAAGACATCGTATAAAGTTATATGTTCATTTAGTTTCAAATTTCCAATTTTAATTATTTTTGCTTCGGTTCCATTTGGGTGTCCTACCTTCAGATTCAAACCAGCAATGTTGACAACACTATCAAGATGGACATCTGATAGTGTCATATGCTGATTTGCTCCTGAATCTAGGATCCATCCATTATGAAACTTAACAGACTTAAGATGAGTATTTGAGCAAAAGAATTTTTGAAAATTAGAATTAAAGAACACATTATTGTTATGAAAACAAGTACCTGCCATATTGGCATGCACACCCCCTGGGGCCGACTTATCTCCAATAAGTCTCAAAATCCTATCCATTTGGTCACTAGTAAAGGACATAGAACCACTAGAAACCACATTGTTATCAATCAAGGCATTATTATTGTTAAATTTGCTCTTAAAGCCTTTTTTCCAGCCTGGAGGATACCCAACTATCTCATAACATCGTTCAACAGTGTGCCCAATCATACCACATTTTGTACAAGTAAGGTTAGGATTAGGACCTCTCTTCTCAAATTTTTTATTAAAACTATTATTCCCATTAAAGTTTTTATTAGGTTCAAAAGTTTTTGCCATGAAAACAGTATTTTGACCTTTGTTTGAAGAGGATTGAGAAGAACCTCTATGGGATTCTTCTCTAGACACAATAGCAAATGCAGTTTTAACAGAAGGAAGAGGGTCTGTAGTTAAAATATTACTACGTATGAGAGAGTAGTTATCATCCAGGCCCATCAAAAATTGCATCAATTTAATGAGGTTATTATGGTCACAGAACAATTTAGCACCTTCACAAGTACAGACAGGCAGTTTAACAAGAGAGTCAAATTGTTTCCACAAAGAGTTCAACTTATGATAATAATCAGACACAGAACTACCACTTTGAGTTAAGCTATTAATTTTATGATGCAGATTAAAAGTGATAGAACCATCTACTTTAACATAGGTTTCTTTTAGTTCATTCCAAACAACATGAGCAGACTTAGAAAACACTTGACCCAAATACAGTTCATCAGAAATGGAGCTAAGAATCCAAGTAAGTACAACAGAATTACATCTATCATATTGTCTACCTAGCACATCATCAACCTCATCACGTTTTAAACTACCATCAATAAACCCAGTTTTATTTTTAGTCTGTAAAGCAAGTAACATAGCACAACTCCACACATTATAGTTTTCAGTTCCTTTTAGTTTAAAAATGATCAAAGAAGTAGTGTTAGTGTCACTAGCATGCAGAAACAAAGGGTCACTAAAGTCCAAATTATTAACTTGAGTCATTTTAGGTTCGACACTAGCACCAGATTTTTCAGCACTCATTTAAGCAGATAAAAACACACAAGACAAGGACAAAGACAAGTAATAAGCAGTAGCAGAAACAACAACTAAAACCCTACTGTTCGATTCAGTGGTCTACTAAGAAGGGGCTCAATCTTCTACCATGCAAACGTTAGTACAAACAAAGAACAAAAACCAACAGATCACAACCAACAAACACCAGGCTTAAATCCTCTGGCACCACAAGCAACCACAATCAACCAACCAAAGCAGAAAGGTAATAAAGGAGAGGGAAAGAAGACTTACAGTGGGAGCAAGGAGCACCAGCAGCAATATTACAGACAATAAACCGAAAAGGAAATAAAATAATAATACAGACCAAATAATGAATGAATAAAAGACAAACAAAGTAAAAAAAAAAATAGCAGCGGAAGAACAAGGTGTAACCAGCAGTCAGCGATCCTGGAACAGCCAAGGAGTCCACAAGCCAGTAAACACCAAATAACCCAGATCTAGCCCGAACAGAACCGATCAAACCACGGACAGCAACCAAAACCCTAGATCCACCCGATCAAACCGTAACCAGTCACAGATCCACCAGATATAACCGTAACAGAACCCTAGATCCACCAGATCTAACCGTAACCAGTCACAATCACCTCTAGATCCACCGGAAATAATATCAGATCTAACAGATCTAACAGGTCTAACAAACAATATACCAGATCTAATCAGATCTAACCAACAATATACCAGATCCAATGGATCTATGTCACCAATACCTCACAACCGTCGGTCAACAAACAGATCCAGAAAAGAACCAACAAAATAACTACCGCGATTCAGATCTAAATCAACAAATAACCAGGAAACTTACACAAGTTACCTCAATACCGTAGATCGGAAGAACAGCCGCCACAAAACCCTAGAGCGAACAAGACAGCCGCCAGAAAACATTAGATCGAACAACCGTCGCCTCAGATCGAAAACAGCCGCCTCAAACCCTAGATCGAGAGACCGTCGCCTCAAACCTACCGTTGCTTCAAACGTCACCACCGTGAATCCAATCGGAGATATTCATAGCACCTCGGTGCTCTGATACCATGTGAAAAGTAATAAACTGATAGTAACAACAGTATCAAAACATAAACACCAAGAACTTCTTATTAAGACCAACACCAGACTTATTTGTGAGACTAACAAGACTTACAAACAATCAAATCAATTGAATGTAAACAGACTATACTTGCTTAAGGTTTCAATATGAAACCCTAGCTATTTCTGGAGAGAGAGACAGTGCCGAATAGAGAGAGAAACAGATTGTAGTTATGTAACCCTAACAAACTAGAAAAGTATAACACAACTTTACAAATAACACCCTGATCATAACGAACTTTCAATCCAGTCCTTCAAGTTCCAGAACTCTACTTCCAATAGTAAAACAGCAACATACTTTCATCAGTAGACAACTTCAGTCCCTCAAGTTATTCTGCACAAACCGACTTAAGTTAGATCCGAATATATTAAGTTAGGACTGAACTCGTTAATGTTATTTTAACATCCTCCCTCAGTCCTAACTCTAAAAGGATTATGAAGTCCCATTTTTTTGCACAAATAGTTATGTGGAGAAGGAGAGAGTCCCTGTGTAAAAATATCGGCTAGTTGCTCATTTGACTCGATTTTTATCAACTTCAAAACTCCAGAACAGACTCTTTCACGCACAACATGCAAGTCTATCTCAAAATGCTTAGTCCGCTCATGGAAAACTGGATTATTTGCAATCATCATTGCAGCTTTGTTATCACAGTAAAAGTCAACAGGAGTTAAACCACTTATTTTCATGTCATTCAACATTATTAACCACAAAACTTCACAAGTAGCAGCAGCCATGGCTCGGTACTCTGCTTCAGCAGACGACCTGGAGACCGTAGGCTGCTTCTTACTTTTCCATGACACAAGGGAATTTCCAACATACACACAAAAACCAGTAACAGAACGTCTAGAAATTTTACATCGACCCCAATCAGAATCAACATATACAGATAACATAACACTTTTAGACCTACATAACCTGAATGCCTTGACCAGGAGCTGTTTTCAGGTACCTAAGGACTCTAAGTGCTAAACTAAAATGCTGCTGAGTGGGAGCATGCATAAATTGAGACAGATTTTGCACAGCAAAACTTATATCTGGTCTGGTAAGTGTTAGATATATTAATTTCCCCACCAGTTTTTGATAAACAGAAATATTGGACAGCAATTCACTAGATTTACCACTCACTTTATCAAATAAAACAGTCATATTTGCATCTAAGGGAGTAGCAGCAGGTTTGCAACCTAATAAACCAAATTCATCCAATAATTCAAGGCAATACTTTCTTTGGGACAAACAGACACCCAAATCAGTTTCAAGTAATTCAATACCAAGAAAATATTTCAAGTTACCTAAATCCTTAATCAAGAACTTAGAATTTAAGAACTTTTTCACAGCATCAATTTCAGCATTAGAATTTCCAGTTATTATAATGTCATCAACATAAACTAATAACATAACATGAATATCAGCTTTGGTCAGCACATAAAGAGAATAATCAGATTTACTTTGCACAAATCCAAATTCACAAAGACTCGCAGTTAATTTTTCGTTCCATTTTCTAGGGGCTTGTTTCAGACCATACAAAGACTTTTTTAACTTGCATACACGATTATCAGACTTGTCAAAATACCCTTCAGGTAGAGACATATATACATCCTCATCCAAATCACCATATAAGAAGGCATTATTAACGTCAAGTTGAAATAAAGGCCAACTATTACAAACAGCAAGGGTAATTAAGCATCTAACAGTTACCATTTTCACAACTGGTAAAAATGTTTCCTCATAATCAATGCCATATTTTTGACTAAAACCCCTAGCAACTAAACGAGCCTTATATTTATCTATTTCTCCTGAAGCCTTATATTTAATCTTAAACAGCCACTTACAGTCAACAATATTTATATTTTTATTTTCAGGCCTTTTAGTGACATCCCAAGTATGATTTCTAAGTAACGCCTCCATTTCTGTGTTCATGGCATCTACCCAGTTAGGATCTAAACATGCTTCAGCAAAAGACTTAGGTTCACTACTTTTATTCAAGTTTGCAACAAAACAAGCAAAATCATTTTTCAAATTAGCATAACTAACTACCTTATCAACTCCATATCTGTGTTTCCCCCCTAAAACATAGTCATCCCATTTTCTAGGGACATTTGTTTTTCTGGAAGATTTTCTAGAATTTGCAGGTTCATTAATAACAGAATCATCCAGATTTTGAAAAACATTGCCCTTAGGGATTACTGTGTTTTCATCAATCGGTGTTGCAGTGGTGTTCTCCTCCACAACAGTTTCATTCACAGGAGACGACTCCTGAAAACTGTCATGTGAGGTAGAATCAGACCCACTACCTTCACCATCAGTATCCATCCCTTCATCATCGGGACTTTTTGGGAGTTGGTTATACATGCTATCAAAAAATTTTAATGTGTTTGTAGTGGTCTCAGTGTGCAAGTTTAGATGATCATCATTAGTGGATTTGAAAGGAAATACATTTTCATAGAATTTAACATCTCTAGAAAATATTACACACTTCTGATCAAAACTATACAATTTATAACCTTTCTTAGAGTTAGAATAGCCAATAAATGCACATTTAAGAGACCTACTACTAAACTTATCAGTATTATTAAGCACAGTAGCATAAGCAAGACAACCAAAACTCCTAAGGTGGGACAGATTAGGTTTATGGTTATAGACATATTCATAGGGGGATTTTCCATTTAACACAGAGGATGGAGTCATGTTAATAAGATAGGTAGCAGTTAGAACACATTCTGGCCACATAGAAAGAGGAATACCCCCTTGAAACATAAGAGATCTGGACACATTTAAAAGATGTCGATGTTTCCTCTCAGCAATTCCGTTTTGTTGTAGAGTATATGCACAACTTGTGTGATGAAGTATTCCGTGTTGATTAAAAAATTTACATTTTTTTATTTGTTTTTTAGAATTTTGACACTATATAAAAGTTGTTATATTTATAATATTTTGCCCCCTTAAAAATTAATGCTAAAAAAATTGTTTTCTTTACCGTTCATACGAACTTTTGCCCCCCCTCCCCTAAAAGATTTTGTGACTCCACCGTTGACCATACATACTACATATCTAGAATCTTGAACTTAACATTTTTTCACGTATCTCATTTACTTCCATTACTTCTTTTAATTCGGGTCGTAATGCATACTAATTGTTTGTTAAAATGATAAAATGAAAAAAGAAACTTTGAGATGTGTTAAGTTCTTCCTCATATACGTTGCTTATAATATTTTTATTATTATCGTTATGGTTAATTTTCGATAACCGTACATCGTACGGGTATTATATATATATATATTTATATATAGGGGAAGGTTCTTCTAAAAAGTCTTATATTTGTAAAAAGTTGAGAAAGCATTCTTGTAGTGACATGTGACAACTTTGGAAAAAAAAATTATTTTTTTATTTTTTTTAATAAAAAAATATTTTTAATAAAAAAAATATTAAAAAAATAAATCGAATTTTTTTTTTTCGAGGAAATTTTTTTTTTTTGGTTCGAAAAAAGTTATATACGAAAAAAATATTATGCACATTTATTATGCACACCTATGATGAACATTTATGTGTGCATCATAGTTGAATATTATAGCTTTTATTAAAAAAACTAATTATCCCATCAGAATGGTCATTTAATTATTTTTCCATAGAATAACCACTTGATATAGTTCTTTTGAGTACTTATTCTTTTTTTGAAAAAAAAAACTGCATCTAATATTTTAAAAACGCATCTAAGTTTTTGAAAAATGCATCTAACTTTTAAAAAAATGCATCTAATTTTGAAAAAAGTGCATCTAATTTCGGAGTTAAAAAACATAATTTTTTTATACATGAAAAACTTATAAAAGTTATTTAATTAGAATTCTCCCAAAGAAATTTTCAAAAGAATGTTTTTTAGTAAGGTTTTTTATTGATTTTGTGATGTTTTACCGTTTATATTTGTGTTTGTTTTTAAATGAACCCCACTATTATATATATATATATATATATATATATATATATATATATATATATATATATATATATATATATATATATCCAGGAATTTTTAAATGAACCTCATATTATATATATATATATATATATATATATATATATATATATATATATATATATATATATATATATATATATATATATATCCAAGAATTTTTAAATGAACCTCACTATTATATATATTGAGCGTGGGGTGTCCAAATGTGCGTTTAAAGTTGATATTTAAAAGACATATGATACAGTTGATTGGGGTTTCTTAAGAAATATTCTTACCGGGTTTGGGTTACATAGCATGATGGTGGCGTGGATTATGGAATGTGTGACTTCTACGTCTTTTTTAATTTGTGTTAATGGGGAACTCCATGGGTTTTTTCGTGGGAAGTTGGGGTTGCGTCACGGTGATCCGCTTTCTCCATATTTATTTACGATTGTTGTGGAGGTGTTAACATTGTTACTTAAGAGAGGAGTGACAGAGTCATCGACGTTTAAGTACCATCCGAAAGGTGCGAAATTAACGCTTATTAACTTGTGTTTTGCTGATGATTTGATTATGTTTTCTCATGGGGATAAAAACTCGATTATGGTCTTATTAAATGCTTTAAATGAATTTAGAAGAGTTTCAGGGTTGGTTCCGAGTATTGAGAAGAGTACGACTTTCTTTTCATGTGTAAGTGATCGGGTTAAGAGTGCTATATTGGAGGTGTTTCCTTTTGAGGAGGGGTATTTTCCTATTAAGTATTTGGGAGTTCCATTGATCTCATCCAGACTTTTAGTTGAAGATTGTAAGAGTTTAGTTGAGAAAGTTCGGAACCGTCTGGGAGATTGGCGAAATAAATCTTTATCTATTGTCGGTAGACTTGAATTAGTCGTGTCTGTTCTTTCAGCTATGCATGTGTATTGGGCGTCGGTTTTCATTCTTCCGAGTTCTATCATCCTTGATATTGAGAAGCTACTCCGTGGGTTCTTGTGGTGTCAAGGGTTGTTAAAGCAGGGTAGAGCTAAGGTGGCATGGGCTGATGTTTGTCGTCCTAAAGCGGAGGGTGGTTTGGGTATTCGTAGTCTTGTTTCTTGGAATTATGCTTTAATGATGGTGCATATATGGGAAGTCCTTATTCGTAAGAGTCTTTATGGGTCAAATGGGTGCATACGCATCGTCTTGAGGGTCGTAGTTTTTGGGAGGTCCAAGTAAAGGAGAATGCAAGTTATAGTTGGAGAAAGATCTTGGGATTACGTGATGTTATTCGAATGCATGTTATCAGTAAGATTGGTGATGGTAGCATGATTTCCGCCTGGTTTGATAATTGGAGTGTTGATGGTCCATTAAATAACTTTATTTCGAATCGGGACATTATAAATGCAGGCTGGACTTTAAAAAGTAAACTTGCTGATATTTTAAATGGTAATGGTTGGTCTTGGCCTGTGTTTTGGTTGCAAAAATACGCGGTGTTAAATCAGATTCCAGTGCCAATATTGCGCGACTGCAGGGATTCGATCGGTTGGGTTGATAATGATGGTTCTGAGGTGTTGTTTTCTGTTAAGAGTGCGTGGGATGCAATTCGTGACCGTGCTAATCGTGTGGATTGGAAGGAAGTTGTGTGGTTTTCTCAGAGTATTCCGCGACATTCTTTTGTTGTGTGGTTACTCATGTTACAAAAATTGAAGACTCAGGATCGTATCAAAGATTTGGAGAAATCGGATAAGATCAAATCTGTCAATTGTGTTTTTTGCAACCTACAGCCGGATTCGCATGATCATTTATTTTTTGAATGTTGTTATGCGCAACAGGTTTGGCAGTTAGTTTGTGTTCAATATATTGTAATATGTGAAGTTTTTTGATCAATAAGGGGTTTATTAGAATTATGTAGAGATATCTTAGTTAAATGGTGTAATTTATTAAAGGGATAATTTAGTTAAATTGGTTAAAATAAATGGTTATTTAATTAAATTATTTGAAAATAAATGATTAAATTTAAATTTTATGAAAATAATTTTATTGGTTAATAATTTTGAAAAAACATTTTCTTATATATATATATATATATATATATATATATATATATATATATATATATATATTAAGATTTTTTTCTTTTCTCAAACAACGAGTTTAAACAGTGAGTTTTTGAAAATAATTAATTAGGTTTTTCTTAAAACCGTTGCATTTGATGAAGAGAATAAAACCCTTCAAAATGTCACGCCACCATCTTAAGCCTCCCCAACTAGGGATGGCAAAAACCCCAAAACAACTAGGAAACCCATAAAATGGAAGTAATTAGTTATAGTTTTATCATATGTGATTTTAATAGTTTGATTTATGATTTTTGTATTTTTTTTTTCTTCGATTCTAGTTAACTCTATATCATATAGGATATGTAGGTTTTAAAATTCACACTTAGAGTTCATATCACATGTGATTTAATCTTACGAATATCAACATTTGACAAAAAACGAAGAAAAAAAAGTCGTCAAAATTCGGATTTTTTCCCATGTCTATATAGATTATATAAAAAAAAGTCGTCAAAATTCATATTTTAAGTAAAACCATGTGTGTTATTGACTTATTTGTTTTAAGATTCTATATATATATATATATTATAATATCACATCAGATTTACATTATTATCAAATATGATTTTAGTACAATCACCTGTGATTTCGTTGAAACTTTTATGGATTTAATTAAATTATATATCATGTAACGATTTTAGGTTTTTAAATCCTCATTTTACGTTAAAATCACATTAGATATAACCTTACAAATTTAATCATTGGTCTAAAAACGAAAAAACAAAAGTTGCCAAAATTTAATTTAATTTTTTTTTTGTTTTAGATAAATTATACATTATATACATTTTTTATTTTATTTTTGAAGTTTATTTATTTATGTCAATATAACATGTGATATTAACTTTTCAATATTGTATTCCTTCCTTTGTCTCCGTGAAAGAAAAAAATCCTCAACACTTTCAGCAGGTATGAGAAGTTATTTGTTGTTTTCGAAGATGTTGACCGCCTATAGTCCTTTATCTACGTTGCAATTTCTCTCTATAAACTCCTCTTTCTCTTCAATTTGAAGACCAATCCGACTAATTAACTCCGTACATTTAGAAGTATTCTCCCAATCTTTCACGCACTGCAGACGAAGGAGGTTGAGATATTCTTGTTCTAAAAATGATTTGTGGGGGTTATTTTGAAGTGATTGTATAAGTTGGGTTTTTTTTCATTGTTAGCTTTTTGGAAACTTTTGATGAGGAAATTAAGTTTTTCATAACGCTTCTTATCTTCTTCTTTTCATTGTTAGATCGTGCCCAGACACGGCATTCCAGTATCGGTTATATATGATCGCGACGCACGATTTACTTCGAGGTTCTGGCAGACGCTACAACAAGCTTTGGGTACACGATTAGACATGAGCACGACTTATCACCCTCAGACCGATGGGCGTAGTGAGCGGACGATTCAGACGTTGGAGGATATGTTGCGCGCGTGTGTTTTAGATTTTGACGGGAGTTGGGATCGACATTTACCGTTAGTCGAGTTTTCATACAACAACAGTTACCACTCCAACATTAATTGCGCACCTTTTGAGGCTCTTTACGGTCGTAAGTGTATGTCTCCACTCTGTTGGGCTGAGGTTGGTGATAGCCAGATTACGGGTCCGGAGCTGATCCAAGAGACGACTGATAAGATATTTAAGATTAAGGATCGTCTGTTAGCCGCGAGGGATCGTCAGAAGAAATACGCCGATTTGCGTCGAAAACCTTTGGAGTTCAAGGTCGGCGATATGGTGTTATTAAAAGTTTCTCCGTGGAAGGGTGTGTTTCGATTCGAGAAGAGCAACAAGTTAAGTCCACGTTTTACGGGCCCTTTTAGAGTATTGTCTCATGTTGGGCCAGTGGCGGACCGTCTTGAGTTGCCACCTGAGTTGTGCGGTGTGCACAACGTATTTCACGTATCGCATCTCAAGAAGTGCCTTGCTGACGAGTCCTTGATCGCTCCACTGGAGAAACTACGTATGGATGATTCACTTCACGTGATAGAGGAGCCGGTGGAAATTGTTGACCGAGATGTCAAGCGTTTACGGCGGAGTCAGATCCCGATAGTGAACGTCCGCTTGAACTCTAAGATTAGAGCCGAGTTTACGTAGGAACAGGAGGACGAGATGCATCGGAAGTACCCCCATCTCTTTCCTAGGAGCGATGCTCAGTAAATATTTCTAGGACGAAATTCTTTTTACTGGGGGAGGCTGTGACGTCCCGTCATTTTAAGGTACTTATGTTACCGTATTATTTTACTTTTATTCGCAATTGTTTTGACCCTTGCATTTCGCTTTGTATTTACTCACGAGTTATTGATATGAGTCGGGTTTGTGTGATTGTCGATTCGTCCCTCGAGACGTAATCTTTATATTTACCTAAGTGCCAAATAGTAGTATTCTCGTGATAATAAGTTAGGGTGTTTACGCTAAATTTGTCGGTTAACATGTTCCTTATCTTCGAGAAATCGTGCTTTGCTCTTGTTTATACTTATACCGAAAAGTACGTATCTCGAAATCGGAATTGAAATTGAATCATTTAATGAATCCTAATACCGAGAATACCTATAATGGACTAGCCTAATTTAATTTGCAAAACAATTGAGAACTCTAAACGAATGCATGTACGTAACGATAACTTAAACGAAAAACGAAAAGGCCATTTCTGGCACCCAAATGCGCCGCACCTATCACCCAATGCGCCGCATTGGGTGGTGCAGACAACATTTGGTGTTTGATGGGTGAGTCACTAAAAAACGTGTCTAGCCTTTTGGACACCTGTCCTACCGGTGTAAAGACACCCTCTAACCCATATTTTACCCCTAGAACTCATCATTCATGTCTTCATTTCCATTTCACAATCACACACACACCTAATCTCAATCTCTTTATTTTCTTTGTGCAAGACATACACTTTCTCCCTCAATTTTCCTTGTGGCTGTAATTTCCAGCAAAGTACAAGTTAAATCCACCCATAAACATCACTAAAAATCAACATTTTCATCAAGAGGAGCAAGGTTTATTCATCCTTTTGGTGGCATTCATCGGTCTCCGTCAATTTCGGGTCGAAATCACCGTCAAACAACAAGGAATTTCCCTCAAATCTTGCTAGATCATCATACATTCATTTTCTTTGGGGTATAATATCTAATCCCTACTGTTTGTACTAAGATTTATCTATCGCATGTATGATCAAATACAAAGAAATGAGTTTTTATAAAATTTGATGGTTAATAATCTATGAAATCAAGTTTATAAAAAATATACATGGATTTTGGGTTTAAATGATTGGAACATCTTTACAAAAGTGTTTTTTGAAAGTGTTTTTGAAGATATTAAAACTTGCATGTCCAAATCTACCATCAAAAGATAAATTTCTCGACACAAAAACGATTTCGGTAAAAATCCCGTCCCGAATGCGCCGCATTCTTCCACAACGCGACGCATTGTGGGGACCAGATTGTGGTTTTCATTTTGATTCGCTATAAATCGTAACCGTAAACTCGTTATCTTAAGAACCTTTATTAAAGGTTGGTGTATTGTGTTTTAGAGTTGGAAATCTCATCACCACACCACCGAGGTCTTTTGTTCCGGGTTCTTTGCTTGATATCCTTGCGGTTGTTAACGGTAAGAATCGACATTCTCCCAAATTTCCTCATTTTCATATATTTGTCTTATTAACTTCGGTTTTAGCCTTGGAAATGGTTAGGAATAAATATTAGACCAACACTTGGTATATTATCGGATTTGGACTAAGTTTGGACTAAAATACGTTAAAAATGTAAATTAACCAAAACTAACGTATTATCTATATTATTATGTAAAATCACATATGAATATGTATATAAGACTTGGTGAATGTGGATGGAACAAAATACAATTGTTAACAAGTGGTAAAGTGGATATAAACTTGGATGTAAATTCTAGAGTGTGGAAGCGCTGCCAAAATTTACACTTTAAAACAACTCTGAGACACTTGTTTAAGTAAGTTATTATATTTAAAAGTAACATATAACGATAAACACAACGTCTTTGGACTCAAGGACGATAACTCTATCGCAAACGTCATAATATTTACATAAAACAAACGTTTTAACCTCTTTCGATAAATAAACCTTCGTTACAAAATGCGATCGTAAATTAAAACCATCAAATGACGTTTTTACGACAAACTCTTATAAATCATTTTAAACGTTATCTTACTTTACGACTTTGAAAAAGTAAAGACTCTAAATTCTCAAAATGTCAAAGTTGGACTTTTACATTGATTTTGACATTCCTTCAAGTTGACTTTGACTTTTATAAAGTCAGCATCCTTGACCTTTGACTTTTACAAAGTCAACATTTCTTACTTTGACCAAGGTAACATCTTCGACGTTGACTTTGATCGATCTCGATAAAACCTTGGTAACAATATTCGATTTCAACCGATATCCCTGGTAGTCGATATCGACTCGGAATGTCATTCTTTTTTAATTGTCGTTCATGACGTGAAATGTCGATATCTTTCCGATCGGCCCTTTTTGGCGCGGAACATCGTCTTCTTAATCCGTCATCTTGATTCGACTTAATAATCATTGGAATATTTTAATCATAACCTTAACCGACAAGGCTAAACCGGACTAGACTTATGGAGATACTTAGACTATGTTGTTTATTGTTTTACGGCACTTAGACGGTGGAGTTGTAGCTCCGTGATTATGTACCCGAGTATTTGGCTGAGCTTTCACTGTGAGTTATTCGTAGCCCTTGTCTTTACTGTTTTTGGGCTGGAAAGCGTATTTTAAATTGTCTGCATGTATGCGGAACATTGTTGATTATCTTGTTTACCTAGTAGAATAGGTCTGCCTTAGATTGGGTGTCTTAAACACTCGTTAAGCTTTATGCCCAACGGTTTCATATATATAACTATACGGGTTATTGTACCTAACCCTCATCGCTCGGTAGGTCGCTCCTATGAGTGGATGTTGTGGCCGCACTTCATTATTAGTTGCCTTTGGTTTGACACACCTTAGGAAAGGAGTCTATTGGTGTCACACCCCGCTAAAGCGGAAACACGCAATGTGAAGAGCTGGAAGATCATTACACGGGTTATAAGAACATAACGGCATTCAAGTCATTAATAAAAATATTAAAAGTGTTTACATGTTTCAAAAGATAACCAATTAATAGAATTTAGTACAAGTACATCGACAAAGTTTTAAATTAAAATTCCCAAAAGAAAAGTGGACAAGTCTTTTCCCAAATCAGATCTCACGCTACCGCCTTGACCCGTCCATGCCATGCATTCCATACTTACACTAAATTTCCTGAAACAAAAGATAAAGTGTCAACTACGAAAGTAGTGAGTGAGTTACAGTTTAAGTAGTTCGGCAAAATATAAGTAAAGTATATAAAAGTAAAAGTTTCCAAAAGGAGGTTAGCGGAGAAAAGTCGCTTAAAGTTTATATACTTTTAAAGTTCCAAGTAATGGGCGTGTCGGTGCCCTAAAGTTCGTAAAGACTAAGTAGAGTCAAATTTAGTCAAATCGTAGTTGCGGAATCAATCGCTAAAGAGTTCGTAAATTTATGCGTATAAGTAACTAATTAGATTTCTTGTACGAACCTCTTGGCATCTATAACTTAAGTGTTCACACTAATCCGATTGTTCAACCTTGAGGCCCCTCTTCCCGCCTATCCTATGGGAAGTTGTTCAAGTTCTTAGTAATATGTACTTAGACTGCCATCTAAGCAAGGAACGGTTCTTTCCTAAGTATCGATACCCATAATTACTAAACGGCTCTGTAGTTAATAGTGTGTAAAGTTCTAAAAAGTAGTTGAGCACTAAGTAGTTTTGTTTTTAAAAAGAGATAGTTGTTCCGTCACTTAAGATCATGTTATAGTTCCATCAAGGGTCGGTCCGCATACAAGCATCAATAATTAGTTTAGCCGAAAAAAGGGGGCAAGCCGGTAAGTTCAAGTAGAGAAAAAGTGTTTTTACGCATAAGAGTTCAAAGAGTTTGTCCAAAATAGTTCAATAGTTCCAAGTCAAAATAGTTCATAAAAGTTCCAAGTCAAATAGTTCATAATTTGTAATAAGTCAAAGTTCACAAAGTTGCAATTTGTTCATAAAAATTTTCAAGTACAAATAATCTCATGTTTCCCCCAAAAATCATGCAAAATACATATAAAAATAAGGGGTTGTAACTCATGGATTGCAAAGAGTAAGACACGGAAATTCGGTCGGAAATGGAAGCCGGGAATCACGGATTGCCTAATAATACCAAGATAGTTTAATTAGTCATTATATTATTATGTTCTCAATATAATAATATAGAATAAATTTTATTATCTTTAAGTGTCAAGGTTAAGTATTGTTAAAATAGTCCGAAAAGGTAATTGTCACGTCTTTGTCCAAAAGTCCGATTTAACGTTTTTGATTATTATGTCTTAAGTGCTTTTTCTCGCTGAAGTGGTTTACATTTTTCTAAGGAAATTTGGGCAGCGCTTCCGCGCCCAAATTTCATATCCAAAAATGTACAATCCACTTCCGCTCACAAATCACCTAAAACACGATAACAAATATAATATAGTCCATTTTAGTCCGATTTAGTCCATACAAGTCTCAAAGGTTATTACTTTTACATAATCAGTCCCAAAGTGTCATAAGTAAAAAAGTCAGAGGGTCACAAATGGTCCAAACGTGCTAAAAACGACAAAAACGACAAGTTTTGGAAAAACAACAGCTCTGTGCGTCGTTGTGACCACTAGAACGGCGCACATAAGCTGAAATCTTCTCCCGCTGCCTCGTTGTGTGCTTTAGGACGGCGCACATGACGCGGATTTTCGGGTTTTTGTTGCAAAACGTATTTCGAGCCTTAGATTCCGACATGCAATAGGTTTAAACTTATTAAAACATCATTTTAACAGTTTATAAAGCATTTTTAGTTACAAAATCGTGGATCTAAAGGTTATTTCGTTTAAAAACGTTTTTGACCATAAAAAGCCATAGATTTGTATAAAAACTTATTTTGAACCGTTAGATCTTACATGCAAGTGTTTATTTGTATAAAAATAGTAAAAAGACAGAAATCTACCGGAGGAAAAGCTCGGATGAGGTGTTTTGGTCGGATTTACGCTTCAAAATCTTTACAAGATTGGTCCTTTTTCGAAGTAAGTGACACCCCTTGCTTCTCTTGATGATTCAAACGTTTTGTATGGATTAAAATGGTGTTTATGTTGCTGGAAATCACTGGAACAAGTGGGTTTTTGAGAGAAGACTTGAGAGAAAAGTGTATGTGTGTGTTTTTGGTTTGTAAAAATGATTTTGTAAAATAAAAATAAAGATAATAATGGAAGAGTGTGTTGGGGACTGTCAAAAGACAGTAATGAGAGCCTGGAATCGAGAGTGATTGGTTGAAAAAGTGGTGGAATCGAGACATGCAAGAATTCCAAATTCATTACAAAAATCGTCCTCCAGGACGACGCACATGGCCTCTGTGCGTCGTCCTGGACCTCTTTTGTAATAATTTTTGTGTTTTGGCTGATTTTGTATAATTGTTTCGTTGGACCTTTTCGTTAACTAAAGTTTTAAAGTATGTTACATTATGAACTTAGGAAAGTCCATTAGGGGTTTTCTTGGCATTAGGACTTATATAATTTGATTCTGGTTGTGATTCCGACGCTGTCGCGGTTCCGATTATTGAAAAGTTAAATACTAGATAGACCGAAAGAGACATAGAGTATAAAAATGCACCTGGAAATTAGACGGTTGTCACAATTGGAGTGGTCAGGTTCGATGTATAACTAATCTAGGCATGGTATCCTCGCTAGGGTTGTAAAACAAGATATGATATTTGAAGTTTACAATGTTTGTTAAAACTTGTCGTTGGGTCAACTTTGATTTAAAATTGCGAATAATTCACCAACATGTTGTTGATGTCCTTTTTAACGCTTATCAGGCATTTGAGGATTTCCTTTATCATGCCATCCTTGCTTTTCGGATCGCTTGTTTTGTGTATTTTGGAACTTGTGACGTTTTATGTAATTTCCATGATGATCGTTTTGTGACATTTGGATTTTATTTGTACTCGACGATTCATTGCTTTTGACTTGTAATGTATTTGTAAACATTTGGCATGATTAATGTTATTACGATGCTTTATTTATTGGTTGTAATGTTGTAATCCTTGACTCTTGATATCGTAACTGGAACACCTCGTGTTTCCGCTTAAAGCGGGGTGTGACAACGTGGCAGACGGGAATTTGTCCTTGGGGCCTGACATTTTGCCTCAGCGTCGGGGTTGGAAGCCGGCCACTTTGCCCTCGACGCCGGGCTTGGCAAGCAGACATTTCTCCCTCGGCGTCGGGCTTGGCAACCAGACATTTTGCCCTCGACGCTAGGGATGGCAATAGGTAAGAAAATACCCGTGACACGTGGATATCCGACCGTCACGGGTGTGTAAACCCGTAATTTTTTACCCGTGGGTATGTTATGGGTAATAAAGTGTACCCGCCAACGGGTCGCGGGCGGGTGGTGGGTATGCACTATTCGTCGCGGGTAAACACGACCCACCAACCCGTGAAACCCGTTTCATATACCCGCGGGTAATTCCATATAATATACGAATTTTATTATATATTTTAGTATATTATAGTTAATAGTTAATAGAAAACAAAACAAATTATCGGATAAAATAGATATTAATATTCAAATCTTCGCTAGTAACATCTTAAAAATTAATCAAAAAACTTTATCGACAATTATAAATAGCAAAACTTTGTTTCGATGTTTATATGTTCCATATTTCAACAATAAACACTCTTTTCAATATTTATAATTGGTTGTTGTAGGTATGTTTTCAAAGGATTTTGTTTATAATAATTAAACCTTTTGTTTTCTTTTATTGATTTTTGTTTTATGTAAAACTCGTGGGTTTACCCGTACCCGCAGATACATGTGGGTTACGAGTATGGGTATAAAATAAAACCCGCTTGCGGATACCCGCGAATTTGTGGGTAAAAAAACCCCACAGGTATGAGTGGTTGTTAGAGGATATCCGCGTCGATGACCCGCGGGTGCCATCCCTACTCGGCGCTGGGTTTGGCAGTCGGGCATTCACAAGCGGCCCGTCGAGGATTTGTCCTTGGCGTCTGGGCTCCAGGCCAATGCCAGCCGAAATATGTGGCACTGTCAGGCACCTATTTCGGGTGTGTTGGATGTTTGTATTAAGGTATCTTTGATCAAACTTATTTTCTTCCTAACACTATCAAAAGTTATAAATAGTTATATATATTCTTAATTTTAAAATCTTTTTATATATTTTTCAATATCTTAGCTTAACAAATAAAATAGTTGAAGAAGAGTCAAATTTACATGTAATTAAATCCTTCTTTTATCATGGCAAAAAAGACTAGAGATTTATGGCTAATGATTTAGAAACCAAAAATCAAAAAACAAAACCACCGTACCGACAGGAAGGAGGCCGCAACCTTGTCGGCAGCGTAAACCTCAAGTCAAATTACTTGACATTATTTTTTTATATAATAAAAGTTAATGTTCAGTTTAGATCAACTTGTTAATAAAACATTTAATACTGTCAAAACTTTCCTTTTTTGTGAAATGTAAATATCTGGATTTCTTTTTCGTTGGGAATCAAAACTTGTATGTAAACAACAATGACGTGTGGAAATAAATTTTACATTCTTTTTAGAATTAAGCCAAAGTATGCAATCCACAGACTTATATATCCTTACAATAATACATTTTATTTTAGAGAAATAGATATTCTTAAACTAGATGATATTGTTGGTGGAAATTAGCCTTACCAAACTTCTCGAATACAATTGTCTAACATGATAGACGCTCATCACTACCCATCCCAAAATCATACTCTAAAAATTGACTAAAATACTCCAAAATCATTTCTTTTGGTCCAAGCATATAATAAACATATGCAATCAAAAAGTGTTTTTTCAAGATAATCACATGTGTAAGATATGAATAAAACGTACATATGTATAGTTACAATATTAATTGATTTGGTCGAAATTTAAAAATTGACAACACTTTCATAAAAGTTGGAAGGTATAAGGTTTGATTTCCATTAGCTGCATTAGTGGTGAAGATATTTACGGGTTTAAAAAAATTGATAATGACAAAAAAAACTTACACCTTGTATATCAAATTGATCACTAGCTAATGTTTACTGAAAGAGAAAAAAACATTTTGTAATCTATCAAATAATTTCTGAATTTTTCTGGCATGCTATAGTAATTTAAGTCTTTCGACGACGGGAATATTGGAGATTACCAATAAATCAAATGCTTCGCGAACCAAACAAAGATCCCTTATTATTGCTTATTGCCATCATGTTCTCACTCACCTCCGTGAATTCCCCTTATCTGATTACAATTTCTTACTCTGCGATACTTTCAGCAAAAACATGCCGTCTAACTAGAAGAAAAGGTACTTCTTATATTTTAATCATTCTTTTCCTTTGTAACAAATATGTGATTAACCATTTTATGTACTTTTTGCTTTAGGGAGAAGTGCAAAAATGAATTTACTAAACCTCTTTTTAGGGATTGAAAACATGAATTCTATACCAATATTCCAAAGTTTACATGTATATATGTTAAACATTTTAATTTAAGGTAATTAAATATGTGACATAACACGTTAAAAACTATACATCTCTGGTCAAAGTTACTTAATATGGAGTGTGGGATATTATCATCACCATTTCCTCCTTTTTGCATCTATAAATTGACTTTGTTTCATTACCATTAATCAACCTCCCCATTGATTCTTATACATTCCATTTGTTTAGATAGAAGGTAAAGAATGGAAAGATTTCAGTGTGAAATAAGTCTATGAAGCTCAGGAGGGATAGCGTCACAAACAAATCTTTTTGTTAATAGACTATTAGTCTGTTTATGACGTTATCCATCCTGAGTTTTATGGATTTTTCTTACTACATGTTATGCTTCATCTGCTTGCTTGCTCTCGTCCCAACCGACATGCATGTTTTGGGAAAGACATCTAAACGACCTAGTAACTACTTCTAGCTGTGCATATTTTCTTCTTTGGTGATCTTTATGATAAATAACAATTTGTTTTATTTTTATACATAGATATGAATTGGTTGTTTTAAGTTTTCTTTCCAGACCACAATCTTTGGTTGCTTGTTGTTATCAACGAAAATCTGCCATGATACATTGTGGTCATTCATTAGGGGGCAGCGTATGTCCTATGAGGTTTGTTAAATTAAGCAAAGAGAAAATCAAGAATAATAAAAAGATTTTTAAATTCTATTAATAATACTATGACATAGAATGTGGATCAAATATAAACGGGATCAAAAATTAAAAAAATAAAAACATCTTCAAAACTCATCAAATAAACAAGTCAAACTTTAAATTAACATATATAAAGTAAAAATAACTTTTAGAAAAAACTAATTATATCATTATAACAAACATATAATTATCTTGGCAGCGAGCACTCACTTTATTTATTTTTGACGATTTTTTTTTATAACAAAATGCATCCAATATAGATTAAAAATGCATTTAACGTTTTTTGAACTTTTTGACAAAAATATTATCTTAAATGTATTATAAATCTCTTTTATGATTAAAATATACCTAAATTGGGTAACATTATTTTTATGAAAAAGCATCTATTAAAAAAACCATCTAAGTTCGAAAAAAAATTATAAAAAAATGCATCTAACTTTTTTCCTAACTTTGTGGAAAAAAAAATATTATCTTAAATGTATTATATATCATTTTTATGATAAAATTACATCTAAATTGGGTAAAATACATCACTTGTATGAAAAATGCATCTACATGAAAACATGTATCTAAATTCGGAAAAAAAAAAGAATTTACAAAAGTTACTAAAAGTTATTTAATTAGGATTCCTCCAAAGAAAATCTAAAAAAAAATGTATTTTGATTATTTATTTGTTGATTTTAATGTGATTTTTTGTGTTTTTACCGTTTTCATAATTGAGGTTGTTTTTAAAATATATATTATATCTATTAACCCTAAGTGAATTTTATAAATGGTTTGTAAGTATCGACATTTTCTTAAACTAGCTAGATTTTCCTTCTTTTTTATTTTAACTTCTTTTAAACTGATTATATAGTTCATGTAATATTGACAAAACATGGTTTTTATAAATTTTCAACTTTGCGTTTTCAAGAGGTCAATTTTGTAATAATAACACATGAATCCAAAGTTCAGAGACCGGCCACATGTTAAGTCTTGGCAAGTTATAGTTTAATACATTATTGTATATTTCTCAAATAAGAAAAATACTAACTTTTTTTATTTTTTAAATTGAAGAAATTCTTTCATATGCGAGATTGGCTCACTAGTGGGAACAAGGAGGGCTTGGTGAGAGTCGGGTGGAACAAGTATGTAAGGATCGGTATAAAGACATAAAATTCTTATTTTCCCAAGCGAGGTGGTTACGAAGATCATGATGGCCTTCGCCACGATCCCCCACTTCAAGGTTCCTCCGCTTTTGTGTAATTAGTTTGTAGACCATGTCACTAGTACTTCACACAAAAGTAGAGCAGAAAATAAGAAAATAACTTTGAAAATAGGAATAAGCAAAAATTCGCAAGTTGGCATGGAAGTCAACCATATGTGAGTAGAAAAACCACTCGGGTAAGTAGCATTTTAATTGTTTATTCTTTTAATATTAGGGAAAAATGCCAGAAAAACTAACATAAAATACAAATTTTGACAATTGGGGGTACTTAAAAACATTTAGAACCAAAAAGGATTATAAAATCTAATTTGTTTCATAAAAGGATTATAAAATCTAATTTGTTTTAAAAAGGGGTTATAAAATCTCACTTGTTATAGACAATTTGAATGGTTAATAAATATAGCGATGACATATTGATGTCCAAAATCTTTTTTCTCAACTTTTTGAAAAAAAAGTCTCACGGAAAGGCAAAGTGGCCCCACACATCAAAGTCGAAAAAATGGTGGTGTTTCCAAAACTATTTGTTGACGAGTAGCGCTACGTCTACGTGACGACTTGGCGATACCAAAAATATATGACAACGACAAAACGATATTAAGCGATGGCATGTGTCAACATGCCATCGCCTAAATACGAGTTTCCTATAGTGATTTTGTAGTACAATCGAATTTGAAACCCTATTTTTGTTTGAAATAATGTTTGGTTCTCCTAAATAGAAAACTTATGTAATTTTGTTATATACCTTAAAAATAAGAATACAAACTAAAAATATGTAAATTATTAATTCATTAATTAATTTAAAAAAAAATGAATATGATGTCGTCATACATACAATTTTAAGTGACAAATAACTCAAAACTTACTTGTCCTAATAGAATTTATTAGTTTTAACATTGGAAATATATTTGCAACATTATAGTATGGCACAAGTGTATGTGTGTTTTGAGGTGAAATCGAGAGGAAGAAAGAAAGAAGAACAAGAGGAAAAAACATAAATTGTGTATCAAATTATATACCGTTATCGACAACTAAAATCACATAAACGCTGTAAAAATAATTCTAAATACTTTGATAGCAGTTTCAGGGAGAATTAACGAGTTTAAAATCGAGTTCTTCGAAACCCCATTTCGAGATCGAGTTTGATTCTACGTTGTTGGGTGTTTCTGTTATTGTTAACCAAGAAAGTTCAGGTGAGTACAATATTTTATAAAACCGAGCATAAAGACAAAGTAACATTTAAAAGATGTAAAACGTTTTAAAGGATATTTGGAAAGATGTAAAGACGTTGATCAATCAAAGATGAGCCATTGAATGTGATAACTTATTTGTATAATGTATTTGAGGGGTCGTAGCTACTCATGATTATTTATTGTGTACTATATGATGATGTACACGTTTGATATTGATTATATCATGATTTATTTATTATTGATTTATTTTATGCAATATACAGAGTATGTTATAGTTTTGCATAAAAGGTATGGGTTACAGATGGTAGGTACCCATTCATAGAAAGACCTAGTTTGACCGACTAGGTAAAGAACTAGCCATAGATAAGGTTGTATGATTTCTAAATATATGTTACAACAATGTGATAATTAGACGTGGTCTCGTACTGGAGTGATGTTTGACTAAGATTTGTGTCAGCCGTATACATCACGTGGGAGTGGGGAAGTGAATAAGATGGCATTGTGGATCTCTTCTTAACGACAACACATTGATTTGCAATGTCGGAGTAGTGAAAGCCTACATAGTGGCTTATTAAAGATATTGAGAGTCGCGCCCCAATACTTATATTTACATGTAGAAATATGTTAGTAGCGAACACGGTATTTGTCCCTTCAGTATATGATGAACCCTAGAAAGATGATATGTACCGTCATGGTTTTCAAAATCTCGTTTTTCATCATAAGGATTTATATTAGAATCTCAAACATAAACATAAAAGAAAAATGGAATTAGAAGATGAAGTAATCAAGTTAGAACCTCTTACCGAAATGAAGAAGAATCAAGGAGATGATTATGAATATGATGGAGACTTTCCTCTAACATAAATTCACGTTTATGTGGGTTTATTTAACTCATGATTTTTCTGGAAATTGGAGGAGAAATGAGAGGAATGGGTGATGGAAAATGAAAAGGAAAGATGGTGTGAGATGTAAAATGAGAGATATGGAATGAGAGATGAAATGAGATGTGTTTTAGATCTAAAAAGGTGGTCAACTGGTCCATAATAGGAAAAATACGGCTCTAAATCACGTGAAAATGGGATTGTAGATCTCAAGATTGATGAAATAGACGTTTTTAACATTTTGTGTCCGAAACTATGACTGCGTCGCAGTCAATGGTGACTGCGGCTCAGTCCCTTTCTGACCAAAGCCAACCGCCGGTTGGTATGGTCTTGCCAACCGGTTAAAGTTGCGTTAACTTTCCGTTAAAAGGACTGAATTTGTAATATATTATGCTTCTTCAATAGTTAGGGGAATTTTTTCAGTTTCTGTATTACAAGATTGTGGTTATGATAATAAATTTACGAATTTTGGTATTTCGGTTTCCAAGAATAATATGCATTGTTTTAATTGTATTAAAATTAATGGTATATTTGAAATTGATATGCATGACCATCTTTCTTATACAAATAATTATGTTTTCAATGTAAGCAATAAACGAGCTAAGTCTAACTTAGACTCATCCTACCTATGACATTGTCGTCTTGCACACATTAGGCAAACACTGAATCGAAAGACTTCAACGTGAAGGACTTTTGAAATCAAGTGATGATTCATTTGATAGGTATGAGTCTTGTGTATCGGGCAAAATGGCAAGGAAACCTTTCTCGCATGAGAACCAAAGGCCAACCGACCTACTAGGAATCGTACATAGTGATGTATGTGGTCCCTTTAGGCATATGTTTAAGGAAAGGAGCTTACTACTTCGTAATATTTACGGATGATTTCACCCGTTATGGTTATGTTTACTTGCTTAAACATAAACATGAGGTGTTTGAAACATTCAAAGTGTTTCAAACGAAGTAAAAAACCAACTCGGTAAAACCATCAAGATTCTCCGATCGGATCGTGGTGGTGAATACTTAAGCCTAGAGTTTAAGGATCATCTCAACGCAATGGTGTATCGGAGAGGAGAAATCGAACCTTGCTAGACATGGTACGATCTATGATGAACCTTACAACTTTACCATTATCTTTTTGGGATTACGCGTTAGGTCTGTTGTACGCATTCTCAACATGGTTCGAGCCAAGAAGGTAGATAAGACACCATATGAAATATGGCACGGGCAAACCCCTAATCTATCTTACTTAAACGTCTAGGGATGTGAGGCACTCGTTAAACGTGATTCGCCTGACAAACTCGAGCAAAGATCTGTTAAGTGTATCTTCGTAGGATACCCAAAAGAAACGATGGGATACTACTTCTATAGTCCTTCCGAGAATACTGTGAAAATTGCTCGGTATGTTGAGATTTTAGAAACACGGCTTATCGCTCAAGGAAATAGTGGGAGGGTTGTAGAACTTGACGAGGTTCAAGAGGAAGATATATCACTTTCTACTCACACTGGTGATCAACAATTTTTTTTTTTTTTTTTTTTTTTGGGGAGGGGGGGGGAATAGAATTGAGACTCATGATGTGCCTCAATCTGATCTTCAAGTTGACTTAAGACAAAATGTCTTTAGTCAACGGTCTTAAGATACCCTATTTGAGAACTGTTGCGATTGAGCTTCATGACATGAGTCAGTCTCAAAATCAAATTCCTGATGCTCCAATTCGTAGGTCCGAAAGGAAAATATGTGTCCCTCAAAAACTAAACCTAAATATAGCTTTAGATAATGATGATCATGTATCAGGGGATCTTAATGAACCTCGAAACTTGAAAGCTGCATTATCAGGGCCTGGGCCTGACGCTGATAAATGGCTTCAAGCTGCGAATGTGGAGATGTAGTCCATGAAAGACAACGACTTTGGGATTTGGTGGATCGTCCTCCAAATACGAAAACAGTGGATTGTAAATGGCTCTTTAAAATAAAGACCAAAATGGACGGAAATATACACATCTACAAAGCTCGTCTCGTGGCAAAAGGATTTACTCAAGTCTATGGCATAGATTATGAAGAAACCTTGACCCAGTGGCAGACATTAGGGCTATTAGAATTCTGTTAGCCATAGCAGCATTATATGACTATGAGATATGGAAAATGGATGTCAAGACAGCCTTTCTGAATGGTCATCTAGACGAAGACGTGTATATGAATCAGCTAGAAGGTTTTATTGATCCATTACATTCCAACAAGTGTGCAAGCTAAAAAGGTCCATTTATGGACTTAAGCAAGCATCATGAAGTTGGAATAAAAGATTTGATGAATAAATCAAAAGGTTTGGTTTTGTTCAGAATTTCGATGAGCCATATGTGTATCAAAAATTCAGTGGGAGTAATATTACTATCTTAGTCTTATATGTAGATGACATATTGTTAATGGGAAACAGTATTCTAATGCTTGAAGATGTTAAATCTCATCTTGGAAATTTTTTTGCCATGAAAGACTTAGGTGAAGCAGCATTTATTTTGGGAATCAAGATCTCGAGAGATAGATTTAAGCGGTTAATTGAGTAAAGTCAAAACGATTACATTGATAAAATACTAAAGAGATTTAATATGGAAAATTCTAAGCGTGGAAATTTACCAATGCAAGATGGACTTAAACTCGGCATCAAGGACAGTGCTTCCACACCAAATCTAAAACTGGATATGTGTTCACCATTAATGGGGGAGCAGTAGTATGGAAGAGCAAGAAGCAATCCACTATAGCCATGTCTGCAACAGAGTCTGAGTACATAGCAGCTGCTGAAGCTGCAATGGAAGCTATTTGGATCCGGAAATTTATTTTCTGGACTTGGTGTTGTTTCCCACAACCAAGTCTCCTTTGGATAGTATTGCGACAACACTGGCGTAAAAAATCATAGCCAAGGAAACCGGGGTTCAGAAGAGAGCTAGACACTTTCAAAGGAAATTTCACTATATTCGTGAACAAGTTAAACGAGGTGAAATTCAAGTACTCAAAGTTCACAACGGATGATAACTTAGCAGATCCTTTTACCACAGGCACTGGGAAAGGCTAAGTTAACTCACTTAGCTGAGGGGATAGGACTTCGTTTATCTAGTAATCACATGTAAATTCCGTGGATTTAGTATTTGGATATATGGATGTAATAAACCAAATTTATTTATGAATGAAATAATATTTATGATATTTTGTTTTCATTATTATAATATTGTATCCTATTTTTCATGTTTTATCCTTGAATAATATTGTGTAATATCATTCTAATATCCGTTTTCAATTGTCATATGGGAATATGATTGAATTAAGACAATATATGAGGTGTTTAGTCAGCTTGGCTCACTAACTCACATGGTATCCATTATGATTCATACTGGATTATCCCACATGAATTATTACTTATGGTTCCTTGTCATTAAGTATAATTCATAAGGTTTAAATTATCCTTAGACTTGAGATACAAGTTGCTACTCATGTTCGTAGTGCATTATTTGATCATAGTCAATACTATTCCTGAATAAGGGTAGCAAAAAATCTATTTTTGGTAATGTTGCGAATACGATGACTACCAGTTGTATTCAAGATAGGATTTGTTCCTTCGGTGAAAACTGAAGTTAGATACTTACTGGGCCACTGATAGATACTTAAGATGTTTGGGTCGGACCCACATGAATCTGATGTGTCTCGATTATATTTGGTGATCTTTAAGTGATTTGCGAAATGAGAAACAGTAGTTAAAATGAATGATTTTGATATATCTATATATTTTAACTAGAGTATCTAAAACAAAAGGGATATGAACCGACTATAGACTCACAGTGACTTTAGAGACACTTCACTCGTGCATTTATGGGAGCATTTGATATGTTGATAGACATTAATCGATGTTATCATGTTTATTTGAACTTATTGAAAAGTGGAAGGTGTAGGTATTTTGAATAGTGTCGAATAAATATGTGCTGTAAATGTGTGAGAATACGGGAGCGCACACATAGACATTTAGACACGACTACTAGTTTAATATATTTATTAAATATTACTTAATGTGTTGAGTGTTGTCCACACCCCTCTCAAAGCGGAAAACACGAGGTGTTCCAGTTAATGATATCAAGAGTCAAGGATTACAACAAACAACTATAACAAAATCACATCGAAAATATAATAATGAATCATTCCAAGAGTTACAATACAAATGATATAAAATCTCTTCTCAAATACATCCAAATAAACATAAGGATCATCTAGGAACTAATAATACAATTCAAGTTCCAACAAAAGCAATCAAACGATCCGCACACAAAAGCATGCAATGAATCACAGAAAATCCTCAAACTTCTGAAAAGCGTTAAAAACGACATCAACACATGTTGGTGAATTATTCGCAAATTTTAAATAAAAGTTGACCCATACAAAGAAAAATAATCATAATCAATTTCAAATAAAAAATCTTGTTTTACAACCTAAGTGCGACGTACATTGCCTAGACTAGTCATACACTGAACCTGACCACACAATATAACCCCAATCCTAAGGCGTGTCAAACCAAAGGAAACAAATAATCAAAATCGGCCATAACATCCACTCATAGGGACATCCTATCGAGCAATGAGGGTTTGGTCAAAACCCATATAGATCTATATATATGTAAACCGTGGCGCATAAAAGCTAACAAGTGTATAAGGGGGCCCAACGAGGCCTAGAGAAACCTAATCTAAGGCAATCCTGATCCACTAGGTAAACAAGATTTAACAGTAACGTTTAGCGATATGCAAACCGTTTAAAATACGCTTTACAACCCTAAAATATAAGTAAAGAGGCTACGAATAACTCACAAGTCAAGCACAATCAAAAGTTGGGTCGACAATAAGGAGTGATCACTCCACCGTCTAGTGCCGTATAATAACGACAAATAAAGTCTAAGCATCTCATTAAGTCTAGCCTTGTTGGTTAACATTATATTATAAGATTTATTAGGATATTCCAACGGATAACAATTCGAGTCAAAGTGACGGATAATAATGAACGATGTTCCGAGTCAATAGGGACTATAAGAAAAATATCGATAAATTGCGTCATAAATGACAATTAGAAAGGAATGACATTCCGAGCCGAAAATGACTAACATGAATATCAGTTGAAAGGGTTACCAAAGTTTAGTTTAATCCGGGTCGACCAAGGACAACGTCAAATATGTTGACTTGGTCAAGTCGAAGTCAGCGATTTTGAAGGAAAGTCAAAGTCACATAAAAGTCAAACTTTGACATTTAAAGAGTTTTAAAACATAAGAGTTTATAAAAATTTAAGTAAATAGTCTTGAAAACGATTTTATAAAGTTTAACGAAAAGTGTTATTTGTTAAAATTTTAGATTACGGTGGCGTTTTTGGAACAAAAGTGTATATGTTGAAATATAAGTAAAAATGCTCGTTTAATATATAATATAACATTCATGATGCGTTGACGTCTTTGAGTCCAAAGACGTTTATTTAACAATTTTTTATTACTTTTACGTATAATAGTATAAGTATATACGTTTTTAGTTTCCAAAATACATAAAAATACGTTCTGAGGCCTTCTGCGACGCACCAGAGCATTACTGCCATCGTAGTCACCTGATTACAGCTTCTGAAATTCGATCAAAATTGCCCGTTGCGTCGCTAAGGGGCTACGGCGGCTCACTGGCTTGGAGTTTCGGAATTGTTCAATTTGGGGGGTTTTGTCGAAAAATCTGATATACGATAAGCTTTAAGGTGATTTGTAAATTGTCCAAAAGTCATATGTTGTCCAAATTAGGGGTGTTCAAAAGGCCTGACCGACCGAGACAATAAAATCAAGAAACGGTGACCGAGGACCGATCGCTTTTTTCCGGGTCATTTCCGATCCGGTCCCAAGTCGGTTCTTGGTTTTTCGTTCATGTCGGTTTTAATACTCCACACAATACACAACATAGTAATAAAAAGGTTATCCAATTTAAGAAAGAAAAAAAGGTCATGCAAGGATTAAGAAAAAAGTAGGTAAGCGGTAGGTTCCATAATCATAATATCAAACCGAAACCAAAAAAGCAACACAAAAATAATTGTATCGAATTTCAAATCATAAACGTAAATATGAATAGGGCATAGTAAAAAACTAAACGCCAAATACGAATAGTAAAAACAAAAAACGTAAATTGCTGTCATAATATAATTTCATATCAAAAGAGGTAAAGTCCAGATCTATACAAAAGTTATATAGTTTTCGGTCCAAATTGAGTGGACCGCCGGTTTAGACACGGACCCGACCGGTTTTTGTTTTTACATATTTTTGAGAACCGAGAACCGGACCACCATAACCGGTTCAGTCTCGGTTCCGGTCCAAACTCGGTCGATTTCCGATCCAAGTCGGTTCTCGGTTTTTTGGTCACCCCTAGTCCAAATTATATTTACCAAGTCTTACGTATTTAAAAATGTACTTTTACATAGTAATAATACCAATATGTTACTTTTAGTTAAATATGACATTTTAACACATTTTAAGTTTATAACTTAGTCCAAATTCATGTTTTCTCCAAATATTTCGTTTAATATGTTATTACCAACTTTTAGGCTTAAACCGAAAATGAAAAAGAGAAGGAAAATAAAGAGAAACTCAAGAGAGTACCGTCGTGTGACAACCGTCTAAACTAAGGTCGAGAACGCTAACTTATAACTTCTAAGTGTTTATTTTGATGCCCGATATGACTAATTTTATGTGCTATGTGGTTACGTAGACATAACTCTTAAGCTAATCTCGATGTAACTCACACAAAACAATTAAACGAAAGTTACTCCATTTTAAACCTTTAAGCGCGGATCGGGATCAGAATCATAAATCAACTTCGGAATCAAACTATGTAAGTCCTAATACCAAGAAAACACCTAAGGAACTTTCCTAAGTTCATAACAAACATAATCAAAACTTTCAGTTAACGAAAAGGTCCAACGAAGCAAAGCGTAAAAGCGAAAAATCAGAAAATAACAAAAACTGGACCTGTGCGCCGCACACACACCTGTGCGACGCACAGATCGTGCAAAATCCACATTTTGGACTCTTTTTGTTTGTCTCGTTTTTAAACCATCAACCCCCAATAAAACTCAATTTTTAAGAATAATTACTGCCTTGGACAGACCCACACCCCCTTTTTATCATTTCTATCATCCTATTTCTTTCTTTTTCATTTTTATAAAAACATAAACACACACACTAAACACACAACACCACACAACTCTCTCAAACACCTCCCCCCCCCATTTACAGCCACCAAAAGTCACATTTTTCACCATCAAAATCGTTCTAACAACAAGAGGAAGCAAGGGGAACAAAGCTATTTCGGTTTCAAAACGTTTTCTACACTTTTGGAGCTCTAAATCCGCCTAGACCATCATCTAAACACTTCATTCGGTAGAAACTCTTCCTTTTTACTTATATTACTATATAACCAATTGCATGTATGATCTAAGCTCTAAAACAAGTTTGATGAAGTTTTAACCATTTTTACAAAAACGGGTTTATGATAATTGATGCTTAAATCTTGTTTTTATGGATAAAAAGTTACTTATAAACTGATATAATGATGATTAATAAGGTTTATACCGATTGCATGTCAAGATCTAACACCCACATAAACGATTTTACAAGAAAAACCGGAAACCAAATCTGCTCGAAACTGTGCGCCGTCCCTAAGGCCAGGACGACGCACAGCTTGTAATTTTTCCCGAAAATCGTCGTTTCGGCCGTTTAAAACTTGGTTACGCATTCTGACTTTTAAGACTTAACATTTGGGACTAAGTTGGTAAAAATGAACACATTGGTGACTTGTATTGGACTTAATATGCTAAAAGAACATGTTTAAAAACGTTATGTATGTATATGTGTTTTGTTAGCGGGAAAGTGTTTGTATTTGGACATAGAATTTGGGCGCGGAAGCGCTGCCCAAATTTTGCTAGAAAAGAAAAGACACTTTAGCAAACAAAACATATTTAACATAATAACAATAACACTAATTTTGGACTTTCGGACTAAAACAAAACGATAACCGTTTCGGACGATTTTTGGACAACTTGGACCTTGACACTTAAAGTTTAACTAAAGACTATCTATTATATACAAACATAATAACACTTGAACAAAACTTGGTATTATTAGGCTTTTGGTGATTCCCGACACGCTTTTGGACCGCTCCCGCTTACGACTATCTTCGCAAACAGTGAGTTACAAACCCCTACTCTTTAAACGCTTTTAATACTTTTGGGGTGAAATGCAAGTCTTAGGCTTAAACACTATTTAAGCTGATAAACGCTTTGATACTTGAATGCAAAACAAAAACTATTTGATACTCGAATGCTATTACGAAAACACTTGTATACTTTGGAAAGCTATTTTGAAATGCATGATATTTTGAATACTAAAACGAATAACTATTTTGCCGGCATTGTTGAGGGTATTGCCAACAATGTCGAGGACACGAAATCTATATTTGCCAATGACTAAAACAATCATCGATCGTATGTTGCGGACTTTGTACAACATGGACGTGAGAAACACTGAAAAATCCTGACACTACCAAGGACATTAGTTGCTATTAATCCCTTTGGAAAGGATCGTTAGTAGATATGGATACCGCTATTAGGGTAGATTGACCCTCACCACATCGACTTATAACGATGGTGCATAATACTAAATGGGTAGGCTTCAGGCTTAGCAACGATCATTGGGCAAAACTTAGGATTGTCACATAGTCGCGCTATGTGGACAATGCCTATAAACACACAAATGCTATACTCTATACATTATATGTGACAACTATTTTGAATGTAATGCTCTATGCATGGTTATGCGATTACAATTTGAAAACTTATGCTTTACTAAAACTTGTAGCTCACTAACTACGTCTCCCGTAGTTAACACTTGACTCGTGTTTTCAGGTAACGAGTAAGCTAGCTGATGACTATATGCTTTGGGGCGAATGACTTCAGAACGGATGGGTTTGGGTGGTTTTGGTTGAACACCCCATTTTGTAATTCGGATATGTAACTTTGTTTTAAACTTTGTAAACCTTGAATATATGTTTTCCTTAATGACATTTGGCATTTATCTATATCTTGTGTATCGAATGCTATTGCTCTTCACATTCCGTATTTCCGCTTTAGCAGGGTGTGACAGACTTGGTATCAGAGCGCAAGGTTATAGTGAATACCGATTTTTCAAAAATCAAACTATAGCCAATTTCTAAAAACGAAGGATTTATTTAACCAAAACGTGAAGGCATTGTTTACTTGAATTATTCGTAGCCGATCACCTATGAATAATTGGACTAAATCATGCCAGAACGGGATTGGTAAACATTAAACGAACCTCCCCGGAATTCTTGAAGTCAGACCCACACAGACCTAGATGCTATACTTAATATACTCTATGTGCTCATCTTATTACTAACACTAACATAAGCCGTATCTTCGACTAACTCGTTACCGATCTTAGGGTATGTCAGGAGGGAAAGAGATAGCTACGTCAGTCGACGAAACCGAACACTCTCACGAATCCCAATCACGCTCTAGGAGTCAACAATCGTCACCACTCACCCTACCTTAACCGTCCGTCGGACGTGAAGGAAGCTCACGATTACCACACGCAGCGCACTGCACCCACCGAATCGGCACTCGAGACCTCAGATAACTACGCCACCACCACCCCCCTGTTCGCGGATTGACTCCCGAGAAATCCA
>CAJVGC010000508.1:18878334-19021129 GCA_910822075.1 Senecio squalidus
TTATGTTGCTGAAATCACTGGAACAAGTGGGTTTTTGAGAGAAGACTTGAGAAGAAAAGTGTATGTGTGTGTTTTTGGTTTGTAAAAATGATTTTGTAAAATAAAATAAGATAATAATGGAAGATGTGTTGTTGGGACTGTCAAAAGACAGTAATGAGAGCCTGGAATCGAGAGTGATTGGTTGAAAAAGTGGTGGAATCGAGACATGCAAGAATTCCAAATTCATTACAAAAAATCGTCCTCCAGGACGACGCACATGGCCTCTGTGCGTCGTTCCTGGACCTCTTTTGTAATAATTTTTGTGTTTTGGCTGATTTGTATTGTTTCGTTGGAACCTTTTCGGTTAACTAAAGGTTTTAAAGTATGTTACATTATGAACTTAGAAAGTCCATTAGGGGTTTTCTTGCATTAGGACTTATATACTTTATTCCGGGTTGTGATTCCGACGCGGTCGCGGTTCCGATTATGAAAAGTTAAAGACTAGATAGACCGAAAGAGACATAGAGTATAAAAATGCACCTGGAAATTAGACGGTTGTCACAATTGGAGTGGTCAGGTTCGATGTATAACTAATCTAGGCATGGTATCCTCGCTAGGGTTGTAAAACAAGATATGATATTTGAAGTTTACAATGTTGTTACAACTTGTCGTTGGGTCAACTTGATTTAAAATTGCGAATAATTCACCAACATGTTGTTGATGTCCTTTTTAACGCTTATCAGGAGTTTGAGGATTTCCTTTATCATGCCATCCTTGCTTTTCGGATCGCTTGTTTTGTGTATTTGGACTTGTGACGTTTATGTAATTTCCATGATGATCCGTTTTTGTGACATTTGGATTTATTTGTACTCGACGATTCTTGCTTTTGACTTGTAATGTATTTGTAACATTTGGCATGATTAATGTTATTACGATGCTTTTATTATTGGTGTAATGTTGTAATCCTTGGACTCTGATATCGTAACTGGAACACCTCGTGTTTCGCTTTAAAGCGGGGTGTTGTGACAACGCTGGCAGACGGGAATTTGTCCTTGGGGCCTGACATTTTGCCTCAGCGTCGGGTTGGAAGCCGGCCACTTTGCCCTCGACGCCGGGCTTGGCAAGCGACATTCTCCCTCGGCGTCGGGCTTGGCAACCAGACATTTTGCCCTCGACGCTAGGGATGGCAATAGGTAAGAAAATACCCGTGACACGCGGATATCCGACCGTTACGGGTGTGTAAACCCGTAATTTTTTACCCGTGGGTATGTTATGGGTAATAAAGTGTACCCGCCAACGGGTCGCGGGCGGGTGGTGGGTATGCACTATTCGTCGCGGGTAAACACGACCCACCAACCCGTGAAACCCGTTCATATACCCGCGGGTAATTACCATATACTCTACGAATTTTATATATATTTTAGTATATTATAGTTAATAGTAATAGAAAACAAAACATTAATTAGCGGATAAAATCGATTATTAATATTAAATCTTCGCTAGTAACATCTTAAAATTAATCAAAAAACTTTATCGACAATTATAAATAGCAAAACTTTTGTTTCGATGTTTATATGTTCCATATTTAACATAAACACTCTTTCACTATTTATAACTGGTGTTGTAGGTCTGTTTTTCAACGGATTTTGTTTATAATAATTAAACCTTTTGTTTTTCTTTATGATTTTTGTTTTAGTAAAACTCGTGGGTTTACCCGTACCCGCAGATACATGTGGGTACGAGTCTGGTATATAAAATAAACCGCTTGCGGATACCCGCGAATTTGTGGGTAAAAAAACCCCACAGGTATGAGTGGTGTAGAGGATATCCGCGTCGATGACCGCGGGTGCCATCCCTACTCGGCGCTGGGTTTGGCAGTCGGGCATTCACAAGCGGCCCGTCGAGGATTTGTCCTTGGCGTCTGGGCTCCAGGCCAATGCCAGCCGAAATATGTGGCACTGTCAGGCACCTATTTCGGGTGTGTTGGATGTTTGTATTAAGGTATCTTTGATCAAACTTATTTTCTTACTAACACTATCAAAAGTTATAAATAGTTATATATATTCTTAATTTTAAAATCTTTTTATATATTTTTCAATATCTTAGCTTAACAAATAAAATAGTTGAAGAAGAGTCAAATTTACATGTAATTAAATCCTTCTTTTATCATGGCAAAGAAGACTAGAGATTTATGGCTAATGATTTAGAAACCAAAAATCAAAAAACAAAACCACCGTACCGACAGGAAGGAGGCCGCAACCTTGTCGGCAGCGTAAACCTCAAGTCAAATTACTTGACATTATTTTTTTATATAATAAAAGTTAATGTTCAGTTTAGATCAACTTGTTAATAAAACATTTAATACTGTCAAAACTTTCCTTTTTTGTGAAATGTAAATATCTGGATTTCTTTTTCGTTGGGAATCAAAACTTGTATGTAAACAACAATGACGTGTGGAAATAAATTTTACATTCTTTTTAGAATTAAGCCAAAGTATGCAATCCACAGACTTATATATCCTTACAATAATACATTTTATTTTAGAGAAATAGATATTCTTAAACTAGATGATATTGTTGGTGGAAATTAGCCTTACCAAACTTCTCGAATACAATTGTCTAACATGATAGACGCTCATCACTACCCATCCCAAAATCATACTCTAAAAATTGACTAAAATACTCCAAAATCATTTCTTTTGGTCCAAGCATATAATAAACATATGCAATCAAAAAGTGTTTTTTCAAGATAATCACATGTGTAAGATATGAATAAAACGTACATATGTATAGTTACAATATTAATTGATTTGGTCGAAATTTAAAAATTGACAACACTTTCATAAAAGTTGGAAGGTATAAGGTTTTGATTTCCATTAGCTGCATTAGTGGTGAAGATATTTACGGGTTTAAAAAAATTGATAATGACAAAAAAAACTTACACCTTGTATATCAAATTGATCACTAGCTAATGTTTACTGAAAGAGAAAAAAACATTTTGTAATCTATCAAATAATTTCTGAATTTTTCTGGCATGCTATAGTAATTTAAGTCTTTCGACGACAGGAATATTGGAGATTACCAATAAATCAAATGCTTCGCGAACCAAACAAAGATCCCTTATTATTGCTTATTGCCATCATGTTCTCACTCACCTCCGTGAATTCCCCTTATCTGATTACAATTTCTTACTCTGCGATACTTTCAGCAAAAACATGCCGTCTAACTAAAGAAAAGGTACTTCTTATATTTTAATCATTCTTTTCCTTTGTAACAAATATGTGATTAACCATTTTATGTACTTTTTGCTTTAGGGAGAAGTGCAAAAAATGAATTTACTAAACCTCTTTTTAGGGATTGAAAACATGAATTCTATACCAATATTCCAAAGTTTACATGTATATATGTTAAACATTTTAATTTAAGGTAATTAAATATGTGACATAACACGTTAAAAACTATACATCTCTGGTCAAAGTTACTTAATATGGAGTGTGGGATATTATCATCACCATTTCCTCCTTTTTGCATCTATAAATTGACTTTGTTTCATTACCATTAATCAACCTCCCCATTGATTCTTATACATTCCATTTGTTTAGATAGAAGGTAAAGAATGGAAAGATTTCAGTGTGAAATAAGTCTATGAAGCTCAGGAGGGATAGCGTCACAAACAAATCTTTTTGTTAATAGACTATTAGTCTGTTTATGACGTTATCCATCCTGAGTTTTATGGATTTTTCTTACTACATGTTATGCTTCATCTGCTTGCTTGCTCTCGTCCCAACCGACATGCATGTTTTGGGAAAGACATCTAAACGACCTAGTAACTACTTCTAGCTGTGCATATTTTCTTCTTTGGTGATCTTTATGATAAATAACAATTTGTTTTATTTTTATACATAGATATGAATTGGTTGTTTTAAGTTTTCTTTCCAGACCACAATCTTTGGTTGCTTGTTGTTATCAACGAAAATCTGCCATGATACATTGTGGTCATTCATTAGGGGGCAGCGTATGTCCTATGAGGTTTGTTAAATTAAGCAAAGAGAAAATCAAGAATAATAAAAAGATTTTTAAATTCTATTAATAATACTATGACATAGAATGTGGATCAAATATAAACGGGATCAAAAATTAAAAAAATAAAAACATCTTCAAAACTCATCAAATAAACAAGTCAAACTTTAAATTAACATATCTAAAGTAAAATAACTTTTAGAAAAAACTAATTATATCATTATAACAAACATATAATTATCTTGGCAGCGAGCACTCACTTTATTTATTTTTGACGATTTTTTTTTTTTATAACAAAATGCATCCAATATAGATTAAAAATGCATTTAACGTTTTTTTGAACTTTTTGACAAAAATATTATCTTAAATGTATTATAAATCTCTTTTATGATTAAAATATACCTAAATTGGGTAACATTATTTTTATGAAAAAGCATCTATTAAAAAAACCATCTAAGTTCGAAAAAAAATTATAAAAAAATGCATCTAACTTTTTTCCTAACTTTGTGAAAAAAAAAATATTATCTTAAATGTATTATATATCATTTTTATGATAAAATTACATCTAAATTGGGTAAAATACATCACTTGTATGAAAAATGCATCTACATGAAAACATGTATCTAAATTCGAAAAAAAAAAAGAATTTACAAAAGTTACTAAAAGTTATTTAATTAGGATTCCTCCAAAGAAAATCTAAAAAAAAATGTATTTTGATTATTTATTTGTTGATTTTAATGTGATTTTTTGTGTTTTTACCGTTTTCATAATTGAGGTTGTTTTTAAAATATATATTATATCTATAACCCTAAGTGAATTTTATAAATGGTTTGTAAGTATCGACATTTTCTTAAACTAGCTAGATTTTCCTTCTTTTTTATTTTAACTTCTTTTAAACTGATTATATAGTTCATGTAATATTGACAAAACATGGTTTTTATAAATTTTCAACTTTGCGTTTTCAAGAGGTCAATTTTGTAATAATAACACATGAATCCAAAGTTCAGAGACCGGCCACATGTTAAGTCTTGGCAAGTTATAGTTTAATACATTATTGTATATTTCTCAAATAAGAAAATACTAACTTTTTTTATTTTTTAAATTGAAGAAATTCTTTCATATGCGAGATTGGCTCACTAGTGGGAACAAGGAGGGCTTGGTGAGAGTCGGGTGGAACAAGTATGTAAGGATCGGTATAAAGACATAAAATTCTTATTTTCCCGAGCGAGGTGGTTACGAAGATCATGATGGCCTTCGCCACGATCCCCCACTTCAAGGTTCCTCCGCTTTTGTGTAATTAGTTTGTAGACCATGTCACTAGTACTTCACACAAAAGTAGAGCAGAAAATAAGAAAATAACTTTGAAAATAGGAATAAGCAAAAATTCGCAAGTTGGCATGGAAGTCAACCATATGTGAGTAGAAAAACCACTCGGGTAAGTAGCATTTTAATTGTTTATTCTTTTAATATTAGGGAAAAATGCCAGAAAAACTAACATAAAATACAAATTTTGACAATTGGGGGTACTTAAAAACATTTAGAACCAAAAAGGATTATAAAATCTAATTTGTTTCATAAAAGGATTATAAAATCTAATTTGTTTTAAAAAGGGGTTATAAAATCTCATTTGTTTTAAAAGATAATTTTCTAAAATTATTAATCGTTAAAATGAAGTTTCAAACCTAAATTTTAAGATATGATTAAAACTATTTTTGAAGATGTGATTTTCTCTAATTCCTCATTACTTGTTGAAAAAAACGAGACCCGTTATGTAATGTTTTACATGTTGAAAACAAGTCTAAAACTTAACTTTCGCAAATAATCCTTTATTATGTCAAATTCGATTTTCTAATCCTTTTTTGTTCCAAATTTTTTTACATACCCTCAAATGTCAAAATGTGTATTTTATATTACCTTTTTTGACATTTTGCCCTTAATATTATGTACCAAGTTGTAATTAGTTTGATTTATTGATAATATATAATTTTATTTTTTGTGTTTAGCGATCGGAGCACCTTGCACATCAATATTTGAGTATTATCGACAATTGGGAGGAAATGCATACTGATAAAAATAAATATTGATGCTTGGAATTATGAAAAAACGCCCGCGACAAGAAGAGTTGGCAAGATAGATTGCAAGCAATTCAAGCCGCAAACCCAAACATTGTTATTCCACTATCTAATTATTGATGATGATAAAGACGGGAAAAGGAGGACGACGGGAGATGAGAAACAAGATGATTATTTAAGTTGTGTCGGTTTGAACAATTATTAATAACATAAACATTGGAACGTTTTTTAAATTACTATTCTTGTTATAGACAATTTGAATGGTTAATAAATATAGCGATGACATATTGATGTCCAAAATTTTTTTTCTCAACTTTTTGAAAAAAAAGTCTCACGGAAAGGCAAAGTGGCCCCACACATCAAAGTCGAAAAAATGGTGGTGTTTCCAAAACTATTTGTTGACGAGTAGCGCTACGTCTACGTGACGACTTGGCGATACCAAAAATATATGACAACGACAAAACGATATTAAGCGATGGCCTGTGTCAACATGCCATCGCCTAAATACGAGTTTCCTGTAGTGATTTTGTAGTACAATCGAATTTGAAACCCTATTTTTGTTTGAAATAATGTTTGGTTCTCCTAAATAGAAAACTTATGTAATTTTGTTATATACCTTAAAAATAAGAATACAAACTAAAAATATGTAAATTATTAATTCATTAATTAATTTAAAAAAAAATGAATATGATGTCGTCATACATACAATTTTAAGTGACAAATAACTCAAAACTTACTTGTCCTAATAGAATTTATTAGTTTTAACATTGGAAATATATTTGCAACATTATAGTATGGCACAAGTGTATGTGTGTTTTGAGGTGAAATCGAGAGGAAGAAAGAAAGAAGAACAAGAGGAAAAAACATAAATTGTGTATCAAATTATATACCGTTATCGACAACTAAAATCACATAAACGCTGTAAAAATAATTCTAAATACTTTGATAGCAGTTTCAGGGAGAATTAACGAGTTTAAAATCGAGTTCTTCGAAAACCCATTTCGAGATCGAGTTTGATTCTACGTTGTTGGGTGTTTCTGTTATTGTTAACCAAGAAAGTTCAGGTGAGTACAATATTTTTATAAAACCGAGCATAAAGACAAAGTAACATTTAAAAGATGTAAAACGTTTTAAAGGATATTTGGAAAGATGTAAAGACGTTGATCAATCAAAGATGAGCCATTGAATGTGATAACTTATTTGTATAATGTATTTGAGGGGTCGTAGCTACTCATGATTATTTATTGTGTACTATATGATGATGTACACGTTTGATATTGATTATATCATGATTTATTTATTATTGATTTATTTTATGCAATATACAGAGTATGTTATAGTTTTGCATAAAAGGTATGGGTTACAGATGGTAGGTACCCATTCATAGAAAGACCTAGTTTGACCGACTAGGTAAAGAACTAGCCATAGATAAGGTTGTATGATTTCTAAATATATGTTACAACAATGTGATAATTAGACGTGGTCTCGTACTGGAGTGATGTTTGACTAAGATTTGTGTCAGCCGTATACATCACGTGGGAGTGGGGAAGTGAATAAGATGGCATTGTGGATCTCTCCTTAACGACAACACATTGATTTGCAACGTCGGAGTAGTGAAAGCCTACATAGTGGCTTATTAAAGATATTGAGAGTCGCGCCCCAATACTTATATTTACATGTAGAAATATGTTAGTAGCGAACACGGTATTTGTCCCTTCAGTATATGATGAACCCTAGAAAGATGATATGTACCGTCATGGTTTTCAAAATCTCGTTTTTCAACATAAGGATTTATATTAGAATCTCAAACATAAACATAAAAGAAAAATGGAATTAGAAGAGGAAGTAATCAAGTTAGAACCTCTTACCGAAATGAAGAAGAATCAAGGAGATGATTATGAATATGATGGAGACTTTCCTCTAACATAAATTCACGTTTATGTGGGTTTATTTAACTCATGATTTTTCTGGAAATTGGAGGAGAAATGAGAGGAATGGGTGATGGAAAATGAAAAGGAAAGATGGTGTGAGATGTAAAATGAGAGATATGGAATGAGAGATGAAATGAGATGTGTTTTAGATCTAAAAAGGTGGTCAACTGGTCCATAATAGGAAAAATACGGCTCTAAATCAAGTGAAAATGGGATTGTAGATCTCAAGATTGATGAAATAGACGTTTTTAACATTTTGTGTCCGAAACTATGACTGCGTCGCAGTCAATGGTGACTGCGGCTCAGTCCCTTTCTGACCAAAGCCAACCGCCGGTTGGTATGGTCTTGCCAACCGGTTAAAGTTGCGTTAACTTTCCGTTAAAAGGACTGAATTTGTAATATATTATGCTTCTTCAATAGTTAGGGGAATTTTTTCAGTTTCTATATTACAAGATTGTGGTTATGATAATAAATTTACGAATTTTGGTATTTCGGTTTCCAAGAATAATATGCATTGTTTTAATTGTATTAAAATTAATGGTATATTTGAAATTGATATGCATGACCATCTTTCTTATACAAATAATTATGTTTTCAATGTAAGCAATAAACGAGCTAAGTCTAACTTAGACTCATCCTACCTATGACATTGTCGTCTTGCACACATAGGCAAACACTGAATCGAAAGACTTCAACGTGAAGGACTTTTGAAATCAAGTGATGATTCATTTGATAGGTATGAGTCTTGTGTATCGGGCAAAATGGCAAGGAAACCTTTCTCGCATGAGAACCAAAGGCCAACCGACCTACTAGGAATCGTACATAGTGATGTATGTGGTCCCTTTAGGCATATGTTTAAGGAAAGGAGCTTACTACTTCGTAATATTTACGGATGATTTCACCCGTTATGGTTATGTTTACTTGCTTAAACATAAACATGAGGTGTTTGAAACATTCAAAGTGTTTCAAAACGAAGTAAAAAACCAACTCGGTAAAACCATCAAGATTCTCCGATCGGATCGTGGTGGTGAATACTTAAGCCTAGAGTTTAAGGATCATCTCAACGCAATGGTGTATCGGAGAGGAGAAATCGAACCTTGCTAGACATGGTACGATCTATGATGAACCTTACAACTTTACCATTATCTTTTTGGGATTACGCGTTAGAGTCTGTTGTACGCATTCTCAACATGGTTCGAGCCAAGAAGGTAGATAAGACACCATATGAAATATGGCACGGGCAAACCCCTAATCTATCTTACTTAAACGTCTAGGGATGTGAGGCACTCGTTAAACGTGATTCGCCTGACAAACTCGAGCAAAGATCTGTTAAGTGTATCTTCGTAGGATACCCAAAAGAAACGATGGGATACTACTTCTATAGTCCTTCCGAGAATACTGTGAAAATTGCTCGGTATGTTGAGTTTTTAGAAACACGGCTTATCGCTCAAGGAAATAGTGGGAGGGTTGTAGAACTTGACGAGGTTCAAGAGGAAGATATATCACTTTCTACTCACACTGGTGATCAACAATTTTTTTTTTTTTTTTTTTTTTTTTTTTTTTTGGGGAGGGGGGGGGGGGGGGAATAGAATTGAGACTCATGATGTGCCTCAATCTGATCTTCAAGTTGACTTAAGACAAAATGTCTTTAGTCAACGGTCTTAAGATACCCTATTTGAGAACTGTTGCGATTGAGCTTCATGACATGAGTCAGTCTCAAAATCAAATTGCTGATGCTCCAATTCGTAGGTCCGAAAGGAAAATATGTGTCCCTCAAAAACTAAACCTAAATATAGCTTTAGATAATGATGATCATGTATCAGGGGATCTTAATGAACCTCGAAACTTGAAAGCTGCATTATCAGGGCCTGGGCCTGACGCTGATAAATGGCTTCAAGCTGCGAATGTGGAGATGTAGTCCATGAAAGACAACGACTTTGGGATTTGGTGGATCGTCCTCCAAATATGAAAACAGTGGATTGTAAATGGCTCTTTAAAATAAAGACCAAAATGGACGGAAATATACACATCTACAAAGCTCGTCTCGTGGCAAAAGGATTTACTCAAGTCTATGGCATAGATTATGAAGAAACCTTGACCCCAGTGGCAGACATTAGGGCTATTAGAATTCTGTTAGCCATAGCAGCATTATATGACTATGAGATATGGAAAATGGATGTCAAGACAGCCTTTCTGAATGGTCATCTAGACGAAGACGTGTATATGAATCAGCTAGAAGGTTTTATTGATCCATTACATTCCAACAAGTGTGCAAGCTAAAAAGGTCCATTTATGGACTTAAGCAAGCATCATGAAGTTGGAATAAAAGATTTGATGAATAAATCAAAAGGTTTGGTTTTGTTCAGAATTTCGATGAGCCATATGTGTATCAAAAATTCAGTGGGAGTAATGTTACTATCTTAGTCTTATATGTAGATGACATATTGTTAATGGGAAACAGTATTCTAATGCTTGAAGATGTTAAATCTCATCTTGGAAATTTTTTTGCCATGAAAGACTTAGGTGAAGCAGCATTTATTTTGGGAATCAAGATCTCGAGAGATAGATTTAAGCGGTTAATTGAGTTAAGTCAAAACGATTACATTGATAAAATACTAAAGAGATTTAGTATGGAAAATTCCAAGCGTGGAAATTTACCAATGCAAGATGGACTTAAACTCGGCATCAAGGACAGTGCTTCCACACCAAATCTAAAACTGGATATGTGTTCACCATTAATGGGGGAGCAGTAGTATGGAAGAGCAAGAAGCAATCCACTATAGCCATGTCTGCAACAGAGTCTGAGTACATAGCAGCTGCTGAAGCTGCAATGGAAGCTATTTGGATCCGGAAATTTATTTCTGGACTTGGTGTTGTTCCCACAACCAAGTCTCCTTTGGATATGTATTGCGACAACACTGGCGTAAAAATCATAGCCAAGGAAACCGGGGTTCAGAAGAGAGCTAGACACTTTCAAAGGAAATTTCACTATATTCGTGAACAAGTTAAACGAGGTGAAATTCAAGTACTCAAAGTTCACACGGATGATAACTTAGCAGATCCTTTTACACAGGCACTGGGAAAGGCTAAGTTAACTCACTTAGCTGAGGGGATAGGACTTCGTTTATCTAGTAATCACATGTAAATCCGTGGATTTAGTATTTGGATATATGGATGTAATAAACAATTTATTTATGAATGAAATAATATTTATGATATTTTGTTTTCATTTATTATAATATTGTATCCTATTTTTCATGTTTTATCCTTGAATAATATTGTGTAATATCATTCTAAATATCCGTTTTCAATTGATCATATGGGAATATGATTGAATTAAGACAATATATGAGTGTTTAGTCAGCTTGGCTCACTAACTCACATGGTATCCATTATGATTCATACTGGATTATCCCACATGAATTATTACTTATGGATCCTTGTCATTAAGTATAATTCATAAGGTTTAAATTATCCTTAGACTTGAGATACAAGTTGCTACTCATGTTCGTAGTGCATTATTTGATCATAGTCAATACTATTCCTGAATAAGGGTAGCAAAAAATCTATTTTTGGTAATGTTGCGAAATACGATGACTACCAGTTGTATTCAAGATAGGATTTGTTCCTTCGGTGAAAACTGAAGTTAGATACTTACTGGGCCACTGATAGATACTTAAGATGTTTGTCTGGTCGGACCCACATGAATCTAGATGTGTCTCGATTATATTTGGTGATCTTTAAGTGATTTGCGAAATGAGAAACAGTAGTTAAAATGAATGATTTTGATATATCTATATATTTTAACTAGAGTATCTAAAACAAAAGGGATATGAACCGACTATAGACTCACAGTGACTTTAGAGACACTTCACTCGTGCATTTATGGGAGCATTGATATGTTGATAGACATTAATCGATGTTATCATGTTTATTTGAACTTATTGAAAAGTGGAAGGTGTAGGTATTTGAATAGTGTCGAATAAATATGTGACTGTAAATGTGTGAGAATACGGGAGCGCACACATAGACATTTAGACACGACTACTAGTTTAATATATTTATTAAATATTACTTAATGTGTTGAGTGTTGTCACACCCCTCTCAAAGCGGAAACACGAGGTGTTCCAGTTAATGATATCAAGAGTCAAGGATTACAACAAACAACTATAACAAAATCACATCGAAATATAATAAATGAATCATTCCAAGAGTTACAATACAAATGATATAAAATCTCTTCTCAAATACATCCAAATAAACATAAGGATCATCTAGGAACTAAATAATACAATTCAAGTTCCAACAAAAGCAATCAACGATCCGCACACAAAAGCATGCAATGAATCACAGAAAATCCTCAAACTTCTGAAAAGCGTTAAAAACGACATCAACACATGTTGGTGAATTATTCGCAAATTTTAAATAAAAGTTGACCCATACAAAGAAAAATAATCATAATCAATTTCAAATAAAAAATCTTGTTTTACAACCTAAGTGCGACGTACATTGCCTAGACTAGTCATACACTGAACCTGACCACACAATATAACCCCAATCCTAAGGCGTGTCAAACCAAAGGAAACAAATAATCAAAATCGGCCATAACATCCACTCATAGGGACATCCTATCGAGCAATGAGGGTTTGGTCAAACCCATATAGATCTATATATATGTAAACCGTGGGCATAAAAGCTAACAAGTGTATAAGGGGGCCCAACGAGGCCTAGAGAACACCTAATCTAAGGCAATCCTGATCCACTAGGTAAACAAGATTTAACAGTAACGTTTAGCGATATGCAAACCGTTTAAAATACGCTTTACAACCCTAAAATATAAGTAAAGAGGGCTACGAATAACTCACAAGTCAAGCACAATCAAAAGTTGGGTCGACAATAAGGAGTGATCACTCCACCGTCTAAGTGCCGTATAATAACGACAAGTAAAGTCTAAGCATCTCATTAAGTCTAGCCTTGTTGGTTAACATTATATTATAAGATTTATTAGGATATTCCAACGGATAACAATTCGAGTCAAAGTGACGGATAATATGAACGATGTTCCGAGTCAATAGGGACTATAAGAAAAATATCGATAAATTGCGTCATAAATGACAATTAGAAAGGAATGACATTCCGAGCCGAAAATGACTAACATGAATATCAGTTGAAAGGGTTACCAAAGTTTAATCCGGGTCGACCAAGGTCAACGTCAAATATGTTGACTTGGTCAAAGTCGAAGTCAGCGATTTTGAAGGAAAGTCAAAGTCAACATAAAAGTCAAACTTTGACATTTAAAGAGTTTTAAAACATAAGAGTTTATAAAATTTAAGTAAAATAGTCTTGAAAACGATTTTATAAAAGTTTTAACGAAAAGTGTTATTTGTTAAAATTTTAGATTACGGTGGCGTTTTTGGAACAAAAGTGTATATGTTGAAATATAAGTAAAAATGCTCGTTTTAATATATAATATAACATTCATGATGGCGTTGACGTCTTTGAGTCCAAAGACGTTTATTTAACAATTTTTTATTACTTTTACGTATAATAGTATAAGTATATATACGTTTTTAGTTTCCAAAATACATAAAAATACGTTCTGAGGCCTTCTGCGACGCACCAGAGCATTACTGCATCGTAGTCACCTGATTACAGCTTCTGAAATTCGATCAAAATTGCCCGTTGCGTCGCAGTAAGGGGCTACGGCGGCGCACTGGCTTGAGTTTCGGATTGTTCAATTTGGGGTTTTGTCGAAATCTGATATACGATAAGCTTTAAGGTGATTTGTAAATTGTCCAAAAGTCATATGTTGTCCAAATTAGGGGTGTTCAAAAGGCACTGACCGGACCGAGACAATAAAATCAAGAAACGGTGGACCGAGGACCGGATCGCTTTTTCCGGGTCATTTCCGATCCGGTCCCAAGTCGGTTCTTTGGTTTTTCGGTTCATTTCGGTTTTAATACTCCACACAATACACAACATAGTAATAAAAAGGTTATCCAATTTAAGAAAGAAAAAAAGGTCATGCAAGGATTAAGAAAAAAGTAGGTTAAGCGGTAGGTGCCATAATCATAATATCAAACCGAACCAAAAAGCAACACAAAAAATAATTGTATCGAATTTCAAATCATAAACGTAAATATGTAATAGGCATAGTAAAAAACTAAAACGCCAAATACGAATAGTAAAAACAAAAAAACGTAAATTGCTGTCATAATATAATTTCATATCAAAAGAGGTAAAGTCCAGATCTATACAAAAGTTATATAGTTTTCGGTCCAAATTGAGTGGACCGCCGGTTTAGACACGGACCCGACCGGTTTTTGTTTTTACATATTTTTGAGAACCGAGAACCGGACCACCATAAACCGGTTCAGTCTCGGTTCCGGTCCAAACTCGGTCGATTTTCCGATCCAAGTCGGTTCTCGGTTTTTTGGTCACCCCTAGTCCAAATTATATTTACCAAGTCTTACGTATGTTAAAAATGTACTTTTACATAGTAATAATACCAATATGTTACTTTTAGTTAAATATGACATTTTAACACATTTTAAGTTTATAACTTAGTCCAAATTCATGTTTTCTCCAAATATTTCGTTTAATATGTTATTACCAACTTTTAGGCTTAAACCGAAAATGAAAAAGAGAAGGAAAATAAAGAGAAACTCAAGAGAGTACCGTCGTGTGACAACCGTCTAAACTAAGGTCGAGAACGCTAACTTATAACTTCTAAGTGTTTATTTTGATGCCCGATATGACTAATTTTATGTGCTATGTGGTTACGTAGACATAACTCTTAAGCTAATCTCGATGTAACTCACACAAAACAATTAAACGAAAGTTACTCCATTTTAAACCTTTAAGCGCGGATCGGGATCAGAATCATAAATCAACTTCGGAATCAAACTATGTAAGTCCTAATACCAAGAAAACACCTAAGGAACTTTCCTAAGTTCATAACAAAACATAATCAAGAACTTTCAGTTAACGAAAAGGTCCAACGAAGCAAAGCGTAAAAAGCGAAAAATCAGAAAATAACAAAAACTGGACCTGTGCGCCGCACACACACCCTGTGCGACGCACAGATCGTGCAAAATCCACATTTTTGGACTCTTTTTGTTTGTCTCGTTTTTAAACCATCAACCCCCAATAAAACTCAATTTTTAAGAATAATTACTGCATCTTGGACAGACCCACACCCCCTTTTTATCATTTCTATCATCCCTATTTCTTTTCTTTTTCATTTTTATAAAAACATAAACACACACACTAAACACACACACACCACAAACTCTCTCAAATCACCTCCACCATCCCCCATTTACAGCCACCAAAAGTCACATTTTTCACCATCAAAATCGTTCTAACAACAAGAGGAAGCAAGGGGAACAAAGCTATTTCGGTTTCAAAACGTTTTCTACACTTTTGGAGCTCTAAATCCGCCTAGACCATCATCTAAACACTTTCATTCGGTAGAAACTCTTCCTTTTTACTTATATTACTAATATAACCAATTGCATGTATGATCTAAGCTCTAAAAACAAGTTTTGATGAAGTTTTATGACCATTTTTATACAAAAACGGGTTTATGATAATTGATGCTTAAATCTTTGTTTTTATGGATAAAAGTTACTTATAAACTGATATAATGATGATTAATAAGGTTTATACCGATTGCATGTCAAGATCTAACACCCACATAAACGATTTTACAAGAAAAACCGGAAACCAAAATCTGCTCGAAACTGTGCGCCGTCCCTAAGGCCACGACGACGCACAGCTTGTAATTTTTCCCGAAAATCGTCGTTTCGGCCGTTTAAAACTTGGTTACGCATTCTGACTTTTAAGACTTAACATTTGGGACTAAGTTTGGTAAAAATGAACACATTGGTGACTTGTATTGGACTTAATATGCTAAAAGAACATGTTTAAAAACGTTATGTATGTATATGTGTTTTGTTAGCGGGAAAGTGTTTTGTATTTTGGACATAGAATTTGGGCGCGGAAGCGCTGCCCAAATTTTGCTAGAAAAGAAAAGACACTTTAGCAAACAAAACATATTTAACATAATAACAATAACACTAATTTTGGACTTTCGGACTAAAACAAAACGATAACCGTTTCGGACGATTTTTGGACAACTTGGACCTTGACACTTAAAGTTTAACTAAAGACTATCTATTATATTATACAATAACATAATAACACTTGAACAAAACTTGGTATTATTAGGCTTTTGGTGATTCCCGACACGCTTTTGGACCGCTCCCGCTTACGACTATCTTCGCAAACAGTGAGTTACAAACCCCTACTCTTTTAAACGCTTTTAATACTTTTGGGGTGAAATGCAAGTCTTAGGCTTAAACACTATTTAAGCTGATAAACGCTTTGATACTTGAATGCAAAACAAAAACTATTTGATACTCGAATGCTATTACGAAAACACTTGTATACTTTGGAAAGCTATTTTGAAATGCATGATATTTTGAATACTAAAACGAATAACTATTTTGCCGGCATTGTTGAGGGTATTGCCAACAATGTCGAGGACACGAAATCTATATTTGCCAATGACTAAAACAATCGATCGTCATGTTGCGGACTTTGTACAACATGGACGTGAGAAACCACTGAAAAATCCTGACACTACCAAGGACATTAGTTGCTATTAATCCCTTTGGAAAGGACCGTTAGTAGATATGGATACCGCTATTAGGGTAGATTGACCCTCACCACAACGACTTATAACGATGGTGCATAATACTAAATGGGTAGGCTTTAGGCTTAGCAACGATCATTGGGCAATACTTAGGATTGTCACATAGTCGCGCTATGTGGACAATGCCTATAAACACAAATGCTATACTCTATACATTTATATGTGACAACTATTTTGAATGTAATGCTCTATGCATGGTTATGCGATTACAATTTGAAAACTTATGCTTTACTAAAACTTGTAGCTCACTAACTACGTCTCCCGTAGTTAACACTTGACTCGTGTTTTCAGGTAACGAGTAAGCTAGCTGATGACTATATGCTTTTGGGGCGAATGACTTCAAGAACGGGATGGGTTTGGGTGGTTTGGTTGAACACCCCATTTTGTAATTCGGATATGTAACTTTGTTTTAAACTTTGTAAACCTTGAATATTATGTTTTCCTTAATGACATTTGGCATTTATCTATATCTTGTGTATCGAATGCTATTGCTCTTCACATTCCGTATTTCCGCTTTAGCAGGGTGTGACAGACTTGGTATCAGAGCGCAAGGTTATAGTGAATACCGATTTTTCAAAAATCAAACTATAGCCAATTTCTAAAAACGAAGGATTTTATTTAACCAAAACGTGAAGGCATTGTTTAACTTGAATTATTCGTAGCCTGATCACCTATGAATAATTTGGACTAAATCATGCCAGAACGGGATTGGTAAACATTAAACGAACCTCCCCGGGAATTCTTGAAGTCAGACCCACACAGACCTAGATGCTATACTTAAGATACTCTATGTGCTCATCTTATTACTAACACTAACATAAGCCGTATCTTCGAACTAACTCGTTATCGATCTAGGGTATGTCGAGAGGGAAAGAGATAGCTACGTCAGTCGACGAAACCGAACACTCTCACGAATCCCAATCACGCTCTAGGAGTCAGCAATCGTCACCACTCACCCTACCTTACCTTCGTCAGGACGGTGAAGGAAGCTCACGATTTCCAACACCCCGGGCACGACACCCACCGAATCGTCACTCGAGACCTCAGATAACTACGCCACCACCACCCCCTGTTCGCGGATTGACTCCCGAAGAAATCCAAGCGCTTTGTAACATGTCTGTCGACCTCCACGGATACACACAAGTCGTGAGAGATCACTCCCACCAGATACGTGGTTTGTACACCGAGGTGTTACGCACAAAGGCAATGGCACGAAAGGCAATTCGAGCAGCACGCAACTTGATGTTGATTAGCATAGTACTAGTATTCCTTATGGTTGTATTGGTTGTAATTAAGGTTTAGAGGTTGTTGTAAGGTGTCTTTTGGATTGTAAGCAGAACATGTAGTTTATGAAGGATTGTAAGCGTAGTACTTTATGTTGGTTGGTAACGTACGACGATAGTCGATGATGTTGAATTTTGTAAGAACATCAAATTTTGAGCGATATATAAAATGGACGGATTATAATTACGATTGTTGTTGTTCTTGTTATTTCCCATTATTTGAATCTGAAGTGATATATCAAAACCCTAAACCCGAGTTCTCTCTTGTGTAGGAAAATGGTTGAACCCAACGATGAGCGCATTGTCCAAAGGATCAACGCCCGACTGAACGAGGCGATACCCGAAATCATAGCCCGAATCAACGCGGGTATCCACCAGGGAGGACCAAGGGGAAATAACAACAACTAAGGAAACAACAACCAACGAAACAACAACCAAGGAAACAACAACCAACAAAACAACAACCAAGAAAATAACAATCAAGGAAACAATAATCAGGGAAACAACCAAGGGAACAACCAAGGGTGTAGCTATAAGACCTTAATATCTTGCAGGCCAAAGGAATTCCATGGCACTGAGGGCGCCATCGGACTATCGCGCTGGATCGATAGTATGGAAGTTGTGCTAAGGATCAGCCAGTGCGCTGAAAACAAGAAGGTGGAATTCACTTCTTGCATGCTTCAGGGGCGAGCATTAACCTGGTGGAACAGCCAGCTACAGGTCCAAGGTCCGGACGCTGCATACAACATGCCATGGGCAAGGTTCAAGGAACTACTGGTAATTGAGTACCGTCCCAAGGAGATCTTGAAGAAGCTCAAGAACGAACTCTGGAATCACTCCATGGTGGTAACTGACATCGACACCTACGTCGCGCGATTTCATGAACTCGCAAATCTAGTACCTGAACTAGTAACCCCCGAAGACAAGCGTATCGACCACTTCATTTGGGGACTCTCGCCCGAGATAAGGGGCATGGCGACAGCTACCGAGCCAGCCACGATGCAGCAGGCCGTGAGGTTGGCAAGCCGCCTGACCCAGGACTGGATAAGGAACGGAGGAGCGTCAAAGACGGGTGCAGAAGACGCTAAGGGAAAGCGCAAGGTTGAGGACACATCGGGAAATAGAAGGGATCGTTTCAACAAGAAGGCCAAGACAGTTAGGAACTATGGAGTGGCCGCGACAGAGAATACCGGCTATCAGGGGAAGGCACCGAAGTGCGATAGGTGCGGTTATCACCACGGAGGTGACTGTCGGTCATGCACCAACTGCAACCGCCTCGGTCACTGGACTCGACACTGTAAGGCAGTGAATGCTGGACCGCAGCAGGCGGGAAGGCAGCAGAATGAAGTGGGGAGGCCACAACAGAACGATAGGCCTCGCCAGGGAGAATGTTATGAGTGCGGTAGTAGGGATCACTACCGAAATGCTTGTCCTAGGCTAAACCCTGCCCGAAACCCAAACCAGAACCGCAATCAAAACCCTCCGCAGAACCAAAACCAGAACAATTAGAGGGGAAACGATGGGGGACAAGGTCGTGGAAGAGCCTTCGCGATTGGTGCCGAAGAGGCAAGAAACGACCCCCGGGTGATTGCAGGTACGTTTCTCCTTAACAACTATTATGCCTCCGTACTGTTTGAGTCAGGCGCGGATAAAAGTTTTGTGTCCTTAGAGTTTAGGCCTTTGATAGCCTTAGAAACCGAACCCTTAGGCGAAAAGTTTACGGTAGAATACGCAAATGGACAGGAATACCAAGCTAGCGACGTAATTAAGAAGTGAACAATAACCCTAGCTAGCCACTCTTTCGAAATAGATCTGATTCCAATCGAACTTAAGAGCTTTGACGTAGTAATAGGAATGGACTGGTTGACCATCAGAGACGCGAAAATATTTTTTTTAGATAAGACGATACGAATGCCATTAGGAGATGGAAAGGAATTGATAGTACAAGGAGATAGGCCGGGCCAAGCTTCGAAGCTTATATCGGTGATGAAGATGCGCAAGTATTTAAATAAGGGCTGCTTTGCATTGTTAGTGAACATAAAGGACAAACAGGAAAAAGCAGTAGACCTTAAGGATGTACCGATAGTTAGGGACTATCCGGAAGTATTTCCCAAAGAACTACCTGGACTACCACCTCAGAGGCAAGTTGAGTTTAGAATCGAGGTAATTCCTGGAGGGCACCAGTGGCAAAGACGCCATATCGACTAGCTCCGACTGAAATACAGGAATTATCCAACCAAGTTCAAGAATTATTGGATGAAGGATTTATCCGACCAAGCTCATCACCATGGGGCGCGCCGATTCTATTCGTAAAGAAGAAGGATGGATCGTTTCGCATGTGTATCGACTACCGAGAATTGAATAAACTAACCGTCAAGAACCGATATCCTCTTCCACGAATCGACAACCTTTTCGATCAACTTCAAGGCGCAACCTACTTTTCAAAGATTGACTTAAGGTCCGGTTATCATCAAGTATTGGTTTCTGAAGATGATATACCGAAAACCGCATTCCGCACTAGATACGGACACTACGAGTTCCTGGTGATGCCATTTGGACTCACAAATGCACCGGCGGTGTTCATGGATTTGATGAATAGGGTATGCCGACCGTATCTAGACAAGTTCGTTATTGTATTCATCGACGAAATCTTAATCTACTCGCGACCAAAAAGGATCACGCAGAGCACTTAAAGCTGTTATTGGAATTACTCAAGGAACAACAACTCTACGCAAAGTTTTCTAAGTGCGAATTCTGGCTGCGTGAAGTCAAATTTCTCGGCCACGTAGTCAATGGATCTGGAATCCACGTTGACCCATCAAAAATCGAGGCAATAAAGAATTGGGAAACTCTCAAAAGTCCGACGGATATAGGTGCATTTTGTTAGTTACTAGATTCATATGTAATTAACGTTTATTCTAATATCAGTCTTTGTATTGTTTGGATATTAATGTTGATTGTTTGATTAATTATATGCTTGAATGTTTACGTTATTCTGAATTAATCAAATATATGTTTTGTGATGTTTAAATTATATCCAGATTACATTCGCACGGATGAGGATGCATCCGTGCGCATGAACTGTTAATACGCACGATTAAGTAAATTAAACAAGAGTTTGTTAAACTTTTACATTCGTACGGATGAGGAAGTAATTCGTACGAATAGAATCACATCCGTACGGATGAATATCAGGGCCTATATATACCCAGCTTATTTCTGCATTACGGAGTTAGTCGTCTAGGGTTTTCTGTGCGTGTTGAACTGCTGCTGCTCGTTTTCTTAGTGTTCCAAATCGAATATAACATATATTCAATCATCCGAATAGTCTTCCTAAGGTCTAATCTTATCAACAATCGTTGGTTTGATTTCGTTTCCGAAGGTTAAATATTCGCTAGATAATCGATAGCTTCTTTCCGCTAGGTTATTGATATAACGTTGACGTATTAAGATCCATACAACCTCAACAAAGTGGTATCAGAGCGTTGGTTGTAGAAATCAACGTTCTTCTAGCTTTTTCTTTAAGATTTTTCGTTTTGATTGAAACTTAAGTTTGGAATTTTACGTTTAAAAGGTAGTTTTTGTTGTTTAAAAACGTTTCTGGGTTAATTAGTTTAAGATCTGGACAGATAGGAAGCGTTTTGGTCTAGAAAATCGAGTTGTAGATCGAGTTTTTAGAAAAACCCTAAAGTTTCAGCGGCGCATACGGATCAAGTTCTTGAAAATCTCTCATTCGTGCGGATAGGTGTCCATTCGTGCGGATAGTTCATCCGTACGTATAGGTTTCTTCCGTACGTATAGATTTTTCGTTCGTGCGCGTCAATCCGGTCATCCGTACGAATAACTCATTCGTATAGTTTTCAGTTTGTTTGTCTTAGTTCGTACGTATCACTCTCATTCGTACGTATCATTCTCTCATCCGTACGTATCAAGCAGTTCATCCGTACAGAATCAGTTTAAACTAAAATTTTGACACTTTAAAATGGAATACGCAATGGCAAGTACTAATTCTAAAATGTCGGAAATGTTAATCAATGACGCTGAAACAGGAAGTATTAACAAGGTCCCAAAATTGATTTCAATGGACGATTACCCACACTGGAAACCTCGATTCGAAATTCATATCCAAGGACTGGACTCAAAGATGTGGGATATGATTAAAGTGGGATATACTGAACCAACTGGTGAAAATGGAGAGATCATTCCCGTTCACAGATATACCGACGAACAAAGGAAAAGTTATGATATTGAGAAAAAGGCGTATTCTTACTTATGTCAGGCTATTCCTAGATCTGTGTTTCATCAATACAAGACATACAAGTTATCGAAACAACTGTGGGATGCTTTTGAATTAGACTATGAGGGAAACAACAAATTGAAGACTATGAAGGGAAGAGCATTGAAAAAGGAGTTTGAAAACTTCACTTGCTTACATGGCGAATCACTGTTTGACCTTACCAGACGCTTTCAACATCTGATAAGTGAGATGCACGGATATTCAGTGGTTACTACTGGTCCAGAACGAGTAGAATGTTTTGCTGATGCTTTACCAGAAAGCTGGAATGGGTATATTGAGATGTTAAAGGAAAGTGGTTATCTTGAACGTGCAACTTTAAATGATTTATTTATTAAGTTGAGAGAAAAGGAGCAGGATGACAAGTTTCGTGCTCAGAGAAAGGCGCACACTCAAGATCCTTCGTTGTATTATGCTGATCCCACTCCAGCTACTCCTACTCATGCTCCATTGAAGACAGCCTTTTCTGCTAACACCTCGGGTAATACGCAAAAGTCAAATGCAGGAAATTCTGGATTTTCAAGTTCAAGCTCAAGTCAAGGCACTCCTGTTCAAAAGTCTCAAACTCAAGCTACTTCAGAATCGGTTTCTACAAGTTTGAAGATCGAGCACTTTCATAAAGGAAATGTGGATGGTGTAACCGAAGATATGGCTATGTTGACTACCTTAGTAGCATCCTATGATAACTTGCTGCATGGTAAAATTGGAAACCATAATTTAACTAGGTGAAGATTATGAGCAGATTGATCGTGATGAGATGGAAAGAATCGATATTATGTGGGGTTTCGCTAATCTGGTTAGGAGGGCAAAAGAGTATGTGAAAAGGACTGGTAACTCAATCGGAGCCAACAAGGAAACTAAGTACGGTTTCGATATGTCTGCTATTACCTGTCACAACTGTGGAGAAAAGGGTCACTTTGCTCGTCAATGTGATAAGCCAAAAAGACCAAGGACTGTTCAAAACCCGTTCAGAGATCAGCAAAATAGGAATGTGAACAGAAATGCTCCTGAGGCGAACAAGAATACTGCTATGGTGACAACTGGTACAAATATCCCTACTGGTACAGAGAATTCAGATGTTAAGGCATTGGTTTTGCAATCTGACGAAGGTTTGGACTGGCAATTTCAAATTGATAACAATCAGTCTGACGCTGAAGTCAACATTGTGAAAATATTGAATCTCAACGAAGAAAGTGACGAGGAGGAGTCTATTACATCTGAAGAATCATCTGAGGAATCTTCAGAAGAATCAGAAGCACCAGAGACAAAAAGGGAGTTTGCAATGATGGCAGGTACTGAAGAGTCATCAAAGGTACATTCTGAAACTAAAATCACTTCCTGTTCTAGGTGTTTTGTTTTAGACGACCAAGTGAATGAGCTAAGAAAAGAAAATAACAATTTTGTTGAGGAACTTCGAAAAAATAAAATTGTCAAAGGATATGAAAAATTGTTTTCTGAGAAAAATAAACTTTTGACAAAACAAGTCAGTGATCTGGAAATAGCATTGTTAAACAAACAGGACTCCATTAACAAATATTTAAAAGATATTGATGCCCTTAAACGTGAAAATGCTTCTATAAAAATCAGTTTTGAAACTTTAAATCAACAGGTTTGAAGTTATTCCACTGCATCATACCTTTTAGATCACATTTTAAAGGAAAAACGTCCTGAGAATGGGGAAGGGAAATCAAAGGTTGATTACAAAGCATGTCCACCTCCAATTTTTAACAAATTGATTAAAGCCCCAAAGGAGGAAGGGGACATTGAATTTATTGTTCAACAACCAGACCCAGTTGTCCAAACACCTATTGTCAATCACAAAGATAATTCAAATGTTCAAAGTGCTAAAACCGAAAAATTCAAAGAAACGGTATTGGTTGAAGATTGGGTTTCCGACTCAGATGAGGAAGAAAAGGGTTCGGGTTTGGGTCGTCAGTTACCAAATAAAATTTCGAGTAAACCTAAACAAGTTAAAATTTTGAAAAGACCTGAAGTTAAGGGACCAAAATTTGTAAAAGCCGGGGAATCACCAGTGGAGGTTGAGAAAAAGGAAACTGAAAAAATTAAATTCATCCCACCTCACTTGAGAAACACAAACACCAAACCCCAAAAGCTACCAAATGTTCAACAACATAATGGCTTCATGCGTCCAAATGCTATGTTCTCCAAACCTCTTACACACCACCGGAGAATGACTCGAAGTTCTCAAAACCTTAATGAATGGAGAACTTGTTTTGATTGTGGGGAGAAAGGCCATGTTAATTATAATTGTCCAAATTTGAAACAAAGGCCTAGGAACAGTTTTGACCAACATAACATGTCTACTGAAAATCGTTTTTCTAGTCCAAATCGAAATCGATTTTCAAACAATCGGTCATCATTTCCAAAACAAAACAGTGAGTTGCTTCCTGCTGGTAAATCCAAACAGCAACCTCTTGTTAAACAAATTGAAAAACGGTCACCATCACCAACTCATAAATCAACTGTTTATATCAAAAGTTCTACTAATGAATCAAAATCTTGGAAGCCTAAGGTTAATACTAAGGGTGCTGGACCGTCAAATGTACCTGATGGTTCAACGGGAAAATGGGTGGACTTACAGGTTTTAGGTGGTGATGGTAAACCCACAGCCATTAAGGCTTGGGTTTGCATCGCGAACTAATCTTTTCAATTTAATGTGCAGGTCGTCTATGATCCTATCAAGAATACCTGGATTGTTGATAGTGGGGCGTCTAGGCACATGACAGGAAATATGTCACTACTCTCAAATGTCAGATCTATTAAAGGAGGATATGTTTCTTTTGCTGGAGATAAGGGAGGTTTTATCACAGCCCAGGGATTGGTTGCAAACAACAAGATCAGCTTTGATAAAGTGAATTTTGTTCAGGCACTGGTCAACAACTTGTTGTCTGTGTCTCAAATTTGCGACAAGAAATTTAAAGTGATTTTTGATGATCATCAATGTTACATTCTGAGGAAAGAGTTCAAGATTCCAGAGTAATTGGTTATTAAAACTTCACCAAGGGTTGGAGATTTGTATGTGCTCGATATGTCGAAGACTACTGTGAATTCGACTGAACATCAAGCTTTTGTCTCGAAAGCTACTGAACGTGAATCGGTATTGTGGCACAAACGTATGGGACACCTTAGTTTAAGAAAGATGAATCATCTGATGCATAAGGATTTGGTTATGGGAGTAAATGTGAAAGGTTTTCAGTTGCCGGAAGTCTGTATTTCATGCAAAAAGGGAAAGCAATCCAAAAAGTCTCACAAAGCGAAGAAGTTTCACACCATCGACACTCCACTTGAACTTCTACATATGGATCTTTTTGGACCTATCAAATATTCGAGTGTTGCAGGAGATAAATATTGTTTAGTGGTGACTGATGATTACTCTCGATTCTCTTGGTTCATGTTTTTACGGGAGAAATCTGAAACATTCGAGAATATCAAGCTGTTAGTTACAACGTTGGAGACACTGTATAAATTGAAAGTTCGACGATTTAGAACGGACAACGGTACAGAATTTAAAAATCAGAGGATGGAAGATTTCTGCCAGGACCGAGGAATTCTACAGCAATTCAGTGCAGCCTATACTCCACAAATGAACGGGGTTGCAGAAAGGAAGAACAGAACGTTGATTGAAGCAGCTAGGACTATGTTGGCTGATTCGTCACTGCTAGTACGATTTTGGAATGAAGCAGTAGCTAATGCATGTTACACTTTAAACCGAGTACTAGTAGTAAAGCGTCATGAGAAAACCTGTTATGAGTTGTTGCAGAAAAGAAAGCCAAATTTGCAGTACTTGGAACCCTTTGGAGCTCCTTGTACTATGCTCAAGCGTAAATCAGAGGGAAAGTTCGATGAAAAGGCAGTAGAAGGGATATTTCTGGGATACAGCACTCCTAACAAGAGAGTTTGGAATCCAACTACTAAAGCTATTGAAGAATGGTATGAGGTGGACGTTTAGAAGTATTCTAAACCTGTTCCTTCCAAAGGATATCCATGGATGTTTGACTATGATTCGTTATTTTAATCATTTAATCTTCCAGAGTTTTCCGATGAAGATATAGCAAGGTATTATTCTCACAAAGAAGATTTGGAAGAGCATATTCCTCAAGATACAGTAACTCAAACAGCTGCTTCTCCTCCTGGTACACAAGATAATACTGCAGAGTCCCACGCAAATGATGATGGTTCAGATTCTGATGGCTCAGCTACTGTGAATGAGCAAGTTGAAAATCCTGATGTTACTAACTTGGGTCCTAATGTCGAAATTCCTAATACTCCGGCCACACGAACTGAACGTACCCACCCTGTTTCGAAAATAATAGGTGACCACACGGCAGGAGTTCGAACCAGAAGACAAATTCAAAGCGATGTTTACATTGACCTGTTTAAATCTGGGGATGTCACCTACTGTGCCCATGCATGTTTTATTTCCCAGATTGAACCGGCAAATATTGAAGAAGATCTTTTGGATGACAACTGGATAAATTCGATGCAAGAGGAACTCCTACAATTTAAGAAGCTGGGTGTCTGGAGGCTTGTCGCTAAGCCAAAAGGTGCCAAGTCTCTTGGTTGCCGTTGGGTCCACCGTTGTAAAAGGGATGATCAGGGTATAGTTGTTAGAAACAAGTCAAGGCTAGTGGTTCAGGGTTTTCGACAAATACCTGAACTGGATTATAATGAAGTGTTTGCTCCGGTTGCGAGATTGGAGGCAATTCGAATTTTTCTAGCCTTCGCATCATATAAAAGATTCACCGTTTACCAGATGGATGTAAAGAGTGCTTTTCTTTACGGGAATATTCGAGAAACAGTGTACGTTAATCAACCTCCAGGTTTTGTAGACCCACTACATCCGGATAAAGTGTATATTCTTGATAAAGCACTTTATGGTCTGCATCAAGCACCGCGCGCCTGGTATGAGACTCTTGCAAATCATCTGATCGAGAATGGTTTCCGTCGAGGTGTTATCGATTGTACGCTGTTTATTAAGGAAAGAGATGACGATATTCTGTTGGTGCAAGTGTATGTGGACGATATCATTTTTGGTTCTACTAATCAAGCTTTGTGTAAGGAATTTGAAGAGGTGATGACAAGCAAGTTTGAAATGAGTTCTATGGGTCCAATTAAGTTCTTTTTGGGGCTACAAGTAGATCAAACAGCAGAGGGAATCTTTATACATCAGACTAAATATGTCAACGATATTTTGAAACGGTTTGAAATGTTGGAAACGAAGCCTGCCTCTACTCCCCTATCGGTGAATCACGGGATATCACCAGAATCTACGGGGGAGCCAATTGATCAGTCACTCTATCCCTCCATGATCGGATCCCTTATGTACCTCACCGCTTCTCGTCCAGATATTATGTTTCATGTGTGCTTGTGTTCCCGATACCAAGCAGCACCAACTGTTGTTCATCTTCAAGCAGTGAAGCGGATTATGCAATATCTGAAGGGTACTCCAGATTTAGGTCTTTGGTATTCTAATGATGACAATTTTGAGTTATCTGCTTTCAGTGATTCAGACTATGGAGGTTGCAAGAAGGATGCTAAATCAACTTCAGGAGGATGTCAGTTTCTCGGAACGCGTCTAATAACGTGGCAGTGCAAGAAACAGACCGCTGTAGCATTGTCCACATGTGAGGCTTAATACGTAGCTGCGGCTAGCTGCTGTTCTCAGGTTATCTGGATTCAGCAACAACTGCGTGATTACGGTTTGTCTATCTCTACTACTCCTATTTATGTTGATAATTCTGCTGCCATAGCTGTCACTAAAAATCCCGTGCACCATCCTAAAACCAAACACATAGGCGTAAAATATCATTTCATTCGTGATTGCTTTGAAAAACATTTAATTGATGTCATTTATATCAAAACGATGTTTCAAAAAGCAGATATTTTTACAAAGGCATTTGATAAGTCTAGGTTTGGGTTTTTACTGCTGGAAAATGGTGTAGTCAAAAAGAGTGATGTGATTAAAGAAATCAAGTCGGACAAGTAACCAGATTTACTTTTGTACACTACGTTAAGGTCTTTTAACCTTTTATTTTCTTTTTAGTTTTATAAAATTTCAAAAATACAAAAAGATTTTTATTTTTAGAATTTTAGGGGGAGATTTTACAAAATGGTATGCTGAATGTAACGTGTACACATGTCAGTTGTAGGATATATTGGTAGGCTTATCTTACTGAAACTTGACGAAAATTAAATCATTCTTAAAATGGTTGTCGCAGATATCAAATTTTAATTTAAATCGTTATGGATATGTCTCAAAGACTGTCTAAATGATATCTGGAGATCAATAACAATTGAGAACACTGTAAACAACACACAACAGTCGAAATTAATTTTTTAAATATTATGATTAGCTTTTCGCTGGATCAAGCTGGTGAAACGTTCTGACATTGCTCCAAAGACGACTGCCAGCACTGCAGCTCCTGTTCCTCCTATCACTACAGCTCCAGAGCCAATCATGACGACAGCTACCATAACCACAACAAATGCTGAAAAGTCATCTTCATCACTGCAGACTTCTGATTCTGCTCAGCTTGCTATCTTGAATTCTATGTTATTGAGTGTTTTAGCAAAACAGGAGCAACAAGATGAAGAAATTAAGAAGCTTAATACTGAACGCGCTGAAATGGCTGAAATGATAAAAAGTCAGAATCTGTTGCTTGATTCACAGAGGTTGTTGCTTGCAAACTGCTCAAACAAGAACAAGGAATTGGAACTTATTACTGCTGAGCAATCAGAGAAGATCAAGAAGTTGGAGGAAGCTTCCAATCTGATAAAAGACAGTATGACTGTAGGTGATGACGAGATTTTCAGACTTAAAGCAGCAGGCGATGCATCTTCTGAACCGTCTGCCGAAGCCGAAGGAAGTGAAAGCACAAAGTCTGATAATGCTGGGGGTAATTCAGTTTAGCATCGAGTACGATAAAGAAGAAGGAGAGATCATACATTGTTTGACAACAGAACAGATTGCAGAACTATTGGAAATGAATCCTGATGAAGTTATTACTGAAGAATCTGCATCTGCTTCTGCATCAAATCTTCCTGATTCTGACATTGATGATGATGAGATAGTATTTGAGCAAAATGTTGATTCAGCTAATCCTATCTATCAATCGCATGATTTTCAAGATCTTCCAGATGACGATGAAATGTTTAACGTTGATGATGGGGATCTTAACCGCAAATTAGAGAAACATCCAGCTGCCGACAAATTAACTCCAGATCTAGAAGAACAGAGTGCCAAGAAAGCAGAATGGTGTCAGGCAATGAAAGAATGTTTCCGCCCGCCTCGTCAAGTTGTTCAACCTGATTACTAGAAGTTTTATACTTTGAAAGGTGCGAAGACCGAAGGTCAAATCATCAGTTGGGCATACTTGGATGATTTAAATGTGTATGCAATCAAGCGAGAGCGTGGCATAGATTACTTTAAACTCGCTCGAGACTTAAAGACTTTGCCGTATTTTGAAATGATGCAGTTGGCTCGTCTTAAGTTGTTGTATAGCGAGTCAGATGATAAAGCAACTTGGTTGGAGAAGCAGCTTCATTATGAGTTCAAATCATCGTGGAAATACCTGAGGCCACAATATCCAAAGATTACCTATTCCAAAGATCGGAAGAATCCGAGAACAGGTAAAGCTTTGAAGCATGTCACGTATACAGCGCCAAGGGTGATGGAGAAGATTCCACTACGCAAAATGAAAGCCGATTTCCATCGGAGATTCAAATGGTGGTACTACGATGATCGAACTACAGAAGCTGTGATTGTGCTGGAGAGAAAAGGTGTATGGGAAACACTTAGAATTTTTGATCAAATATGGATTAGAAATTTAACTGATGATGATATTTTTGCTTTGTATCAATGTCCTATATTTTTTGATGTTAAAGATATGGATCAGGCGTTGCGTTTCAACAAGGTTGTACGTGTGTGTTTTGCCTACAAGATCCATGCTTAAGAGGACAGATCGAAGACATTTTTGGGCAGCAGCGAAGATTTTTGAAGACTGAATACATAGAATCTAGTTCCTAGGGGGAGTTTGTAGGTGCATTTTGTTAGTTACTAGATTCATATGTAATTAACGTTTATTCTAATATCAGTCTTTGTATTGTTTGGATATTAATGTTGATTGTTTGATTAATTATATGCTTGAATGTTTACGTTATTCTGAATTAATCAAATATATGTTTTGTGATGTTTAAATTATATCCAGATTACATTCGCACGGATGAGGATGCATCCGTGCGCATGAACTGTTAATACGCACGATTAAGTAAATTAAACAAGAGTTTGATAAACTTTTACATTCGTACGGATGAGGAAGTAATCCGTACGAATAGAATCACATCCGTACGGATGAATATCTGGGCCTATATATACCCAGCTTATTTCTGCATTACGGAGTTAGTCGTCTAGGGTTTTCCGTGCGTGTTGAACTGCTGCTCCTCGTTTTCTTAGTGTTCCAAATCGAATATAACATATATTCAATCATCCGAATAGTCTTCCTAAGGTCTAATCTTATCAACAATCGTTGGTTTGATTTCGTTTCCGAAGGTTAAATATTCGCTAGATAATCGATAGCTTATTTCGCGTGGGTTATTGATATAACGTTGACGTATTAAGATCCATACAACCCCAACAAAGGAAATCCGCCAATTTTTAGGATTGGCTGGGTATTATCGGCGATTCATTCAGGATTTCTCTAAGATAGCTAAACCCCTAACAAAGTTAACCCAAAAGAACGAGAAGCTCAACTGGGGAGATGCTCAAGAACAAGCCTTCAGTATCCTGAAAACGAAACTGTGCAACGCTCCAATCTTAACTCTTCCTGAGGGAAACGAAGACTTCGTAGTTTATTGCGACGCGTCCAACCTAGGATTAGGTTGTGTATTGATGCAACGAAATAAGGTCATAGCTTACGCATCGCGACAACTTAAGAAACACGAGGTCAATTACGCCACTCACGACTTAGAACTAGGAGCGATAGTTTTTGCCCTAAAAATCTGGAGACATTATCTCTACGGAACCAAATGCACGGTATTCACGGACCATAGGAGTCTGCAACATATACTAGATCAGAAGCTACTCAACATGAGGCAAAGGAGATGGTTGGAACTCCTTAGCGACTACGACTGCGATATTAAGTATCACCCTGGCAAAGCGAACGTCGTAGCAGATGCCTTAAGTAGGAAAGAGAGGTAGCAGACGACTCGAGTGCGTGCATTAGGAATCTACCTTAAACCCGATTTGAGGACGCATATAGAAAATTCCCAGCATGAGGCTTTGAAGGCAGAAAACATAAAGGTCGAAACCTTGCATAATCACAACAAGGATTTTGTAAGGAAGAGCGACGATGTCTATTATTTTAAGGATCGAGCCTGGATTCCTGCGACTAACGAATTGAGGAAGACCATTATGGATGAAGCGCACCGAACCCGATATTCCATTCATCCAGGGTCAAGCAAAATGTATAAGGACCTTAAGGAAAATTATTGGTGGCCTGGAATGAAAAGAGACGTTGCCTTATACGTAGAGAAATGCCTCACTTGTGCGAAATTTTGCTAGAAAAAAAAAGACACTTTAGCAAACAAAACATATTTAACATAATAACAATAACACTAATTTTGGACTTTCGGACTAAAACAAAACGATAACCGTTTCGGACGATTTTTGGACAACTTGGACCTTGACACTTAAAGTTTAACTAAAGACTATCTATTATATTATACAATAACATAATAACACTTGAACAAAACTTGGTATTTGTCACACCCCGCTAAAGCGGAAACACGGAATGTGAAGAGCAAAGAATCATTTCACGGGTTACACTAAAATCAACGGTTCAAGTCCTTAGAATTAAGTTGAAAAGCACAAAAATCAAAGTTACAACCAAGATTCAAAGTTAAGACCATGATACATAACAAAATGTTTTTAAATAAAAATTCCCAAAATAAGGTCTTCTTCCCGAGGTACACTTCACATAAAAGACTTGACCCGCCTGAGCAATGCACTTCATAACTTACGCTTAGGTCCTGAAACATGAGATAAAGTGTCAACTACGAAAACGTAGTGAGTGAGTTACAGTTTATAAGTTGTCAAAGGTTTCAAATAAAAGTTCGACAAGTATATATATATATAAGTACAAAGTTTCCAGAAGGAGTAAGCGAATGAGCAGTCGCATAAGATAGTTTATATACTGTCGTAATAGTTCAAATCAAGAGTTTTGAGTTCGTAAGAGTTCGAGACAAGTTCAAATTTCATAAAAGTTCAAGATTCGTTCAGGGTCAGAGAAGTTCAAAATAAGTTCAAGTGCTTAAAATTCAAGAATATTTCAAAGTTCAAGATAAGTTCAAGTCCAAATAAGTTCAAGTTCAAATAAGTTCAAGTTCAAATAAGTTCAAATCACGTAGCAAGCGGTAAAAAGAGTAGTCATTACCTCAGTGGCGGATTAATCCGCATGTGTAAGACAAAAAGTAAGCATATGCGTAAATAATAAAGACCTGTGATCCTCGAGTTGTACCAACCACTAAGCTTAATATATCGTAAGATTTAGTTTTGCACACTAATCCGATTCTGGTCAAGTTCCAGCCCCTAGTTCCAGTCTAGAGTTCGAGTTCGCGAGAACTTAGCAATATGTACCCAGGTTGCTACCCTAAAGTAAGGAGTGACCGCTCCTAAGTATCGATACCCATATTTGCTAACGGCTTGTGTTAATAGTGTGTAGAGTCCAGTTCCAAGAAAAAGTTGCGGGGCATTTAGTTCGTTCCGTTCTAAAAATTGTTTGTTTGTACTTACGGCGCTTACATCCTCACCTAGGGTTTTGCTCCAAAATACAACCAAGCTATCATTGTCTAATCAAATATCCAAAGAGGCAAACCTAGGGAGTCTAAAGTAAGCCAATCCGAATAAAGATATTGTCTACGCATATTAGTTGCAAGTTCTGAAATAGTCCGAAAGTTCTCAAAGTTCCAAGAGTTCAAAGAGTTGCAAGTTCAAAAAGTTTCCAAAAATAGAAAGGTAGCTCAATAGTTCAAAAAGTTTCCATAACTAGAAAGGTAGCTCAAAAGTTCAAAAAGTTTCAAAAAATAGAAAGGTAGCTCAATAGTTCAAAAAGTTTCCATAAATAGAAGGGTAGTACAATAGTTCAAAAAGTTTCCAAAAATAGGTCACAACACGTTGTACATAGATTCAAGCACGTAAAACAGTTTCACATAAAGATATTGTTCGCAAAAGAATTTGATCTCATGTTTCCCCCAAAAAGAGTACTTAGAATGTAAAAGTAAGGAGGGGTGTAACTCACGGTTTGCGAAGACAAAGAGCTCGGGAATCGGTCGGAGTGGAAGCCGGGAATCACGGGTCGCCTAATAATACCAAGGTAGTCCAATCATTATTAACTTATTATGTTATTGTACCTAAGATAATATAATTGAGTTTTTAATTAACTTTAAGTGTCAAGGTTAAGTTTAAATCCAAAATAGCCCCAAAACGGTGAAAGTTACGTTTTTGTCCAAAAGTCCAATTTTAACGTTTATTATTGTTAAGTCATAAGTGTTTTTGCTCGCTGAAGTGGTTTACATTTTTCTAACGGAATTTGGGCAGCGCTTCCGCGCCCAAATTTCATATCCAAAAAAATGTACCTACCAATTCCGCTCACGAAAATACATATAACACTATATTATATCCAAACAAGTCCATTTAAGTTCGATTTAGCCCATACATGACCCAAATATTAATACTCTTACAAGATCAGTCCCAAAGTGTCGTAAGTCAAAAAGTCAGCGGTCACAAATGGTCCAAACGTGCTAAAAACGACAAAAACCACAAGATTTGAAAAATCCAGCAGCTCTGTGCGCCGCTGTGAGCACCTCAACGGCGCACAGAAGCTAAAAATGTCCCCCGCTGCGTCGTTGTGTGCCTTAGGACGGCGCACACGACGCGGATTTTTGAGTTTTCGTTGCAAAACGTATTTTAAGCCTTAGATTTCGACATGCAATAGGTTTAAACTTATCAAAACATCATTTTAACAGTTTATAAAGCATTTTTAGTTACAAAACCGTGGATCTAAAGGTTATTTCGGTTAAAAACGTTTTTGACCATAAAAAGTCATAGATTTAAATAAAAACTTGTTTTAAACCGATAGATCTTACATGCAAGTTGTTATTTACATAAAGACAGTAAATAGAAAGAAATCTACCGGTGGAAATCGTTTGGATGATGATTTGGTGATGTTTGAGCTCCGAAAATCTTTACGAAAATGGTCCTTTTTCCGAAAACTTAGCTTCTCCTTGCTTCTCTTGATGTTTAAATCAGTTTGTATGGATTATAATGGTGTTCTAAGGCTGTGATTTACTAGAACAATGGAAGTTCTTGGGAGGTTTTAGAGAGGAAGTGTGTGTTTTGTGTTTAAAGTTTTGTAAAAATGAATTAGGAAAAGAAAAATGAAAGAAAATAAAGAAAAGCAATTAAGTGTTGTATTGGTACTGCAAAATGCAGTAAATAATGGTCTATGCCCGAGTTTGATTGGGTGTTTTTGTTGGAAAATCGAGGCATGCAAAAATTTAAATTTTATTACAGAAACCGCCCTCCAGGACGGCACACATGGCCTCTGTGCGTCGTCCTGGACCATATTTGTAAATTTTTTTGCGTTTTGGCCAATTTTGTACAAGTGTTTCGTTGGACCTTTTCGTTAACTAAAGTTTTGAAGTATGTTACATTATGAACTTAGGAAATTTCATTAGGTGTTTTCTTGGCATTAGGACTTATATAAGTTGCTTCCGGTTGTGATTCCGACACATGCGCGATTCCGGTAAATGTTCAATTTAAAGACTCAATAGATAAAACGAGAGACATAGCACGTAAAGATCACCTGAAATCTTGACGGTTGTCACATTCTCCCCGGGTTGAAAGGAATTTCGTCCCGAAATTTAGTTCGTCCCACGGGGAAGAAGTGCCGTCGGATCATGGTGGATTCTCCTGACGAATTTCGGTCCCTGCGTCTTCACGCGGTTGTGGGGCTACGTCGGAGGTTCCACCGAACTCAGAGATGAGAACAGGGTTCCGTCTAGGTTGTTTGGCCTTGGAGTCAGCAACTTAAGCGGTTCACCAAGGAAATTGGGTTTTGGCACCATCCTTGACCTTGTCTAAAGGGGTGACGTTGGTCCTATCCGATGAACGCTTTCGAGTGTGAGATTGGAACACATAAGAATGTTAGCAGGAGATTGGGGAGGTTAAATGCAATGAGTAATTGGATCGATATGTTCTATGACTTAGATTGGACCGGTGTACCTCGGGCTCAGTATGCCGCGTTTCCAGAAGCAGACTATCCTCTTTCATGGCGATATCCTGAGAAATACTCTATTGCCATCTCAGGGATCGAGGGTTTTTCTTCTAGCTGGTTACGCAGCTCCTTGGCCGGGTACGGAATGCTTCCAGTCTTCCATGGGTAGAGGTAGACGTAGGACCTTGCAAGTTGTCGACCGTCAGCTTCTAGCCGATAGGGCGGTGTTCGGCACTTGTGTCCATACAGAGATCGAAGTGTGTGCACTTAGTGCTGGCATGGAAGCCGTTGATATAGGTGAACTTGATTAGAGGAAGGTGAATGGTGAGGGGGTGATGAGGTCTAGTCGCGTTCCTAGCGATTCTTTGGAGGGCATTCCGAAGAGAGTGGGACGGAGATCGACTAATAGAGGGATGGGTTTCGGTGTCCCGCCTTGACCTCGGAGTAAGTAGGGCACTCGGCTGGATACAAGGTAATGTCCTTATACATGTCCGGCCAGAAACATTACCCTCAGGAATTCTTGTACAACAAGTCGGGTCCCGGGTGGGTAAGGTAGCGGAATCTGTGGCTCTTGACGGAAAAGAGTTTACGAATTCCTTCTAGGTTGACTATAGGATCGGGGAAATGTTCTGCTCATGGTCAGAATTCGCGCTTTGGGAACTGGGTGTACAATTCCTGATCCCGGGAGAGTTCTGGAGTGAGCTTGGGATGTTTCGCAGGATCTTCCTGGAATAGGTGAGAGTGTTGACAATGAGTGTGGTAATTAATCGTCTAAGTGCGTCCTACACACTTTGTTTATTAAGTCCTTGAATATCGGCAGTGTGTTGGTTAGGCCTACTGTCAGAGGGGAAAGCTTGGATTGCTTGAATCGAGTTTGGGGATGCAGTTTTTGGTGATGATGGGTATAATGTCACGAACCTGGTGATAACCCGAGCGGGGGTCGACTTTTGAGAGGTAAGCTGCATCCTGCAACTACTCGGATAGGTTGTCGATCCTCGGTAATGGTCATCGGTTCTTGAAGGTTGGCTTGATACGTTTACGACGATCAGTGTACAAACGGAAGGGTCCGTCTGTCTTTTGATAGGGAAATCGGGCTTCCATGGAATTGGATTTGAGTGGATAGTACTAAGGTCTGGAAGTTCCTACAGCGGCTTTGGCTGCCTTAGCCCTTCGGGTGGTTCTGGACGGTAGGGATCCTTGGCTACTGGTGCTGCGTCAGGAACGAGGTTTATTTGAAATCTTCACTTGTCGATTCGGCGGTAGTCCGGGCAAATTCCCAGGAAGGCTTTGGATGGTCCTTGACTACGGGAATGTCTTGGACTCGGCTTTCCTTAGATTTACGTTCGACGTTGTGAGCGGAGGGTGCGTCGTAGTCCTTCTCGAGATACTGGTGCATCATCGAGGGATGCACGCTGCCAAGTTGTAATTCAGGTTTGTCCTCCCGAACGACGGAAGTTTCACTGTATGGGTAAGGATACGGGTGAGTTTGTTGGAACGGACGATCTTGGCTCAAAAATGGGGTGACCGGTCCATCCCAACGATAGCGTCGAAGCTTGATGGTTCGACAGGGATTAGGTTGATGGGAAAAGGTTCTAGGCAAATTAGTATCGGAAATCCTAAGTTTGCATTTGTAGCTTCGACTATTGGACGTTGGCATAATCGATGGAAAGCTATCCGCAAAGCTTTAGGTCCTAAGCTGATGAGGGGTCTAATTTCTAAGGAGGCAAAGTTCCTTTTAGTTCTTGGATTAAGTAGTACGAAGGAAAATTATCGTTTGAAAGAGAACGTACCGGTAACGGCATTGGTGTCCTGATGGGTCTCCTCGGGCGTGATTGCGAGAGCACTGAGAGTTTATGTGGTATGCTCTAAGAGGCAATCCCCACGGAGGTGCTGGTCGCTTCCACATTCGAGGCATAGCAGTTTTTTGTTTGCATTTTCTGGACAACACCAGGGGTAATGCCCTACGTCGTTGCAAAGTCTGCATACCGGGCATCTTCGGGCATGGTGGAAGTGGCACCTGTTGCACTGGGGGTGCGGTCCAGAGTAGGTTCGGGTTACGGTGGTGGATTCCTGGTTGATGCTAGTCCATGACGTTTGGTGGTGAATCTTCCTTCTCTTGCTCTCTCTCCGTTGGAAGAGGGCTGGAGGGGGAGGTAGGCAGTTGGTTCCAAAATCCTCGTCCTCGTCCTCCCTAATTGGTATAAGAGGGAGAAGGGGTTCGTGGATTCCGAAGATCCCTTGGTTGATTCCCGCGACGATCTGGGCGATCACGCTTGGGAGTACCGCTTGGAATTGCACGACGATCTGTTCGGCTATGCGATCCGCGCGGCTTCTCTTGGGAGGCATGGTTCTACAAGGGAAAGAAGAAACTAGTTTAGAACGCACAATTTGGAATTTACTACTAGAATTCAACTCAGAGTTAACAATTATCGAGTACACGAGAGTAATGAGAGTGGACAATTAGTACAAGTATGATAACGATAGTAGTAAAAGAGTGTACAAGCAAGGTAACAGTATACGCACGATGATGATTCAAGAATTAGTAATAATGTTTGACAATAGAGAAAGGTTCACGTGACAAGACAAGTAAAATTAAATAGAAGAGAGAAATTTTCATTAATAATAGGAGGTTTTAGTACATAGAACAAAATACTGAAAGAAATACAAGTACAATACATAGAGAAATAATAGATAATGGCTTAAGTCGTGTACAATGGGAAATTACGACTAAGCCGATACAGTACAAATAAAGAAGGTATGCCTAATAACGCTCTTCAAAGAACATCATGGCGTCAATGGCTACGATAAGCGCTCCCATGACCAAGCAGGCTCTGGTGAGGCACTGCACTGTCCGGGCGGTGGCCTGAGCCGTTGCGATGATCCGCCGGGACTGCTGTGCCAACTCATTGGCAGCATCGGAGACTTCAAAGAGGAGGAGACCCTGCTCCTGGGCTTCCTCCGCGAGTCCCCGGACCTGACGATGCAGGTTGAGGAACGCGTCTGGTGGGAGAGGTCGGTGGGTAGGTGGCATCATGGTTCGGGAGGGTCCGGCCTCCTGGGCACGTCGTCTCTCTTCGATAAACTGACGATCCCACGCGAAGCGTTCCGAGATTGGAGTACGCAGAGCGGGATCGTAGGGATCCAAGAAAGACTAGGGAGGTGCAGGTCGGAACGGGCCCGACTGCTGATGCATAGGTGCTCCAGCGTTGGGTCCTCGGGGTTGTGGTGCTGCAACGGGCACCAGCCTAGGAGGTGGGAGTACCGTCCTTGGGCTGGACCCATTACGGCTGCTGATGGTCCGGGATGTGTCTTCGGTTGGGTCAGTCATCTGGTGACGCTGACTTTCGGAGGCTGTGTGGCCCTCAGAGGGTTCGTGCGAGGGGGAGGCGGCTCGTGGGAGCGATCGAGTCTGGGATCGGGAGCGTGACGACTGAGACATGGCGTATCTGCGAATAGAGAGTTACATAAGTACGGGGGAAACTAAGAATAGGAAAAACGTAAGTAAAATGCATGCACGGGTCAATTACGTGAGTGTCGGGAATTGACAAGACCGGGAATTTTTCGACTCAAAACCGTTAACGATAGATATTGACTTTTCGTTCTTGCATAATTCATTTTGAACTATGCATGGTTGATCAAGTCACGCATAGTTGAAAAAGATAACCATGCAATTGCGGAAAGTAATGTTCTAAAGTTTGAACCCGAAATGAATTTTCGGAAAACCCTTGGTTATAGTTTTGGTTTCGAAAACTTTTTTTTTTTTGAAAAAATTTTAAAACCGTTTTCACTATAACCTGGCTCTGATACCAAGTCTGTCACACCCCGCTAAAACGGAAACACGGAATGTGAAGAGCAAAGAATCATTTCACGGGTTACACTAAAATCAACGGTTCAAGTCCTTAGAATTAAGTTGAAAAGCACAAAAGTCAAAGTTACAACCAAGATTCAAAGTTAAGACCATGATACATAACAAAATGTTTTTAAATAAAAATTCCCAAAATAAGGTCTTCTTCCGAGGTACACTTCACATAAAAGACTTGACCCGCCTGAGCAATGCACTTCATAACTTACGCTTAGGTCCTGAAACATGAGATAAAGTGTCAACTACGAAAACATAGTGAGTGAGTTACAGTTTACAAGTTGACAAAGGTTTCAAATAAAAGTTCGACAAATATATATATATATAAGTACAAAGTTTCCAGAAGGAGTAAGCGAATGAGCAGTCGCATAAGATAGTTTATATACTGTCGTAATAGTTCAAATCAAGAGTTTTGAGTTCGTAAGAGTTCGAGACAAGTTCAAATTTCATAAAAGTTCAAGATTCGTTCAGGGTCAGAGAAGTTCAAAATAAGTTCAAGTGCTTAAAATTCAAGAATATTTCAAAGTTCAAGATAAGTTCAAGTCCAAATAAGTTCAAGTTCAAATAAGTTCAAGTTCAAATAAGTTCAAATCACGTAGCAAGCGGTAAAAAGAGTAGTCATTACCTCAGTGGCGGATTAATCCGCATGTGTAAGACAAAAAGTAAGCATATGCGTAAATAATAAAGACCTATGATCCTCGAGTTGTACCAACCACTAAGCTTAATATATCGTAAGATTTAGTTTTGCACACTAATCCGATTCTGGTCAAGTTCTAGCCCCTAGTTCCAGTCTAGAGTTCGAGTTCGCGAGAACTTAGCAATATGTACCCAGGTTGCTACCCTAAAGTAAGGAGTGACCGCTCCTAAGTATCGATACCCATATTTGCTAACGGCTTGTGTTAATAGTGTGTAGATTCTAGTTCCAAGAAAAAGTTGCGGGGCATTTAGTTCGTTCTGTTCTAAAAATTGTTTGTTTGTACTTACGGCGCTTATATCCTCACCTAGGGTTTTGCTCCAAAATACAACCAAGCTATCATTGTCTAATCAAATATCCAAAGAGGCAAACCTAGGGAGTCTAAAGTAAGCCAATCCGAATAAAGATATTGTCTACGCATATTAGTTGCAAGTTCTGAAATAGTCCGAAAGTTCTCAAAGTTCCAAGAGTTCAAAGAGTTGCAAGTTCAGAAAGTTTCCATGAATAGAAAGGTAGCTCAATAGTTCAAAAAGTTTCCAAAAATAGAAAGGTAGCTCAATAGTTCAAAAAGTTTCCATAACTAGAAAGGTAGCTCAATAGTTCAAAAAGTTTCCAAAAATAGAAATTTAGCTCAATAGTTCAAAAAGTTTCCATAAATAGAAGGGTAGTTCAATAGTTCAAAAGGTTTCCAAAAATAGGTCACAACACGTTGTACATAGATTCAAGCACGTAAAACAGTTTCACATAAAGATATTGTTCGCAAAAGAATTTGATCTCATGTTTCCCCCAAAAAGAGTACTTAAAATGTAAAAGTAAGGAGGGGTGTAACTCACGGTTTGCGAAGACAAAGAGCTCGGGAATCGGTCGGAGTGGAAGCCGGGAATCACGGGTCGCCTAATAATACCAAGGTAGTCCAATTATTATTAACTTATTATGTTATTGTACCTAAGATAATATGATTGAGTTTTTAATTAACTTTAAGTGTCAAGGTTAAGTTTAAATCCAAAATAGCCCCAAAACGGTGAAAGTTACTTTTTTGTCCAAAAGTCCAATTTTAACGTTTATTATTGTTAGGTCATAAGTGTTTTTGCTCGCTGAAGTGGTTTACATTTTTCTAAAGAAATTTGGGCAGCGCTTCCGCGCCCAAATTGCATATCCAAAAAAATGTACCTACCAATTCCGCTCACGAAAATACATATAACACTATATTATATCCAAACAAGTCCATTTAAGTTCGATTTAGCCCATACATGACCCAAATATTATTACTTTTACAAGATCAGTCCCAAAGTGTCGTAAGTCAAAAAGTCAGCGGTCACAAATGGTCCAAACGTGCTAAAAACGACAAAAACCACGAGATTTGAAAAATCCAGCAGCTCTGTGCGCCGCTGTGAGCACCTCAACGGCGCACAGAAGCTAAAAATGTCACCCGCTGCGTCGTTGTGTACCTTAGGACGGCGCACACGACGCGGATTTTTGAGTTTTCGTTGCAAAACGTATTTTAAGCCTTAGATTTCGACATGCAATAGGTTTAAACTTATCAAAACACTTATAAAGCATTTTTAGTTACAAAACCGTGGATCTAAAGGTTATTTTGGTTAAAAACGTCTTTGACCATAAAAAGTCATAGATTTAAATAAAAACTTGTTTTAAACCGATAGATCTTACATGCAAGTTGTTATTTACATAAAGACAGTAAATAGAAAGAAATCTACTGATGGAAATCGTTTGGATGATGATTTGGTGATGTTTGAGCTCCGAAAATCTTTACAAAAATGGTCCTTTTTCCGAAAACTTAGCTTCTCCTTGCTTCTCTTGATGTTTAAATCAGTTTGTATGGATTATAATGGTGTTCTAAGGCTGTGATTTACTGGAACAATGGAAGATCTTGGGAGGTTTTAGAGAGGAAGTGTGTGTTTTGTGTTTAAAGTTTTGTAAAAATGAATTAGGAAAAGAAAAATGAAAGAAAATAAAGAAAAGCAATTAAGTGTTGTATTGGTACTGCAAAATGCAGTAAATAATGGTCTATTCCCGAGTTTGATTGGGTGTTTTTGTTGGAAAATCGAGGCATGCAAAAATTTTAATTTTATTACAGAAACCGTCCTCCAGGACGGCGCACATGGCCTCTGTGCGTCGTCCTGGACCATATTTGTAAAAATTTTTGCGTTTTGGCCAATTTTGTACAAGTGTATCGTTGGACCTTTTCGTTAACTAAAGTTTTGAAGTATGCTACATTATGAACTTAGGAAAGTTCATCAGGTGTTTTCTTGGCATTAGGACTTATATAAGTTGCTTCCGGTTGTGATTCCGACACATGCGCGATTCCGGTAAATGTTCAATTTAAAGACTCAATATATAAAACGAGAGACATAGCACGTAAAGATCACCTGAAATTTTGACGGTTGTCACAGTATTATTAGGCTTTCGGTGATTCCCGACACGCTTTTCGACCGCTCCCGCTTACGACTATCTTCGCAAACAGTGAGTTACAAACCCCTACTCTTTTAAACGCTTTTAATACTTTTGGGGTGAAATGCAAGTCTTAGGCTTAAACACTATTTAAGCTGATAAACGCTTTGATACTTGAATGCAAAACGAAAACTACTTGATACTCGAATGCTATTACGAAAACACTTGTATACTTTGGAAAGCTATTTTGAAATGCATGATATTTTGAATACTAAAACGAATAACTATTTTGCCGGAATTGTTGAGGGTATTGCCAACAATGTCGAGGACACGAAATCTATATTTGCCAATGACTAAAACAATCGATCGTCATGTTGCGGACTTTGTACAACATGGACGTGAGAAACCACTGAAAACTCCCGACACTACCAAGGACATTAGTTGCTATTAATCCCTTTGTAAAGGACCGTTAGTAGATATGGATAGCGCTATTAGGGTAGATTGACCCTCACCAGAACGACTTATAACGATGGTGCATAATACTAAATGGGTAGGCTTTAGGCTTAGCAACGATCATTGGGCAATACTTAGGATTGTCACATAGTCGCGCTGTGTGGACAATGCCTATAAACACAAATGCTATACTCTATACATTTATATGTGACAACTATTTTGAATGCGATGCTCTATGCATAGTTATGCGATTACAATTTGAAAACTTATGCTTTACTAAAACTTGTAGCTCACTAACTACGCCTCCCGTAGTTAACACTTGACTCGTGTTTTCAGGTAACGAGTAAGCTAGCTGATGACTATATGCTTTTGGGGCTAATGACTTCAAGAACGGGATGGGTTTGGGTGGTTTGGTTGAACACCCCATTTTGTAATTCGGATATGTAACTTTGTTTTAAACTTTGTAAACCTTGAATATTATGTTTTCCTTAATGACATTTGGCGTTTATCTATATCTTGTGTATCGAATGCTATTGCTCTTCACATTCCGTATTTCCGCTTTAGCGGGGTGTGACACGTCGTCACCCGCAAAGATCTACAAACCGCAAGAAATAAAGAATCGGAACCTTCTAGTGAACTCCTAAAGGTGGTGGTGGTGAGAATCGGCTCCAAGACACAAATATTCATCATTAGTTGAGTTCCTGAAGAGGAAATGAAATAAGGAGAGTTATGGAGACTTTACTTATCAAAAACCCAAGAATATGTATTCTTCGAGGTGGTAACGAAAACTCCAAGGAAAAAGTGACTGAAATGTAAGAATAACCTTGTATGACAAATGACAAGAAGGGGAGTTAGAAATCTCTAACAAAAGTGAAAGAAAAGGTAGGAATAGTGAAGAATTTACATATGAAAACTTACCGAAAAGTTGTGGAATACAAAGGAAAGTTGTAGGAGATGATTGTAGGAACTTCTAGCTTGGAAATCCTTCTTCAAAATGGTATTCTAAGCTTCAAATTCTCTGAAATAATGAGAGAGTTTGGGAGAGAATGTGAGTATGAAATTGTGTGAATGAAAGAGAAATGAGAAACATGATGGGATAAGGTTGTAAAGTGGTTTAGAGTTCCAAAGTTAGATCTAATATCCGGTTTTTGGAAGTTTTGCACACACAATCTCGTGGATAAAGGATGGGTTGTGTGGAAGTTCCAAGAAAAGGTGAAAAAGTTGATGTGGTTTGGTCTGCCAGACGGTTTACTGCGTCGCAGTCAGTGTGGAATGCGGCGCAGTCCTCTGTTGACTAGACCCTTCCGTTAAGTCTCCGTTAAAGGACTGATTTTGTAACAGATTCCGTTAGTTCCCGTTAAAGGACTAACTTTGTAACAGATTTAGTTAGAGGACTAACTTTGTAATAGATTTTTTAATACGTTAATTTTAGCCAACGATTACGGTATAAACACCCTAACTTAAAACACGAGAATACTAACTAATAGGAACTTGGGTAACTATAACGCTTCCGCCACGAAGGACGAAGCAACCAAATAACGTAAAACCCGACACATAAATAAAACGTAAACCAATTGAAAGCGAACTATCAAAGGGTCCAAACAATTGCGAATAAAAGAATAGATAACGGAAACGTTTAATACCTCAAAATGACAAGATGTCACAAGTGTAATGTTTATTAAATAGAGTGGTTTATTACGTAAATAAGTAGGTTTCCTTATTGTAATATAACTTGGACCCTAAGATTTAAAAGCTATAAATAAAACGCAAACCCTAAACCCTAATTACAACACAAATCGACTAAAGGTTGGAGAACCCTTGGCTGATCGGTTTTAAGAAGAAAGAAAGGGTGTTTCGTTTTGCTTTCGTTATCAAGAAGGAGTTGCTGGACAATCGTTGTATAAAGCATTAGACGTGTACTAGCATACTAGTCGGTTGATAAAGAGGTGTCGCGTACGCAACCGTAGTAAAACCTTGCTTTAGGTTTTCATTATTTCGCTTGCTCATAAGGTACACTATAACTATAGGATTTATTATTTACTATGTGATCCTAATTTCCGCTGCATGTAATTGTGTGACAATTTGACTCGAGGTGTATATCTATAGTTTTAACTGATGAAAAGTTACAAACGAGAAATAATTATGCTATGGTTTTTTGTTAACTCAATCTACTATTGTGTGTTAAAACTTGCATAATCAACTGAGATCGTGAAGGTAGGGACTCTAAGTAGAGAGATCCTGAATCGGACCACAAAACCGAGTTGCAAATTATATATAACATGATAGTCTGGGATAGTATGGGCAATTATTTTATTTGAAATTAATCCGTGATACTTTGTTTCGGTATAAATCATTTTAACAATTGTGATTTCATGAAATCAATAAACAAAACCTATTATTACTAGAAATAAGAGTTTATATGACCCAGCGAGATATGTGAACATGGCAAATATAAATTGTCCTTATAGTGGTTAGTGATTGATCCACTTATACCTATTTAAACCATGTAAATTTTATATTTATGGTGGGGGTTCAAGAAGGAATACTTTGCACCTTCACACGGATCATGTCATGTGTGTGAGTCGATGATGTATAAAATTTATGTGACAAACAAGTGATGCGTGTAGGCGTACTTCACATGTAATGAGAACATACAAGCACTAAATGTGACTAATTTATGATTTGATTACAACTTTGTTGATAACAAAGTCTGTGAAGAGTTTGTGTGTATGTTGTATGAGAAAGAGGGGTGGCGGTAAGCAACTTGAAGTTGAAACCGTCACCCTATGTCCCTGATTTCGGACAGAATCGTGATCATACTGATCACTCATGATCTCTTCCTTATTTAGTCCCTATAATAGGAATCTAAACACACACTCAAATCATTGATTTTTTGCTTTCATTTTTTCATATGACTAGAAATTCACAAGTTGGTGAATTTTGAGTTGATTTTCAACGAGAAATTCGCCTTGTTGTGGCAATTATATTAATGGATTAGAGTTTCCATAGCTTAAATTCCTTAGTGATGGAATGTCCGGACTAGATTGAGAATGATATCATTATATGACCACTTTGTCAAGTTGATGTAGAAACTTGATTTGGCATTACTAAGTCTCCGACGAGAGAATTAGTGAGTGTTTATGATAAGGTCAACATGTGTTGTTACTGTCCCCTTAAGTCTATGTCGAGAGACTTCTCAAGGGTAACTCAAGACATAGGTCTAAAACAATACTTGAATCGGTTAGTGATGGAAACCCGAATCGGTTGTAGTGCTCCTACTTCACGAGTTTAATGGGTAATAACAAATCACTATACGGTAGAAGGTACTATCAATAAATTGATCCATGTATATATAGTAGAGATAGTACGTCGTTGTCAAGAATGAGGTTGAGGTAAATCCTCTTAAAAAATCTTTAGAGACGTCTAAGCAACGAAGACGTAAAGGAAGATTTGCCTACATAATCTAGAGGTGGTGCCGCCTCGAATAGGGAGTTATGGTTTCTCCCTTAAAGGGTCATGAATTAGGATTAAGCGCATGGCCATATTAGCGCTCAATGAGAACGTGATGGTTACAATGGGAAATGTGTAGAAGTGTGCGGGTGAAATCGTTAAGTTCGTGGTTTAATCTTCGAACACCATTGAATCGATTTCACTTTGCATTATTTGAGTAAACGGGATTTAATCTTAGTGACACCTTCATACATAACTCATTAAAGAAGTAGAAAATTTTTCAACCTGATGAAGGATTGTTGGAAGGGATAAGTGCATGAGAATGTAATAAACTTTGTTCGATTTGCTATTGTATGTATCCAACTCTCAAAACTTCTATTGTGTGTATTGAACTTTTATTTTTTAACAAATGATGTAAGAACCGGATTTTTTTGAAAAATATTAAATTTAAAAAACCGGTTACACGTCAGCAAAAATGCGGTCCGTTACATCATTTGTGAAAAAATAAGAGTTGAATACATACAATAGAGATTTTGAGAGTTGGATACATACAATAGCAAATCGCACAAAGTTTGTTACATTCTCATGCACTTAGCCATTGTTGGAATTATATGTAGGGCTAAGTGCATGAGAATGTAACAAACTTTGTGCGATTTGCTATTGTATGTATCCAACTCTCAAAATCTCTATTGTATGTATTCAACTCTTATTTTTTCACAAATGATGTAACGGACCGCATTTTTGCTGACGTGTAACCGGTTTTTTAAATTTAATATTTCTCAAAAAAATCCGGTTCTTACATCATTTGTTAAAAAATAAAAGTTCAATACACACAATAGAAGTTTTGAGAGTTGGATACATACAATAGCAAATCGAACAAAGTTTATTACATTCTCATACACTTATCCCTTATATGTATATGTTGGCAAATTTATAAATAATATATTATTTGGCTTAATATATTTAATATAAACAAATGGTGAGGGTTTAATATATGGATATATTGAACACGTTGGTTCGATAGTTTTAGCAGCAAGTATAAGTTTGGTAAAACCTTTTATTAAACGTGATTAACAAAACAAACAAGTGGTTGACATGTTGATCTTTTCAACCATGTTTTCCTATTATCTGGTATTCAAACCACGATTGAAGTGCCCACTTCTTCACTTTCTTCCCAGTTTAAGTTTGTGGTTTTATAAATGACTAGATTATTGTTCCGCGATAGAGCGAGTAAGTATAGACAAAAAATTGAATCGTAAACTTTATGTTTATGAACTTGTTCTTTTAAGTTATTATGAGTATACAATATTGCACGTATAATAACAAATATATATTTATGTTTATACACATGTTGTTTATAGCTATAAAAACATATATACATTTACGTTTATACACATATTTTAATATTTTGTATTAATAGATTTTATAATAGTAATAATAAGGTAAATCATAGTCCAAAGAAACAAATTTATTTTTATTGTACTGGTGTGAAATTAAAAAAAAAATGCAATTATGTATTGTATGAGGGTGTAAATGAAAAAAATATTTGATGAAATCATCAATCTAATCTAACGGTTGAAATCAAAATATTTAACTAATCCAATAAACCTTATTTTGTCATATGTATTAAAGATGACAAAATAATGAGAATGAAAAACGTTTTATTTTTGATAAATGGAGTTGGCTGCTAATTTCCTTAACACCATTGTCAACCTTTTTGAGGTTTTCTAGTTCCGCCATTTACGTTGCGAACTCGAGTTGTTGCTACTTGATTGTTTGCGTGTGTGGACTGTATATATCCTGCAGTGCTCGGCTTGAAGACTTCAGCAACTTAACGGGGTGCCGTTCGTACTTAAAAGGACACGGATTACCCGTACAGTTCGTTTGTTAATTTTCAGATTTGAAGACAATCAAATGATGTTGCTACATTTTGTGTTCATCTTTGTTGTTTGGATTGTTTAAGGAAGTAATTTGGCTCGTAATGTTGCCAATATAACCGTTATTATCATATGAGGTAGTCTCACATTCCTATTAATACACCTCTACTTATTCTATGTTCGACTTATATGAGATGGTATGTTCTAAGTTCTAACTCATTAGTATAATTTTCAACAGATTCTTATAATGATAACTAACTTCTCTTAACTAACTGTTACAAGCATCATCATGAAGCAAGCTAGAACACGTACAACATGAACAACCAAGATAGGTACAGTTTTCAATTTAATATGTTTATGATATTTTTGGTTAGGTTGAACCACATTAGATTTTACCCTTGATTGGATCGGATTATATAAGATATGTAAGCTAGGATATCGAAGAAAACACATTAAAATGACACATATATTACATATATCATATGATTTGATTTGTTTTTAACTTACATATCTTATATGATTTAATCAAACGAAATTGTTGAAAGGGTGTGACTTGGCGGACTAAGTCGTGAAAATGGGCGAAAGATAGATGTGGTGGACGGGGGTGGTAGATGTGGCGGTGAGGTTACGTCGACGATGATGTTTGTGTGGTTAACTTACATATTACCTAATAGAAAAATGATATATAAGCCTAAATATATAAGTCTAAAAATTTGATTGGTTATTGAAAAAAAATCATTTCACAAAATAAAGGCTCATATTTTCGTGAAACTTTAAAGGTTATGTTAGCTTCTATTTCACACAAGTTTGGTTATGAATTAAATTAGGTTACCACCACTAAGGGGGTGTTTGGGATTGCTTATTGAAAATAGATTATTCATTTTGAAAATGAATAATCAGATAATCAACAGTTATAAAACGTGATTCTGAAATATAGTGTTTGGATTTGATTATACTGTTGGAAATCGCAATAATCAGATAATCATTTTTTTTAGCGTTTGGCAAATATAATTATTTGTTTAGTTGATTAGTGAAATGACAAAAATAGACATTGTTTTTATATTTAGAGTAACTATGATAGGACTTTTTGGTAAATTTGACTTATATTTAAAACTCCATTTTGGAGCTGGACCAGATCCCTTACTTTTTCAAAACACCGTTTTAAACCATCTAAAACGCAAATAAGTCCGTTTTGTTATTTTTAGCCAAACACTAAAATCTGCTTTTCTCTGTTTACAAACTGAAATAATCAAATAATTTGTGGCAAAACGCAAAAACAAACACCCTCTAAGTTTTGGCCCAATTTTGTCATATTAGTCCAAATCAAAGAAGGTCCAAGAACGATTGAAATGGATTGGAAACTCTACTGACATCTATAGAATCATGTATATACTTAGAAAATTTTTACTACTTATATTTTAGTCATTCATTTAGTTTAATTTTATCCATCCATTATGTAGTAGGAGTAGTAGAGATAGTGGTGGCCTCATTTGACACAACATACCTTCAAGTTTTCATATCATCTCTAGTAAAAGTTGTCTAAAGCAACCTAAGTATTTTGTTTGATCCACTTGTTTTTCTCTTATGTTTACTTTTGATCACTTGAATTGTGGCAGGGTCGTAGCAATGATGACTTAGAAAGAACTAAGTGTCGCACAAGGAGTTTATTGAGATAAGTGTGTGACATTTAGTATCATGAGCAAGTCGATTCAAGAAGATGAAAACCGTGACCAAGAAGAATATGACATTTAGTATCATGTGTCATTTTATATTTCAAGCAGTAAAATATAATGATCAACTTCAGTTAAGACTTGAAAATTGTACATAGCTAGCTTTGTTCATGTTGTACGTGTGCTAGCTTTTCATGATGATGCTTCGGTGTAAAAATTAATTAAGAGAAAGTTAGTTTTCTTATAATAATCATAATCAAGAACTGAACTGAATTGAAGTTAAAACTAACTAACTAATTTATACCTTATAGCGTTATGGGTAACGAGGAATCGAGAAGCAATTTAGCCAACCAAATCTTATATGCTAATCTACGTAGTATGAATGTATGATCGTAAATGCGATGCTCAACCTTCAATTGATTTAATTATACCGACTGCCAAAATCTTCTCACCAAACTTCTACGAAAGACTAGTTTGTAACTCATCTAAAACGATGAAATTTAAGGTGCCAATTCACAACTCGACATGAGTTTCTCGAAATGAATCGTTATGTTCTTCATGAGTGTAGTCCTTGGATACTTCCATTTGAAGTGCATATAACCAAGATTTTGAACGAAATCAGCAGATTTCATACACTTGATCATTCGAAGTGGCTTGTAACTTGAGTTTCTTTTAATATTCAATTCAACATTTATTTTCATTAAACTTATGTTCATTCTTTGTTGTCGAGAACTTCATAATCTCAGGACAAAAGAGAGTTATAAAGACTTGTGTTCTGACTTGAGTTTCTAACGAAATACTTGTTTTGAGAATGTATAAGACTCCAACAATTAAATTGGCCGTCAATGGGGTCCACCATGATTGTGTTATCACCGTGCGGGTTGTTATTAACTAGACTTTTACGTAAATAGAAAAGAAATGTTTATTTAATTTTCTAACATTTTTGGTCCAAACAAAAAATATATAATATGAACATATAATTTTAATATATATAAATACATGACAAAAAAACAATACTAAAATTATATTTCACAATAAATATCAATTTTGACATTATTATAATTTGGTAATCATTGATTTCTTAAAGAGTGTGAAAAGACCCGGAAAGAACGTATAATGAAACAATTCATATATTGCACTTTATTTAAGAAACTAGTTTTAATACCCGTATAGTGTACAGTAATCGTAAAAAACAACGTTAAATATAAATAGTTATAATATATTGTACATAATTATATATGTTAGATTAATATATAGATAACATAGAAAATACAATAATAATAAAAACAGTATATTATAAAGAAATATAACAACAAATATATCTTATCTTAATATATAATAAAAAAGAGGTCTAAAATAACACTTGACAAAGTAGTAACCATTAGATGGAAATTCAACTTTAATTTGAACCATTAGATCATTTTGATGATATCATCATTAATAATTTCATTTTAACTCTTTACTATAAATAATATAACCCTTATTTCAAATAGTAATAATTAAATAAAACTAATTAACCTTTCCATTTTAAATAATCTAACACTTGTATTTTAAATTAATTTTAAAAAAACACAAAACATATTTTTTCTTCAAACACATACACATTTTTAAAAAGAAACAAAAATTATTTTATTTTTTTTACGAGTGTTTTACATATAAACGAAAAACATATCATATAAAATAATCTTCTGTTTTTTTTTTCGTCCTATTTACCCAATATTTTAGTTTTTTTTTATATATTATAAAAAGAAAAAAAATTATTTTATTGTTTTACGAGTGTTTTGCATATAAATAGAAAACATATAATATAAAAAAATCTTCTGTTTTTTTTTTCGTTCTATTTACGCAATATTTTTAGTTTTTTATATATTATAATTATTTTATGGGTTAATGAACTTGAGGGTCACTCTACTATTCGAGATAATCCAATTGGGTGATTGAACAAAAAAAAGTTATAACATTTTCATTCTACTTTCAAAAAACTTTAAAACCATCACTTTCTATTTGCAAACTGATTAAGTTCGTCATGTGGGTCCAAAACAACCGGCTAGCAGCAGGTAATATGCACACGCAGACCAAAAAGAATTTACATGTCATTCTTTTTTTTTCTCCTTAATGCCACATCATACACCCCCTTTTTATATATTACCTTTACCCTTTCTCTTTCTTCCTCCTTCATCTCTAACCCTAATTCCTTTTTTTTTAAATATGGTTCTTTGTGGCTGTGGTGAGAATGCTCGATGTCGGACATCATGGACTGCTGCAAATCCAGGTCGACGTTTCTTAGGTTGTCCCAATTTCATGGATCCAATAACAAATTGCAACTTCTTTCTTTGGATTGATGTCGAATTACCTAATCAGTGGTATAGATCAACGTTTCACCAACTTAATGAAGAAGGAAGGAACCATCGGGCAGAAATTTCAAGGTTGCAGAAAGAGAAATCGCGATTATTTCGCATTGTGTTGTTCTTATCATTTGTAGTTTTTGTTCTCTTGATTAAATAATGTAAATGTATTTCCTTTGAAATGAAAAAAAAATTTGGTTACTTCTGTTTTCTTGTTTTTGTTGTTTTTGTTGCCAAAAGTGTCAAAAAGACACATGAAACTGCCAATATAACCATAAGCTAAAACAGACATGAAAGTGCCAAAAGTGCCAAAAAGTGTCAAATTTAACAGCCAAAAGTGCCAATATATTACAACCAAAAGTGCCAAAATATGGAATTGTCAAAGTGCATTACATACTACAGCATACATAACAACCAAAAGTGCCAAAATATGGCATTGTCAAAGTGGTAACCCTTTTCACATCCTACCTAAGTGCCAATATACTACAGCATACATAACAAGTCCTAAAGACAGTTTCAAAAGACAACATAACAGTTTCAAAAGACAACATAACAAGTTTAAAAGCTACTACATAACAAGTTTAAACTGCTAGTCAATGCTGATAGAATCATCTTCTGTCAATCCTGGCCCTGGGGATGTAGTCTTTAACTTGTTTTTCAAAATTCTCTCTGAAGGTCGTCTCCTTTTGAGAATCATCTTGTTTCTGTGCTTTTTTCCAGGTGAGTTGCTTGCACCTTCTCCTGCTGGTGAGCCACAGAATCTTGACACTACATTCCTCACAACAACAGGTGCACCACTTGCAGCAGAATGATAGACTACAGCCCTGATCACATCATTTGGTGAACCACTTTCAGTTTGAGAGAGGGGTGGTTGAGATTCACTTCCAAGAATTTCATCATTCTGTCTTTGTTCTTGTTCAGCCATGAATAATTCCCTCCTCCTACGCTGTTCCCTTTCAAATTATTCCCTCTCCTCATGTTGTCTTTTCATTTGTGCCTCATGCTCAGCTATACAATCTTCTGGGATAATACCTGGTGGCCATGCTTGTCTTGGAATACCATCTTTCCCCTATCATAACAAAGCTATGTATCAACAAACACACACACACATATATATAAATATCTAAATAGTCATAGTAAGACAACTTACACCAAGCATTGGATCACCAGTCACAGGATCCCATGAAAGTCCATATCCTATTGGTCTAATACCATCCTTGAATTGACAGTCCTTAACATATTCCCCTTTTCCACGCATTTTTACAAGCTTGCCATTAACTCTCCACAACCCATCACTACCAACACCTCTCCCTGTTGCACCATTGTGACAACCGTCACTTTCTCCGTCCTTAGTTAGTCTAGTATGCCTGTAAATCATTACCGCATTTTACTGAAAAATTTAAAACTTGATTATTATTACTGTTACGAGATTAAAAGCTATGTTTTCTGATACAAGATGACTTAAATGATATGTGTGTATACTTTTTGTGATGCTTTCGTTAGTTAGGTGCACAGTAGATAGTCCCACTAGAAGAGCTCCTAGATGACTTAGCGGGAAATTTATGTTCTCGTACTAATAATGGATTTGGATATACCTAAGATTATATATCGTTAAATTCTTATTTATCGCTAGGTCTAGTTCACGTTTATCACTTTACTGTCTACGTCTCGTTGGACATTTGTTTTTCTCTCGTTTTCATTCACCGAGTTAAAAGTGGGTTTTGATTTTATTTGACTATAGGATCGGGTTTGGCTTAGTCTTAAAAACTTACTAGACCAAGCCCACCAAAGTTTAACCTTTAATTTATCCCTAATTATAGTTATGTAAATACTTTAAACCCTAATCTTCTTTTCTTTCTTTTTTTTTTTTCTTGCCTACCGTCACCTTCAAAACCCTAAGCGCCCCCCCTCCTTGCAAACCTTCGGCCGACCAGTCCCTCCACCCCACCTTCATTGTTTTCATCAGCCAACAAGGAAAAATCGAGCCCTCCTCCATCTTCATCGAGTTAACCTCTACAAGGTAACAGATTTCGGAATTTTTCTTTCTTCTTTTGTTTTGGTTTCAGCCGAAACTTATGTCATGGGATTCACAGATATCGTGTTTTTAATGTTTCTGATCGTATTCATCTTTCCACAGCCCCCTAACCACGAGAAATCCTTCCTGCTCTTCATCAAAACAGTTCATAATAACCAGGTAATCAGTTGTCACCTTTTGGTTATGTCAAATTGCCGAAACCCTAATTAGGGTGCTTAAAAATTCGTTTTTCTGTATTGAGTAGCTTTTGTTGTTTCATCTACAGCCACCATATGTGTATTTTATCTCTAATCTGAAATCTAATAAGGTATAAGTCAATTCATATTCTTTTCTTTGAAATCTGTCTCAATTGGATATTAACGTTGAGTTTGTTTTCGAGTTGTTATTCTACTCTAGGCGAAACTGAGATTGGGAAATCGTTACACTAAATTCAGCCCCTAAACAGCTCGTGACCTTCATATTCAGGTCTGGTTATTGCTTGAATTGTTGTCTTTGTCGTGCGAGAAGATCGGTTCTATTGTATGTATGCATATGTTGTAATTCCTTATTGTAAATCTTATTCCGTTTGAAAAGTTGTTGCTGTTTTTAGCTCTTTTGTTTAATAAATATCTCTCGGGTCTTTTCGAATTAGCTTCTGTAATCTAAACATAAAATGTAGCCCTTCCTTTGTAGTTTCCAAATATATAAGATACATCATCTAATTATTTTCCTAACTCCCAAAAACTGAAATCTAGCGAACGTATGTAAAACTTGCTGAAATGATTTATGAGCTGTCTTTATCTAGCCGTATCTCTAAATCTACCTGGAATTTGAATCAGTTGTCTCAATATTAAATATAGTCCTCTGAATCTAGTTTTTGGATATATAAGATTCGTTTCCCAGTTCTTTGTGTATCTCTCTGAAATTGTATTTTAGTGAGTGGTGGTCTGAAATGTTGTAAGCTTGTTTATTACGTTTAAAATTGTGAATTTGTGTAACCACTTAGCAAACTAAATTGTATTGTAAAATGGATTATTATTGTTTATATTCAGGTCTTAAGCTTATATAAATTGGTCAATCATGTTTGAGTGTTTATTTAGTAATCTAAAAACGTTTTATAAAACAATCTATTAAAGTATAACGTTTTGGACAGATTCGGTAGTCAGTTTTGCTTGAGTCATATCTTATTCATTTCTAACTCAAATTAAACAATTCCAAATCCCTCAATGTAGCTCTCTGAGTCTAGTTTTCAAAAATGTAAGACTCGTAGTTTAGTTCCTCGTCAAACTCCTTCAAACTGACTTGTAGCGAATGTGTGTCTGATCGGTGTTTATGTTTCATTTTCTATATCCGATTTTGTGTCCACTTGTTGAATGACTTAAAAGGTTTAAAATGAATATTATAAATAATGAAGTTCTTACTTATATATCAAAGTTATGATCTGGAGTTGATGGGTATTTTACGCAATCGTTTGGTATTCATAAACCTTCATACGGGTCAAATTGTAACAGCTACTGTTTGAAATCAGATTCGTTGTTCTGTGTTCGAGAGGCTATAAGTTGCTTTCTGTTCTGAATTTGTAGTAGACATTTAAATCTAAGTTGTAGCCCTCTGATTTCTCTTTCCATCCATGTAAGATTCGTTGTCTAATTCTGATCTGAACTCGAGTTACGATACTTTTACTGAACGTGTGTACTTGCTGAACTTTCGACTTTCGTGTCTAAACTTAACATTTAATCTCTCGTAACCAAGTTGGATGAATTGGTAAATTCGATACATTAAAACCTACATTATATGGGATTAATTACCTTGAAAATTTTATTGATCTACAATTCCTTACTTACACTCTTTTAGGGGAGCTCATATCTAGTCGGGAACTTAGCTTGTGACCTACCGCTTTATATACACATATTCACACACCACGAGTAGTGTCACTTACTTACTTTGCTATCGAGGTGAGTTCATCGCCCCATATTTACTGCTTTCTTATTTTAAACTAAACGGGGGGAAGTAAAACTCAACTAAACGATTTATGAGAAAACGAATACCATTTTTAAACTTACCATAAATAGATATTTCTATTTATGGAAACATACTATTTTTGGAAACTTTCTATTTCGGGAAATTTACTACTTTCGATAAACTTACTATAAATAGAACTTCCTATTTATAGAAACTTACTACTTTTAGAAACTTACTATTTTCGGAAACTTAGTACGAACTGGATTTCATAAAACGTGTAACAAAACCTAATGCATTTTCAAAACTTACGAGATACGGGTATATTTGGATTCATGGTACTTACACACTACTTAGCTAACTTAGTACTGCCGAGGCGTACTAAGGGTAGCGTTCGGACCTGACACAGCCGATGCGTGTCATACTGACTTGACGCTGCCGAGGCGCGTCAAGGACAGTGTTCAGATTCGATATTGCCGACGGGCGTATCACTTACAGGGCACTGCCGAGGCGTGTCACTGTGTTCGTTACGTATGGTTACTATTTTACTACTTATGCATTAGTTACACGCTTTCTTATACTATGTTGTGCTTGAGATTGAAAAACTGTTTACTTACATTTTCTTACTTACTACTCGATGAACTCGCTCAACCTTTGTGTTGACTTTTTAGTTTTACTTTCAGGTATTGATCAGGCATAGGATCTAGCTGGACTGGACTCCTAGAGACTTAGAGTTATTTTATGCATGGTGGCTTGTATTCATATTTTATACTAGACTTTATTTCGGGCTTGCATGCCTAAGTACATTATTTCATTTTCGAATTTATTTTGGATGTTATTTCATTGTAGTGATTGACGTAATTGTGTACCAAGGGGTTTTACCTTGTACATGGCGACGTCATGACATACGAATTTTATTTATTTCATATAGATTATTTCTTTATTTACTAATGTGTTATGACGATCGCCAATCAGTTGCACCCTGCGTTCCGCCACTGGCGGGGTGTGACAACCATGATATCTTCTTCTACCACTTACAGTACCAGTTGGACTTCCCATACCACTACCTACAACACCACTAACATTTCTATCATCATTTCCAGTTTCAGTCCTTGTTACAGTTTGAGTCCTTGTTGCAGTCTGACTTTGTTGACCTCCAGCACTTTCAGTTTGACTTTGTTGACCACCACCACTTTCAGTTTGACTTTGTTGTCCTTCAAACTCAAGTTGTCTTACAACACCCTTCTTCAAACCTCTACCTCTGCTACCTAAACCAATTCCTCTACCACCCTGTACAGCTCTACCACCACTATCTCCACCCTGAATATTGAAACCACCACTATCTCCACCCTGAACATTTCTACCACCACTATCTCCACCACTAACATTTCTACCACCCTGAACATTTCTACCACCACTAACATTTCTACCACTATCTACGCTAACATTTTCAGCAGTTTGTACACTAACATTAGGAATTGTAGTTGAATCAATCCTTGTATCAATTACAATACCTTGTTTACCTCTTCCCCTTGCACCTCTACCTGTTGCACCTCTTCCCCTTGCACCTCTCCCTGATGCACCTCTCCCAGTTGAACCTCTCCCTCTTGATCCTCTTCCAGTTGCACCTCTCCCTCTTGATCCTCTTCCTCTTGCAGACTCACCTAACAAAATGAATAGTTTTAAATATATAACAGTTAAAGACAATATGAAATTTGGTTAATGATATACTTACCTGTTTGTACCTCCTCAGCTTCTTTACATGTTGTTCTGTTATGGCCTTCACCTTTACATATTGTACAGTGCATCACCCTCCCAACCCTGCTCAATCTTTGTCTATTACCATCACACTGTAACATCCTAGTTACGAAAAATAATGTTTATAAGTATTTATTTATTTTCAATAAGTATTTGTTAGAATATAAGTTTAAGAAAAAGGACTAATTTGGTAAGGAATATAATTAACTTTGGTTAGAAAGGATGAAAAATGTTAACTATTTTGGTTAGATATTAAGTTAGTTAATTGTTAAAAGATGAGGGACTATAAGTGAAAATTCTGGAAAGTATACTTGGGTTAGTTTGGAATTAGAATTCAATTTCTAGAATGTTGAAGAAGAAGATCGATTAGAAGGAGTGTGAGGAGAAAAGAGGGAAAAGCTTGATTAACCCGAATTGAAGCATAAATTTCATAGAATTCATCAATTAGAACAAAGATAAGAAGATTGAGAACCTTAGTTTTTGGTTCTAGAAGGTATGATTTTATCCTTAATTTAATTTGATGAAATTGAGCTTATATTTGGTGTTATAACATCATTTAGATGTTTATTTGAAAGATAGAAATGCTTAATTTGGTTAAATTAGGTATTTGATTATTTTGGGAACAATTGTGAAGTTGAAAGAATCGATAGAATTAAGTTTGTTTATATGTTATTTTGATGTTAGTAATATATAGAAAAGCTTGGAAGATTTGAAGATTAAGTATTATGAATTTGTAAAAATTCATGTTTTTAGCTAATTTGGTAAAGAGGTGAAATATTGGTTAGATGAATTAATTATTGTAAGAATGTTTAAGAAATGAAAGAATAATGTTAAGAATGATTAGGTTGAAGTATGTGAAAGGAAAGATTTAAAGAAAGTTACTTAATTTGTAGTTTGGGTAAATTGGGGATAGTGTTATCCGAGATGCCAAACGGGTCAAAAGACCCAAAGAGTGGCAAGATGGGTAGAAGCTATCAAATTTGTTTTGGTTAGGAGTTGAAGAGATAGAATGAAGTAAATATATATGTTTGATGTGTATAAAGGGGTTCTAGTGCATAATTAGACATTAGAATGGATAATGGGTCAAAAGACCCGAAATAGTGGCAACTTGGGTAGAAGTTGCCAAACATGTCTAGAAAGAGTTAGAAATGGTTAGAAAGAGTTGTAATGAAGTTAATACATGTATTTATATGTATTTAAGATATATTGAAAGGAAAATTTGTGTTTGGTGGCAAAAACGCAGATTTGGAGAATAGAAGTGCAAGGAGAAAGAGTCGTGTATGCTGTAGTTTAATTCGACATCGAGGTGAGTATACGAGACTCATTTTTATATAGTTATGTATTCAAAGTTTTGTATTAATGTATTGAAGATTTATAAGTAAGTTATTTCAAGTTATAATCAGAGTTGTTAGCGGAAATAAGGTCAGAAAGTGGCGTAAACTAACATGTAAGTGCAGGAAATAATTGAAAACGGAAATCACCCCTGCTACTGGGCTAGTTGCGCCGCAAGAGGATGTCTTGCGCCGCAACTCAACCTCAGTAGCCAAGGGTGATTTCTGAAGTGTTGTGTTGCGGAGCAATTGTTTTAGTTGCAGAGTAACTAGTGTCTAGATCAGTTTTTAGTGCATTTTAAGGTAATTTAAGTATGAGAATGATATCCTAACATATTATTATGTTAGAGAAGAATAGAGAAGACATTTATATGTCTATGAGAAGTAGAGTTCGACTTTTATTAGTCGGGAAAGGGTAGAGTTAGCTATAATTCCATACCGCGAGGGTATGTAGTAAGACTTTGAATAGTCTTGGAGATGTATCACTATGTTATTAAGTATACTCACTAGCTTAATGCTAATGTATATTTGTGTGGGGTATCAGAATGTTGTGTTTTGGTTCAGTTGTTGCCCAGTGCGTAGCAGTCGTTCCCATTGCGTCGCAGTGAGACCCCAGATCAGTTTTTAGTAGTTTTTAAAGGGGTTTAAAGGTATGGCTTGTACTCTAAACCTTTGGTAAGATATAGAATAGTTAGAAATGATATTTATTAGTCGAGAAGAGGTAGAAGTGACTTTTACTAGTCGGGAAGGAGTAGTTATAACCTTACATAACGTGAGAGTATGTATAGTTAAGAAAGATGGTAGAATACATATCGCGAGGGTATGTATACAACTTTAATTAGTTGTGTAAGAAAGAAAGAGATAATTGTACATATCACGAGGGTATGTATAGTTATGAAAAAATGAAATAAATACATATCGCGAGGGTATGTATACAACTTTAATTAGTTGTGTAAGAAAGAAAGAAAGAAGAAAAGAAAGAAAGAAAGAATAAGACTTTAATTAGTCTTGAAAGATTTAATTAACATAGTTATAAGATATACTCACTAGCTTTATGCTAATATACTATGTTTAATGTATGTTTTATAGGTAAGCAGGTTCCATAAGGCAATGCAAGCTAAAGAAGAAGGGAAGGGGACCGGGAAGAGTAGAATGTAAAGATTTTATTAAAGCTTCCGCTCAAAACTCTTAAACACATCTTTGTAAGAATAAAAAGATAAAGCATTTTATTGTTAACTTTAGTAAGAATAAAGAAATGTTGGGTAATACGTTAAAAGGTAATTTGTAATATAATAAAGTATTGTTTTTGAGAAAGTTATAAAAAAAAAAAAAAAAAAAAAAAAAAAAAAAAAATTGGTGTGTGTATCTTGGTTAAGGTTGTTTCACACACTCAGTAGCATCTCTTTTCCTTTTTTCTTTAGGACTGCCTGGCATCCTTCTTTCAATAGGGGTTAGGGGTTTTTCTTTATCAACTGAGGGCCATTGACTCATTCCTTTAAGAGGGTATAAACAATGATTATAGGATGAAACAAACTTAGGTTTTTTGAACCATTCAGATACATATGAGTCAGGGTTACTGTGAAGATGATATATGTTCCAGAAAGTTGCCATACCCTACAACTACATGTCATATGTAACTCATCAACTACAAAAGACTCAAGAGAAGAACCAAGTGGCCTGACCTCATACATTGAACTACCACTAGGAATTACCCTCCATTGCCTATGCTTATCTTTGATGGCTTCAACCTTCTTTCTTATATTTGGACACAAACCATCAACCCATACTTCAGACTTTTCTGTCATTTTTTGCATCCTTTCCATCATATATACCCTAATGTCTTCCAACATGTTTATTATTGGCTTCCTCCTTGCATCCACCAAGACAGCATTGAAACACTCACTAATCCCATTCTCAACAGCATCACATGCCCTTCCAGTTTCTAGAAATGCTCTACTCCAACTTTCTGGGTGTCTATCCATTAAATGTTTGTGAGCATCTTTGCTTTCAGTCTTAATATCATTCATGATGGCATTAAACTGTGCTTGGTATGTAGCCTTTGCAGCTTTCCAAAACAGGTTTCTATACAATACCCCACTGAATTTCTTCCTAAAGTTTGCATACACATGTCTGGCACACTGCCTATGTTCAGCATCATGAATCACATCCTTTGCAGCTTCAATGATACCCTTCAAATTCAAATAAAAATAAAAATTGTTACATATTTATATATATTCTTCAAAGATGAAATGTAAATTAAACAATTATAATAATACCTTGTGTTGATCAGATATGATTGTAATGCCTGATCCATATTCAAACCCAAGATCTTCTGCTAGACAATCCATAAACCAGGTCCAATTGTCTTTGTTTTCAACATTCACCACAGCCCATGCTATGGGGTACATCTGGTTGTTGGCATCTCTTCCAACTGCTGCAAGCAGCTCCCCTTTGCAAATGGTCTTGAGAAAACAACCATCCAGACCTATTACAGTTCTACAACCTGCTCTCCAACCATCCTTTAGCCCTTTGAGACACACATAAAACCTCTTAAAATATAACTTCTCATATGGCATTATCTCAATTCCCATTTTGACATAACTCCCAGGGTTTGTATCAAGTATCTCTTGAGCATAAGACCAAAGCTTACCATAGTGGTCTTCTAAACAAATCTCATATTGCTTCAATGCATTTATTTTACCTCTCCTTGCTTGTCCCTGAGATACCTTGCACTTATACTTAGACAGTATCATTTCTTGGATTTCTTTGATCTTAATTTTTGGATTAGCCATGATCTTATTTGCATAGTTTCTAGCAATCCAATTGCAGGTTATTAAAGTCCCAAACTCATAGCATCTTGAGCATGAATGTTCATCAGTCAAAGTCTTAACTTGAAACGACCTTTCTGACTGCATCCAAGAGGCCCACAGCCTGTAGGTACATGTCTTCTTATCCTTACCATAAGGCTTACAACATCTAAGTTCTAACCTATCAGTGTCATTGTGTTGATAGTACAAGCTGTATCCATTTGCCAATGCATAAAAAACCACACACCTTTTTAGTTGATCAGGGTTTTCATATCTCTCACCCAACAGTGGCTTCATATGCTTCCATTTCTTAGTTGGATCATGTATAGGCCACTCATCTCCTAACATTTCATCATCTTCTGGGTTAACTTCCTCACCAGGCTTAACTACTCTCTCACTTACTCTTTCCCTATCTAAGTTGTTATACAACCTTGCCAAGAACGTATCATCAAACATATTTTTAACTTTCGTCTTCTGAGGAGTCTTTTCCTTTACCTTTTCTATCTTTTCTCTTCTGGTTTCAAACACTTCATCTTCAAAATCAGACAGATGATGAAGAGAATTAGTTTCAGATTCTTCAGAAGTGTAACCAGCATATACATCATAATCATCTTCGCTGTCACTTTTATAAACAGGTTCTTCTTCAAAGGGTGAGGTTGCATGTGCACTGTAAATATCAACCACCGAATCATTCCTAAGTGCACATTGCCTTAAATTATGCAAGCTTTCCTCGTCATGTACCAATATCAAACCATCAGCTAATTCCTTTCCTGGTTGTAAGTAGTAGAGCTCTTTGCAAACTGCAGTACTATGGATTTGTAAAAAGGCTTCAAACTCAGAAAAATCAAACCCGTTGATGTCTATCTTCTCTAGCTTCGAAATCATGTCGTAGTCATAAATGAGTCTGTCAGGTTGTCGTTGTCTCTCAAACACTCCTCCGTGGTGAAAATAGATGTCTATTACAGCGGATTGAGATGACGAACACATCTGGAAATATTTAGGGTTACAATTTAGGGTTTTAGAGAACGGAGTGAGAGATTTAGGGTTTCAATTTTTGGAAGACGAAGAACACATAGAAAGGAGTGAGAGATTTAGGGTTTGAATTGGGATCGTTAAAATGGTATTATTTAATTGGATACCCGATCCAATTGGGATCGTTAAACAATAACAATTGTCACGTCGGTTGCCACGTAATAAATGAAAAACACGTCATCCGGTAAAACTGATTGGTAACTTGCTATACCCCATAAAGTGATGTTTTTAAAGTTTATTTGAAAATAGAATGAAAACGTTATAACTTTTTTTTGTTCAATCACCCAATTGGATTATCTCGAATAGTAATGTGACCCTCAGGTGCATTAACCCTTATTTTATTTTTAATAAAGTTTTTTTCGAATTATACAGTAAATGTTTTATTTAACTTCACATTTGCTAACATAATCAGTTTGTCTACATTAGTAATAGTTTTCTATTAATCTTTTTATATAAGTTATATGTTCTTTGTTAATATTATATATTTTTGATATAATTCTCCGCGTATTAGGCGGGTCAATAAACTAGTATTAAAAGATATAAACTATAAATAAATAGGCAACCCGTAATTTATAAAAAGTAAAAATTATAGATATTGTAGGAATAGGTGGTTAATACACTTGAAGTTAATTTTCAAAAATTCTTAAAAAATACCCATATACTCGTAAAAGTTTAGAAAGTGGTCCATAATTCAACTATAGAAAAATCCATTATCAGATATGAAAAGTCACATCCATTTGATAACTGTAAAATTTACTCATATCCAACGGATTGTATGCTAAGTGAACTTTTTAATAAGGATAAATATTCATATTATTGATTAAATAATCACTATATATAATCATATCAGTATTTATATATTTTAATATTAATTTTTACTAATTTTGTCACGTGTCTTGTAAAAGATATCTTATGTGTCGTCTTCAAAATTGTTTAAATCCTCTCTTGGTTATATATATATATATATATATATATATATATATATATATATATATATATATATATATATATATATATATATATATACAGGGGCGGAGCTAGAAAAATTGTTGAGAGGGTTCAAAAATTTCCAAACCTAATAAGCATTAACGACTAGCCTAAGGGGTGGGTGTTTGGTCAGCCTTATAGAAACGACTTAGGAAGTTAAGAGTTTTCATAAATCTAACTTCAAGGTAACGTAAAGTAACACACATTTGCTACTCTTTAATTTGGTTTATAAACAAGTCAAACAAAAAGAAAACTACAATAACCACATTTGGTATGAGTCTATTCTTACTTTGAACAAATAGAACAATGCTTTATTGAAAGAAGAACACTTACAATGATGGAATTCTAGAGTAGCCGTTGATGAGCGATTCAAGAGAGCCATATTTCCTTTTCCATTTGACGAACCTTATTACCACCTTCTGTCTAGTTCCTTCAACTTATGCAAAATGTAAGCTTAATTGAATGCGGTGATCATCCGCAGAACATTAAAGAACCCCTTTATAGAAGTTGAAAGAGCCGTAAATAACTTTTTTCGTCAAATACTAAGTTATCTAGTAATGGTGTACTAATCTGTATAACAAATAAACTTTTCAATCTTCATAATATATTCCAAAAGTGCAAGTAGATTGATGAGTAAAAACAATTTACTTATAAGCTTAACCCATTCACTTAACATATTTCAACAATGTCCTAGATGAATTTATATTTGAAAATTCAACTCAATCAAATTTTAAAAACATCAATTTGTAATATGAAAATAGTACATAATATATTGTCATCCGTAATCTCTTTGGGGAATTTCATCAAGCACTTGGTGCTCACAAAAAATTCCACAAATACATTAAAGAGTCTCCTTTTTGTCTATTTCTTTTTGTTAAAGTTGTAAACAAATCTACATTAATATTGCATAAAGAAAGCAAATTAAGAACTAAACCAAAAGTCCAAAACCCAATTGGTAATACATGAAATCGAAATATACCAAAAGCAGTAAACATACTGATGAAATCAGGGATTAAATCAAGCCATAAGAATCTCGATTAAAATCTGAGATAGCAAATTAATGCAAAAGAAAAAATCAGTGTGTCCAATGAAACAAAATCAGCGGGTTCAAAGTTACAAAATCACTGGGTTCAAACAATCAAACTATACCAAAATCAGAGATTTATATACTTACCAGGTAGCAATTTTTCAAATCTGAGTGGGTTCAATTGAACCCTCTGGAACGAGTGTAGCTCCGCCCCTGTATATATATATATATATATATATAGGTGGGTTCATTTAGGAACCATCAATTATTTAGGAACCATTAGGAACCATTTTTAGGCAAGGTGGCAATTTTGTAATTAAGTCAAATCCCCAAATTGGAAATCAATTAAAACCCACTTTAAAATACTAATTAACTTTAAATTAACATATCTAGAGTATAACTAGGTTTTAGGAAAAACTAAATACACCATTAAAACAAGCATTTAATTATCTTTCCAACGAGCACCCACTTGATATACTTTTGACGACTTTTTTTTTTTTTTTTTTTAGTGAGTTTCGGTATATACACTAGTGTATATACTAAATATTCAACAGTGTATATACTAATTCACCAAAAACACATCTAAACCATATACACTATACACTAGTGTATACACTATATTCACTAATGTATACGAATCTTTATATTAATTTCCTTTTAATTGTGAATACGCAATATACAAAAGTGAATATACAATATATATATACACAAGTGAATATACAATATACACCAGTGAATACGCAATATACACAAGTGAATATACAATATACACCAGTGAATACCATGTATTCAATAGAGAATACATCTATACATTAGTGAATATAGTGTATACACTAGTGTATATTGTATAAATACACTAGTGTATAACTATACATTAGTGAATATAGTGTATACACTAGTGTATAAATACACTACTGTAGTGTATAAATACACTAGTGTATAACTATACATTAGTGAATATAGTGTATACACTAGTGTATAGTATATATGGTTCAGATGTGTTTTTTGTGAATTAGTATATACACTGGTGAATATTTAGTATATACACTAGTGTATATACCGAAACTCACTGTAAAAAAAAAAAAAAAAAAGTCGTCAAAAGTATATCAAGTGGGTGCTCGTTGGAAAGATAATTAAATGCTTGTTCTAATGGTGTATTTAGTTTTTCCTAAAACCTAGTTATACTCTAGATATGTTAATTTAAAGTTAATTAGGATTTTAAAGTGGTTTTAATTGATTTCCAATTTGGCTCTCAATTTTGACTTAATTACAAAATTGACACCTTGAGTTTAATTACAAAATTGCCACCTTGCCTAAAAATGGTTCCTAATGGTTCCTAAATAATTACATGGTTCTTAAATGAAACCAACTATATATATATATATATATATATATATATATATATATATATATATATATATATATATATATATATATATATATATATATATATATATATATATATATATATCTTGAGTTGGTTTCAAATGAGAACCACCTAAATATTTAAAAATCATATCAAACACTTTTTAACCATTCATTTAACAAAACTCACTTCATTTTCATAGGTAAATATCTTTTAAATTATAAACTTTTACGAAATAAAAAAATATACCGTCAAAACGAGTATTTAATTCTTTCTAAGAAAAATATTTTTTAAATTTTGACGACTTTTTTTTTTATATTCACTGGTGTATATACACAAATTTTGAATTTTTTAAAAACTGTGTATATACACTAATAAATATCATCTTATACACTTGTGTATACGTATGTATCCAGTGGTGAATATATGGTTAGAATGTACGTCACGAACTAGTTCATACACCGGTAAATATAAGTGTATTTACTTATGTATTCATATGTATTCACTAGTGAATATATGGTTCAAATATGTTTTTAACGAATTAGTATATACACCAGTGTATATTTAGTATATACACTAGTGTATACAACGGAAAAAAAAAGTCGTCAAAAGTATATCAAGTAGGTGCTCGTTAGAAAGAGAATTAAATGTTTGTTTTAATGGTGTAATTAGTTTTCCAAAAACCTAGTTATACTCTAAATATGTTAATTTAATGTTAATTGTTAATTTAAAGTGGGTTTTAAATTATAGGTTAAAAGGTGTATCCTAAATATTTAATGGTTCCATTTGAATCCATATTTTATATATATATATATATATATATATATATATATATATATATATATATATATATATATAGGGATAGGTTCTTATAAACCAAAACTTAAAGTAAAATAAGTAAAAAAATATGAAAAAGTAATTTATTATATGTGTAATTTTGTATTATGTTTATTTATTCAATTATAACAAACTTTAAAAAAGCAAGTTTTTATATGCATCAAAATATTTGTCGTTTAGGGACTGTGCATCAAATTATTTGTTTTTGTGCAGTAAATATTCAAATTTGATGCATAACGACAAAACTACCCATTTTATGATGTACAACAAAACTTCGTTTTTTAAAGTTTGAGATATGGTTAAAATGAACGATAATCCAAAATATCTAACGTTATAAATTATTTTTTAATTTTTTTTTACTTATTTTAGCTTAAGGTGTGTTTTACAAGAACCGACCCCGCAGGTTATTATAAACCAATATTTAAAGTAAATTAAGTAAAAAAATATGAAAAAATAATTTATAATATGTGTAATTTTGTATTATGTTTATTTGTTCAATTATAACAAACTTTAAAAAAGCAAGTTTTGATATGCATCAAAATATATGTCGTTTGGGGGTTGTGCATCAAATTCATTGTTTTTGTGCAGTAAATATTCAAATTTGATGCACAACGATAAAACTACCCATTTTTTGATGTACAACAAAACTTCGTTTTTTAAAGTTTGATATATGGTTAAAATGAACGATAATCCAAAATATCTAACGTTATAAATTATTTTTTAATTTTTTTTTACTTATTTTACCTTAAGGTTTGTTTTACAAGAACCAACCTATATATATATATATATATATATATATATATATATATATATATATATATATATATATATATATATAGAGAGAGAGAGAGAGGGGAGAGGGGTTATATATATATATAGAGAGAGAGAGGTGGGGGAGAGGTTATTTATATATATATATATATATATACTAGATTATTGTCCCGCGATAGCGGAAAAAAATAAAAATTGAATTATAAATTTTATGTTTATTTAGATTTTAATTTACTATGAAAAAATAATGTTATACGTATAATACATATATATTTTTACGTTTATACAATGTGATTTATAATTATAATAACATATAACACATTTACTTTTATACACATGTTTTGATATTTTGTATTAGGAGATTTTAGAATAATAATAAAGTGAATCATCGTCCAAATTGAAAGATTCTATAAATAAATTATAATTATGTTTTTTATTTTAGAAAAGATGGAATGAAATAGAGAATGTAATTATGTATTGAAAAAGGGTGTAAAATGAAAATACTATTTGATGACATCATCAATCTGATCTAACGGCTGATATCAAAGAGGTTAACCCATCCAAGAGACCTTACTTTGCCATGTGGCATTTATTTTATACACATGTTTTGATATTTTGTATTAGGAGATTTTAGAATAATAATAAAGTGAATCATAGTCCAAATTGAAAGATTCTATAAATAAATTATAATTATGTTTTTATTTTAGAAAAGATGGAATGAAATAGAGAATGTAATTATGTATTGAAAAAGGGTGTAAAATGAAAATACTATTTGATGACATCATCAATCTGATCTAACGGCTGATATAAAAGAGGTTAACCCATCCAAGAGACCTTACTTTGCCATGTGGCATTTAAGGTCTCTCTTTTATTATATATTAAAGATATATATATATATATATATATATATATATATATATATATATATATATATATATATATATATATATATATATATATCTTATATATATATATATATATATCTTTAATATATATATATATATATATATATATATATATATATAGAGAGAGAGAGAGAGAGAGATATGTGGATTTAAATAGGAACCATTAAATATTTAGAAATCATAGAAACCACTTTTTAACCATTAATTTAAAACTCACTTTAAATTAACAATTAACATTAAATTGACATATTTAGAGTAAAACTAGGTTTTAGGAAAAACTAATTACACCATTAAAACAAAAATTTAATTCTCTTTCTAAAGAGCACCCACAAGATATACTTTTGAAAACTTTTTTTTTCAGTATATCCACTAGTGTATATACTAAATATACACCGGTGTATATACTAATTTGCCAAAAACACATTTGAATCATATATTCACTAGTGAATACATATGTATTCACAAATGAATACACTTCTATTCACCGGTGTATGAACTAGTTCGTGACATAGATTCTAACCATATATTCACCACTGGATACATATGTATACACAAGTGTATATGATGGTATTAATCAGTGTATATACACAGTTTTTGAAAAATTCAATATTTATAGTATATACGCCATTGAATATAAAAAAAAAGTGTTCAAAATTTAAATAGTTTATATTTTTCCAAATGAGAATTAAATACCCGTTATAACGGTATATTTTTTTTTTCGTAAAAGTTTACAATTTAAAAGATATTTATTTTTGAAAATGAAGTGGGGTTTTGTTAAATGAATGGTTAAAAAGTGGTTCATTTGGTTCATAAATATTTAAGTGGCTCCCATTTGAAACCAAGTATATATATATATATATATATATATATAAGCTAAAGGGGAAAATCTCCGACAAAATATATTAACAAAAACGGTTACAGAACGAGATGAAACAAAAGAATCATCTGAAAGAAATCATGGAGAAAAAACTCCAACACAACCAAAGACTAACCCACCCAGCACACCTACTAAACACACAAACCAGCTAAACAAATAAACATTCAAACATCGCAACCACGCCCTAAGTCGCAACCTACTCGAGCCCCTTAACCACTTCTAAGTTCCAGATAGTAGAAATATTCTCCATTCTAACCGGTTTGCAATCCCAAGCGACATGAGCTTCAATCGGACCGTGGTAAAGATAACCTTATACAAGACATCAATACTACGCGTTCCTTTCTTAAATAATCTATTATTCCTCTTTTGCCAAATAAAATAAACAGAAGTTGAAAAAACAAGACGGCCAACACGCCCTCAAGCATTACCTTTCTGGACTCGCTGCTTTAAAAACTCAATAACATCTGACCATTTATACATATGAAGCGGAATCCCCGAGGCAACAGTATGTTCTGAAAGGCTCAAGGCGCACTAAGGCGCAAAGGAGGTCAATGAGCCTTGAGGCGAGGCGCATACCAAATCGTGGGATTCATACACACGAGGCGCACTATATATATTATGTTTTTCTATAACATATGTGTCAAAATTATGCAATTTAAATAGCACATAATAATATTGAGATACTGAATAACTAATACATATGTAATAAAGCTTGAATTTAAACCCAAAATATAAAGCAAGCGTGTCAATATTCAAGGCATAATGCCACATTTTCATGATAATATTTCATAAAGAAACTTAATGAAACTAATGCAAGAGATTTCAGTTGAATTCTTCAAATTCCCCATCGTTTTGCGATTTTTTGCGATTTTTTTGGGATTTTTTTGCCCAAAATCCCGGATCGCTGCGCTTTTATTGCGATTCATGCATGTCATGCGAGTAGACCTAAAAAAATCCCTAGCCTTTGCGCCTCATGCGATTTAACGCCTAGGCGCGCCTCAGGCGCGATTTTCACAACATAGTCTAAAATATATCTTCATAATTAATAATAACCTTTTCATTTTCAAAAAGCATAATAACAATTGTTATTCTTCGATTATTTGAAAGATAATTATGAACTCAAAAACTAATTTAAAATCCTAAATCCCATTCGATTATCATATAATTTGATCCAAAAAGAAAAACAAATAAACAAACAATGACGTCAAATTCAAACCCAGGACAGAAGGTGGAAAAGGTTGAGCCATAGCTTTATTCAACTATGCAATGAAGTTTTATTTAAACAAAAAACACGTCAAATTTACTTGTAACTTTTTAAATTAATATAAAATATGAATAACATATATAAATATTTAAGTTATAAAAAAAAATAAGTTAAACCGGTCGTATGTCCATATAGGTATAAGATATAGTACATTAAAAAAAAAAATTAAAAGGTTAGGTAAATCTAATTCCTTAATTTTTAATAACTTTTTAAAACCAGCCATTTACTTTTCTAAATAAAATTTCTTAAAATTTCTTTTTTAATGATCTTATATCTATGTGGACATAATATAGTTCCTTAGAAAATTAGCTAAATATATTTCCTTAATCTTTAACTTATTTTTTTAGCAACTTACTTAATAATCTTTATTTTTTACATTCATTTTTTTATCATATTTTAACAGTGATGAAAACAAATTTATAAAAATTATAAACTATTTATTCTTTCTTAAACCTTTTATTTACATAGTAATTTTTTTAATCAAAATTAAAACGTTGCATTAAATTTTATAAAGTCCAATAAATTTATAACAAACAAATATATAATGAGTGAAGAAATGTATAAATTTAATTAATTGAAATTGTAAGTATGTGTATACGACTATAAAGTACATAAATAACACATTGCTATTTTGTCTTCTTCTCATATATATAATATTAATTTTTTCTTTTTTCTTTTCACTTTGTTTATAATTTCTATTTACTATTTGTCATATTATTTATCAAAATATCAAAATATTTAATATATAATATAGGTTTATAAATAATTATCTTCAAACTGCTTATATATAAATACGATTCTAGGATCTAATAAATAAATAAAAGAAAACCTTTAAACTAACAATTTAAATATCAAATCTAAAACTATTAATGAATTTGTTATCACTACGTATTTTTTCAACAAAAATGTTAAACTACCCTTTTAAACACTTAACCCATGGACGACTCACGACTTTTCTTCTCCAAAACTATAATTTAAAATGAATCTTTCTAGTTCCTTCGAAATTTCCGGTGAAGCAACAATTTTTGAATTGACGATATCAGGAGACAACGCTTATTACCGGCATTTTCGATAGTCAATGAACAAGTCGAAAGTGTCCAACATACAAGGAGGTAAATATGTATAGGCCGAGATGCGATACACAAACGCCTCATGAACGACTACCTTCGGGATTGATATGTTTTCATACTGGCGCAATTCAGACGAAAATACCGGATAAGAAGAGATCCCTATTAATTACTATCTCAAGAACCTATTCTTGATCATTTAACTATTATAAAATAATTGATTTAATTACTTTTAGTGACAAGTCGTCGGTAAAAATGAAAATAATATAAAATAGAACTTTGATAGATTGCGGGTGGTAGTGGGACCGGGGGGTTTAGGCCGCTCTAATATCCTTACTATGTAAAAAAAAATGCATGATTTTGTACAAACTTATTCATTTTGGCTGAGTGGTTCAAATTGTCATTATATTCATTCGGGAATCATACTACCTATAAAGCATTTATATATGTTTTTTTAAAATTAAAATTTAAGAAGGAAAGTACTATTTTACCCTTATCATTTATATTAATATTTTAATAATGTTGTTTCCATATTTTCTAACTATATTAATTTCAAATATATAAAATATTAAATTAACTTATATATTGAATACTATTAACTTTTCATATGGAATAACATATGTCGGTTCAACTCAAATTTGATATGAATGAGACTCAATTTTGTTTAAACTTGTATGTAGCACATAAAATTACTTTGAACACGTAACTTAAAATAACATTTAATAACAATAGTGGATATCTAACATATAATACCAGTAGTGGATATCTTACATTTGTTAACAATACTGGATATCTAACATTTGTTGTTTTGTAGAAAAACATGTTTCTCTTTTCTAATGTTACGAAACTTCTCATTTTTCTATACCCATTTTATTAATACATAGAACAAAGCAAAAATTAATATAAGGGACAAATCAATTTCCCACCAATATATTTTCCTAATTAGTAATAAAATTTAAAAATTTAAAAATACAAAACCATTTTAATATTAGTAAATTTTCCTCCACATTTTATACTATATAAATAAACTTTTAATATTTACTTTTTTTCATACCATTTTCTTTATATAATTGTACAATGAAACCTATTGGCAACACCATCAGTGATCCAATAACATCGAAGATTACAAGGTTGATCGCATTGCCAACAAACGAAAAAGAGAACAAGACTTGAAAAACTGGAATGAGTAGAGCGTATGATGTCGATGGCCCGAGGTAGAGAACTCAAGGGGCTAGGGTGGCGATGTTATTGTCATCGAAGATGACGAAGTTGATGATGAAGACGTTGCTCGAGATGTTGTTGTAGAAAAGGCTCGAGATTATATTAACAAAATTATTTTTTTGTCAATTAACAAAATTATTATGATAATTTATCTAATATCCTATATTCTTTTGCACCCATGAACATTATCATTAATGGATTTCAAAAAGTAAAAGTTATTCTTGAGTCAAATAATTATTCAATGTGATTAAAATAAATGATATATCATGTGTGACTTTCAAACAATGTCATATAAATTTATTACACATTATTTTGTTTGCATATCGTACAGTTTGAAATGAGACCAAGCAATGATGAAAATAGGAATCCCAACCTCATCGATATGGAAAAAGGTATATCTTTTATATTTATTTAGTGTTTATATTATTTGTATCACATGTTTAAAATAAAGATAATAATGTTGAAGAGAAACGTAAATAACAAAATAGAGATTATTATGAAAGACTATACAAAAGCAAAATGAGAAAAGTTGTTAATGGTGACGTTTCCCAGTTTGGATAAAAAAAAAAGGTATAATTATCATTTAAAAGTAATCTCGGGGTACATTTATATAATAAGTGTAATTCATACTAATGTTTGGGTTGTAGCAAAACGAAAAGAATACCAAAAAGAGTATTATGCAAGACGAAAAGAAATGAAAAAAATCCAACAAATAGCGAACGATGAAGGAAGCATTCAATTTGTCATACTTGCAACAAATATAGATATGAGAACACCTCATATGGACATGGATTTGAGAACATCGAATGCGGTATCTATAGGAACTTTAGAAGAGAGGAGAATAAATCATTCATCGTGTGACAATATAACACCATGCCAAACACCATCTGTTTTTGGATTGGGTAAAGAAAAAACCTCTGAAAGTGCACAAAATGCATCTGATCGTCGGAAAAACTATGAATAGAAATTATTATCAAAGAAACAAGGAAAAGGAAAATGTATCTGACCCATATGAAAAGGAAAACCTCTAAAAGTCACAAAATGCACACGATCTATCTTTGCATTACTCTAAGTTATATTTATGATAACCAAAATTCATCGCTATCCGTTATCCATTTCCATTGAAAACGATTACCGAAAGAAATCAAATTGCATATACATTAAATAATTATAGCCTACAACGCGCGGGTACCCTACTAGTAAAATACAAAGTATATATGATATTTATGTACAATTTATATAATGTAAAACGTAACCTATACTATCTAAAATAATCTAAAGCTTTCTTGATTTTTAAAAGCAATAGACCAATAACATACAACTTTTCTTAAACAACAATGAAAATGAAGGGACAATAAGTCGAAGAGTGCGAAAAACTCGCGATAATTTACCTCATGTCAATCTCCATATTTTTTTCCAACAAAACAAATAAATCTCTCTCTCTTTTCTCTCTAAACTTGGGAGAAATCTAGAGAGAGAATACGAAAATCATAATAAAATGGATCAACTTATGACATATTGGTTTACTAACAAAGCCAGCGAAGATGCAGGTAAAGTCGGCAAGGATATCAACGTGAGTTTTGTATCATTTCATTTTTTTCGATATGATTACGCGGATGTCAAACATGATTGTATATATTCCTAGGTTTGGATCATATTTGGGGTGGCTAGGGTATGCTTTATCAAGCATGAGTAGTTATGAAATGTTTTTGCTTAAGCATTATTATTCATCTATTTTTAATTCATTTCGGTTTGTATTGCGGATGTACATGATTTCTTTGATTACCAGGGAAAAATTTGCACGTTTCATCATTCTTCTTATAATCGCGGAGAATGTTTTATAATCTCTTAGCTAAGAACTGAACGACGAAGACTTTTATTTTTTATGTTAAAAACATATAAGATCATTTTTGCATTATTAAATGTTAAATAGACAATTTTATTCGAGTTATGGAATTTGAACAAACAAAATTTACAAGCTTAATCATGGAATATGTAAAGTTCATAGGATTTTCTTGAATCTTATATTTATTACTTTTTATCGTTTGCAAGTTATAATTCTAAAAAAGAAAATTTTACCTCGTTTTGTTTTAGGATATGCCGAAAAATATTAAAGGTGGAGCAAAAAAGATGGTTAATTCAATGACAGGTTTGTCATAACCCAAAATTTACATCTAGAGTCAAAAACAAAAAAAAAAAAAAAAAAAAAAAAAAATTGTGACATCGACGATTCACTTGTTATGCAGAAAAAAAGCAAAAGCCATTTGGTGAATTTCTGCATGATTTTGATTTACCAGCTGGTATCTTTCCTCGTGAAGTTAAGAAGTACGAGTTAGATGAGGAAACAAAAAAGCTAACCGTGACCCTTCCCTCAATCTGTGAAGTAAGTTATAGAGACTCGACTGTTTTAAAGTTTTCAAATAGTGTGACGGGTCATCTTGAGAAAGGAAAACTAACCGAAATAGAAGGACTGAAGATGACTGTGGTGATTTGGGTAAAAGTAACATCCATTGTAGCCGATGAGGCAAATTTATTTTTTCAAGCAGGGTTGAGGAAGACAAAGGAAAAAAAGGTTTTTCAAGTCATAAGAGACGGAGTGCCCGCAGACAAGTTCTAAATAATAATCCAAAATATGTACTGTATTTATTATTTGTATATATGATAACCATAGCCCTGCTGATTGCGGTTAGATCGCTTGAATTTGTCGTATTTTATGTAAAAAAAAACTAACAATGGTTTAAAAAACTATCATATTGCACCAGCCGGGAATCGAACCCGGGTCTGTACCGTGGCAGGGTACTATTCTACCACTAGACCACTGGTGCTGATGTTTTTAACACATGGATTTTATGTTATTAACTATACACCAATATTTGGGAAATTTAGCAGCTAATGGCAATCAAACCCTTACCTAAAATGATCGAATCATTCCGATACAAACGACTAATCATGTAAACCATTTTAGTTATCAAAGTCTTTGACTTGATCGTGTTTAAGGATCTAACTTCCTTTTCCCGACTAACCAATAATTAAACACAATCGTTTTTCAACACTACAATAGTAACTTCTGTAACATATTTAGTACTTCAGTAGAGCTTCATTTGGTTTCAAAACCAAAGACGCTACTCGCTTACTAGAGATTAAATGTTTTTATGAAGATCTGATATAACAATTATTTAAAACTAATTTTTCAGACTACCAAAATATTATTAGAACATATGTGCAGACATATAATCCAACTATATCTACAATCAGTTACAATGTGGGCTTCGACTTGACTTTGTGCTAAATGTTGTTTTCAACCATTCTTAGATTGAAGTTATTATCTGTAATTAAGGGTTAATCAAGCAGGGTTGCTATTTCTGAAAAAAAATGAGACTATATTATCCCAATCAAGAGCAGATTCATGAATCAGTATGATGCATTACATTCAATTTGTTGTCAATTCAGTTGTTGGTAACCATTGGAAGAAACAGAATTCATCGTCAATTCAGTTGTTGGTAACCATTGGAACAAACAGAATTCATCGCACAGCTTGTGAGATTCTTCGCCAAGTTTGTTGATCATACAGGAATCAGTTTATTCATACGACACAAAAAAGCTTCAATGTGAAGCCAAAAGGATCAGTTTTTCTAGAAATGCAGTGATAGTGAATTCAAAATACAAATCAAACGACTCACTGAGACGAGTAACACTAAGAGAGTCTCCTCTTTTTATCAAATCATACAAATAATACTGCTGATTGCTGAAGAAATAAAACATAAAGAGAACAAATAATAACATAGTTGCAATGTTGAAAGGATAACATACCGAACATTTATAGCTTAAATAAAACGTTTAGAAACCAACTTAACCATCAAAATTGTACCAAAAGATAAACCAAAACAAGTTTCTCAAGAACAAGCCCTATTATGATATAGCTATAGCATCGCAAACTACGAAAAGGACAATAAAACCAATAATCACCCAATCTAAGCGGTAGCAGCTAACGCAGCCTGCCTCTTCCTAGCCTCCTCGATGATTGTCAACTTGATACCCTTACCCTTGGGCAAAGAGACCCACGGCTTTGAACCTTTTCCAAGAGTAAAGACATTGCCCAAACGGGTAGCAAACTCGTGACCAGTGGAATCTTGGATGTGGACAGTCTCAAAGCTACCCTTATGTTTCTCTCTGTTCTTAAGGATACCAACACGGCCTGTGTTTCTACCACCAGTGACCATGACAACATTCCCGACATCAAACTTGATGAAATCAACAATCTTGTTAGTCTCTAAATCGAGCTTGATGGTGTCATTAGCCTTGATTAGAGGGTCAGGGTAGCGAATAGTCCGGCCATCATAAGTGTTGATGTATGGAATTCCCTTTGTACCGAACTGAACACCACGAACCTTGCACAACTTGAACTGAAAGAAAAAGAGCCAACTTTAGGATACTAAGACAAGAAATAACATAACGAAAATAAAAATGGCAAAAGTTGAGTAAAGTAAACTAACTTTCGACTCCTCGTCCCTGATAGAGTGTAGCCTGAATCTTCCTTTAGTATCATAAAGTAGACGGAAGCTTTCATTGGTTTTGGGAATTGAAACAACATCTGTAAGTAATAAGAAGATAACCGATAACAATCAATAAAACAAAAGTAGATAATCAATCCGATGAAGGGAAAAATAATACTAACCCATAAAACCAGCAGGATAAGTCTTGTCAGTCCTGACCTTGTTATCAACAAGAACATGACGCTGCATCAAGATCGATTGAACCTCACGATAGGTCAAAGCATACTTCAACCTGTTACGTAGAATGAGGACCAAAGGCAAGCACTCCCTAGATTTGTGGGGTCCTGATGAAGGCTTAGGAGCCTATCAAAAACAAGAAAAATACAAATGAAAAATCGTTTTTAAACGTATTGGCTTTGCGGCGCAGCTTGTTGCCCGCTTATGTTACACCTTATATTGTAAAGTAAATAAAGAAGATCGTAAATAAGGAAAAAAAGACTTACGAAAGCGCCACCTAGTTTATCAAGCATCCAATGTTTAGGGGCATTGAGCCTCTTCAAATGTTTCTTCAAACCTCGAGCCTATTACAAAAAAACAATTAAACCCTTCATTTCAACTACTATTGGTAATGAACAAGATCTTAATTATAGGAGATACCATGGTTGGATATAGGTAATCTCCGGCGGTATTCTACTACTCCGAAATCAATCCAGCCGCAAAACTTTAGAGAAGAAGACGATGTTAGGAACCCTAAACGTTTATATTAGTCTCTGTGTTTTTAATTGGGCCTCGCAGCCCACCACTTTCTTGCCTTCTTTTTTCTTTTTTTCTTTTTAACTTAGAAAATCAATCACATTTGAATGCGATACTAGATTATTGTCCCGCGATAACGCGGAGAAAAATAAAAATTGAAACATAAATTTATGTTTATATAGCTTTTAATTTATTATGAAAAAATAATTTATGTATTGTAAGAGAGTGTAGAATGAAAACAATCATTGATTATATCATCAATCTGATCTAACGGTTTTCATCAAAGACGTCAACTTATCCAAAGGACCTTAATTCGTCATGTGGTATTTAAGGCCCCTCTTTTATTATATATTAAGATTAAGATAAGATGATCAACTTTTAAATAATAAAATGGTGACTTGAATCACGACATTGGGTATTAAGATTAATCTTTTTTTCCTTTATGACTACAACCATCATCAAATACGTCTACTAGATGGTTCATAACAATCCTTCCCTCTAGTGATTTTTGACCTTAGAAATCAATCTTAAAATCAGAATAACAAAAACTAACTCATGATACATATCTCGTGTAAATGAGTATCCCATGGAACCAGTAGAAACATGACAATAACTCATTGTCTAATGATCCACATTGGACGACTAGTTTGGGACAACTAGTTTTGTACCAAGATCAACTACATCAGAACCATTGCAAATTCAAAAGACGCTCAATTCGTTGCATTCCACCAACCAAAATACTATAACTCCGTTCTTTCATGTTATCTTTAACCTCTATTTTCTTGATTCAGCTCATAAGAAACATTAGTTTTTTCAAGTGTTGTTGTAGTAACAATCAACTTGGTAGTGACATCACCATACATACTTGGCTCTGATACCAATCTTTGTCACACCCCGCTCAGGCGGAAACCCGAGGTGTAAACAGTATCAGTAATATCAGAGTTCTCAAGGTTACAACAATATAAATGACAAAAGCCTCATCGAATAAAATATAAGTTTCGAGTTACAAAAGTTTACATAAATCCGAATAAATAAAATACATAAGACATTATATGGATCCTAAAGGAACTAAATCTGACAAAGCAAGTTTCATGCAAATGATCCACGTAGTCACAAAAAGCATGCATCAACAAAGGTAACATCCAATCCCTGAAAAGCGTTAAAAATACGACGTCAACATAAAGTTGGTGGGTTATTCGCATTTTTATAAAAACATTAAGTAGAAAAGGTTTTGACCCAAATTTGAAATATGTTTATAAAACCATCAGTAAAATGTATATCTTGATTTATAACAAATAAGAATCAGGCAAAATCCTTAGAATAGTAAATAACCTGAACCTAACAATCAAGGCAACAACCCGAAACAAAATCCTTAGAATAGTATATAATCGAGCAATATCAAGGCTCGCGAGCCTTATCGAGTTTATGTTAAAATTACACTTTTACCTTTTATATACATACTATATGAGGTATTATGTAAAAAAAAAAACGAGTCGAGTCGAGTTTTGATAACGAATATATACCGAGCTAAAGCTTGAAGTGAGTAATTAATCGAGTTCGAGTCGAATTTTAAGCACGAGCTTTAGTAACCAAGTCGAGCTAGAGCCTGAAAACTAAAGCTCGATCGAGCTCGAGTCAAATCTCAAGCCCAAATTTTAATAATCGAGCCGAACTCGAGCTTCACAATACTCAGCTCGATTCGGCTCCTTTATACACGTTGATTAGCATGTGGTGTTTATAATATAAACCCATTTACCAACCACACATCAGAAACAAACAGCAACAAGCATCAAAGATGAGGAACATATTCCCTCCTCACCTCTTGTTCTTCATCTTCTTACTAATCTCATCATCATCATCTGAATCTAGTAGTAGTGATTCTGATTCTGATTCTGATTCAATCATCTCAAGATTCCAAGAATACCTTAGAATCGATACATCTCATCCATCACCCAACTACTACCAAGCTGCTGATTTCATTATATCCCAAGCTAAAGCCCTCTCACTCGATTTTCAAACAATCGAATTCGTCGAAAACAAACCATTAATCCTTTTAAAGTGGACCGGAACAAACCCAAACCTCCCTTCAATCCTCCTCAACTCCCACACAGACGTTGTCCCAGTCGAACCACACAAATGGTCACACCCTGCATTCGAAGCAAATATCCATAACAATAAAATCTACGCTAGAGGATCACAAGACATGAAATGTGTCGGCTTACAATACCTCGAAGCAATACGTAAACTTAAACATAAGGATTCTGGTTTTGAACCAGTTAGGACAGTTTACATTTTGTTTGTTCCTGATGAGGAAATAGGTGGACATGATGGTGCTCAGAAGTTTGCTAATTCGAAAGTGTTCGACGAAATGAACGTTGGGATTGTGTTGGATGAAGGGTTGGCTTCTCCTGAAGACTATTATAGATTGTTTTACGCGGAAAGATCTCCAATGTGGTTGGTAATTAAAGCGACTGGCGCGCCTGGACATGGTGCTAAGCTTTATGATAACACGGCTATGGAGAATTTGTTTAAAAGTATTGAGAGTGTTTCACGATTTAGAGCTTCGCAATTTGACTTGGTTAAGGCTGGTGTTAAAGCGGAAGGTGAAGTTGTGTCGGTTAACATGGTTTTTCTTAAAGCCGGAACACCTACTCCAACTGTATGTGTAACTACATTTCTTCTTCTTCTTTTTCGTTTAATTATCTCGTATATGATCGAAATCATGATCAACTACTTCTTGTTGTTGTTGTTTTTCGTCAGGGTTTTGTGATGAATCTGCAGCCATCTGAAGCTCAGGCTGGTTTTGATATCCGTGTCCCACCAATTGCTGATCAAGCTTCAATCGAGAGACGAATTGCTGAAGAATGGGCCCCTGCTTCCCGCAACATGACATTTGAGGTAAACTAATTGGCTGTGTTTTTATAAGTGTTTTTGTTTCAACTGTTTATTATTAAATTTGGGGCATGGCCAGTTTAAGCAGAAGGGTTCGATATATGACAAGAATGGAAAGCCGATTTTGACGGCTTATGATAGTTCGAATCCTTGGTGGTCACTTCTAGAGGGAGCTATACATAAAGCTAATGGGAAAGTTGGGAAACCGGAGATTTTTCCAGCTTCAACTGATGCGCGATACTTCCGCTTGAGGGGAATTCCGGCAATTGGTTTTTCACCAATGGCAAACACTCCTATCCTTCTTCATGACCATAACGAGGTACACATTCTACTACTATGTTTACAGAATCAAATTACTAATCTTGCTTCTTGTCATCTGGTAAAATACTTTTAGCTTAATCCAAGAAATGGCGTTGTACTTGGATGTCAAAACGAGTAATATTGTTTTGAACAGTTCAAGTTGAGTTAACATAAACCACTTTCTGTCTAGTTTTTTATAACTGTATGTATTTTAACAATTATAGTTTTGTTTAATACATAAAGCTATTGAGTAGGTTTTATGTTTAAATTACATTTTGATGATTTTAACCCATTTTGACCCGTTACTTTTCATCTATACTTTTCTTTTCTACCAATTTGACCCGTTCTATATAAAACATAACCCAACTAAATCCATTCATTAGTGAATGCGTTGACGACATGTTGCATCCAGCATACTCCGAACCAAAAACTGAAATATTGAAAAACACCGAACAAATATTAAAAACTGACGGTTTAGGTTTTGATTTTTGAGATACCAGAATTTTCGGTCTTATGTACAGTAGCATTGTATGAAATTGACAACACGAGTTTTCTATTATAATTTGATGAAAATGACGTTGCAAATTTCCTATTATGCAGATTAGCAACTAGTATTGCATTACATTTTTATTAACATTATCTTGATAAATGAGTAATATGTTTTTTGCACAGTAGCGGTTTCTATTATCTCACGAAAATGTTTATTATTATCTTAAAATCAAAACTTGCCCAACTTGTTTTTCCCCTTATTGGGTGTCCAAAGAACTGAGAAAAAACCTACACCAAACCCGAAACAAACCGAACCGAGTGGTTTCTCTCTTTGCAGTAACCAAAATTTCGGTTTGGGTTTGGGTTTATGCTCGAACCGACCTAACCCGGCCCATTCACACCCCTACAAAAAATAGAGGAAAAGGAAAACGAGACAAACACATGAAATCCCGGTAATTGCTTGATCACAACCTAATGATTTTTAGGCACTACTTGGAGTAAAAATCATGTAATATTACATGAAGGCTTTTAGATTAATAACGTGTACCCTTAATCCGTAGCTTATGGACTTGTGTTTTTATTGAAGTTTCTGAACAAGGACGAGTACTTGAAAGGGATCGAGGTGTATGAGTCAATAATCAAAGCTTTTTCATCTTTCGATGACACTGTGAAAGGTGAAGCTACTAAAGACGAGCTGTAAGAAGATGGACGGTGTATTGCATTTTCTTGTTAGAATTGTATAATGCAGGCATAGGGCATAATTCTATATGATCCTCAAGGAGCCTGAAAATAACCGATATAATGATCAGCGATCATTTGGAAACTGTAATTCTAAGAAACCTGGCTGGAATGCGTGATTACTCTTGTAACTTTTATTACTTTTATTGGCATAACGATCTCACGTTCACTGGCTTTTACGTGATGAAATGCTAGTCATTCAAAGATTAGCCATTCAAGATGGGTTATTTCAAAGTAGAAAACATACCAATCTTATATCACCAGGGAATTAGAGTTGTTGAATAATTCCGTTTACAAATTAAATCTAAAACGTATAGCATCTGTTACATGTTACTGACAACAGAACATCATAAAGGATTCTTTTGAGTTATTGTACCCAATGTGGGGAATGAAGATTGAAGTAACATTGTCAACGTCCATGGCAGCACATCAAGGACGCTTGCTTTATCAATAAAATTCGGAGCATTAATGACTAGTTTACATGAAGATCAAACGGAATCCAATAACTGCTGAAGGTGGTAATGCTACAGAATTAGAAAAGATTTAAAGCTTCATCTCCGTCATTGTTGTGAGAAAAGGCACCAATTAGCGAGTTTCAAACAATTAAATCCCTTGTCTCCATATCATTAAAACCAGCCAACGTGCTCTGCAGCTCACCCCATTTGGAGTAGTTACTGAAAAGTGCACTCATGACAAATACATCAGAGTCCAAACATGCTTTAGTCATACTGCAAGGGATCTGCGTGAGCATGGGTAACCCACTGCACGCTCGTAAAACAGAAGAATAAGTAAACATGTTAGGACGAACACCATTTCTAAGCATAAGAAACAACATTTCTGTCAGGAATTTACTATTTTGGCTTCTTGAATGGCCCCACGCGCCAAACAGCAGTTATTAAAGCTCGGGATAAGCAACAGAATCGGCCCCCATCTGGTGGTTTTGCATGGAGGTTAAAGCTTTTATGGCAGAAGGGAGGCCTCTGCGATACCAGGAGGCAGTGAATTCATCAAGTAATAGTCGTAGTTGGGTATTAGTCTTAGGTAAGGGGGGCGAATGGAGGAGGGGAGTTGCATGCTTATGATTAACTTGCAATAACGAATGTAATGCAACAACCGAAAGAGTAATAGCAGAGGTGGAGTTTGTCCACTTAAAAACGCAAACGCCATGTGTTACTAATATAGTTTGTTTAGGCAAAACTAGATCAGTAATAATGATAGGTCTATTGGTTGTAAAGGCATATAGTTAGTCTACAGATCACATATGTGACCCCGAAACCACTACATTTTTATCTACAACAGCGTTTTTTCTTACATACTGTATTTCCTTTACATTGTCTTCTTGGCTTAAACTCAACCTTCTCTTGTGTTTTGGTTCTTCAAAAGTTATGAAAAGTCGATGATAATATTAATGTACAAATTTCGAACGAAATAAAGTACCCCTTGTATAATTACAATAATCAGCATTCGTTTATCTTTTTCCGGAACCAAGTAAACATTACAAAACGCAAAAAATAGATGATAAACTCACCCAAACACAAAAGAGAGATTACAAGTAGATTCCATAAACTTAAAGTCACGAAAGTCAAAATCAGACCATACATTAAAAAGTCAACTGTCTGTATCTAGTCATGGATGATGGAGTGAATCAAAATCGAAGCCTCATCCGTCGCCGGGGCAGTATCCTCTGTTTTCCAATCAAACATAAAATTAAAAACCTTACAAACTAAAATTAGAAAATATAATTAAAAGTCCCAAAAATTTCTGTAGTATTCAATATTTACCCATACACAGTTTTATCTAAACAGTAAACGTAACAAGATCTTTCATTGTTCAAGTTATTCAAGAACCAAAAGGTCTTTTTCTTAACTTAAATGTGTGTCGCCTAACTAGCAGGATATCTCTCCTAGTTCAACTAGAAAGGTTCGAACCCACCCGTTATCACTAGGTCACTTGATGGTGATAATATCTAGGAATATGCTAACATAGCCCCCGACCCATGGTTAAGAAACAAATATTATTCTTAACGTGATTGCACTTTTACTATTAAAAAGTAACCGCTCAAAATCCATCAACTCTAATATGTATCTCATTTCATTTAGAATATGACATATAATATAACTTGAAAGATACAACTATAAAGTGCATCGGGATATTTTAAAACATACCATAAAGAATTTGAGTTCTGATAATGGTCAAAAATCTTAAACATGATTATTTGCTTGTACTTTATATGTCACTTCATTTCCCGGATTTAAAAAAAAATATGATAATATACAAATTTTTGCTTTACCCGTGACCACATCTCTTAGAGCTATCACAACCTTGGAAAGATTATAAATTAATAAGGGGGTGTTTGTTTTGGCTTAAGTAACCGGCTAACGAGCTTTTGTAAATCTAAAAAGCTTGTAAGTTTTTAGGGTTATAAGCTTATTAAGTTAAGTTGAGTTTTTCAAAAAATTTATAAGATTGTTAAAGCCGTTCCATAAGCCGAAACAAACACGCCCTAAAACAAATGAATACCTGAAAGTGTTCTAGGCAATTTAGCAACAATGCTATCATTCCTATGAATGACAACATCTCCACCACCATTATCCACCACTTGTCCACCATCTTTTTCTACCACCACCTCTCCACCATCCTTTTCCACCACCTCTCCACCATTATTATTACTACTAAAAACATTGGAAATAAAGTTATTAATAACACCACCAGCAGCAGCAGCAGCAACCACGTCATCATTTTTCTCCAATTCACCTTCAAAAAAATCACTTCCTTGTTGGTGATTATTAGATCTAGGACTATTATTAACCAAATTGGTAATAAATTGATTAAACACACCACCACCACTACTAGGAGTAGGTGTTTTTTCTTCTTCATATTTAACACCATTAATCATTTCATCACCACTATATTCATATTCATATTCTTGATCAATCATCACCATTCCACTTGGCCTCTTTTCCAATCTTCCCATATTACCCCTGTCATCTTGAGCATCCCTACCCCTTTTATTACCAATAATCTCATCTTTCTCCATACTACCCCTCTTTACCAAACCACCCTCCATTTCTATGAATATGATTTCTGTTGTTTCCTATGTTTGGATGGGATTCATATAATAGTGAAGATGTGTGCATGGTGACACGTGCTATACTGTTGGTGTCCTCGTATCCAACGTTTTACTTACACGTGGTGTGGTCGGTTCTTTGAATGGATAAAAGGATTTGTTTATTTTCTCATTATATTCTTTTACATAACCGACCTTTTAAAAGCATTGTACGCTTTAAATATACGGATTAATAATTTTTTAGTTTAGGGTCAGTAATAAAATAAATGTTTCTTTACTTGCTATAAAGATACAATGAATTTAAGTTTTAACTTGCAAAATACTAAATATAGTTTTCGGAACTAGTTTTAAGAACTGTGGTATAATTTAGCGGTGACAAAATGGGTGGGTCGGGTCGGGTTTGATAATGGGTTAAAATGGGTTAAGGTCAAGGTCAAATGGGTCATAGGTCAAAACGGGTCATTTCAAAAAACGGGTCAACAAAAGGGTTGGATAGGGTCGGGTCGGGTCAATCCAAAAGGTTTCTACATTTTTTTTTATTTTACATTTATAAATATAGTTTTTATCATATGTTACTATTTTGTTATATTTAACAATGAAAATAGAATAAATTACTATATTATAAGAAATATTTTTATTACTTATAAAATTTTCAAGTATTAAAAGAAAAAACTAGATATTTAAATTTGTAAGTATTTACCTTCTGTTTATAAAAATAAAACTATAAAACTATAAATAATATTGTATTCTATTATATTAAAATATATTAAATAATTAATATTATATATTATATATTATATATAATTTAATATACCACAAAATGGGTAGATCTCTTTCTAATCTAAAAAGTACCAACCCCCTTGCTATTCTCTCTCTATCAGCAGCCATAAAAAAAACCGAAGCTGGCATTTACGCCTCTTTATTGTTTTTTCTTTGGATTTTTGGTGGTGGTGACGACGATTTTAGTGGTGGTGACGGCTATTTTATGATGGTGACGGAGGTCTGATACGGTAGTGCCGGCGATTGAATTCTAGTGTCGGAAATCGAAAGTTTTTTTTGCTGCGGTGATTGTATTATAAGTCGCTGGTAAGAAACGGTGGTTTATAAAACGAGTTCAACCCATTTTTTGACCCGTTCGACCCGAGCTGGATTTTGATAACTTTTTTTAATGACCCGCTCGACCCTTTAGTTACTTCAGGTGATGCCCAAATCAACCCAAACTGAGATAAAATTGACCCAAACTGACCCTTTATTTGTAATTTGGGTCAAGTTTGCCACTCCTAGGTATAATTAATAAAACACGACTTCATGTAATTTTGATTGATTGTTTCTAAACACTTTTTAGATATAATACAATATATTTATGTAGTTAATTTTCATACTATCTATAGCTACGACGCTATAGTTAGCAAAATCTTTTTTACATTTATTTTTGAGAAAGACAATTACAATATCACATTACAAAATTATTCATATTTTTATTCTAGACTTAAACTCTTAAATATGTACATATTAACATACCTAAAATAGTTATGTAAAGGTTATAATACGTTACGATGAGGGTATGAGGCCATACAATTAATAAAGACCAACTAACATGGTTGGTAGTCGTGTCGAAAAAAACCGAAACCGAAACCGAAAAAAACCGAAACCGAAGGACTCAAACCGGTTCGGGTTTTCTATATGTATACCGGGTTGGGACCGGTTTGAGTGGAATCGGGTCGAGAACCCGGGTCGAGAAACCGGGTTGAACCCGGTTTGGCTTTCTAGCCGTTGGCTGCACAAAAAACCAAGATTTTTGACCGTTTTTTGATGCTTTTTGACCGTTTTTTTTACATTTTTTTTACCATTTTACCATTCCAAATCTACTATAAATATGTGGTAGAGTTTGGGATTAAACACACACTTCCAACTCTCTCAAAACACTCTCAAAGCTCAAAAAACGCAAAAAATACCTTCGAAAAATTCTCAAAAAATCACCAACAATCAAATGGCAACTCAAAGCTCTACCGCTTCAACCGGTTGTGGTTCATCAAGTGAAAGAACGATCGTAGAGGTTATCCCAACAACCCGAAACCAAAATGTTTGGCAACATTACCGGATGGTGCTTTTGTCCGATGGCGCAACGATGGCGCATTGTAATCATTGCGGCCTTTTTTTGAAACATAATTCTAACACGACGTTGAAGAATCACGTCGATAAGCATTGCAAAGTTCTCCATAGAGCACCGGAATCGGGTCAAGCATCGATGGGTCAAGACGAGAGTATTTTTGTTTATTCGGTGGAGAGGATGCATGAAGAGTTTGCGAGTTTTGTGATTCAATCCGCCTTGCCATTCAATCACTTCGACAACCCGAGGTTCACTAGGGTGGTTCAAAAGTGCCTCCAACCGCGATATACTCATGTAAGTCGTAATACTCTTCGTAAGGATTGCTTAAAAATTTGGAAAAAAGCTAAAACAATGATATTAAAAGGTTTTGAAAATCTAAATGCAAATGTAAAATTAACAACCGACGTTTGGTCGGCTCCTCATGGTTTGCCCGATTCATACCTTTGCGTTACCGCACATTGGTGTGATCCCGAATCGTGGCAAATGATGAAGAGGGTTATTGCTTTTGACCAATTTCCTTATCCTCACTCGGGTCATAACTTATTTCACATGTTAATGGATGTTTTACAAAGATATAATTTGGAAGAAAAAGTATTTTCAATTGCATTTGATAATGCAAGTAATAATTCAAACGCGGTGGGTAAACTAAAGCTAAAATACTTACCACCAATGAACGGTGACTTTTATCATGGTCGATGCATTGCACACATTATTAATTTGGTTGTGCAAGCGGGACTAGAAGTCACCGAAGTAAAAGACGCCATAAATGCTTATAGGAAAATGTTGCACGATATATTTTCAAACCGCAAAAGTAGATACAAGGCATATATGAAACTTTGTAAGGAAACGAATTCCGTCTTTTTGGCACCTAATTGGGATGTTCCTACAAGATGGAATTCGACCTACAATATGCTTATTTGCGGTTTACGGCAACAAGGTAGTTTAACTTTATTTCATGGTGACTTAGTGGTAGCGCATCGGGGTATTGAAGCATTTCCGAGTGATAATTGGCAAATTATTCGTAAAATAAGTGAATTGCTTAAAGTTTTTAAAACCGCAACAACTTTGTTATCGGGTGTTTATTATCCCACGAGTCATTTAGTCCTTAAACAACTATGTTTTATGGCTACAAAGTTAGACGATTATGAGTTTAAAGGTCCTTTGTATAAGTCAATGGTAGCCCCGATGAAAGAAAAAATGAGAAAATATTTTTCTAAATTATCACCTTTAATTACCGTTTCCGCCGCACTAAACCCGTGTTTGAACAAAATTTGGGTGGAATACAATATGAGTTTAATCTTTGAAAAATTGAATTGTGGTTTGAACGACCCATTATTTGTCGATAACGCCATAAAAGAATTTCGTGAATCTTTTAAAGGGTTATTTGGTGTTTATTTTAACAAGTATAGAACAACCGGTTTGGGTGAATCAAGTTCTAGTTCTATGGCCTAGACCTATGAAAACTATACAAGTGGGGACCCGGAAATTGACATGTATAACCAATTAAGACGAGAAGGCATTAAACGTGCTAGGGGGGAGGGGGTGACCAAACTAATACCGAATATGGGAGGTATACGAGAACGGATTTTTTAGCCACTATGGGGGTTGAAGAATTCACCAACTTTGAGGTTTTGGCTTGGTGGAGAGCACGGGAAGCTCAATATCCCGTTCTATCCGCCATGGCCAAAGATCTACTAACCTCCCAAGCTTCTTCGGTAGCTTCGGAATCCGCTTTTTCTCTTAGTGGCAGGGTATTATCTTTACGAAGAACAAGACTCACACCGACGACATTGGAGATGTGCATTTGTTTGAAGGATTACTTAGACGCCGCCCAACGTACACAAGACCACCAAAATCTTGAAGGTGAACTAGATTATGAAGGCGAAGTACTCGATATCGAGGTGGAAGAAGGAGTTGCAATATCACTTTCCGATGAAGAAATCGCTTTCGATGAAGCTAACCGAGCATATAGCTCCGAAGAAGAACAAGTTCCCGTTCAAGATGAGTTTATTCAAGTATGAAGATTGGATTAAGGCGAAGACGAAGACGAAGATGACTTTCCAATGTTATTACTTATTAGTACTTTTTCCGCTTTGTTTATTAATTGTCGAATTATGAAACTTTGAAAATTTGTTTCAAGTTTTTCCGCTTTGTTTAATAATACAAAGTTGTTTTAGTAGAATACAATGTTTAAAACCGAACATTTAAGCTGTTTTTCCCGTGTGACGGGCGTCCTACAAAGGGGACGGGCGTCCCGCCTCAATTTGACGGGTGTTCTAAACATGGGACGGGCGTTCCAGTTGTGTTGTTATTTGACGAATTTTTTGTGACGGGAGTCCCAAACATGGGACGGGCGTCCCTCGCTAACCGGTTTGGAACCGGTTTACAACCCGAACCGGTTTCGAACCGGTACGAACCGGTTTACATAAGGTCGGGTTTTTGGAACCTCCAAACCGATCGAACCCGAACCGGGTTGAACCCGAAACCGGTTTGGAATGTTTGACCAGAACCCGGTTCGGTTTCAAACCCGATTCGGGTTATGGTCAAACCCGATATTGACACGCCTAATGGTTGGTGTTGAACTTTTACTCAGAAATCAGCTTAGAAAAGATGCCAAGATTGGTTGGGCAATAAGACCCGATGGACTCGAACATGTACTATACACCTAATCTGTGCCGAGATTACACATAATAATTCATTGTGTACGTTCAAGATTGTTATTTTCGGTAATATATCGGTGCAAGTGTCACGGAAAATGATACACAAGCCTAAATGTATTATCAGATGATTAAAAAAACAATTGATTTGTAATAAAAGAGATTACTAGTGAAATTCGTATTTCAGACTATATATAGGGTGGGGATCGGGTAAGAACAGCTCTTAACGTACAAACGCTAAGAACCAATTCTGGCCGTCCGATTAAAAAGTTTATATCAAACCTCGCGGTGCTGATCAGTAGTAAGTGGTTTCTGCTGATCAGTAGTAAGTGGTTTCTGCTGATCAGTAGCAACAAGTTTCTGCTGCTGATTCCGCTTCTTTTGTTGCCAAGAAAATGCACCTACCATTTTAGAAAATGCACCTACCATTTTAGAAAATGCATCTAACCAAACCTCAAATTGGTTTCTGCTGATCAGTAGCAACAAGTCGACGATTTCAATTTTAAGATAAAGAATACCATTTAAGAAAATGCATCTAACCAAACCTCAAATTGGTTTCTGCTGATCAGTAGCAACAAGTCGACGATTTCAATTTTAAGATAAAGAACAGTAAGATGGTTTTGAATTGGGTTAGATCTAATTTTAAGATAAAGATGAACTGGGTTTTGAATTTTAGGATTATGAAGAGAGAGAAGGAAAGTTTAATTGATAATTTAGAAAGGATTTGAAGAAGAAGATATGTACGGAAATCGTTCTTAGCGTTCGTATACTTCGGGCCGTTCTTACCCGATTCTATTACTCTATATATATATATATATATGACCTACATATCATTGTTCAAGTGCTACTTGTGATGACATAAAAATCTCATGAAAAAGTCTGAACAATGTACTTAAACAAATTACTAAATGATCGTAAACAGGGATTAGCTCACACGTTGTTGGAGAGTCCCCCTAAAGTAAAAATAAAATAAAAAATAATCCATTCAAAATGTAAACAAAGCAAAATATTAATATTTTTGATGAAACCAAATATTATCTTAAACTAAAAACCAATCTGAAACATTTATTAAAAAAACAAATTGATTTTTATTCTGACTCGATTCGACACAATCAACCCAAACCGACTGATAATATGACAGGATAGTGGTACTAAGAGAAAAAAAAAAGAAATGTGTCTTTATTCAAAAAGAAAAAAGGAAATGATTCTTTATTTAGAGCGGAACCGACCCGAACCAAGCCTGTTGGTGACGTGGCTTAAGAAAAGTGGTACTAACTTTTAGTAAATGTTAGTTATTAAATTAAATAAGGTAAACTTTTATTACAAATTGTCTTAATTCATTAAAAAAAATTACTTCAAACTTTTATAATATTTGGACACACAAAATCAAGAAAAAAAAAACAGAAAACTTATGATTTGGATAGATGCGGCCGCAGGTTACGTTATGTTTTCATCTTCATTCCCAAAATAAATACAAAATCAAAATCCAAAAATAAAATAAAAACAAAACAAGATGTTGGGTTACGAGCAAGTATTATTTATTTCTACCAATAAAAACATATGATGGAAGTGGATAACTGATTCGTGGATGCCATTTTTGAGGTAAAAATAAAACTGAAATAATCATCTCAAGAAAATAATGACTATATTTTACCACTTTTAATGTAAATAACGAGTGGGTTTAGTCCCCATGTTACGGTGAGGTTTAAAAATCATTCCATTGTCCACGGCCCGACTAAAATATAACACTATTCATTAGAAAAGTTAGTTTGAAAATTGATATTAAGGGATAAGAATAATAATAATGTTAGTATGTTAATAGCTTAATACCGGTACATTATTTTGACCCGAGTGTAAAACTATAATTAAATTCTGGATGAAAGCAGTTAATCAGCTAGAGTATTCAACTTAATAACATTAAACAATGGTTACAAACTACTTGAAAACGCAACAATCAGATATACAACAGAGTCTCACACACAAACTAAACCTATAACATACATGTCATACTATTGGACTGGAGAAGGGTATAGATATATGAGTAGGATAAATCACAATTTACCGATTCACAGCACATTTTCACGAGGAGTAACAAGCATGTACTCTATAAACGTTGAATTTAATGACTAAATGAAAGAATATCAAACAAATTATACATCCATTGGTGTCCAAACCAATTACACGTTAAACAACATTGCAAGAATAAAATTTAACAGCTTTTGAATGAACATGAAAAAACAAACTTCTTCCAAATAAAATATTTCACTTTATATTAATTAAGTTTGGCATACATCAGCTTGTAAGCCGTTTATCATAGAATATTTGACAACGTTAACACCATCTCAGCCTAACAGAAGCATTAACATACATACGATTTCAACAATGTCCAGTAATAAGTTATAATCTGGCTTTTCACTGACATTTATACGGAAAATATCAGCTAAGAAATAAATTCTTTAAGTTTTAAGTCTTACTAAGTAAAGGAAATAACGGTTTCTCAAATCAAACACCTTGTCAACCCATTCTACCAACTTAGAAGTAAACACAGTTATACAATTTAAGACCAACAAACTTTGATTGCAAATACTATCCAAAAAATATTTATTTATAAAGTTTATCACACATCGACTTACACGATTTTTTTAGAGGGAAGGAGAAAGCTTCAATCTTCAATCATCGTGTTATCATGTTCCAGATTGCATTACATGTTTCGAAATCATTCATCTCCTGGGAGGCGAGCTCGAACTTTTCAACTACTTTCTTCTGTTTATCAACAATATCTGTGATTATTAAAATTAAAGAATCGCAGATTAAGAAAAGAAATAAGCTAAACTAAAATCAATTATTAAAAAAAAAAAAAGATAGCTGAGGCAAAACGAGTAACAAACAATAGAAAATATAACAAAGGATACGTCCTGATTTCTTGGACTGATCGTTTAAGTCTGGAATGATGCTTGTTACAGATGCATACATTGAGAGTTTCATCCTGAGAAAAAGAAAAAGCTGTTACTCTCTTGATTCTAAGATAAATGAGGTATTCAAAGGGCACTAATTTTATAATCGTGTTTTGACTATAACGCATATATCTAGAGCATCCCTCAATAAAGATCTTAACCAAAGTCAATGCTATGAATGTTAAAGTAGCATAATAGGGTAACTTTAGATAATTTTTTTGCTGAAAAAGAGTAGTGCCTCGTTTCAGAAAAAATTGCATAAGTGGTCTTTTATGACGGGTCAACCACTTAGGTTCCGCAAACACTTATTTGCCTTTTTTCTAATAATAACTTTGAAAAGAATTGGGTGATAATTAAGGATTAGGAATACAATATTACAATAATATCAAATAATAACTTCCAAATAACACTTCATCTGTTTTGGAAAGCTGTATGATTAAAAAAATACATTTTAGGCGAAATTCAAACTCATTTGAGATTCGACCCATTTAAATTTTAAAGTCTTCCTCTTTTAGCTAGTCTTTTTAGTGTGACCCGTTTGATCAGTAGATGCACAACCCAATCGACCAATTCATTATTAAATGGTCAAAAATGCCAACTCTATAGTACTATTCAGCATAGGTCTGTGGACGGTCCGAAAACTGGACCGGACCGAACCGAAAACCGAAAATGAATAAAAGGTAAAACCGAAAACCGGACCGCCAGTAACCGGTTTTGGACCAGACCGGACCGAAAACCGGATTTTCATAAACCGTATACCGGACCGGTTCACCGGTTGTATCGATTTTTGCTCACCTCGTTATATTCAGGTTTCGAAAACCGGACCGAAACCGTAAATCCATGAAATGTAAGACCTAAAACCGGACAGTTAGTAACTGGTTTTGGACCGGACCGGACCGGAAACCGAAATTTCATAATTTATGGACCGAAAACCGGACCGATTGTCATTGGTTTGGACCGGTTGTAGTCCGGTTCCGGTTCAGTTCACCGGTTCGGTCGGTCCGGACCACTTTTTGCTCACCCCTAATTCAACATTTACTATTTAATGTTCATTTTTATCAAACATTTTTTTAATTTAAGCATGTTGTCAATCAGTATAAAATGAGCAAGCATAATCATCTGATGCATTTTCGAAGTAAAGAGAAAGACGATAATATAACGTAGATAATCAACTCTTGTATACAGTTTGTCTACGGACTTACTGTGCCTTCATTTCATCTTGTTCGAGTTTCTTTAGAGCCTGTCTTCTCTCTTCAATTAAATTTCTTTGTTCTTCAAGATCATTGATTTGATTGACGATGGCTGTGTTGATGAAAATGGAAAATAATCAGTAATGGAAACATCAAAGAAATTGAAATAACTAAATGCTTATCTAAGCTCCTCTTGTAGCAACGTCTCTCTCTGAAGCTCCTCGTCCAGTTCTTTCTGAAGCAAATGAATCTCTGCATCTGAAGCAACTTCAGCCTTTGCAGCTTCCGTTTTTTTCTTGCAGAGCTCTATCTTTTTTTGAAATTCTGTTGCATGAAATATCTATGTTAAGTTAGGATATGAAAATTAAGAACGCTTGATCACTAATGAATCTATTAAAGTTTAAAAGTGACATTTAAAAGTGAAATGATAAAGTCAAAGAAACAGAATGAATGAGCATATAGACCAAATTATAACGTTCCTATTTACAGGAAAATAGTGTTTGCAGCTGAATAAAGCAAATTACGATGAGAAGGCCTCAAATGTTAGTGCAAAGAATCACTAGTATTGTTGCATACATATTTAACAATACATGAATAATAAAGATAAAAATTAAAGGTGCCAAGATGGGGAAGGAGGGCATTTGGTTTTAAAAAGAACAAGAGTCCTCAAAAAGGCGAGTTGCAAGGTGAAGGCCGCGGGCGCATTACGCACATGAGGCCATAGTTTGCACAGAACGTTTATAAATTACTTGAGCATCACTTTTTCTACCTTGTAAATGCTTAAACACGAAAATATTTCAATTATATATTTGTAATACATTCTAAATTACACATGTTTTAAGCAAATCAGTTTATAGGATACCTAACGCCACTGTGAATGATACAAGTGATAAGAGCATTTATAGTAATTACCTTGAAGGTGAGACTGAATTTGATGGTGATCTTTGAGGCAACGGGAACGGAGTTGTTCGGAATGTTGAACGGAATTGTTCAAGTAATTGATGTCTTTTTGATCGTTTAACAAATTAACAAGATCATCGCTGTATGAAATCAATTTCTTAATGTCAATCTCCCCCATTTTCAATCTCAATTAGGGTTTGTGTCAGCTTTTGGGGAAAATATTTCAAATTTTGGGATTCCTTTTTGATTATATGCGGGTTATTTCCTAATTTAATGGAAAAAGATGAGTAAACTTTTTTAGTGAGATTTTTATTTTTCAAAAAAATAAGCTATTCAATCAAAAAATTTATTTGAATACTAAAGATTTTACTTTTTTTATTTTAAAAAAAAAGCTTGAAAATAAAAAGTTAATAGAAGTAGCTTTCAGAAATAAAAAAAACTCAAATAAACTTTTATCTTCTAACTTCAGCTCGTATCTTTAGCTACTTCCGCCAAACATATTATTTGTCATCCTTATTCTAAATGACATTTATTTTAAAAACAAAATATGTAATTAGTTAACAACGATTTTTAATGATAATATTTATTTTTGGGACGAAAGAGTAATCAGTGTTTATAGATGAACCGGTGATATGAACGTTAAATTTATGGATAAAATCTATTATTTTAAGTAAATCATGAAATAGATAAATGTAATTCACTCTTTTAAGAATAAATATCTATATACCTATTTAGATTATTATTTTTTTCTACATTTTATGTATAATTCATTTCTTTTAATTTTTACTTAAAAGTAACAATAACTAATTTAAAAAACAGAAAATCACCAATTTAATCATCTAATACATTAAAATTTCGAAAATAATCACCAAATTCGGGACAATTTTCTCGCGACAATTTTGTATTTATTTTTAGCGCGAGAACGAGATTTTTTTAAAATGGGTGATGTATATTAAGCCACGTCATTGCGCGAGAACGGGATTGACATGTCGCGAGAACGTGTATTAATAGGCGCGGAGACGTGGCTTAATATACACCACTTATTTCAAAATATCCCGTTCTCGCGCTAAAGATAAAAGACAAAATTGTCGCGAGAAAATTGTCGCGAATTTGGTGATTAATTTCCAAATTTTAATGTACCAGATGATTAATTTCGTGATTTTCTCTTTAAAAAACCTATTTATTAATCTCATACCAATAGTGAATCATTGCTTCAAAACTAACGACACCTAGGATTTAGAAACTAACATACACTAATACATGTTTCCTTCAAGAACGTGTATAATTAGTAGTTTGGCTTATAAAAAATTTGGTTCTTTGATTAAGGGAGAATATGAACTTTTCATTTTCGGGGAATATGGACATTTCGTTACCTTTAATTTTCATGATAGGGACAAGCAAAATTACTGAAATATAGGTACTGACCGAATATAAGCAACATGGTATTTAGGGGGTGTTTGTTTGAGCTTATGTAATGGGCTTATTAGATTATTAGCTTATGTAAGGTATATAAGCTCCTTTTTAGTGTTTGTGTCAGGATCAATATGATTTATGTAAACACAACCACACTTTGAATGAAGATCTTGATCTATCAAAGAAGTTTAGCAGCGGATATAAACACTTTGATATCACAAATTTATTGATTAAACGAATATTGTTAACACGGAATAAGAACAATAACGAATATCAATTATAAGCCTCAATATATTAACCTTGAAGGAATAATCAATATACGTGTTTTTCTTAATACAAGGATCTATGTATATATAGACCTTGAGGCTAAACCTAACTAATCTAGGAAACGAATTTTACAATCACAATTGTAATATAACTACAATTGATACAAATAAGGAAGAGATAATTACAAAACTATACAAAAATTATCTAAATTCTTTATGCAGTAGTAACTGAAGACGGGCAGTAGTAACAGTCTTCAGCAGTAGTAACCATCAGTCTTGCAGTATTAACCAATACACTTGTAGTAGTAACTGGTATACATGCAGTAGTAACTGGTATACATACAGTAGTAACTGGACAGTAGTTGTGTAGTAGTAATGAGCACTATTAATGAACTTAAACTCATTTTTCAAACAGATTAATCCCAACAATCTTCCCCTAAACTTGAACTTTGATTATCGTTAAAAGTACCAAGTTTTATTACATATTAATGATTATTACAAAACTACTCTTTACTGTTTCTCCTTTTTGCATCTTTTTCTTCCTTCATCTTCAGCTGTTCTTCATTCCTTTGAAGTACCATTCTCCAGATCAAATCATTAGCCATTTGAGAGTGTCATAGAGCAAACAAATTTGATAGTGATCATCTCACACAGAGTACTAAAATCCAAGTTATACTTCCTTTCAACTAAGCAGAACCTGATTACTCCTTGTATTCTGATTATAGAATGTACCCCACTTCTTTCATACATATACCATTTCATTATTGGATCATGTCCTCCTCCTCTATGAAATACACGGCTAACCATCTCAACCTCAGGAGTGAACATTCCATTAAGCCAATCAGGAGCAACATCAGTGCCAGAACATGAACATCTGTTTTGTGAATATTTTCTTATTTCAATTTCATGTAGTCTCACAACATCTTGTCTTGAGAATTCTTTGATCATTCTGTAGAAAGCAGGCATATGGTACTTCTTGTTGTCAGCTCTTGTAACCACATAAGTTGTCTTGTTTTCTCCTCCAACAAACTCCCAATCTATGATTTCTTGCAACTCTACCGCTAAAGGCTCAACATGTATGCCTTCTTCATGAAGAATTAAAGTTGAACAATCATCAGGAGATATCTCTACATCCCCTTCCCTCTCCACTATTGCAGTAGAATCAACTAGAATAAAATGATTTGAAGCAGTGGTTGATTCATCAAGTGGAACTTCAGCATGAGTGGTTTCAACTGTAATGTTTTCCTTCTCTGCAGTAGTTGATGTAGTAGTTGACTCCTCCACTCTTTGTTTCTTGCTAGGCTGCTTAGAAGAGATTGACTTCTTCCTTTTCTGCTCCTCAGGTTGAATAATAGGTTGAGATTGAAGTGGATTTGGAACTACCTTTCCATGTGTTATCACTCTAGCTCCAACTTCATGAGCTCTCTTCACCAATCTTTCCAATTCATACCTCTCATTTTCTCTCCTTCTCAAACAATCCAAGAATGTTACCAAAGCTCATGGGGACCAAAGATTTACCACTATACCCTCTGTCCGTCAAGTAGTTCATGAACTTCTGTTTGTCAGTTGTTATCTTTTCCTTCTCGATTGTCTTCTTTACTTCTAACTTAGACTTCTTTGCAACTTCACTTCTTTGAATCTTGGCAAGCTCTTTGTTATACTCAGCAAGCAAAGAAAGCCTTTCCTTCTCCTCTCTTTCAATCCTCTCAAACTCTCTCCTTTGGAGTTCTGCATGTACTTCCCGTCTAATAGCAGGATCTCCAAACACATCCATGGTTTCAGAAGCTAACTGTAGTGCAACAAGCTCATCCAATTTCAACTTCTTAGCTGCTTCAGTTGTCTTTTTTTGTTTCTTCTTCAACCATAACTCTTTTACCTTTTCCTTTCAATGTGGAGTCAGTTGATTCAACCCTTATTCCTCCAATATATTATTACATAGGTATGTTGAGTTGTCTTGTGTCTGGAGGAATGATCGGAGTCACACCATATCTTGCTGTAGGATCCATCACATAGTCCTCACCCTCAACTATCCTTAATTCAGGCACATTAGGAATAACTCCTTTCTTCTTGGGTCTTTTGGCTTGTTCTGGCTTCCTCTTCTGAATAATATCACTTTTGATCTTCAGCAAGTGTTTTTTCTTGTCTACTATAGGTTCTCCAAGAGTATGAACAACAGTAGAAATGGTTGGTGTGGTAGCAGTAGAAATGGTTGCAGTAGTTGTAATCATAGTAGGAATGGTAGTAGTAGGAGCAGCAGTAGTAACCACAGTATGAATGACTTCCGGTTGAGTTACTGTTGCAGTAGAAATAGTTTGAAGAACTGCAGCAGCATTAACCACAGTAGTAACCTCAACTTCAGTGGTAACTACAGTATTAACAACATCTTTTTCCTGCTCCCCCTCAACTACATTAGTATTAACATCCCTTTCCTCATGCTCCCCCTCAACCACAATACTAAACATTATGTCATCCTTCTTTCCCTCAACTACAGCAGCATCAATACCTTCATCATCATGTACCAATTCTTTCTCCCCCTCAACTGCAGTAGTAACTGCATCATGATCACTTTCATCACTAACTTCTTGATCATTAGCAGTATTAAAAACTTGATCACCACCTTCTGTCTTTTGAACCTTCTCCCCCTCATCACTAGCTTCTTTCTCCTCATGTATTGGAGATAATACTGCAGCATAAACTGATACTGTAGTACTACCTCTAGAAGCAGTAGAAACCTCATCAGACTTCTTCTTAATCTCCCCTTTTTTGGAATCATCATATCTATCTGAAGAACTGGAGGAGTCAGAGGGCAGGGGAGAGGTACCAACATCCTTCATCACAGGCTTCCTCTTTCTTGGCTGAAATTTGAGATGTTTCTGCTGTTGCACCAGCTTAAGGACCATCTTTTTTAGGACTGCTAGCTCATCAGCCTGTTTATCCACCTTGGCAGTAAATTGAAGAAACATGTCCATCAATTCCAAGTTAGAGTAGGTACAACTATCCTCACCCCCTTTCTGTTAGGTACCAACATTAGGAAGATCATAGGAAGGAACAGAAGGAGCCTCCTGCCTGGCAGAAGCATCTCCTTCCCCCATGGTTTCTTGGCACCTGGGTCCACCTTCCAATGCTGCCTCAAAAGAAGCATCATCAGATAGTGTTGCCAATGGTTGGGTCTTAAAGCCTGTCAAACGGTCATGTGAACCACTAGGTGATGCAACAGTAGTTTGAGCCCTTCCATCATGGGCATCCCTCTCCTTAAAGACCACCTCCCTGAGCCTGGGAAAGAGCTCATTGGGTTCCCATAATAAAGTTTCACCTGAAGGTTGTTCAGGCAAGATACTTTCAATAGAAGGTTCAGGGGGTAGGTTTAGACAAAAGAGAAGGATGAGTTCTCTTTGTCTTTCTTTGAAATTGTAAAACAACACGTGGTTGTTGGGTGGGTTGAGAAGCAGATGGGTTGGTTGTTTTAGTCACAGATGGAGTGACAGTAGGAACTGGTGTTGTAGTCACAGTTGAACTGTAGAAGTACTCATAGTAGAAACAGGGGAAGGTGTAGGTTGAGACAAAGGTTGATCACTTTGTCTCTCACTTGAAGAATGAGTTACCCCCATCATTATAGAGAACAATGGGGTAACATGACCAGAAAATCCTTTATTTATTCTTTTCATATTAGCAAACACCTTTCTACCATGAGATTTAGATGGAAACACAGATTTGGATTTTGAAAGATCCTTAATCTCACAGTTTAGGATATGTTGTAGAAATCTTGGATACATCAAACAAAATTGACCAATATGAGCCAAGTTCCACAACATTCCATCAAATATCAGTTTTGAAAAATTGAAAGATTGGTTTGTTGCAAGACAGACCATGGCAGTAGCCAAAGAAATGCATACTTCATTCCAACCACTTCGCTTCTGAGAGAGGGATTGTTGCAAACTATGCATTAAAAATTTCCATTGAGGGGACAACATGGATTTTTGAAAAGTAGGGGTAGTTAGTTTCCCTTCATACCCCATTCTCTGAAAGTTTTCAAAAAGAGTTTGAATAGGGAGAGTGATTATACCTTCTACATCTTGAAGTTGAAGATGGTTTCTTAGAGATGCTTCAGACACAGTGATCTTTCTGCCATCCACAATGGCTGTGTGTGATAACAGGAACATTCATTTCTGTAGAGACAACAACTGTAAACCAGAAGTTCCTAACATGATCTTCTTGAAACTCTGGACAGATTGTCAAAGCATATTGGATGTATGAATTGGTCAAGAAATCAATAATATGATGAAACTCCTGATTGTCGTTGGTTTTGGTCAGATTAGCACATACATTGTGGCCATCAATGAACTTTAGGGCTGCCATTTTTGTTGGAGAAAAGATTTTAGTGATTGCAACTGAATGGAGAAAAATTAAGGTTCTAACAGTTGGGGGATTTTTGAAAATTTGAATTTTAGAACGACACCATTTTATAGGCCAATTTTGGCAACAAGTTGGACATGTTGTGACTAGACGCGAGTCGTTGTTACAAAAAATAGGTACAATTGTAGATTACCACGTGTAAAAGTGAGTTGCAACTTGAAATTTTGACTTGTCAACGCAGTATTAACAGGGTAATTTATTGTTTAAAAAATTACCCTGCAATACTAACAGTTGCAGTAGTAACACATTAGACAGTAATAATCAGGTCAGCAGTAGTAATTACAGTACGAGCCGTACTAACTAGTCTTGCAGCAGTAATGAAACCACGGGCAGTACTAACCAGTCAAGCAGTAGTAATGAAATTACTAGCAGTACTAACCATTCCAGCAGTAGTAATAATACTGCTTGTAGTACTAACCAATCCAGCAGTAGTAATGAAACTACTAGCAGTACTAACCAGTCCAGTAGTAGTAATGAAAACTCTTTTCATACTAATAATACTAAGTCTAATATAATACTACTATTAATTTTGCGGTAGTAACATAGTGCAAAACTAAAAAGTAAAGCACTAATGAACTTCAAAGGTTACTACTGCAGTACCAAAAGGTCTTGTATTTGGACAATTTAAAGGACTAATTGGTACTCATTCATTCAATATTGAGCATGCCAATACTACTAATCAAGAATGTAAATCTTCCCACATCAAAGGCTTTTGTGAGAAGATCTGCAAACTGATTGTCAGTATGGAATTTTTCAACATGAATCAACTTATTCTCATTGCATTCTCTGATAAAGTGGAATCTAATTTCAATATGCTTGGTCTTGGAGTGCTTCACTAGATTTTTGATGATTCTGATTGTACTCTTGTTATCAATGTAGATAGGAGTATTAATGAAAGCATAGCCATAATCCATCATCTGATTTTGTATCCACAACACTTGAGCATAACAACTGGGTGTTGCAACATACTTTGCTTCTGTTGATGAAGTGGACACAGTTGTTTGCTTCTTACACTTCCAGGACACCAATCTTGAACCCTGAAATTGATATCCACTTGATGTAGATTTTCTATCCAAACTCTCACCACCATAATCACTATCAGTATATGCAATCAGTTCAAAGGGAGAATCCCTGGGATACCATAAACCTAGTGTAGGTTTTCCTTTCAAATATCTAAAGATCCTCTTGACTGCATGAAGATGAGACATCTTGGGCTTGGTTTGATATCTTGCACATACACAGACTCCAAACATAATACCAGGTCTTGATGCTGTGAGATATATGAGAGACCCAATCATAGACCTATAGTTGTGTATATCTACATTTCCCCCCTCAAGATCTGTAGTCAATTGCTTATGAGTTTCTATAGGTGTACTTGTAATCTTGGATTCTAGAAATCCAAACTTGGTTAATATGCCTTTCACATATTTTGATTGACTGATACAAAGGCCATCTGGTTTCTGTTTGACTTGAAGTCCAAGAAAGAAGGTTATTTCTCCCATGGAGCTCATCTTGAACTTGTTGTGCATTAATTGTTCAAAATCCTTGCACAAAGTATCTTTTGTTGATCCAAATATGATGTAATACACATATATTTGGACAAGCAGAATATCAGTGTGTACCTTTTTGATGAAGAGAGTCTTGTCAATTGTTCCTTTTTGAAAATTATTCTTGAGCAGGTAATCAGATAGTGTTTCATACCATGCTCTTGGGTCCTGATGAAGAACATATAGTGCCTTATCCAGTTTATAAACTAAATGAGGATGTTTAGGATCTTCAAAGCCAGGAGGCTGTTTGACATATACCTCTTCTTCTATCAGTCCATACAGAAAGGCACTCTTGACATCCATTTGATACACCTTGAATCCTTTATAGGATGCATAAGCAAGAAATATCCTGATAGCTTCCATCCTTGCTATAGGAGAAAATACCTCCTCATAATCAATCCCTTCTTCCTGTGTGGATCCTTGAGCTACCAGTCTTGCCTTTTTTTAATTACTATGCCTCTCTCATCTTTCTTGTTCCTGAATATCCATTTAGTGCCAATGAACTTTCTTCCTTTAGGCAACTGTACCAAAGTCCAGACAGACTGTAACTTGAATTGCAGTAGTTCCTCTTGCATTGCCTAAATCCAGTTTGGGTCTAGCAGATCCTCTTGTACTCTTTTTGGTTCAAGTTGAGATAGGAAACATGCATATAAACATGTATTCAGATCTATGTGGGCATCTTTTTGTTGCTTGGTTTGAATCCTTGTTTGCATTGATGTGTCAAAGTCACCCATAACCTGTGATATGGGATGATTCTTATGTATCCTTGAAGTTAGAACTTTCTCTACCCTGATGGAAGACTGCAGGTTTGTCTTATTTGGTTCTGGTAAGTCAGACCCAAAAGATTGAGGACCAGTACTTTTGGGAGTGAAGACTTCATCATCAGTATCTTCATCAGCTACCAGTTCTTCCACTCCATCTGAGTCAACTTCCATCATGTGGGGTACTCCATTTGGTCTGAGGACATTTGCAGAGGTAGGAAGTGGAGTACTTGTTGCATTAGTACTACTCTCTCCAGTATTAAAATTGCTCTTCTCATTAGACCCTTTGTGAGATACTTCTTCTTCAATCTCTTTTTCAATTGTATCAACAAGATGAGGGGGATCAGGTGTGTATGTTGGAAGATATACATACTCCATTACATCTAATCTTTCAGTCCAAGTGACCGCATGTGAAGTTGATGTTGTAGGAGAAGTAATTGCATTTTGAATATTGGAGGGTTAGTTGAACTCATATCCAAAGTCCAAAGACTTTGTTAAGGCATCAATATCAAACAATCAGTTTAGTACTTTTTTCTTGTGTGTTTGGGGTGTTCTCATTAAAGGAGACAGTTGCACTTTCTTCAATGATACTACTCCTATGATTGTACACTCTATAGGCTTTGCTTTGTGAGGAATAACCAACAAAGTATCCAACATCAGCTTTGCTTGCAAACTTTCTAAGGTAGTCCTTTGAGTTTAGAACAGTACATGGGCACCCAAAGGCTCTAAAGAAACTTATTAAGGGATGTCTCTTGTGCAACAGTTCATAGGGAGTCTTGTTCTGAGATTTCACCAGGAGCACCCTGTTTTACACATAACATGCAGTATTAACAACTTCTGCCCAGAAGAAGATAGGCAGGTTTGAATCAGCTAACATACTCCTTGAAGCTTCAATTAGAGTTCTGTTCCTTCTTTCAGCAACTCCATTTTGTTGGGGAGTTCTTGCTGCAGTGAACTGTCTTTCAATTCCTTGTGTGTCACAGAAGGCATTCATCACACTGTTCTTGAATTCAGTACCATTGTCACATTTGATCTTCTTTACTTTCAGATTGAGTTGATGTTCTACTTTTGTGAGGAAAGAGATGAGTATCTGGCTTGTCTTATCTTTGGTTGCTAGGAAGTACACCCAGGTGTATCTAGTGTAATCATCAGTGATTATTAGACAATAGGACTTCTTTGCTATACTCTTTATATTTGTTGGACCAAACAAATCCATATGCAGCAAATGTAAATGAGCAGTAATGGTGTTTACTTCCTTTGATTTGTGAGAGGTTTTGTGTTGTTTTCCTTTAAGACAAGCTACACAGTTATCTTCCAGAGAGAATTGTTTGTTGGGAAGACCTCTTACCAGATTGGAGTTGACCAGTTGATTTATGTTCTTGAAGTTCATATGACACATCCTCTTGTGCCATAGAGTTGATTCATCAGTGGTTGCTTTTGAGACAAAACAGTTTACTGCTCCAGTTGGAGAGATCTTTGACAAGTCAAAACAGTAGACATTGTCCTTTCTTGGTGTTCTTAGCAGTACTTTGCTAGTCGGTAATTACCTTAAACTTTTAGCATAACTGAGCGCATTTGATACCCTACTCGATTAAATAGTTAGGATTTTGAGCCTTTGAAAGCATTCATTTTTAATGCTACTTTTTCGATTCTATGAGTGTGCCGATGGTTGATCACTTTAGAACTTGATATTGTTATACATTTCGAGACCACATATGAGCACAACTTTGCGCCTTAACTTTTTCATTTCTTTAAGCACTACTATATATTTTGTACATTCTCCTTATTTTCGTTTCATTATTAGATTAGATCCGAACTTAGATTTTTGATTGCTATTATAACATGAAGTTGAAGATTAGAAGTTTTGAAGGAGTGAAAATTATTATCGAATATCGAGGCCTTTGTATTATATTTGTATTTGGAAAGAAAATAAAATGAAAAAAAAATAGTTAAGCAAGCCTTTTGAGCATGTTATCTTACCAAAAGAAAATTTATATTGTAAGACATGTACTAGGCTAAGAAAAAACAAATCAAAAAACAGAAAAGCGAAAAGAAAAAAAAGTTGTAGAAGTAAAAGAAATTAGTGTATATTGAGTTTTATAAAGTATTGTACGATATGTGTACATTTGGAGGAAGTTGAAGTTGAAGAAAGATAAGCAATTCTGTTCGTTAAAAGCTTTATGAGTTCGGATTTAATCTAAGTTAGTTGTATACTACGATTTTTGTATATGTTTTATTCTTACCCTTTTACACTCCATTATGTATTTCCACATGCCTTTTCCTGTATATTACAACCCGAATAAAAGTCCACGTATAGTTGTACCTAGACTCTAGTGGCGGAGAAATGATTCTTTATCAAGCCTATGATAGAAAACTCACCATGACTGAGCAATTGAGCGAGTCTACAGAATACGTTACACACCTTTTAGATTATGTTGAGAGATTGTGTGATTTACTTCTCATAAAATTCGTGAGGTGTTTTGTTATGTAAATTAAAATATGGCTTTGATATTTTGTTTGAATTTAGTTTTTGCTTGAGGGCAAGCAAAACGGTAAGTTTGGAGAGATTTGATATCGCATATTTATACGTTTATTTCTATGCGATATTTGGTCGATTTTCGTATTAAACATGATGGATAGGATTGGTTTTTGTATTTAATCGTGTGGAAAGTTGTTTTTATTCAGTTTACAGGTTTATATGATCGGGAGGTGGAAGATTGCACGAGAAATGAGCCTAAACGATGAAAACATTTACAAAATGGTGAATCTGTCAGGGGTGTGGGGCACCAAGAGTTTGTGTTGGTTTAAAAATAGGAAAAGTCACGGTGTGGGGCACTGGCAAAGGGGGTGCGGGGCACTGGGTCAGAAGTGCAGTTTTAGTCAAACACGGATTTCTTCTCTGTAAATAAAAATCTAAACCTCCATAATTATAATCAATCGTTTATTATCGAAATTTGGAGCTGGAGAAAATGTTTAGGAGTTTCAAGAAGAGTTGGAGGCCTATTTCGAGAGTTATATTCGGTCACGAATACGTTTTTTCGCAATTCTTCGTAATTTCTTTTCATAGACGTTTTCAATATGTTTTCTCTATTCAATTTTCTTTATTCAGTCCAGATTATGAGTAGCTAAAACCCTCTTAATGCTCGTTTGATTATGGATCTTGTTTGACAATTTTGTTTATCGTGTTTGAATGTTTGGGTGTTTATGTTTAATCGAGGATCCTTATTTGTTCAAGTTTTATATATTACTTTGAGTTATTTATATGCAATTTGTTAATCAATATTCTAGGTATTCGAGAGGAATCTAGTTAGATTAATTAGGTTGTATGAAATAACCGATCGATCTATAATTGGTTTAAAGTTTGTAGAATCCTAGAGGACCTAGTAATAATAACTTAGGTAATTTAACAGTGAACGAGTAAGTCTAATTAATAAGATTTGAGAGGACTTAGTAATTAGAGAAGTTATTCGAGAATAAACTTTATAAGATTCAGTCATAGAACACCGGCTTGTTAATTAATGCTTAATTATCTAGAATTTTAACTTTATTCGAGAGGAACATTATAATTTGAAGTAATTAAAGTTAGTAAGGTATTCGAGATTGCCAGTCCATTCCGACGGTAACGTCCAAGCTGGACAGCTCGATAGAAATTAGATCGATGGGGAAGATTTTGTCAGATGAGCATAATGAACATCCTAAGATTATATCCTTAGCTTCGAACTCTTGACCGTTAGCATATTCGATAGCAAAGCTATCTTTAAGAACTTTAGATCCTAGGTGAATGAGGGGTCTAAATTCTAAGGAGACAAAGCTTCTTTCAGCTCCTGGATCGAATAGTACGGGAGCAAAGTGGTCATTGATAGAAAACGTACCCGTAACTGCATTTGGGTCCTGACGTGCCTCCTCGGCTGTGAGTGCAAAAGTACGACCTCGACCTTGCCCACCTTGATCTGCTGAGTTCGATGCAGCTTAGGGCAGGTGTCCCGGAGATGTTGGTAGCTCCCGCACTCGAAGCACGCCGGCTTCCGACCCTGCTTGATCGTCTTGTCTTGGCAGTACTTGGCGGAGTGGCCCACCTTCTGGCATTTTAAGCATACCGGGCAGTTTCCAGTATGATGGAAGTGGCATTTTTCGCACTTGGAGTGCGGTCCAGCGTAAATTTGGGTTACGGTTGTGGGTTTCTTGTTGCGGCTGCTCCTCATTGGTTGATGACCGGCCTTCCTTTTCGTACTCTCCTTTCGCTGGACGTGGGCTGGAGGGAAAGGGAGGTTGTTGGTTCCAAAGTTCTTGTCCTCTTCCTGTTTGATTAATACATGAGGAAAAAGGGGTTTATTGTTCCCGAGGCGTTCACCTTCCTCTTGATTGATGGTGGCTGGGAAGAGGTGGAGGTTATGGTCATGGTTGTTCTCTGGGTGGTTGTCATTGGGGTTATCATCCCCGAAAATCCCGTCGTTGACCCCAGCGATGATTTTGGCGATCATGCTTGGGAGTGCTGCTTTAAACTGCACAATGATCTGTTCGGCTAAAAGGTCAGCGCGGCTTCTCTTGGGAGGCATGGTTCTATAATGGAAAGAAGGAACTAGTTTAGAACGCACGAATAGGAATTAGCGATAAGAATTTAACTCAAGGGTTAATAGCAACGAGTACACAAAAGTAATATGGGCGGATAATTAGCACATGCACGATAGCGATAACGGTAAAAGAGTAAACAAGGAAGGTAACAACACATGCACGATGATGATTCAAGAGATAGTAATAATGATTGACAATAATAAAAGATTCACACGACAAGACAAGTAAGAATAATAAAAGGTAGAGATTTCCATTAATAATATAAAGTTTGGTACATAGAACAAAATATTGAAGGGAAATACAAGTACAATACATAGGAAAATAATAGATAAGTAGCTTAAGTCGTGGACAATGGAAAATTACTACTAAGCTTAGTACAGTACAAATACAAAGGAAATATGCCTAGCAGCGCCTCTCGAAGAACATCTTGGCGGCAATAGCCACTATCAGCGTCCCCATGACCAAGCACACGCTGACAAGGCGCTGTACGGTCTGCACGGTGGTCTGAGCCGATGCGATAATTCGCATTGACTGTTCCGCCAGCTTATGCGCGGCGTCGGAGACTTCGAAGAGAAGAAGACCCTGCGGTTGAGCTTCCTCAGCAAGTCCCCGGACTTCACGGTGCAGGTGAAGAAATGCGGCTGGTGGGGGAGGCTGGAGAGTAGGTGGCATCATAGGTCGGGAGGGTCCGACCTCTTGGGCGCGTCGCCTCTCCTCGAGGAACTGACGCTCCCACGCATAGCGTTCCATGACTGGAGTGCGCAAGGCGGGATCGTAGGGGTCCATGAAGGACTGAGGAGGTGCGGGTCGAAACGGACCCAGGTGCTGGCGCGCGGTCATCCTAGCTTGGGGCCCTTGGGGCTGCGGTGGTGCTACAACGGGCGCCGGTCGAGGAGGTGGTAACACGGTCCTCGGGCTGGACCCGTTACTGCTGCTGATGGTCATCGACGTATCCTCCGTCGGGTCAGTCGTCTGATGACGCTGACTCTCGGAGGCCGTGTGGCCCTCTGAGGGTTCGCGCGATGGAGAGGCGGCTCGCGAGAGGGATCGTGACTGGGATCGGGAGTGCGATGACTGAGACATGACGTATATGCGAATAGAGAGTTACATAAGTACGGGGGAAAACTAAAATAGGAAAACATAAGTAAAATGCATGCACGGGTCAGTTATGTGAGTATCGGGAATCGACAAGACCGGGAATTTTTCGACTCAAAAACCGTTAACGATAGCAACTTCTTTCCGTTCTTGCATAATTCATTTTGAACTAGGCATGGTTGATCAAGTCATGCGTAGTTGAAAAAGATAATCATGCAATTGCGGAAAATAATATACTAAAGTTTGGACCCAAAAATGATTTTTCTGAAATGCCTTGGTTATAGTTTTGGTTTCGAAAACTTTTTGAAAATTTTTAAAACCGTTTTCACTATAACCCGTGCTCTGATACCAAGTCTGTCACACCCCACTAAAACGGAAACACGAGTTGTGAAGAGCAACGAATCATTTCACGAGTTATACTAAAATCAACGGTTCAAGTCATTTAAATTAAAGTTGGAAAAAGTACTAGTGCTCAAAAGATACAACCAAGATTCATAAGTTTAAGACAACAATACATAATAAAGTGTTTTACTAAAAATTCCCTAATAACAAAGGTCTTCTTCCCGAATTACACTTCACATAACCAGCTTGACCCGCCTGAGCAATGCACTTCATGACTTACGCTTAGATTCCTGAAAAATGAGATAAAGTGTCAACTACAAAACGTAGTGAGTGAGTTACAGTTTATAAGTTTTTGTCAAAAGTTCCGACACAAGTTCCGGCAAGTATATGTAAGTATAAAGTTTTCTTAAAAGAAAGATAGCGGATAAAATCGCTTAAAGTATGTATACTTTTGTAGTAGTTCAAAGTCAAATAGCTCAATATTTGTAAAAGTTCAAGTTGCGTAACAAGCGATAAATGTACGTTGTCATTACCTCAGCGGTGGATTAATCCACATGTGTAAGACGATAAGTATGTATATGCGTAAATAATAATGACGTATGATTTTCTGAATTGTATCAACCACTTGGCTTAATATAACGTAAGAATTCACACTAAACCGATTAACTGGTCAGAACACGCCCCAACGTTGCACTATCGATGAAGTTCGTCTGAACTTAGTAATATGTACTTAGGTCGCTAACCACAAGTAAGGAGTGACCTCTCCTAAGTATCGATACCCATAGCTACTAACGGCTATTGCTAATAGTGTGTAATGAACTGAACTAAAAACGGGGCACTTTGTACTTTTTGTCTAAAAAATGGTAGTAGGCACTTACGGCGTTTATATTCTCATCAAGGGTTTTGCACGTGTACAATCAACAATCACAGTCTAGTCAAATGCCGAAAGGGGGCAAGCCAAAAATAGTTTTCCGCATATAATAAGTCCAAAGTCACATAGTTCATAAAGTCAATGTACGTAAAGTCAAAGTTCATAAAGTCATTGTACATGTAAGACATAGTTCATAAAACAGTTGCACATAAAAGATATAGTTCACAAACAGTTTTGCTCTCATGTTTCCCCCAAAAAGTACTTAAAAATACAAAAGTAGAGAGGGGTGTAACTCACGGGTTGCGAAGAATAAGAACTCGGAAAATGGTCGGAAACGCGAGCCGGGAATCACGGAACGCCTACTAATACCAAGATAGTTCAAGTGTCATTATCTCATTATGTTATTATATGCAATATATAATAGATAAATTTTAGTTAAACTTTAAGTGTCAAGGTCCAATTTGTCCAAAATAGTCTGAACGGTTAACGTTATGTTTTAGTCCGAAAGTCCAAAGTTAACGTTTATTATCGCCATGTTACAAGTAATTTTGGTCGCCGAAGTGATTTGAATTTTTATAACGAAATTTGGGCAGCGCTTCCGCGCCCAAATTTCATTTCCAAAAATTCAAGGTCACTTCCGCTCACAAAATACATATAACACAATATCATATTTAAACGAGTTCATTTAGTATAAATAGTCCAATATAAGTCACCAATTTTATTATTTTTACCAAACTCAGTCCCAAACATTAAGTTTCGAAAAAGTCAGCGGTGTGCATAAGCTTAAAACGTCCAAACGACAAAGTTCCGGAAAACTGACAGGCCTGTGCGCCGTCCTGGACCTTAGGAACGACGCACAGTGGCCAAAATACCCCGCTGCGTCATCCTGGTCCTTAGGGACGGCGCACAGGTGTGGGTTTTTGGTGTTTTTCTTGCAAAACGTTTATTTCAATCATAGATTCCGACATGCAATAAGTCAATACTTAATAAAACTTCATTTTTACAGTTTCTAAAGCATTTTTAACCATAAAACTATAGATTTAAATGGTATTTCGGTTAAAAATCGTTTTTGTCCATAAAATGTCACAAATCTTTATAAAAACTTGTTTTTAAGCTTTAGATCTTACATGCAAGTTGTTATTTAGGTAAAAACAGTAAATTGAGAGAAATCTACCGGATGAAAGTGGATGGATGGTGTTTTAGATGAGATTTGGGCTCCAAATTCGGTAGAAAAAGCTTGAAACCGAGAATACTTTGCTCCTCCTTGTTTTCTTTGTTGATTGAACGATTTTTGATGGTTTAAAACTGAGTTTTGATGGCTGAAATCACTGGAATGGGGGGGTTTTCTTGAGAGAGTTTTGTGTGTGTTTTTTTTTTTGTTTTTGTGTTTATGTAAAATGAAAATGAAAGGAAAATTAGGAGAAGTAATGAAAGGGGTTGATTGGGACTGCCAAATGCAGTAATTGATGGCCTTTTCTCGAGTTTGATTGGGGGTTGGTGTTATAAAAACGAGACAAGTCTAAAAATTCAAAAAAAATCGGATTTGGTACATCCATGACGCCGCACAAGGGGTGTGTGCATCGTCCTGGACCTGTTTTGTAAAAAATTTGTGATTTTTTTCGTTTTTGCGTTATTGTTTCGTTGGACCTTTCCGTTAACTAAAAGTTCTTAATTATGATACGTTATGAACTTAGGAAAGTTCATTAGGTGTTTTCTTGGTATTAGGACTTATATAAATTGATTCCGGGTGTGATTCCGACACTGACGCGTTTCCGGTAAATGTACAGTTAAAGACAACGACTGACAATATGAGAGTCATATAGTGTAAAATGCACCTGAAATTTGACGGTTGTTACAGAATCGGCCACCGGGCCAATTACCGAGCAACACGCAACCAAACCCGAGACCACAAAATGTTCAAAATAATCAGGGTTCAAAATACCAACCTCCGGGAATAAGAGAAGAACACGTGAACGCAATCATGACACGTTCACAAACTAAGTTTGGGGGAAATACGGAGGAAAACGAAGACGAAGTAGCTGTTGAATTGCCAGGTACTGTACCACAGCCACATATACTGCGACGTAACGACTTTCAAAACGGGCAAAAAGTCTTTGACCATGATAACGGTGCGCCGCAGCAAGAACCTTGTGCACCACGGTCCTCAACAGAACCCGTTACGGACGATTTGGAGATCGAGGACGAAGAGGGAGATGTACCACAGGTTCAATCTAAAGTAAAAACACCAGGACCAGTGGAGGAACCACCGATAAAAGCTTACAAGCCACGAATTCCATATCCTCAACGTCTGAGGAAGGAAAAAATTAAGGAACAATACGGTAAATTTTGCTAAATGATTAAGTCTGTAAATATTAACGTTCCACTTGTTGATCTGATTCAGGAATGCCGAATTACGCAAAGTTCATCAAAGATTTGATAACGGAGAAAGGGAAGTCATCTCAAGTACATGCAGAGTGCTCGGCTCTGGTGAAGAACACAACACCGCCAAAGTTGGACGACCCAGGGAGTTTCTTTATTACTTGTAATTTTAGTAAGACCTATAGTTTTAGTGCATTGGCCGATTTAGGAGCTAGCATAAATTTAATGCCACATTCATTATATGCTAAACTTGCTTTGGGAGAGTTAAAACCTACTAGAATGGGTATCCGTCTAGCCGACCGATCATTTCAATATCCAATAGGAATTTACGAAAATAAACTAGTTAATGTAGGAAAATTCACGTTCCCTGTTGATTTTTTAATTCTAGATATGGAGGAAGATTGTACTGTGCCACTTATTCTACGTCGACCATTTTTAAATACCGCGGATGCTATCATCCGTGTCAAAGACAGAGAGATTTCATTGGGGGTTGGGGACAGGCGTATTAAATTTTCTTTTGATAAAGCTAAAAAACATTTATACTCAACTGATGAAACCTGTTTTCGTATTGATGATATTGTTGACATTTTTGACCGAGATGTGCAGGAAAAGCTTGAAGCTGAAGTTGAGGTTGACGATGAAAAAGAGATAATGGCAAGTGAGGAAACAAGCGATGAATTTGTGACAACCGTCAAAATTCAGGTGATTCTCGTATATTATGTCTTCGTAATGTCTATGCTATTCGTGACCGTACTTTATTGTGACTTTTTTTGGGTCGGAACCAAAGTCGGAATCAACCAATAAATCCTAACACCAAGTAACTGTACTATGAACTTGACTAAGTTCACAACTATAACAAACGGAAAACTTTAGACAACGCTTAACAATGACGGAAAAACTTAAAACGACACCTAGCTGGGAAGGCCATCCAGCCGATGGCTGAAGGCTGTTAGCCAGCGGCTGAAGCCCAGCCAGCGGCTGAAAGCCGTTGTCCAGTGATTGATGAGTCATAATTGCATGGCTCTCTATTGGACCAAAAACTCTTGAACGGGATTGGACCCCTTTATAACGATTTTAGAGTCCCAAGACCAGTCTTTTTACCTATCCTTTTAATTCATAATCAGATTTTCAAATACACACACACATATCTCTCAAATCTCTCTCTAAATCTCTCAAGAACATCCAACAAAAACAGTGATTTTCACCACTAAAACACCATCAAAACAGCAAGTAAAACACAAAAATCGTCCATAAAACTTATACAAATCATCCACAAAGCAAGGGGGTGTCAAAAGGGTAGCATAAAAATGGGTTTTTGAAGAAGTTTTCTACCATTTTTGAAGCCTTCATCTTCTCCAAACATCATCAAGCTTTTTCATCCGGTAAATTTCTTTTACTTTACTGTTTTTCAGTGTTGTAAAAATCGGATTCCAAGGCCGCCTAGGCGGCGCCTAGGCGCTAGGCGGCCACCAACCGCCGCGTGTTTCACCAAATCGGCCATATTACAAGGTTTGGTCAAAAAAACGGTCAACGAACCGCCTAGGCGGGTAAAATCGGCCTAGGCGGGTCAAATCGGGTCAAAAAACGGGTCAAATCGGTCAACAAAAAAAAGTCAAAAAAAAAAGTCAACGCTTTTTAAGTTCCAGATCTAGGGTTTTATGACCATATTCACAGCCGTTTTTTCACATAGTTACCTTTTTACAACATGTAGAACACTCTCTCTTCATTTTCGATCTCAAAACAACATATTGTTTAAAGATTCAAAGGTATATTCTTGATTTAAATAAAACCCTCTTTTAATTTCAAAATTTAACTTCAATCTGATTGATGTCTAATTTTTAATGTTTAATTTTTAATGTTTAACATCTGAACTTGCAAGTGAATTTGAAGTATTTTGTTATGTTATACATAGTATTTATAATATTTGTATATAAAAAGTCAATCCGCCTAGGCGGATTCCGAGCTCCAAGGTGGTCGACCGCCTAGCTACCGCCTAGCGTTTTTTACAACATTGCTGTTTTTACACAAAAATGACCTTGCATGGATGATCCATGGTCTAAAAAACTTGTTTTTATAAAGATTTACAACGTTTTTCTTACAAAAACGGGTTTTTCATGTAGATCTACATATTGGTGTAAAGGATCTAGAAGAAACTGTGACTTTGTCACTAATATGAATATATTTAATTAATAACCGGTTGCATGTCGAAATCCATGGCTAAAATGCTCAAGAATCGTAAAAATCTCAAAATGGTGAAACTGGCCGAAGGCTGAAGATGTTCAGCCATCATCTGAGGTCCAGCCGGCGGCTGAGCATCTTCAGCCGCTGTCTGGATCTTGCTGTACACAAAAACTTCGTTTTTACAACTTAAACGTTAAGATTCGGGAACTGATATTTTTCACAGATTATTTTCTTAACTTGGCAGATTATATGTTTTGATAATATAAACAGTTTGTTAAGTTTTTACAACTAGAACTATTACTTTGTTGATATTGTCGTTTAAAATGATTGTTAAAGCGGGAAAGTGGATTCGTAAAATGGACTAAATTTTTATAGCGCGGAAGCGCTGCCCAAATTTCACCGTAACATGTACCAAAAACTTAGTAACAAATTATTTTATAACTTAAACATATTGATCTTGAACATTAAACCTTTTTGGACATGATGGGACTAATCGGGCATTAAACGTAATTTAAACATGTCGTAACATATAAGTTTTCCGTATTAAAACTTTTTGGACAGAACCTAAGTATGAGGAGTTAATACTAAAAATGTTAAAATGAAACTTTAACATAACTTAAATCGTAATACTTATACTTACACGAAACTTGGGTGTTTAGGTCGTCCTTGATTCCCGACGTGTTCCGCTTCTCTTTTACACTCGAGACTTTAACTTCGCAACCCGTCAGTTACATCCCCTCTTACTTATTGTATTTTTACATAACTTTTTGGGGGAAACATGAGATTACTTGTTTTATGAACTTGAACCTTTTTGAAACCTATATGCGTAAACGGTTTTATTTTCCCCGATTGGCATAGACTGAAACTTTATGGCTTGCCCCCGTTAATTGGCTATAACTAAACTATGATTGCTTGTATATGTGACCAACCCTTGATGAGAATATAACGCGATTCATAAGTGCCTACTATCAGTTTGAAACAAAATTACATTAGTGCCCGGTTTTAGTTCTTTACGCACTATTAGCTTTGTTAAGCCGTTTAGTAATTATGGGTATCGATACTTAGGAAAGAACCGTTCCTTACTTATATGGCAGTCTAACTACATATTACTATGATCAGAATACTCCTCGTAGATAGTGCGGGGTAAGGGGCCTCACAGTTGGATAATCGGTTTAGTGTGTACACTTATGTTATATTATGCCAAGAGGTTGATACAAGGTTTTAATCATTAGTTACTTACTTACGCATATACACTCTTTTAGCGATTGAATCCGCAACTATTATTTTACAAGTATTGTTCTACTTGCTTTTGTACAAACTTTCATGGTGTTGTTACACCTCGTTGCCTCTGGAACTTTTAAAGTATATATATATTTAAGCGTCGTCCCGCTCCTTTTCATTTATGAAACCTTTATACTTATATATACTTTACGGAAACTTTCGTCGAGAAACTTATAAACTGTAAGTCACTCACTACTTTATTGTAGTTGACACTTTATCTTATGTTTCAGGAAACCAAGTGTAAGAATGAAGTGCATAGCATGGACGGGTCAGGATGGTTACGTTAGACACACATTGGGAAAAGACCTGTTTTCTTTACTTTGGGAATTTGTTTGAAACTTTGATTATGTATTTGTATTGAACGTTAAATGACTTGGTTGTCTTTTGAACTTGTGAACTCTTTTATTTTAAATCAATGACTTGAAACCGTTTTATTTTGTTATAACCCGTGTAATGGTATTCCAGCTCTTCGCACCTCATGTTTCCGCTTTAGCGGGGTGTGACAGAATTGCCAATTGATGAGGATTTTGATCTTATATTGTAAAAGGAACTTCAAGCATTTGAGAAGACTTGTTTGAGCATAACATTTGAGATATCCGACCCGGATTTGGACTTATTAGAAATTGAATATTTAATAAATAATCTGGGAGCGTCTTTGTAGTTGGCGGAAAACTGTCAAGGTATATCTCACGATCCTTTCGATTTATTTTCGTTAACTTGTCGAGGAAAGGAAAATGTTTTGTAGGAATTTGAGGATATTGGAAATGATACGTCATGGAGTGAGTTTAAGAAGAAGGAATTCGATGTGAGCGAATGTGATGAAGGATGCAAGTTCGTAAAACGAGGAGATGACGGTTTATTATTTTTTGAGGCCCGAGAGTGGCATGATGCTTGGGTGAAGCGAAATAAGATTCTCGATGTCGGAGAGGAAGCATTCACTTTTGGCGATCATTTTGGACGTGAGTCAAAGAAAGAATCAGTACGTTTTGGAAAACACATGGGAAAGAAAGGCGAGAGAAATCTCGACTTTCACATGAAGTCGTAAGTTGAGGTATATCGAGTCAAGCTAAGGACTCGTTTGAAAAGCAAGCGCTTCTCGGGAGGCAACCCGGGTTTTGATTTTACGTTTTCGTAGTTTAACATTTTTCCATTTTCTTGTTTATTTTTACTTTTTATTTAGAGTTAAGTGTTTTTAACATTTCTTTTCCAGTTTCAGTTTTTAGGTAAAAAGAAAACCGACGAAAAAACGAAAAACAAAAAATTTAAAAAACGAAAAAATACAAAAAGAGGCTCAGGCAGTGCGCTGCAGAGAGAGCATGGTGCGACGCAGTGAGATAGTTGCACGACAGATTTTGGAGACAACACTAGGGGTGGGAAAAAGGCCGACCCAACCCGAACCTGACCCGACCCAAACCCTAATAATCACTTTAGGGTCGGGTTTTTTCGGGTCATTCGGGTTGACCCGAGAAGACCCGATTATGTATTAGGGTCGGATTTCGGGTTTGGTGCATGAAAAAAATCGGGTTTCGGGTTTGACTCGTATTACCCGAAATTTTTTTTAATTTTTTAATTTTTTTTTATGGATTTGTAGCGCCATTTAACAGATTTTTTTAATAGTCCAAGAATTTTTTTTAATAGTCCAAGATTTTTAAAACAAAAAAACCACCTCTTTAAATTCCCATCTCCTTAAATTCCCAACCCTAATAACACCAAACTAATCCAATTCTCTTACTCTTTTATTCAAAAATTTGAAGTATCCATTAACAAATATATTGAAGATTTTGATCATCTAAATAAAAAGGTTAGTTATATTTAACAATGTTACTGTTAATTCGTTATATTATGTATTTATGGTCATTGTTGTTGATGTCTTCTATACGTGCTGATATATTATGGATTCATTATATAAAAAAAAAATTATATACTTGCTGATATATTATGGATTCCTAATAAAATGGTGTAAATATTTGATCGCTGCTGTCATTATCATTGTTGCTGTCTTTAAATTCCCATCGTTGCTGTCATTGTCATATTATGGATTCATACTAAAATGGTTTAAATATTTGATCAAGTTAAATTCCCATCGCTGTTGTTGTCTTTAATTTTTTTTCCCTAGCTTTTATTATGTCTTATTTAATTATCACAATTAAGTCACGTAATTTGCTAGTATAATATATTATTTGCTAGTATAATATTTAGTTATCATACAGGTAGTCAATTAGAAACTAATTCATACTAAAATGGCATTTGATAAACTTTGAGACTTTGTAACTGATAATTTATTTGCTTTTTTTTGTTTATTAGATGTCAGACGAACAAACAATGAACTTTGTGGAACAAGATGAAAATAACTAAGAAGAACCCTCAAAAACTAGGACGGGCAAGAAACGATCTAAAATTTGGATTGATTTTAGAGAGCAAAAACTCAAAAAAGGTGAGACAATTCAAGATAAAAAAAAGCAATGTGTTTAAATTGTGGTATTTTGAATTTGTGTGAGTAAAAAAAATATGGATCTAAGAACTTAACAAATTATTTGAAAAAGTGTCAACCTTATTTAGAAAAAATAAGTAAGGATCAAACTAAAATAACATTTGAATATGGTGAAGAAAGTAGGATGACGGCTTGGAGATTTGATCAAAAAAAAAGTAGGAAAGCTTGTGCACACATGATAATTGTTGATGAGTTGCCATTTAGTCATGTTGAGGGCTCGGGATTTAGACACTTTAATAGGGTTAATCAACCGGCATTCAAAATTCCTTGTAGAGGTACCGTAACAAAAGATTGTCTTGCTTTGTATTTAGAGGAAAAAAATAAACTACGTGATACTCTTAAAAACAATACTGGTAGGATTTGTTTGACTACGGATACGTGGACATCGATAAAGAAAGAAAGCTACATGGCTCTAACAGGTAGTTTTATAGATAATGATTGGAAGTTAAATAAAAAGGTTTTAAATTTTCGTTGTATTGATGGTCATTCGGGAAAAGACATAGGAATGGGGATAGAATCTTGTTTGAAGGAGTGGGAACTTGAAAATATAATGACTATTTCCGTTGATAATGCGAGTGCCAATAACGGACCAATTGATTTTATGACATCAATATTTTCTAGAAATCCTAATGTTGTTTGTGAAGGGAAAGTTTATTCACATGAGATGTGCGGCTCACATTGTGAATCTTGTTGTTCAAGATGGAATGCAAATGCTTGATAGTTCGATTCAAAGTATACGTTTCGCCGTAAAATGGGTTAAAAATTCGGGTTCTAGAATTAAAAGGTTTAATAAATGTGCCCGAATCACTAATTGTAGTAGCACCAAAAGTTTGGTACTTGATGTTCCGACTAGGTGGAACTCCACATATCACATGTTAGACGTGGCTCAAGAGTATGAACTTGCTTTTGAAAGGTAATTCTTGAACATAATCTTTAATTCCTTACATATGTTATGTTTAAAGTTTGTTGATTTAAAATATTAATTTGGTTGTTTAGGTGCTGTTCTTTTTTGAAAAAAAAAGTCTTAATAGCCTCTTACCTCTGACCCGGTCAGAGGTTTTAAAAATTTTGTTGTTCTTTTTTTTTTCAACCAGAGATAAAAAACCTCTTTTTACCTCTGATACAACCCTACATAAAAATCCTCTTTTTACCTCTGATTACCTCTTTCTCTTCACCAGTAAGTTTTCCATCCTTCAATTCAAGTAATTTTTGATTTTTTTTTCAATGGTTTGTCACTTGATTTCGTTATATAAATTGATATTGATGATTGTTTGTTAGATTTAGGTGATATAATTTTTTTTAATATGTATTTGTTTTCGTTTGCATATAAACTCCTACTATTACATTGACTTTTATGTGAACTTTTCTTTTGTTAATTATTTTTATATCTTGAAATTGATGTTAGACAATTAGTTTATTAATTTGTTCAATCACGCTCATGCTAAACTTAGAAACGTGATTGAGCGTGCTTTTGGTGTTTTGAAAGCACGTTTTCCCATCTTGAAGAGAATGGCTCCGTATTCTTTGGTGAAACAAAGAGATATTACTATTGCATGCTTTGCTATTCATAATTTTATACGAAAAGAAGGATTAAGTGATGATTTTTTCTCTGAATATGATCGAGGTGAAGTACATGCTAACGAGAATGTACAAGATGGGGACGAGTACGATGAGGACGAGGTTCAACCACATGGAAATACAACAGATTAACAATATATGATCAATTGTCGAGGTCAACTTGTGGCACAATTAATGCAAAAATGTTGTTTGAATATTATCTTTATTTGAAAAATGTTGCCACTATGTTTGAACATTTTTTTATGAATGATTTTATTTAAGACGGTTTATAAATGAAACAATTTAGTGTTAATATAGTAAAACAGATGTTACGAAGGAAAAAAGAACATAGTATATTGATTCAGATTCAGAGTTTTGGACCACCTCTTATTATTCAGAGCTGGTATTCAGATTCAGAGGAAAAACCTTTGGTTCAAAAGAATAGCACCCGTACTTGTTTTTGAAAGGTACTTTCTTGAAGATAGTAGTTTTGTGCCGAAATGGTTAGTAAAAAACATTCGGTACTAACTTCGGAAGATTGGGTGAAAGCAAGAAAGCTATGTCATTTTTTGAAGACATTTAGCGATGTTACTTTGAATGTTTCCGGGACAAAGTATGTGACATCCCATAAGCTTGTTGTTGAAATAGCAAAAATCCGTGCTCTTTTAAGAAGTCAACTCGATTGTGATCTTTATGGAGAAGAACCCGAGGATAAGCATCTCTATGATATTGCTAAGGTGATGAAACCAAAATTTGATAAATATTATGGTAATATTGAGAATATGAATGATAGGGTTTATGTCGCTTTAGTTTTAGATCCTAGGAATAAGTATGCATTTTTGGAGATTGTTTTGGATGATCATTATGGATCCGAAGGAAAATCAATTGTGAATTTGAAGACGGAATACATAAAAGACATATTGGAAGATTTGTATAAAGATTATGAAAGAATGTATGGTCAACCTTCAAGTTCTTCATCAACGTCAACAACACAAAAACCCGCTAGTACTACTAATACAACAAACCCCAACCATGTAGATGTGTTGAGAAATAGGATGAAAAAGAGTCAAGTATCGAGTTCGTCAATTTGTGAATTGGATAAGTATATTGGTGAAATGTGTGAAGATATGGACAAGAATTTTGAACTTTTGCTTTGGTGGAAATAAAATAGCACAAGGTTTCCTATTCTTTCTTTAATTGCTAGAGATGTGTTTGCCATTCCAATGTCAACGGTCGCTTCCGAGTCGGTGTTTAGTACTAGTGGTAGAGTTTTACATTCATATCGGAGTTCTTTAGGCGAAAAGACGATTGAATGTCTAGTTTGTGCTCAAGATTGGGTTCGTATAAGTCTTAATCCGGAAAAAGATGAAGATTTGGAAACCATAACACATAGAAAAAGGTTTGTTAATGAATATATATATTGTATTATTTTACTCAATTATATATCGCTAACATAAATTTTATTATAATTTATGTAGATTTGGTCGAACAAGAACATGCAACTTCATAATGTATGGATTGAAACTTTAGAAGAATAGAAGGTTGATGAATTAAACATTCAAGTTTATGACGACATGTTGAAGTTATTTTGGTTTGATAACCAATTATTATGTTAAACTTTATGCAATTATTTTGATATTTTGGACATGTAATTTAGCTAATACTTAAATTGTCTTTTTTGAAACATGTTGTTCGATTTCTTTTTGTACGTTGGAATGAAATTTGCCTATTTTGGATTTTATGTTATGTTTGGGCTTTAATTTTTTTTTTTTATATTATGACTGTGACCCGAAACCCGAATAACCCGACCCGCCCAAGACCCGAACCCGAAAACCTGAACCCTTATTAGGGTCGGTTTAGGGTCAAATTTCAAGATGCAAAACCCGAATAGACCTGACCCGAATTAGCCTTATTAGGGTCGGGTCAACCCGAATAACACCCCTAGACAACACCGGAAAAAAAAGCAGTGCGCCGCACCGCGGGCGGGCGGATTTTTGTCAATGTTATTGTTTACATGTTTTTCTTATTAGAAAAAATAGTCTACTGTTTTTTTTATTCATCGTAACTTGTATAATTTTATTTTTAGTTTTTCTTTTTCTTGTGTGGTTCTAATATTTGTGTTTAGTTTTTCTACTTTAGTTTTTCAAAGACTGGCAGTAAGTTCAGCAACCGGTTTTGAGTCTGGCATTCAGTTCAACAAATATTTTCACGACGAATTTTCGATATCTACAAACGGGTTCTACTTTCTTCCTTTCTTATTTTGTATTTGTTGGGTTTATAACTTACTTAAAATAGTTTTAACTCAATAATATTGCTTCTACAAATAGAAAGTACTTAATACGGAAGAAGATTGAAGACGTATCAAGTTACTGCGGAAGATCAAGTTAGTACGGCTGTTCAACTGTTACTACGGAAAAGTTTCACTACTACGGACCAATTGTTACAACTGCTTGAAGTTACTATTGTTTGAAGATAGTACGGAAGAACTACTTTCCATGCACGTTTAATCTAATAGTTAGAGTTGTAATTAGATTATGTTTTCTTATTAGATAATGATGTAGTTTCCTAGTTTATCTAGGATAGCCTCAAGGTCTTTAAATATAGATCCTTGTAAGATAGAAAACACGTTGTATTGATATCATTGTTAATGCAATTGAGGCTTAATATTCGACAAACTTATTGTTCGTATTATTCTTATTGTTCATTGTAATTTACAATATAGTTTGTTTGATTAACTTGTAAATATCAAAGTGTTCATCTCCACTGTTGAACTTCTTTGATAGATCACGATCTTACAAGGTTAAGATTAACGAAGTGTACAAGCTTATTTGATCCTGACAAGTGGTATCAGAGCACAGGAGGTGCTTTAGATCCATTGATCAACAAGTTTGACAAGTCTCATACGAAAGAATCAAGATAATCACCATGACTGATGTATCCATCAACAAAGTCCTTGTACTTAATAGCAACGAATTTGATCTATAGAAGCTACGCATCAAGCAACACATCCTATTATCTGACTACACAGTTTGGGATGTTATTGTCAATGGTAACAAGCCAGCTACAAATCATGCAGCTGATGGACAACCTGGAGTTTTGACTCGTCAACCATTGACTGACCTGGAAAGAAGAGAAAAACAAACGAAGATTAAAGCTCTTAGTATTCTTCTGATTGCCCTTCCTAATGAGTATCAATCACAATTTGAAGAATATAAAGATGCTAAATCTTTATGGGAAGCACTAGAGAAAGATTTAGTGGCACAAAGAATACCAATAAGAATAAGAAGGCTCTTCTTAAACAGGAATATGAAAATTTCAATGCTTTGAAAGAAGAGAGAATGACACAGACGTTTGACAGATACAAAAAGCTTATAGGAGAGATGATAAGTGCAGGAGTACAATATGACAAAGATGACATCAATAGAAAGTTTATAAGAGCTCTAGGTAAAGAATGGATTATCAATACTGTATCTTACAGACAAGGAGATAAACTGGAAGAGTTGGAACTGGACGATCTATACAACAATCTAAGAGTCTTTGAATCAGAGGTCGAAGCAAATAAACCAAGCAACAACAATAACAGTATTAATGATGTTAATACTGCTCTTGTCACAACCTCTGGAGGAACAAAGCATGAAGTTGGAGAAGAGATATCCTTTGAAGCTTTCATCTCACAAAGTTAAATTGTTTGGACTTATTGCTTCAAGGATGGCACATGAACTGGTATGGAGCATCATGATGCAGCTCACTGAAGAGTTGGCAAAAGAAGGCGAAGAAGGAATGGCAAGACAAGCAGCAGAGAAGAACAAAAGCTTAGATAAATAGTTATGTAATGAAAGTAGTTAAATAGTTGATGTATGAAACTTGTACTTTTGATAGTTCATAAAAGTTCAAGGTTAGGGGGAGATTGTTGGGTTTATAACTAACTTAAAATAGTTTTAACTCAATAATACTGCTTCTATAAATAGAAAGTACTTAATACGGAAGAAGATTGAAGACGTATCAATTTACTGCGGAAGATCAAGTTAGTTCGGCTGTTCAACTGTTACTACGAAGAAGTTTCATTACTACGGACCAATTGTTACAACTGCTTGAAGTTACTACTGTTTGAAGATAGTACGGAAGAACTACTTGCCATGCACATTTAATCTAATAGTTAGAGTTGTAATTAGATTATGTTTTCTTATTAGATAATGATGTAGTTTCCTAGTTTATCTAGGATAGCCTCAAAGGTCTATAAATATAGATCCTTGTAAGATAGAAAACACGTTGTATTGATTTCATTGATTAATGCAATTGAGGCTTAATATTCGACAAACTTATTGTTCGTAAAGCAGATACACCAAGATGACTGGGAAGAGATGGATCTGAAGTGGCAAGCGACCATGTTAGCTCTACGCGCTAGGAGATTTGTGAACAGATCCGGAAGAAGATTTAATCCAAGGAACAATGAAAGAATTGCTTTTGATAAAAGCAAGGTGAAGTGCTACGAATGTAATGAACCAGGGCACTTTGCGAGGGAATGTCCAAACAAGTCAAAATCCAACAATTCAAGAAACACACATGACAACAATTCAAGGGCACTTGTTTCACAAGACATATTTGGATATGATTGGAATGAGTTAGCCGAAGAAACTAGTCAAAACAGAGCACTAATTTCGTGTGATGATTCTGTTTCTGCTGAAAATATTACTACTGTTCATCATGCAAGCATAGCAGTAGTAATGGCTGCTGAAGATGTTGTTTCTACGGAGGATGCTGTTAATATGGAGCTTGTTTATACTGACCTGGTTACTACAACTATTGACAATGATGTTCTTGGATATGACTGGAATGAAGATGATCAAGAATCTACGCAAGATGATGCTCTAATGGCAATTGACTCATCATCAAAGGAGACTGAAACTCCATCTCTCATGGCCGAGGTAAATTCGAAATTTTGTTCTTCTGATTGTAAGGAAGTTGTACTTAATTACAGAAATCACAATCAATTAATGTTAGTAACTCAATTAAAGCTTTAGAAGAACAAAGAAGGTCAACTGCTAGGGTAATAGATAACTTAGAGAATCAAATTAAATCATATAAAGTAAATGAACAAAGTTATCAAGAGAAAATTAGATTAGTTGAATGGCAAAGAGAGGATCTACTAGTTAAACTTCATAATGCTAGGGCAGAAGTCAAAAGACTAGGTGAGAAACACTATAAAGTTGAATTAGATGTAGGGAAACTTGAACATGCTTCAAAAACTGTAAATGACCTCATTCAACATCAAATACATGGTAAAGTTAAATCAGGTTTAGGTTTTAAAGAAATAGCCCCTCCATTTAATCAAAACTACATCCCTCCATCCTTAGATGAACCTAGGATTCCTATCTCCCAGTCACCTCCAACAGAATCATTCAAAGTTGATCCGCTCAACTATGATGAAGTTCTGATTGAGGACTTAGTTGAAGAAAGTAAACTGAATATTGTGAAAAACAAGGACATTCCTTTGGAAAATCACTTAATCACAATCAAATGTGTTACTCAACAATCTTCACAAAGTCTAGTGTCTATGCCACCTAATGAACATGTTAAAAAAGTGAATAAACCTGAATGCACTTGCTGTAAAAACAAAACAACTCTTAAGGAAAAAGAAAAGACTTGGGTACATATAGGTAAGAGAGGTAATCAACGAAATATGAACCAAGTAAAATATCAAAAGGGCCTACTTCCTAAAAGTTCTGTAAAGGGATGTTTTATATGTGGCAAATTAAATCACTATGCAAAAATTTGTTATCATAATCCTGAAAATCAAAAGCAAGTGACTCAAAAACCACATAACGGGTTGGGACATACAGGAAAGAATGAAAATCAAAGAAAATTCATGAACAGTATTAACAGAATAAATCATGTTCACAACAAATTAGTTACTACTGCTTCAGGAAGAAATAGTGTTAACAAAAATCTATTTTCCAAAAATAGAAATAGAGTTAATACTGCTAGACAAAATTTTGTTTCTACTGCTCAGGTTAATACGGTGAAAAATAACAGGGGTAATACTACTCGTTTTAATACTGTGAATAATAATCGTGTTAATACTGCACACTTTAATACTGCCAAACGTAACTCTGTTACTACGGCTCCTGTTAATACTGTGAAATAAAACTTTGTCAAAACAGTATCTGTTTCTAATGCTAAACCAAAAACTGTTAGCACTACAAACATTCAAACAAGTATGGAAACCAAAGGTCAAAGTAACTCAACCACCTATTCCTCCTGATTTCTCAAAACTAGTTCAAAGGAAGGTGAGTTACTTTGATGAGATGGGCAAACCCAAGTCAGCTTTGGCTTGGGTTCCCACCAGAAACTAACTCCTATTGTTTATGTGCAGGTTCAACCAACAAATGAAAGTGAGAGCAGTTGGCATGTAGATAGTGGCTGTTCCAGGCACATGACATGCAACATGGCATGTCTTCAGGACTTTGAAAAGTTCAATGGAGGTTATGTTGCCTTTGGAGGCAATCCAAAAGGAGGAAGAATTTCTGGAAAGGGAACTGTGAGCAATGGGAGAATTAGCTTCAAAGATGTGTTTTATGTGCAACAGTTGCAGTATAACTTGTTGAGTGTTTCTCAAGTCTGTGATGAGAAACACACAACTATCTTTACTGCTTCTTAATGCATCATCATGATGCCAGGATATGTCATTGATGAAAGCATGATCCTACTCAGAACACCAAGAAGAGACAATGTCTATTGTTTTGACATGTCTAAAGTACAACCTACTTCATCTGAAGCATGCTTTGTCTCTAATGCTACTCTGGATGAATCAACACTGTGGCATAGGAGGATGTGTCACATGAACCTGAAGAATATCAATCAATTGGTGAAATCAAGCTTGGTCAGAGGTCTCCCCAACAAACAATTTAACTTGGAAGATAATTGTATTGCTTGCTTAAAAGGAAAACAACACAAATCATCTCACAAGTCAAAGGAGATAAACACAATTACTACTCCTTTACATTTGCTGCACATGGATCTCTTTGGTCCAACAAATGTAAAGAGTATTGCCAAGAAATCTTACTGTCTTGTCATCACTGATGAGTTCTCTAGATACACATGGGTGTACTTCTTGGCTACTAAGGATGAGACAAGTCAGCTCCTAATCACCTTCATCACCAGGATTGAACATCAAATCAACCTAAAAGTCAAGAAGATTAGATGTGACAATGGAACAGAATTCAAGAATCAGGTGATGAATGACTTTTGTGAGAAGAAAGGAATAGAGAGACAATTCAGTGCTGCTAGAACTCCTCAACAGAATGGAGTTGTTGAAAGAAGAAATAGGACATTAATTGAAGCAACTAGGAGTATGTTGGCGGATTCAAACCTACCCCATCTTTTTCTGGGCAAAAGCAGTTAATACTTCCTGCTATGTTCAGAACAGGGTTCTGTTAGTCAAGTCTCAAAACAAGACTCCCTACGAATTACTCCATAAGAGACAACCTTTGGTCAGTTTCTTAAGAGCTTTTGGATGTCCTTGTACAATCCTAAATTCTAAGGACTATCTTGGTAAGTTTGAAAGCAAGGCAGATGAAGGTAATTTTGTTGGATACTCATCTCAGAGCAAGGCATATCGTGTTTACAATCACAAAACAAAAATCATAGAAGAAAGCTCTAATGTGTCCTTCAATGAACATACCCCCAACAAGAAGGGTCAAGGACCAAATTGGGTCTTTGATTTGGATGCCTTAACCAAATCTTTAGACTTTAACTTTGACTTTCAACCTTCATTAGTTTCTACGGACCCCGTTAATACTGCAACATCTGTTCCTACGGATCCTATTACTACTGCCAATTCTGTTAATACGGAGCAAGTTCCTACTGCTCCAATCCTTGGCACCGAAAGATTGGATGTAATGGAGTACATCAATCTACCTGTTTCTACGGATGATCCCCTTCACCTCTTTGACACAATCCCTAAAGATATTGCAGAGGATACTCTACAACAAGAAGCAGTTGATGAAGATGTTCCTACTTATACAACTACTGCTAAGGATGCTGACACAAGATCAAATGGAGTTCCTCACTTGGTGGAAGAAGATGAGAATGGAGTTGAACAAATTGTCACTGAAGAGTTTGAAGCATACACTGGTGACTTACCTTCTTCAATTACTACTCCTCCTTCTACTGCTTACTTCCCAAGCAATGAAATGCCAGACATGAATGATACCAACTTAGGCATGGAATTAAGACTTGAGAAAGTTCCATCTTCCCGTGTTTCAAAGAATCACCCACCTTCTCAAATCATTGGCAATCTTGACTTCTCAATGGAGACTAGAAGTCAAACAAAGCCCAAAAGGGATCCTATGAAAGCTCTTCTAAACACATGTCTGTTTGCCTGCTTTCTTTCTCAAATGGAACCAAAGAAAATTCAAGAGGCATTACTGGATCCACACTGGATAGAGGCATGTCAAGTTGAGCTACTTCAATTCAAAATTCAAGGAGTCTGGGAATTAGTTGAAGTCCCATTTGGCAAGAAGGTGATAGGTACAAGATGGATCTTCAGAAACAAGAAGGATGAAAGAGGTATTGTAATCAAGAATAAAGCAAGACTGGTTGCACAATGCTACACACAAGAAGAGGGAATCGATTATGAAGAGGTATTTGCTCCAGTGGCTAGGATTGAAGCTATTAGACTGTTTCTAGCCTTTGCTTCCTTCATGGGCTTTAAGGTATATCAGATGGATGTCAAAAGTGCATTCCTCTATGGAGTTATTGAGGAAGAGGTATATGTCAAGCAGCCCCCTGGATTTGAGGACCCTCAACATCCTCACATGGTTTACAAACTGGTCAAAGCTCTTTATGGGCTTCATCAAGCACCTAGAGCTTGGTATGACACTCTATCAGACTACCTTCTCCAAAAAAAATTCAAAGAGGCACCATTGACAAGACATTATTCTTCAAGAAATCTCACTCAGATATCCTACTTGTACAAATATACGTAGATGACATCATCTTTGGCTCTACCAAAGATGCTTTGTGCAAAGAATTTGAGGAGTTAATGCACACAAAGTTCCAAATGAGCTCCATGGGGGAACTCACTTTCTTTTTGGGTCTACAAGTTAAGCAGAAGACTGATGGCCTCTTCATCAGCCAATCCAAGTATGTCAAGGACATTCTCACTAAATTTGGATTTCTGGATGCCAAGGTGGCTAGCACTCCTGTAGAAACTCACAAACAACTAACTACTGATCTTGAGGGGGAGGATGTGGATATTCATAATTACAGATCTATGATAGGCTCCTTAATGTATGTCACAGCTTCAAGACCAGACATCATGTTTGGAGTTTGTGTTTGTGCTAGATATCAAACAAGACCCAAAATGTCACACCTAATTGCAGTCAAGAGAATCTTTCGATACCTGAAGGGCAAGCCCAACTTAGGCTTATGGTATCCTAAAGACTCTCTCTTTGATTTAATTGCTTTTACTGACAGTGATTATGGTGGTGAAAATTTAGACAGGAAATCAACAACTGGCGGATGTCAATTCATAGGCTCAAGACTGGTGTCTTGGCAGTGCAAGAAGCAATCAACTGTGTCTACCTCTTCCACAGAATTTGAATATATTGTTGCGGCTAGTTGTTGTGCTCAAGTCCTATGGATACAAAATCAAATGATGGACTATGGCTATTCATTCATGAACACTCCTATTTTCATCGAAAACCAAAGCACCATCAGCATCATCAACAATCCAGTGAAGCATTCCAAGACAAAACATATAGAGATACGCTACCACTTCATAAGAGATTGTAACGAAAAGAAATTAATTCATGTTGAGAAAATTCATACTGACAATCAGCTTGCTGATCTTCTCACAAAAGCATTTGATGTGGGAAGATTCACATTCTTGATTACAAGTATTGGAATGATCAACATGGATTAAACCATCCTCTTTTATCTCTTTTTATCTCTATTTTAAGTCCCTTCAAGACGCAGAAGTAACCTTAACATAAGCTCAAGTGCCTTACTTTTTAGTATTGTACTATGTTACTACTGCAAAATTAACAGTAGAAACGAATTTTAACCAAAGTTTTATTAGTACGGCCACATTATCCGCATTAAGGGAAGGTTTAACTACTACTGCCATTAATAAAGATAATACGGACGGAATGATTAATACTGTCTAGTATTGTTGTTACTACGGACCCCTGGTTAATACTGGAAGTAATTCACATTACTACGGCCAGACCAGTTAATACGGCTCGTTATACCATTACTACGGTCATTAATCAACTTACTACGGTGATTATTTGTTAATACTGCAACTCACCGTACTAAAAAGGTTTCTTAATTAATAAGTTTTCCTTAATTAATGGTGAGTTGACAAGTCAAAATACAACTTGTAACTAACTTTTACACGTGGCGATTGGATATTGGACCTTCTTTTTAAATTTACGGCGCGGGTACAGCTACAATTGACACGTGGCAACTAACAATTGCACCGTTACTTTTAATCATCACCCGCGTCTAATCCTACTCGTCAAGTTGTTATAATTTTACAGTATAAATAGGGATCTTTATAACCGTTTAATTACTTACCTTTCTTATTAAGAACCATAAAACCCAGAAGTTACCGTTACATTTAAATTCATTAATTTTCTTTCACTATTTGATCAATCTCTTGTTTCACTGTTTGCTTAATCTCTTTCACATTGCTAACAATGGCTGAACTACAGTTTTATATGACTCATAATATGGTGGCATGTTTCTTCAAGAACTCAGAAAACCAAGATTTTCACCCCATTATCGATTTATTGAAGCAATCCCACATAAAGTTTGCTTTGACAGTCAGCCCTGAAATTCATGAACAACATATTAGAGATTTTTGGACCTCAGCAGAATCAATCACCATGGGAGACATACCTGCCATCAAAGCCACAGTGGATGGCAAAGAAATCACTATTTCAGAAGCCACACTACGTACTCATCTTCTTCTACAAGATGAAGCAGGTATCAATGATCTTCCCAATGAAACAATTGTTTCAAACTTTGAAAGAATGGGTTATGAGGGGGACTTACATATTTCAACTTTTCAAAAAGCTAAGTTGTCCCCCCAATGGAAATACTTGTTGCACACTTTGCAGCAATGTATTTCCCAGAAAAGAACGGGTTGGCATGTGGGGAGTAGTGCTTTGGCTAATGCCATGGTATGTTTGGCCACCAACCAAACATACAAGTTTTCAAACTTAATTTTTGATGGAATGTTATGGAACTTGGCAAATATAAAACATAAATTTTTAATGTATCCAAGGTTCCTTCAACACATTTTTAACTGTGAACTCAAAAATTTAACAAGATCTCAAAACGTTTTCTCATCCCATGCTCATACAAAGAAAGTTTTTGTCAATATGAGAAGGGTAAACAAAGGTTTTTCAGCTAATGTGACACCATTGTTCTCAACAATGATGGTGGGCACAAGTTCTACATCAGATGAGAGACAAGTGACTTCACATCTGTCTCAACCCCTATCTATTACTACTGAAAGCACCACTGCGATTTCTGTTGCAAGTGCTGAAGTTATAATCCCAGAGGTTACAACTACAGTTTCTACTGCAAGTGTACCTCCAGTTAATACTGAGAGTTCTACTCCAGTTAATACACTATTGTGACTTCACCATCTGTTTCTACGCCTCACTCACCACCACCAGTGGTTGCAACTTTTTCTAGAAAGGCTAAGAGGGTTCCTCAGTCTCTTAGGCCTCCAACTTCCCCACTCTCTATTTTCAAAACATCTTTTCCTGAAACATCTTCAGGTTAGACACAAATAAGGGAAAACATTGAGCAAACCCCCAAGCTCACTGATGTGGTACATAAGGAGGGGGGTGACCATGTGGAAAGGGCTAATACTACTGATGTCATCACTTCTCATAGTGATGCTCAGGACAGTAATAACATCTCTAAGACCCAATTCACGGCAACACTAACCTTGGATGATGATTTTTTCTCATCCTGGGAAGGTGGTCCCTGGTGCCAAGAAACCACAGGGGAGATACATGTTTCTGCAGGGCAGGAAGGTATCTTTACATCCTATGATCCACCACTTGTTGGTACTCAACAGGCAAGGAGTGAGGATAGAACTACTATTAACTTGGAATTGATGGAATTGTACCAGAATGTCATGGTCAAGGTGGACAAACAAGGGGAGGCTCTTGCCACTTTAGCTCACTTGGTGCATCAGTTGCTGGCTCAAAAAGCCTTACTATCAGCACAACTATTGCACAAGAGCACATCCACCAGGAGCATTGGAACCTCACCTAAGTCCTCCAGCTCATCATCATTAGATGACACTCCTCCAGCTGACAAAATGGGGGAGAAAGAAGTTAAAAAGATTTTATCATCTTGTGACATTCGCGAATTTCACGGTATTATTCTATCGTCTCGTATTCGTTTTATTTATTTATGTTCGTGTTTTGACCCTATTGTATTTCTTTTATGATTTATCGCATTCGTATTTCTCGTATTTTATGGGTATCGTATTTGTATTTTATGCGTATTTACGTTTATCGGGTATATAGTATGTGATTCGAATCTTTATGTCGGGAACGTATAGTCTTAAGTGCCTTTAGTATAAGTCTAGTATGCTCTTATGATAAGTTTAGGGGAATTATGCCTTAATTATATGATTAAGATTAACGTTTAAAAAGTATTTCATTATTAGTCCTTTCAGAAATTTCATTACAAAACTAGTCCTAAGAGAGAAATTCTATTACAAATTTAGTCCCTTTTCAAGTTTTATTACAAAAATCGTCCTCCACCTAATTTTGTCTTATCTATACCAACCTTTTTGTCTTTTACTTCATTATCACCTACACACTCTCTCTCTCTAACTTCTCTCTCAAGAAAACATCATTAAACCTCCACCTTCTCTCTAACTTTTCCGGCAATCCAACCGTTGTATTTCAAATCCGAGACCGGATTCTTGTTCACCATCATCATCTTCATCTATCCTCCAAGTTTCATTACGATCAAGTAAGTATTTCTTCATTTTTGTTTTAAACTTTATTCTATTTTGAGTCAATCCCGAAACTATCATTTTTTCACCGTCAAAACCGAGATTTTATTGAGGATTATTGTTCCTAATAGTATTCTGGACATAGGTTTTCATTTAGGGATCAAATAGACATCTAGAACACTCAGAAATCGATTTCCGATTGCTATTTTTCGTAAAAATCCCGTTACGGCACGTAACTGACTTGTTACGCACGCAACTCTCCCATGGATCACGTAATTGTGCTTATTACGCACGTAATAAGCATTCTTGATCCCGTAACTCGAGTATTACGCACGTAATTGTGCTTATGATCACGTAATTGATCCTCCTTGTCACGTAATAGATTGTTTCGCACGTAATTACGAATTACGTGACACCTAAGTCACGTAACAAACCCTATGTCGCGTAATTCTGATTGTTGGTCACGTAATTAGCTCCCTTGGTCACGTAAGTGTTGCTTTTGTCCCGTAACTCCTTCCTTGTCACGTAAGTAAGTTTGTTTTGCACGTAATTGTTATATAAGTCACGTAATTCTTTGTTTATTCACGTAATTCCTTGTTTGAACCCCGTAACTTTTGACTCAAGTAACATTCTATGTCACGTAACTCTTGTATATCACGTAACTTGATACTTACGTGACTTGTAGTGCACGTAAGTATGAGAATCACGTATCTAGTCTGTTGACTTTCCGAAACACTTGTTATTCCGTTATATCGATATTCCTTTGGTTATTTTAAAACCCGTATAAAACGTTAATCATTAAGGCATAACCCTACTAGACATAGAGATACTTAGACATGTTTATTTACGTGATGTATAGGGCACTTAGACGTTGGAGCTTGACGGCATTATAGTATTTCCCGACATATAGAGATTTGGATTGCTTTGCTATACAGTGAGTTATTCGTTGCCCTTTTTACCCTTTTTACAGTTTTGGGCATGATTAGCGTTAAACAAAGGTATTTTATGGTATGTATGTATTATGGTATGTATATATGGATATGAATGCTTTAGATGATCTCACCCAAACTTGTACCGCCTTTGTGGTAGTACAAGGCCCCGTATACACACCTGTTAGCTTGTGCCGCCGGATCGTATATATAGCGCTATATGGGCCTAACAAGCCCTCATTGTTAACACGATATTTGATGATGGTGTGCCCTGTCCGTGTTAGCAATGTTATGACCGATTATTTAGAGGCAACCTAGTTTGAGACACTAGGTGGGGTTAGTTGCCAGTATTGTTAAGGGTCAGGTGTATTGTATGTTCCTAGAGCTGATATTCTATCCAGTATGGTATTTATTTTATGGTATGATTATGATATCTTATGAAATGAGTATGGTATTTTATGAAAAGATTATGGTATTTTATAACCTAAGTATGAGTATTTTATCAAAAGGTTTTGGAAGCCTCACGTATATTTTGAAACATCATTTTCAAAAGACTTATTCTCAAACCATAACACTTTTGGGTCAAAACGTATTGAAACTCTTATCCTATTATGTTTTTATTTACTATTGCGAATAATTCACCAACTTTATGTTGACGTCGTATTTTAACGCTTTTCAGGGATTTGAGGTTACTCTATTTTGATGCTATGCTTGCTTGGCTACTTGGGACTTTTGCTTGGAATTTATTTTGTATTGTAATTCCTTAGTATCCCAAACTCTGTAGCCGTATTTTGATATTATTCGGATGATTGTAATAAGTATTTTACTTCAAACTCTTTATCTATGTTGATGATGTATGGTTTATTTATGTTTGATGTAACCTTTGAATCTCTGATACCGTATACACTGCACACCTCGGTTCCGCCATTTATGCGGGGTGTGACAGAAGTTGGTATCAGAGCCAATGGTTATAGCGAACTAAGTGACCTTACGGAATCACTTAGACTATGACCTAGGCTTTTGGACCTATCTGATTGACCTTATGTGCGCATTTCTTTCTTTTGTGGGCCTGTATGTGATTCGTATGCTATATGTGCTGTTATTTTGCTTTTTATGTTTTGAGGCCTGCTCGTTTTAGTCGCACATACAGTTATCGTTCTGATTTATTCCGTTTGATATTCGTAGAAGATGCCGCCTAGGAGAGCTTCTACTAGGTCTACTCCTGCCGTCACTGCTACGAGAAGGTCGGCAAGGCGAGGTCGCGCCAGTTCGAGAGCGGGTGCTACGCCTCAGAATAACACTGCTACCCCAAGTGCTAATACCGCTACTCCGGACATCAGTCAGTTGATTGCGGAGCAGATTGCGGCAGCTATACCCGTGATTGTGGCACAGCTTAAGGAGACACCAGTGCAAGATGCTGACTTAGGGTTGGAAGAACCTGAGATGCCCGGTATTGGAGCAGAAGGTATGGCGTCTGGGCGCGATGGTTCCGATGTGGGAAGAGCAGTGCACGTAGGAGTCGGTGGACCAAGTATTGAGATTGAAGATCCACCCCGAGGCTGTTCGTATAAGACCTTTCTGGACTGCAAACCTACTGAGTTTAGGGGTACTGAAGATGCAGTTGCCACCCTACAATGGTTTGAGAAGATCGAGTCTGTATTTGATGTATCGGGATGTGCCGAGGAGAGCCGAGTTAAGTATGCTACATATCTGTTCCAGGGTAAAGCCCTCACTTGGTGGAACTCTGTGAAGAAGATTCAGGGTCGAGCTGCTGTTACCTTGATGACCTGGGAAAATCTGAAGGTTATGATGAAGAAGGAGTATGTACCGTCATCTGAGACGCAAAGATTGGAGAACGAGTTGTGGAACTTAACTATGCAAGGTGCTGATTATCGTGGGTATGTGAATCGCTTCTACGATCTATGTGTTTTGGCTCCTCGTCTAGTTCGCACTGAGAATGAGAGGATTGAACGCTTCACTCATGGGTTGCCCCAAACTATGCGAGATCACATTATCTCTCACTATCCGGGTACTCTTCAGAGTGCGGTCGATATTGCTGGTCGGCTGACCGCAAGTGCGATCCGTGCTGGTACTCTACAGCCGGTTGCGAGCCGAAGAGATTCTGGTCGATCTGACAGAAGAAATATGGGTAATTCGAGGAAGAGAAGCCGTAGTCAAGATCAGAGACCTCAACTTCCTCAAGTGTATGCGTTGACTGGTGCTGGAGCTGGTTATCAGGGCGTGCGCCCTAAGTGTGACACTTGTGGTAGTGCTCATGCGGCAAATGTAGCGTGTTGGGTTTGTAAACGCTGCAAGAGGTTAGGCCACACCGAGCAATATTGTAAAAGATCTGCTGGAGCATGTTATGAATGTGGAGAAGTGGGTCACCGCCGTCAGCAGTGTCCCAAGCTTGCATCATCTACTTCCCTTTCTACTCCTGGTGCTGGTACTAGTGCTAGAGGGAATCCTACTAAGAGCCGAGCTTTCGCTATGGAATCTGCTGAAGCTCATCAGGATCCTACCGTAGTCACTGGTACATTTCTTGTTGACGATTATCCTGCTTTTATATTGTTTGATTCGGGTGCCGATAGAAGCTTTATTTCTAGTGATTTCCGCCCCTTAGTAAACCGTGCTTCTAGTCCTTTAGAGCCCGCTTATGAGGTAGAAATAGCTGATGGTAGATGTGCCTGTGTTAGAGAAATTATTCGTGATATTCCCCTCGTATTAGCCGATATTCCTTTTTCCATCGACCTTATTCCTATGAAACTCGGTAGTTTCGACGTCGTAGTCGGTATGGATTGGTTAGCGAAGCATAAAGGAGAAATAGTTTGTTATGAGAAGCTTATTCGTATTCAGAAGCCGGATGGAGATCAGTTGATTGTACACGGAGACAAGGCTGGGAAACGTCTTAAAGTCATTTCTTGTTTGAAAGTTCGCGAGTACGTCCGTCAGGGTTGTTCTTTATATCTCGCTCATTTGGTGAAGAAGGATTCTGCAATAAAGATTGATGGTGTACCGATCGTTCGCGAGTATTCTGACGTTTTTCCCGACGATTTACCTGGAGTCCCTCCCCAGAGACAAACCGACTTTCGTATTGATCTTATTCCTGGAGCAGCGCCTGTTGCTAAAGCTCCGTATCGTTTGGCTCCTTCCGAGATGCTCGAGTTGTCGAAGCAAATTCAGGAACTGGTCGATAAGGGTTTTATCCGTCCTAGTTTCTCCCCGTGGGGTGCTCCTGTTCTCTTTGTTAAGAAGAAGGATGGCTCCATGCGTTTATGTATTGATTATCGGGAGTTAAACAAGCTGACTGTGAAGAACCGTTATCCCCTTCCTCGTATTGATGACTTATTCGATCAACTTCAGGGTTCTTGCTATTTCTCTAAGATCGATCTTCGCTCTGGTTATCATCAGTTGAGAGTTCAAGAAGATGATATACCTAAGACCGCTTTTCGTACTCGGTATGGTCATTATGAGTTCATGGTGATGCCGTTTGGTATGACAAACGCCCCTGCAGCATTCATGGAACTAATGAACCGTATTTGTCGTCCGTATCTTGACAAATTCGTTATCGTATTCATCGACGACATTCTGATCTATTCCCGAAGTCGCAAGGAACATGAAGAGCATTTGCGTCTTGTTCTAGAAGTGCTTCGAAAGGAAAAGTTGTATGCGAAATTCTCTAAGTGCGAGTTCTGGTTATCCGAAGTTCAATTTCTTGGCCATGTGATTAGCGCGAAGGGTATTCATGTTGATCCTGCTAAGATTGAAGCTGTTAAGAGTTGGGTTGCACCAAAGTCACCAACCGAAGTCCGTTCGTTTTTGGGTCTTGCTGGGTATTATCGCCGATTCATCGAGAACTTCTCCAAGATCGCTTCACCTATGACGAAGCTGACACAGAAGAGTGAACCATTCGTTTGGGGTTCCGATCAGGAGAAAGCCTTTCAGATATTGAAGCAGCGGTTGTGTAACGCACCTATTCTTAGTCTGCCAGTTGGTTCCGAGAATTTTGTTGTTTATTGCGACGCTTCGCACAAGGGTCTGGGTTGTGTGCTTATGCAGAATGGTAAAGTTATAGCTTACGCTTCGCGTCAGTTGAAAATCCATGAGCAGAATTACACGACACATGATCTAGAGTTAGGAGCAGTCGTCTTCGCATTGAAGATTTGGAGACATTATCTGTATGGAACCAAGTGTACCGTATTTACCGACCACCAGAGTCTTCAGCACATATTTGATCAGAAGATGCTGAACATGAGACAACGGCGCTGGGTTGAATTATTGAACGACTATGATTGCGACATTCGCTACCACCCTGGTAAGGCGAACGTTGTTGCTGATGCACTAAGTCGTAAGGAAACAGTCAAACCAGTCCGTATCCGTTCTATGGTGATATCTATTCAGACGAGCTTGAAGGCTCGGATTATTCAAGCACAAGAGGGTATTATGACTGAAGACCGTGTTAAAGAGGAAAGATTGTATAAGTTGGCATTGGAACTGGAACCGAAGGAGGATGGAGTTCTGTATTTCCTCGAGCGTATTTGGGTTCCGATTAGTATCCGTCAGTTGATTCTGGACGAAGCCCATAAGTCGAACTATTCCATTCATCCGGGTTCCGACAAGATGTATCATGACTTGAAAGATTTTTATTGGTGGCCGGGTATGAAGCGTGAGATCGCCGAGTATGTTAGTCGATGTTTGACTTGTTCTAAAGTGAAGATTGAGTATCAGAAACCGTCTGGGCTACTCCAACAACCGAAGATTCCCGAGTGGAAATGGGAGCGTATTACTATGGATTTTGTTACTAAGCTTCCGAGATCTTCGAGTGGTTATGACAGTATCTGGGTTATTGTTGATCGTTTGACGAAGTCTGCTCATTTCCTTCCGATTCGCGAGAACTATCCGATGGAGAGATTCGTACGTTTGTATATTGCAGAGATTGTATCAAAACATGGAGTTCCTGTATCGATTATTTCCGATCGTGATGCTCGTTTCACCTCACGATTTTGGAAGACATTTCAGACTGCTATGGGTACAAGGTTAGATATGAGTACCGCCTATCATCCGCAGACCGATGGTCAAAGCGAGAGAACTATTCAGACTATGGAAGATATGCTACGAGCTTGCGCTATTGATTTTGGTGGTAGTTGGGATATTCATTTGCCGTTGATTGAGTTCTCGTACAACAACAGCTATCACACGAGTATCAAGTGTGCACCTTTTGAAGCTTTGTATGGCCGCAAGTGTCGATCACCTGTATGTTGGGCAGAAGTTGGAGATAGTCAGATTTCTGGTCCGGAGATTATACAAGAGACCACTGACAAGATCTTCAAGATCAAGGAACGATTGATTACTGCCAGAGATCGACAGAAGAAGTATGCTGATAAGCGCAGGAAGCCTCTCGAGTTCAGTGTTGGAGATATGGTATTATTGAAGGTATCTCCATGGAAAGGGGTTGTCCGATTTGTGAAGCGCAGCAAGCTGAGTCCGAGATACACGGGTCCGTTCAAGATTTTAGCCCGCATCGGCCCAGCTGCGTATCGATTAGATTTGCCGGCAGAACTGAGCAGCGTACATAATGTATTTCATGTATCTCAGTTGAAGAAATGCCTGGCTGACGAAACGTTATTAGTTCCTCTTGAGCAACTCCAGATTGATGATAAGCTTCATTTCGTTGAGGAACCAATCGAGATCGTTGCTAGTGATGTTAAGCGTCTACGTCGAAGTAAGATCCCGATTGTCAAGGTTCGCTGGAATTCCCGCTTTGGAGCTGAATTCACGTGGGAACGCGAAGATGAAATTCTGCGGAAGTATCCTCACCTTTCTCCCGGAAGTAGTACCCAGTGATAATTTCGAGGACGAAATTCTTTTTACTTGGGGAGACTGTGACATTCGCGAATTTCACGGTATTATTCTTTCGTCTCATATTCGTTTTATTATTTATGTTCGTGTTTTGACCCTATTGTTTTCCTCTTAAGATTTATCGTATTCGTATTTTATGAGTATTATATTCGTATTCCTCGTATTTTATTGAGTATCGTATTTGTATTTTATGTGTATTTACGTTATCGGGTATATAGTATGTGATTCGAATCTTTATGTCGGGAACGTATAGTCTTAAGTGCCTTTAGTATAAGTCAAGTATGCTCTTATGATAAGTTTAGGGGAATTATGCCTTAATTATATGATTAAGATTAACGTTTAAAAAGTATTTCATCTTTAGTCTTTTCGGAAAATTTATTACAAAACTAGTCCTACGGGAGAATTTCTATTACAAACTTAGTCCTTTTCATATTTTTATTACAAGAATCGTCCCTACCAACCCATTTGTCTCATTAGAGATCAGTTTTGTCTTATCTATCACCTACTCATTTGTCCTTATCTACACTCTCTCTCTCTCTCACCTTCTCTCTCAAGAAACAAACACCTACAAACCTCCACCTTCTCTCTACTTTTTCCGGTGATCTAACCGTTGGATTTCAAATCCGAGACCGGATTCTTGTTCACCATCATCATCTTCATCTATCCTCCAAGTTTCATTACGATCAAGTAAGTATTTCTTCATTTTTGTTTTAAACTTTATTCTATTTTGAGTCAATCCCGAAACTATCATTTTTCACCGTCAAAACCGAGATTTTATTGAGGATTATTGTTCCTAATAGTATTCTGGACATAGGTTTTCATTTAGGGATCAAATAGACATCTAGAACACTCAGAAATCGATTTCCGATTGCTATTTTTCGTAAAAATCCCGTTACGGCACGTAACTGACTTGTTACGCACGCAACTCTCCCATGGATCACGTAATTGTGCTTATTACGCACGTAATAAGCATTCTTGATCCCGTAACTCGAGTATTACGCACGTAATTGTGCTTATGATTACGTAATTGATCCTCCTTGTCACGTAATAGATTGTTTCGCACGTAATTACGAATTACGTGACACCTAAGTCACGTAACAAACCCTATGTCGCGTAATTCTGATTGTTGGTCACGTAATTAGCTCCCTTGGTCACGTAAGTGTTGCTTTTGTCCCGTAACTTCTTCCTTGTCACGTAAGTAAGTTTGTTTTGCACGTAATTGTTATATAAGTCACGTAATTCTTTGTTTATTCACGTAATTCCTTGTTGAACCCCGTAACTTTTGACTCAATTAACATTCTATGTCACGTAACTCTTGTATATCACGTAACTTGATACTTACGTGACTTGTAGTGCACGTAAGTATGAGAATCACGTATCTAGTCTGTTGACTTTCCGAAACACTTGTTATTCCGTTATATCGATATTCCTTTGGTTATTTTAAAACCCGTATAAAACGTTAATCATTAAGGCATAACCCTACTAGACTTAGAGATACTTAGACATGTTTATTTATGTGATGTATAGGGCACTTAGACGTTGGAGCTTGACGGTATTATAGTATTTCCCGACATATAGAGATTTGGATTGCTTTGCTATCGGTGAGTTATTCGTTGCCCTTTTTACCCTTTTTACAGTTTTGGGCATGATTAGCGTTAAACAAAGGTATTTTATGGTATGTATGTATTATGGTATGTATATATATGGATATGAATGCTTTAGATGATCTCAC